>OX421894.1:11359200-12559200 GCA_949128065.1 Beris chalybata
AAATTTCTAGTTTACAATAGCGCAAAATCTTCGCAAAAAAATTATTTGATAAAGCTTCAAGCATGGACTACAATGCACTATAAAAGAAATCCACTGTAATTACAGTTCCTCGAATTTTCTCATAACACGATTTTGGCACTATTTGATGTAAATATTAGTGTTTAATAATTTGATTAAAAAAAACTTGTTAGCGACTGAGAATTGTTTGGAACAGTATCCTTGAGATCGGGGTACGGATTGTGAAACTTGCAAAGTACGATTTGATGATTATTTAAAAAGTATATAAATTTTAGCAGATGCTTACTATTTAGTGTTCATTCGGGGTAAAGTGAGCCCCGGGCGATTTTTACCCCATACCAATATAATTTTATTTGATAATTAAAAAAAACAATTTTAACATGGCTAGAACATACAACAAATGCAACATTAGTGGACTCAAGTTGCGATGAAAAATGCAATAGCTTCTGTTGCTGAAAAAAATTGACCTAAAGAAGGCCAGTAAATATTTTGATGTTCTTAGGGTTACTCCTCAAAGCAGAGCATGCTCTCTGTTTGTCTTAATTGATCCATTGCCATATTCTTTTGCTCCAGTTTTGGGTGAAATTATACTATACCCCTTGGAAGGGCTCACTTTACCCCAGTAGTGGGGCAAGGCACTTTGAAGTATGTATAGAAAGAATTAGATAACTTTTATATCAGCATTAATAATTTAATTTTACGAACACATGACTAAGCCAACATCCTAAGCTATCAATTTTGCATGAAAAGGATTTTATAACTATCACCCATTTCACAGAATCTTGGTACAAACCTTAGGGGGCTCACTTTGCCCCACCTTCCCCTTATTAAAAAAAAACTTCGTAAGAAAACTATTTATACAAAATTAAAGAAAAAGAGGACGTTAATAAGAAAAAACCCTTTCCCGATTTTTTAAACTTTCTCGAATAATAAATCAAATGAATCAATGCTTGATTCAAGATGTCTATATTACTTTCAGGCAAAGTCCAAACTATAGACCCTTAAAATGAAAATAATTCCTGAATGGAGCGAAAATAAAATATTAAGGGAATAGTAACGCTTACCTACTGAAAGTCTAATCTTTCAGATCTTATTCGCATCTTTCAGATCTTAATCGTCATCCATTCAGAGGTACTAATTCGAAAACCGTTTCCAAGTAATGGAAACTGTATTAAGTACAGGTACTGCCTAAGAAATTGACGAATCCGTAATCCAGACTGAAAGATTTATGGCTACTAGTAATGACTACTGATTTAATAGTGTAAGTGTTGATGGTCCTACTGGGTAATTAAAAAACAAATTATTTCAGATGAATTTCAATTCATATTACAGTGCAACCCGGTTATAACGTACCTTGAGGGGACCACAAAAGTAGAACGTTATAACCGATAATACGTCATAACCAACATAAGAACCTTTCGTATTTGTCAATGGGAATTGAATAAAGGTACGTTTTAACCGAAAGTACGTTATAAAAGTGCACTTTATAAGCGGGTTGCACTGTAGTTCGTTGATAAATTTTGAAACAAGTGAATATTTATTATGTTGGTTTATTGAACAACTGAATGCATAAATCTAGTTCAACAAAGTGGTTACCCAAGCCGATGGTGGTTAGCTAAATTTAGTTAATTTATTTTCCAGATCAGTGCCACGAAATTCAATAGATTATAATATGAATTATGTTTTCGATTAAGAAGAAACAATGAAATTGTACTTTTGGGGCAATTCATCTGTTAATAGCTTACATTTTTTTATAAAGTAGTAAACATTATTGACATAGTTGAAACAAATACCAACTACATAATACTAGATATTATTAGTGATTTATATGCAAATTTTGTATTATTTTTTCTTATTGAGCACATATCTTAGTGTTAAAATGTTACGCATTTTCGTTACCATTCAAAATATTATAATGGATAAAATATCAACAGTCTGGGCCCAAATTAATTGTTCTACGTCTGGCAGTTTAGGATGTTGGGCAGAAGATTAAATATTTGATTGAAATACTATTCTTTAACGTTGGTTTTTTCAGATATGTGTGATTGCAGCCAATCGTATGATACTCTAAATAAAACACGGAACTTTTAATTAAATGGAGTAGTACATGATGAAAAAAGAGGGAGGAGTTGGCTTATTTTTTTTTTTTAATAAATTAAAGTAGAGTACGTTGTATAAAGATATTAAAAAAGTTATTCATTTTGATAAGATATTTAAGCTAGTTTCCAATGTATCTATCACTGTCAGGCCCGTGCGCACGGGGGGGGGGGGGGTCAACCCCCCCCCCCCCCCATTGGCCTATCTTGGGAACTGAGGACCTTTTTTTTTTTTTAGGTCATCACATTTAGTATGGGGGAGCATGATAAACACCCCCCCCCCCCCCCCCTTCCCATCATACATTCCTGCGCACGGGCCTGATCACTGTAGTAAGTACCATTCAAAATTTTGAGATTTACGGGTTCTTTGGGAATCAGTTTATCGGATTGATCAATTTCTTAAGGTCATTTGTAGGGTACTGAAAATATTGTAGCGTGAAACCACTTTTACTTTAAAGCACTAAAATAAAGATTTATTATCCCATGTTAATACGTAAAAAGGGATTCGAAAACACAAAGTTAGTATGATGCTAAGAATGACAATTAACTGAATTAACAGTGTCACTATATTCTTCTTGGAGGATTTTTATACAACAAAAATCGCATTATTTTATCAATCAATATCTTGTCCTCCAATTGAATTAACCCAAATTCGAGCACAATAATCGCTAGATTATTTCCCATAGAAGTATCTCAGATCTAAATAATCCATGCATTTTCTAGAATTCAGATTTAAGGTGATTTACCTCACCGCACATATTCATAAAGAAATTTCGATATTTGAATAATTTTCACACAAGGTAAGGTTCGCGAAAAACCGTTATTACCATAGCACATCGAAATTCACAGATCTATTTCCCATTGTTGGCCACCAAAAAATTCGTTTCTTGTTGTATAAAATGTACGTAAGATAGGTACCTAGTAAATTCAATCCAATGAAATATAAACGTACTACCATAACTTTCTATTCTGCAAATCTACAAAAGGTTTTTATCTAATGCGAATCATCGGCGCAATAAATACAAATCCATCAAATCAAACAAAAATCGTGAAAAGATTCAAATTTTTTTTTGGTACCCATCAAAATATAAATTTCCACAAAACTGCTGATGATCTTCGAAAATGCGATTAGATTCCGGTAACCGTTAAATATTTTTCCATTATTTTTACTATTCTCATTTTATAGTCGTGGAATTATAAAAATCAGTAGGTAATGTTCTTTCTTCCCAACAGTTTAATTGAATAAGATCTTAAGAAAAATACGCACGCACATGTCTTGGCGAAAAAAGTTTCGAGAGAAAAAAAATTCAATAAAAAATTCCACAACTCATTAAATATCGGTCGAATAGTGCCGATAGGAACTGTTCCCGGTTCCAGATCAGTATATTTAGCGTTATGATGAATTTGAAGAGTTGTCTAGTCATAAAACACTATACGAATTCATTAGCACATATTTTTTGAATTTGAAGCGTTAATCTGATTGATCGAAATCGATGCTCGATGATCATCAAGCGGGGCAAGACGAGCACGTCGAAGGTCAAGATAACGTAATCAAACTTAAAGAACAGAAATCATAATTCCACAATATCATTCTATACTATTGGGTGGTGGTGAATGGTGAAAATAGTGTAGAAAAGATAGATCGATCCTAATGATGTTCATAGAATTCTCCCAGCTAGAACCACTAGAATTATTAGTCAATAGTGTGCAATACCGTGGCGTGGCGCGGATTAATGGCATGCACCTGTGGCTGCGCAGTTTCTTATGGATGCTAAGCGCAAATCTAATCTAATTTTTGCTCGTCTTCATCATCTACTTCCCATTTGCCGCATATCGTTCATTAGCGTACCTGTAAATCGAGCTCGAGAATACCTGTTCCCCTCTGACTATACACGTATGAGATATGCACGGTATGACCATAGGCGGTTTCTTGTAAAGATCTTCTCTTCATTCTTCGAGACTAGCGAAGCAATTGTTCTTCAGTTTTTTTATTTCATATATCCACCAGAAGTAAACACCTTGGCACGATCGATTGCTATACATTCAGTTACCGATTGCCGATCCGTACAGTTGTTAATCGCGGTTAATTTTTATAGTTAGTGCATACGAACGATAATAAAAAAAAACAGAGCCACCTAGTATTCAATAAGTTAATAAGTTGTTTGTACAGTGATTAATTTATTGAAAGTATTGTGATCGCGCGATCTGGACACTAAACGTACGTTTTTTCTTTGTGCGTAGCTAAAGCTATAATAAATTATTAATAATAAAGTGTATAAACTAATTTTAAATTTACGCCCTAAAGAATTTGAAGTGTCTCTTAATTGTTTAATTTAAATTAAACTCTTTTACCACTGATCAGGAAGATATTCAGTGTACCATTATTCATTATAATCCTTAATACAGGTACTTATTAAATCTTCGCTTCCAGTGTCTGAGACGCAAACGAAGCGCTCCTGCACAAGATGCCATCCTTCAAAGGAGGCAAATAGTACCGAAGGAAACTTTATCATACTTTCACTTAAAAAGACCGACAGTTTGTATCTATGTTCGTTCGCCTATGATCGAGCATCATCAGCGTTTTAGTGAATTAAAATCACCATTGCCATTTTTTCTCTCCACCAATTAGTTCGATCTGACGGGCTACCGATAGGAACTGGACTGGTGGTAGTATAAAGCCTTATGTTACACTGACCTTCAAGAGGAAGAACTCGAATAGCTCCCCTTTAAGTAAGTTGCAACAGCTAGCTAATGTGAGCCCTTTCAACTAGAGATGGGTTGTTCATAAGTGAACTGTTCCAAAAGAGCAGTTCATTGTAGTGAGTGAGTGAACTAACTCACTCCTTTTGGTGAACTGTAGTTCGTTTCGTCACATTACACAGCTTGAAAAGAACTATAGTTCATTCGTGAATGAGGGCCTCTTGTTTAGGTCCTCAGATCCGAACTTGAAAAGAACTGTGAGAATCTTTTTCTCTTTACGTCCTCACATTCACTCTGAACTTGAAAAGAACTAGTTCCGTTGCCGGGCAAGTGATCATCAAAAGTAACTTGAACTAATTCATTTCAGTGAGTGAGTTGGAGTTCACTCACTGCCTAAAAGGAACTGCTTTGACCATCACCAAGTTCAACGTCTGTCAAGAATCATCTTGTATCCTTGATAGACGTTGAAAGTGCTCACATTAATTTTTTCAGTATTGTTCAGCCAGTAACTCATCATAATATCAAATAACTTATCATACATCTATCAAATGTCACCTTTTCACAAAATTCTACCAATGATGACCTCTATAAAAGTAATTTTCTTATTCACACACTTCGATGGGAAGAAGTAAAATATCAGCTACCTCTTCCGGTTTCATTTTAAGGGGGTCGTTCAGTCCTTCGTCTTTGAGTTTTCTTTCTGCGGTTGGCTATTCTCCAAAAGGTCTTACGGTTAGCTAGCTTTTCAATACCTACAATAGGGAAATTTAACTTTCTTCGTCATAAATAACTATTTTTAACACAAGGAAGTTTCCGGTAAACTCCAAGCTATTGATGCAGAGACACCTAGTTGTTAACAACAATACTCCTGCTATAACTATAAAATAAATCAAAAAAATTTATTTGACATCGGTAGTCTTAAAATTCTGTTTTATAAAAATTCGTTGAAATTACCATAAGAATTTTAAAAACTCGCAAGACGTTGTGCAAGACATTTGTTCGAGAAGCTTGGACGCCATATACTATGGGTTCCATTACATTTCAAAATTAAAAAAAAATAACAACATGCAATACCTGTTCCAATTCGTCCTAATAGTCAGCTTCTTACTCTATGGTCCAGACGTCGAAGTCGACAAATTTTATTGAATCTAATCTCTCACGATCTTCGTCTACTGCCGTAAAACTAGTCAAGCTAAGCAAAGACAGTAACCAAAATTTTATAAGAAAATAAATTGTTCGAAGGTGATAGTAGGTATGTTTGTCATTTATGTATAAATTTTTATACATACAGTAGACGTAGACGAAGCTGACTACCATATTGTAATAGCTCCAATATGTCGGATAAAACACAAACACAAGATTGGATATTCTCTCCGACGTTAACAGCGCTCCATTCTAGGAGTCTTCTAATTTCTTTTTTAATTGATCACGTTGATAGGTAGGTTGGATTCGAACCCACGACCTTGGCAATATCGACTAGCGTGCTTAGCTACTGGAAAGATTAATTTCTTATTATGGAACCTATAGTTCGACTGAAGATCAATCTTCAGTTTATAATCTGATAGGGCATCCATAGAGGTTTTAACTCTATCAAATGAACTGGAAAACTCATTACAGTCTATCGAGCCACGTTCCAGTTTCAGTTAAATATGTAGGTACTTCAGTTTTGCTGTATACGACTCAGTTTATCTGATAGCTAAACTAAAAGCGGAACTGAACCGGCAGTTTTAAGATCCTTTAAGACCTTTATCTACCATTTTTTATGTGGTTTTAGTGAACAAATCAAATATCTTCGTTGCCTTGATACCTGCGCAGATCCTGTGTTTGACGATATTTTACTCCTGATTCCTCAAGATATCTTATGGACTGATAAGTCCTTCTGCAAAGATCCTAAAGTGCAGATTAGGTCAGTTTATATTTTTCCGTGAACCGCTTTTGCAAGAAAGTTAAAACTTGGGGAACCATTGCCTGCCTAATTTATTAAATTATCTTAAATTTATCTTATCTTTTTAAATGTGTACAGTGGACGCATGCATCTATTCATAATGAAAATTTTGGGTTTGTTATATGAGTGCAGTGAAGAGGAAGAATGGGGAATGGTATAACGCGAACGATTCTAAATAAAAATCTTTGAAATCCAGCAGTATTTTACCGATCTTTTTCTACCTAAGGAACGGCTAAAGCTAGAGAGTTGAAACTTTAGATTTTCAATGGTGTAAGGAGTTTCAGCAGTTTTGCGTTTTAGTTTATCACTTCAAAGGTTGTGGGTCGGATTTCACTCAAGACGTGGTCCTCCACTTTTCCCTAGTATTTTCTCCAATTTTTTTTTAAGGTTACGGAACTGGACTTAGGTGGTTAGCCTTTAAAGCACTGTAGTGTACAATCCAGTCAGATTGCCATGGAGGAGTGGGATCCGAACGGACCCAGATAGCGATCTATGTAGTGACTATATCTTTGCAAAAAGCCACCCCCATCTAACATAACCTAACGTAACCAGCGTGGGGGTATGAGGTAGGCTAACGATTTATCCATTAAGCAAATAATGTTCAGGAGCTTTAAAGAAAATTTTTAGATTAAACGTAGGGACAACTTTAATGCCCTTATCCGTTTTAAGATATGTTAGCATATATTAGCACAGACACCAAGGTCTGAATAAAAAGCTGGAATCATACACTCGATTCAAGTTTAACTTTCTTATGATAATTTAATCCCTATTTGTTTTCCGATTTACGTTTAAATTTCCTGGGAATTCTCTTGGAATTCCAAAATTATAATTAACAATTAAGAGAGACACTACATTTAAAAAAAAAAAAAAAATTATCCCGCTAAATATGTACATAATTTTCTTCAGATCGCATTAACATTACAACTTAATTTGCAATTAAAATAATCTAATTTTTTCAAATTCACATAAAATCTAAGATAAATTTCCAGACGCGTTCGATAGTGTGCTCTTTTTTCACCGGATAACAACGATACGATGACAACTTGGAAAATTATCAAGTGAACGTGAAACAGTCAGACCAGCCCGAATAAAATCGTTCTGTAGGAGAAATTATTGCAATGTGGTTTCTGTTAATTTTCGCAACGGTAAGTTTATCATCCACTTTATATATATGTAGTTACTTTTTTCTTATTTAACTTGTTTACAATTTTTACGGCTGGCTGCCACCCTTAATGGATTGCCAGCTAACGCTAACTGATCTTCGAACGGAAGAACTGACTTCTAGCTATAGAGAATGGTTAGACACTATACTGGAATCTAACTTTGGTGTCTGTAGATAAACCTAGGTATTTCTTGCTATTAGGTATCTAATTTTATGTAGAAGTGTCTTTCTTTATCCATGGCAAAATCGTACTATCGAACACATCGGTGTCAAGAAAATGTTCTTGGGTTATAGCTTAGTCAATTCTGGAATTAGGTCACCTAGTGACATTTTCATGGATGAGATAAGATCATGGGGACGCTTGAATGACGAAGGCCGGATTATAATAGAATGCATTTCTATCTACTTAAAATGTTAACTTGAGTGTAACGACATTTTCTTATATAGGTTTCTGTTTAATGCCTACATAGCAACTTAGATAGCTTTTGAATGGGTTGAATTTGTCAAAATTCATAATTACGACCTCAAAACCTCGAAAACCAAATTCAAATTAAGAAATTTAATTAAGAATTTACGAGTTAGAAAATCAGGTTTTCTTATAGTTTTCATTTAAATGTCTTTAAAAAAATATAGATAAAAACTGATAGCAAAGAACTAATGTAGGTATTAATCCATCAAACAATGAAATTTATGAAAATAGAAAAACTAAAAAATTAGAAATTTGACAAACCGAAATGATATAATAAAATAATTAATTTATAAAAAATAATAAACGAAAATTGTCGAAAAATAGAAAACAAATATTAGAAATTTTAAATTGCAAGATTGTATTATATGATCCGTAGTTTGATGTCGGTTAAATGAAGTAACTTGTTTTTTTTTAAGAAAATATTATTCACCCTTAGTTCTTCTATCTTGAAGTAATGCCATATTTTGTTCAGCAACACCCGTTGGTTATCCCAACATTGTGCCAACCTTACGAAAATAACTGTTGGTCGGCCCATCAAACAAACGTCTGACTCAGATCTGAACTCTTCGAAGAAGTCGGCTATTGGTTGTATATACAACTTTTTAGTTGGTTTACTATGAACCACTTAAATATTTCGTTAACTTTTTTACAATAAAACCTTTTTACCCGTTCCTAAGATTGTCAGTTACGTTCTAAATGGAGCTTTAACTGACAGATGCTCATACAAAACTTACAGTCAAAATTCTGGTTAAATTTAATTGAAGGTTAACTGAAGGTCGTAATAACGGCCCTTAGTCATGTTCGAAACCATGAGGACGTATTTTTCAATTTAGTCATATTAGTAACCAAAATGTTTCTTAAATAATCAATCAATCAATCAATATTTATTAGTTTATCTACTTATGTCTAACATCTTATAATTTATTTAGATAATTATATAGATTATAATAGTTTAGAGAACAGATAATTCAAAATCTTAACAGCTAAATTAAACCTAGTTAGCACAGCAAAGCAAAAACATTTGTTACAATTTTAGTTACATAAATTCAAGGAAAAATGTTTCTTAAATAACTTTGAAGTTAAATTCGTATATGCTTAAATATTTTATTAGTTATAGTTACAATAAAAAAGTCGACCAAATGTTGTACTTAATTCTCCTATTTTTAACCAAAATGTCACTTTTTATTCACATTATAGTTATTTTACCTCATTTTCTTTCTGCAAATTATTGATACCTATCTATTAATTAAATAATTTATTATGCTTTTATATTTTCGCTGTATAAGTACTAATTCAAAAAAAAAAATTGTGTTAGTCACTCTAAAGCCCCGAACACAATGCTTCCGTTCCGTTCAGCTGTCAAAGTAAACCTTATGGGCTGGTCATGTAATTGCACTCAACGATCGTAACGGAACGAAACGGACGAGTTGATCAAAACTAATCTTTTACGGATCATATAACCTCACTTGTCGTGACCATACGGAACGGAACTGGAGCATTGTGTTTGGGGATTAAGAATAAATAATAATGTATAAGTCAGCACGCCGTTATTTTTATAGCCCAAGTTACGGCATATTGTAGAAATAATTAAAAAGTTATTATTTAGTCTATTAATGACTAAACGGTATTTTTTAGGATAATAGAAGGGTTTTTTCGTGATCAAACAGTGAAAACTGTAATTAAATAACCAAAAAGTTATATTTGCATGGTTTGTACGACGTCGTCAAGATGACCTCGAGTCAGCAATGACCACTTCTGTGTTTGAAACATATACAAATGTTTTTCGTTGTGGAATCAAAGGTCTGTACTCTGACTCGCAGAGACCGATTCAACACATTTTGATAACTACTTTATTCGTTACACTTTCGGAGTGAATATAGTCTACCATTTCGGTATACATATGGGGTTACAAATAAGCAGATACCGTTGTGTTGTTTATGTTTTTATCGGAAATTCTCCGAAACTTTGAGAAACCAATTATTTCTTTTATTAAAGGTTTTTGTGATTTATGCGTTGGAATTATACTGTAATCTTGTTTCTTATATTATTCCAATACCATAAGTAAATATTAAATTAGCTCAAAAACATATATGGTAGTTATATGAAATTAGAACAAGTTCAATTTATATTGCTTTCATCATTATTGAGCGTGTACTCCGCCTCCGATATTTTCGTTTAATGCTACTAAAACTGATCTGTACTTCAATCTATATTTATACTCGTAAATCGTAGTAACGTTTATGAAGTTGTTTAGTCTGTAGATGAAGTGCTTAAAGTTAGATCGTTATAGGATTACCCTCTTTCCAATTGAGTTAGAAATGAAAATTATTGAAGATTGCATTCGGTACCAACTATAAATCGTTCAAAAGGAAAATGCTCGTAAATCCGATTTAATTGCAATAGAATTGGGAACATACACTCAATTTGCTATATGTTTTTTGTGAATCCATACGGTATGCGGTATTTTATCTACCATAAAATAAAACCCAAAAAAATAAATATCTTGTTGTATGTTTAAACGATACAAAGAAATTCGCATTTCCGGAAGCAAGTATCTACTGTAGTTTTAGAGCTTTATAGTTTCAAATGGGTCGAATTAGTAATTTACCCAGAAAAATGAAAATTTAGTTTCGATACTGATTTTTTAAAATTTTTTTGTTCTAATTAGTTTAATTGGCAATTTTATAGACACCTGGATCTCAGATATAATAATTTCTCGATTTAGTGTTATGTGGTAAGAAATAATGCTGACGTCCGGACGCATACCACATAGACGGGAAGACCTTTTGTTCGAGACATTTGTCTAATTAAGATTCATTCTTCAGTCACTTTTATTGGTTCCTATAATTTAGTTGTGGATGAACGGGTGATACCTTATCGTGGGAATACAACGGTGACCTGTGCGCTTGATAGTCTTTGATGGTAGCGGTCACCCAACTAACCCACTATTTATTAGGGATGGCTCTGTTGGCCTAGTGATAGCAAGGTTACATGTGTAACTTTTTGCTCAATTATTTCAACTAATAGCTTTAGATGTGTGTGCTTCACGGTAGTTTCTAAGGACCTCTGTTTTTTACATTTTATAAAGTTATCGTCACTTTGGAATTTGGATCCTATGTTTCTACTATTGTGTGAATTTTTTTCGTAAAACTCCACTAATACGCGTATTGCGATTCAATTTTCTTTTATAAAATACTCCCTCACCCCTCACCACTCACCAACAAGCACACCGCATCCAAAAACAAAAAATTGTTGAATATAAATATAGTAGAAGCTCTATATAGTGACCACCCAAGGGACTGTGCAAAACTGGTCACTTTATTCGATTGGTCAGATTATAAAAATAATTTAACAAATAAAATTCGTTTCTGATTTACATCGGGGCCGTAAAAAAATCGCAACTTTAGGCAAGTGGTCAAGATAGGAAGGTGGTCACTTCTTCAGGTTCAACTGTACATAAATAGATCTCTGGACTCAAGCCTTGTGAATTCTACTAATTAAAAAAAAACATTGTTTATGTATGCCAATATTTCTCCATCTCTCCTTGTTGCAGCTCTCATACTGTTCCTCTTGGCATTTACCACAATTATTACTGCTATTAGTGATTTACTATTTCAAAGTAATTATGTCGTATAAAGAAAACGCAAGTGCTCCTATTTTCAAAGAATATTTGTATGGTAGCTACAGGAAAGAGTTTCTTGATTTCTTAAATTTTTCCCCATCTAGTGCTTTAAAATTGTTCTTTAAGCGAAAATTCGAATTTTAGAGACTTTTGAAGCCTCCAGAAGGATTACAAAAATTTGGCTAATTAATAAAAAAGCAGTTGTTTGATCAATACGTTCTCGATTTAACGGTTGATCGGAAAAAATGAGGAAACAGAATTTTTTTTCCTATGGTTTCTACTCAAAGGAGTACCGTAGTTTTATCTGTTTTCTTCCTGATCTTACTATGGCGATTATATTGTGCAATTTTTTTTAGTTTCTGACTAAAATCTCTTTCAATTGTGCAATAAGATCATTGTAGCTTTTGTATGGCGACTTCTTCTTCATATTTTCGGTGAGTTAAATTTTTATGGGTGCGACAAGAAAGAGATAGGTACTCTTTTTTGAACAACATCCAAATTCAAATTCATATTTATTTCCAGTAATTTAAAATTTTCTTAAATGTTAACATTACTGTAATCGCCTCTTCAACTATTGGTTACATTGGTTTAGCATGCGCTAGCAAATAAAGTTCTTAGTATTAATTTTTTTTAGGAAAATGGAAATCAAAAACTTTATGAATTAACTAAAACTATGACTAAAGTAAAATTAATACTAACATTAAACAACATCCATGTATTACATTCTTTCTAATCGCCACATAACAATTTCAAAAATTTCAACTTCGCCTTAAAGCCATCTTTTCTCTTGAAAATGTTCTATGTCCACGTCTGGACCTCAAAATAGAAAGTCGTTCATGACCGTGCCTAAGCCTAAAGGAGCATACAAAGGATGGCCGAAGCAGTTTATTTGAGCGATGTACCTCACAGTTAGTTCACTTTAAAGATCTATTTAGTTTTGGTAGAAAGATGTATACTTTTGATATCACAAAATGTGGTCCATAAAGTTTTTTGAGGGCGCGATATTTTTTATTATCTATAAAATCAAATAAAACAAAGGTGATACGGTCTATCTCTGGTGGTACAATTGATTCGATGGCTTTTGAAGATTCCTGGGAAAGGTCCTCCAGGAAAACCATCGAACTACCTCTATGTGCTCAAGACTTGTAGTATCACCATTTTGGTCTGCAAGTTTCAACCGCCATTAGACGTGAGAGCATATCGTTTTAGAAATTCCTCATTGATGAACGATGGTTACATATGAGAGTAGGAATATCCACACTTTGTTGTGACAACCACATGAAACCACGTTTTGAAGGTTTCAGTATATCGGTAAAGATTCGAGTCAACCGGAACTAGTGTAGGCTGTCTCTCAGCCTTAGTCAATATGATCGAGATTAGCGTGAGAATAATTAGGCATGTGTTGAAGCTTCAATGAGTTTGTACCGAATTCCGCTGCCCTTCTCCCCAAAGTGCGGTACGTGTACTAACTAATTACCATGTTTCCTGTCGGTAATGTTTATAAATGTTCGAATTATCGGTAAGAATCTCATGCTTCTTCTAAAAAGGTCGGCGCCGAACCTGTAAAAAGATTGAGTAGTTTAAATTGAAATACAAAACTTCCTGACTTTTCTATGCTTTTATTTACCGATCGATTCAACAACAAAAAAAAAACCAATTTAGCGAGATTATTGAGCTTCGAAACCTATTAGGCTATTGGGCTTATACGTTATTGTTCTCATGGATTTTATGGTAATAAATTTTTGTCGCCTAATCAAGTCGAGTAGGTTGGATCGAGAGTACGGGTCTTAGCTTGAAGATGTATAGTCACAATGCACCGACCACAAACAATTGATCACCGATTGAACAGTTCTTTAATGTTTTTCGAAGAAAGAAAAAAGAGTCGAATAACTGCAACGAAGAATTAACTCGACCGTTAAATGGCGTGAGTAAGTACGAAGTATAGTGTGTACTTTACGAACTAACTATAAGCTAGAATGTATACAATCAAACGGATCAATCGAGAGCATCGGAGTCAGCACATACTCACCTGAGTTTGCTAGGTGGGTTTTATCAACGCCTAAGTAGCCAGGTATGTTTCTCTTTCATTTCACGATCATCTTATCACTCACAATGCGAAACATTTTACTAGATATCGGGATGGGAAAATTCTTTTCGCGCAAGTCGAGTGAGTTTTTTTTTTATATATAGTAGAAGCAATGTCGGTGAAAAACAATACCGTAGTAAGGCCGGCTGATATGATAAGTCGGAAAGTGGTTTGTTTAGTACGGTAATGTTGTACCGTAATGTCCGGACTGAGTAATTATGATGATGAGGTGCTTTTTCCGCACCATATTTTGATGATCGGTTTAAGAGGTAGTAGTATACTGCTGCTACGCAAAGGTAACTAATGAGAATTAAAACCAAAATCGGAACACATTTGCTCATTGCAATTCGAGTGCTATGGAATTAAGGTCTTCTCCCATAAATGAATTTTCTACAGTACCGTTTACGTGTAGCTGCTATTGCTTTATAGGTTCTTTTTTTTCGACAATTTCTTGGAAATCATTTCGTTGCTAATTAACGAACTTTTTTTTTTGTTATTCGGTCCATTGATTCGACCTCATCCCTAATTGATTTATAAGCTTACATACCTAGTTATCATTACTAGTGAAAATTCTGCGGTTTGTTTGGTGTGATATTCGCGAAAAGAGAATTTTTTCGATAACTTTCACACTATCAGATTCAGATTTCCTAGTTTAAGCTATGAAAGTACAAACTCGGTGGTTGTTTGATCTACTTAATTTAAACGTAATTATTGCACCTTTGTGATTTCGATTGGGATTTATATATCATTGCAATTATAGGTACTCGTATATTTAGAGAAGATACGTGAAGTTATGAAAACTATATTGTGGGCATTAATAAGAACGCTTTCACTATTAATTGTCCGAAAAATTGAGATATCCATGAAAGTAAGTTTTGCTTTTAAATTCTCAACAATAAAATTAATTGCAGTGCATTTTTACTTCAGATGGGATCAATTTCATTATTATGATTAATTTGTACCATCAAAGAGATTCGAAAATAAATTGCGGTAGTTTTGGAAAAAAAATCAATAAAAATTAATTCAATTCTTCATTAGTTATTGTGACCGAGAAATCTACTCATACCTACAATGTATTAAAGAGTCAATTCCAAAGAAACTGACGTAGATACATGAGGCTGCAGTTAAAGATGATGGGTAACCCCTTACTATATTCCAACAATCCTAAAAAAATTAGGTGAAGTCACTTATAATAGACTCGCTTCAAAATATACATATGTATGTATGTACCTGCCAGTTACAAAGTCCCGACCCAAAATCTTAAGAATAAATAACTTTGGTTAAAGTTGCAAATTTCATAAGGTCCTTGGTTGAAATCCGGTTCGACGGATCTAATAAATTTAGATTCCTTTCCAATAAAAAAACTACAGTGGATCCCGGTTATAACGTTGAGGGGACCACAAAAGTTGAACGTTGTAACCGATAGTACGTTATAACCAACATAAAAACCTTTCACATTTGTAAGTTATAAAAGTGCACTTTAAAAGCGGGTTGCACTGTATACATCTTTCATCGAGAATTTAATTATCATTGGGAATTCCATAATGAAGGTGAAAATTTAATTTAATTGTAAACAGTAGTTATATATTGTACACTGTATTAAATTTTTACTACTTTAAAAGTAGGCAATGGGACGCCAACTTTAATTCTCGTAAAATTACATTGCATTGTGTACGCTACACAATAGTGTGTAAATCGTTTCAGATAAATATTTACTGTAATTACATGCTTTTCCGTAGTTTTACACTTTACAGATGTACGCAAGTCATGTAAAAATTACATTGGATTCTGTATACTTTACACACTAGTGTGTAAAAAAAATTTAAAAAAAAAACATTTTCAAATAAATTCTTTTTAGTTTTTCCTGTTTTTCCAGCTACGAATTTATTTTCCCTTAAATTATTTTTTCCTTGAAAAATGCAAATAGATATTACTTACAATAATTTGCACACTCTCGAATTTGAAACTCGCCCACCTGAACATTTTCGTAACATGCTTATTTCATCAAGAATAGCCAAGAATGAAGTAAATTAAACCTACAGTAAGAATTACTATACTAAAAATAGTACTTTTACATAATTTTTTTACTGTGTACACAACTCTATTGAATTTTGCACAACTTCATTTAAAGTTACATATTTTTAGGTAATTTTTACAGAAATTTCTACATTTACACATTTAATAGTAAATAAGCATAGTAGTTCCTTAAATTTACTTTCAAATTGGGTTAAAAGTTATTTTCCGGCATTAGTGGAGTGAAATTCCAACACGAAATCCCCGATGGTTGATTAATCGCTGTCCCTGAGGACATGCCAGTTGGAAAACCTTGACTGGATATGCCAGTTTTAAGACTGTATTGGACTGGTCCGAAGGATCTGTTTCGTCATCAGTCGGCATAGACTCAGATAATGATGCCTAAATTCGAACACCTTCACAGCTGGTGGTATTGCTGAGGATTATTCTATAAAGCGATATTGAAACCAATTTTATACTCTGCGAATTATATTGGAGCGAAATTCTTTCCATCGCATCCTTATAGAAAAGGTAGGTGGCATTGAAGATCATCCAATATTGCAACCAGCTTGGTAGAATTTTTGGTTGTTCGCTAGGATATATAACCAATTTTTAAAAGAATGGCATTTTTCATGGTGAGAATTGAGAGATTGGAGCAAGTTTTGTTGTTTTCCGTCGTCAGAATATTTTTTATTATTTTACTGAAATTTAAAAGAAATAATAATTTATAATATTTTTTTTTCTTTTTTCAGATCGTTGCCAGTGGCATCGCTCAAGATTATGATGGTAAATTATGTCGCATCTTCAACAGGGTAGTAGTATCTTAATTGAATCGTAATACAAATCTATGGTCAGAAATTATTAATTACTAACTGTTATATTTCTGCAGTGGTTAATGTTATTGCATACTATCCCTGATGGAGACCCGAAATTAAAATAGGAGTTAATTAAAGTTGTTGCTAAAGATATTACTAAATAAAATGAAAAAAATATTCTTAAACGTTATTCCGTTTTCCCCCCTTTTAGTTGGCGACATACAATGCTCGTTTTCATCACAAGGGACGAATGTTGGCGATATGATTACAGCGCGTCTAAAAAGACCAACCGGTTTTAAGGGAATACCCCTATTTGCAGATGATCGCGCTATCGATCCTGAAGCTGATCGACACTGTGCTATTAAGGCTGATCCAAAAGACACGACGGCCTTAACGTTCGATTTGAAAATAACTGACTTTACACGTTGCGGTGTATTGAAGAGGAACGTAAGTATAAAAGATTCGTCAACTTGATTTTTGTTACTAAAACCCTATTTTATTTCTAGGGATTTGTTCATGTTCGTATCTGGTTTCCACAATTTCCGGGAGTCGTAATGCAATCGGATCAGGAACTGATTATCATGTGTAAGCCGCCCGAACCAACAGTCATTGAGAACAAGGCAGCTGGATTTGCGGGCAGTTTGTAGGCTTTTATTAATAATATTTAAAGATTCGATTTTATCTGAGACGCACTTTTCATATGATTTTAGTCCACATGGCGCACGAGTATCAGGAGTGGTTGAAGAAACTCCCGGCAGGCTAGAGTACGAAGTTGCGCTATACAAAGAAGCACCGCCCGTTGCAAGGATCAGTGGAACGAGTAGTTCTACTTTGAACGCAAAGGAACCACCAATAACCAGTAATAGTGAACTTCCAGTCGATCAAGCTGTTCCGATTGGCACTAAGCTCCAACTGAGAGCACGGATCAGTGTGCAAAGTGCATGGAAATATGTGAAATTAATGGAAGTGACGGTATCCCCTGATCCAGATGATCCTCATGCTCTCGGATCGGTATCTCTTGTTCAGGAAGGATGCCGAAATCGAGATTTTGCTTCGATCATACCGCATCAGCCAGCACGATATCGCGATCGACATAACGAAGTCTTCTTGGATTTCGAAGCGTTCTTGCTGAGTTCGATGAAGGAACGTGCCACCCTATGGATCCATTCACAAATCAAGGCTTGCATGGATACGACCGATTGTCAGCCTGATTTCTGTATGGATCTCTTCGAGCCATCGGGACACGGAAGGCGAAGAAGATCGAATGATCGTAACGCGACAGAATATACGAAATTCAAGGAGAATATCGAATACACGGTGCTGATGCCCGGCGACTATGATAATATCCGTCTGGATTCGGACTGTCGAAGTTTCTTAGTGGTCGCAGCACTTCTAGGACTACTCTTAGCAATTTCGGTTGCATTTGTATGTGGATATAAAGAAATCCTAATCTAAACTAAATTTTTAACATAATTTTTCTTACAGACCTGCACGTTAGTGTTTAAATTACAGACGCAACATAAATCGAATCTGGACAATTATGTTACGACTTGCAAAGGATATGCTGGTCGAGCTATTGGACACTAATTCAACTACCTATACTTGTTACTTAAGACACTCTCTACTGAATTTATCATATAAATAACCTACCTATTTATTTATTTTACTTTAGTTCATAAAATGTATATCTCATTATTTAAAATTAGAATATTGATTTAGGGTTGTGCTTTATTGAGCGTAAGTTTTTAATTCTAAATTTTAGTGATATATGTAAGTAGATTAAGACCAAGGGAGACAAGTACAGCATTGGAAATAATTTAAAATATTTATAAAAATTTCTTTGAAATATTATTTCCGTTCAAGGAATATTACGACTGAATAAAATCCTGTTAATTTAATTTACTGCTTATTTTTACTATGTATTACATTTATATTATCGAACATCTGTTCAGATGTTCGTAGATACTAAATTCAGGGTGTACAATAGCAGATCAATGTGACTATTATATTTCATGAACAGTTTATGATCAAAAATTGTAAGACGGTGTACGTACAGCTGTATCAGAGCAGAGGAAGGAGCAAACGAGAGTGGTTCAAAACCAGTAGCTGTAGTTTTATCTGAATTGTGATTAACGAACTTAAGACATAGGTTATAATATTAATATCGGCTCTACAATGAAGACGTATCGAATCATTTTGGACTGTACAACCTTTCCATTCTAATAAAGTATTATTAGGCTCAGCAAATTTATTAAGAATTAAGCTAGTGGTCAAGTCGCAGTAATAAGCAATGTGAAATGACGAATTCCAATTAATCTCACAGTACCCGCTCGGTCGAGTTCGCTATTTCGCCTTTCTTATTACTGCCATTTGACTACTTGCTCAAACAGTATATAATACTAGCTTCAACTATCCTAAAATTTAGCATTTTCTCGTTTTAGGATTAGTAAGCAAATTTTCTGAAATATGTTTTCTAGCTATCAGCCTGGGTGAAATTTATTGAAGGTAGTTTGCTAGTTTGCTAGGTCGCCTTTCATTATCATTGTTTATTCTAAGAAATTGAGTTCGTAGAACACAATAAAATTAAATTTAAAATTTTTTGTCAGCTAAGCACAAACTCTTGTGAAATGTGCTTGAAAGCTGACATCGAGAACAACTAAAGATAGAACGCTGAAAGTTGGAATTCATACAGGCCTATTGTAGGAAGGCCTAAAAATGCTAGAAGTAAGTTTAGGGAAATTTTTTTTAATCTGAGAAACGGCCTATGCTAGCACGTTGAAATATGGAACGTATATATCGATTAACTAAAATGGTAATTTCAGTAAAATAATCTGTAAATTTGAATTGGTACACGGACCTGAGGAATAAAAAAAAATTGTTTTTCACGAATTTCTTCATATCTCGTAAGTCTACTGAGATAAATTTTTTTGAGAAATTTTTGGTATTCCAGGGGCTGCTTAAAAAGCCTTCATCGTTTTCACTAATTTTAATTCTTTTCTCTTCATTCTGATGCGATATGAAATTACTTTTTATTTCCACGGAATTTTTATATTTATAAATAGTCGCCTAAAAAATTATTTTCGGCATTCTTGATTAATATCAAGAAAAGAAAAAGCCTCTTAAAGGGTTAATACCCTCTTAAAGGGTATTAACCCTTTAAGAGGCTTCCGTGTTAAGGTGCTGCATATATTTTCAATAATTTCACCATACTCATGAGGTCCAAGGATATACTCAATTAGTTTTGATTTGTGCGGGTTCCTGCTAAAAGATTGTTTTTGGGATTTTCATAAATTCAACCACTACGTGGTTGTAAATCAATAGTTTATGTTTAATATCTCTTTGATTTTCTGATATACCGAATTAGATTTTATTCCTCGGGTTTCTTATTCAATCAACTAAAAGCAATTTTGGTATTTTTCATATTCAATCGCCAAGATAGTGTGTAAGTTTCATTTATGAACTTTTCATATAATTGTATAAAAGTCAGTTATGTCGATATTTCTGCACTATGTCGAAAATTATTTTTTACTGCACTACAAGTAAACTTTAAACGCAACCTGAATTTCAACTCAAAAAATAATGAAAGTTGCGTTCATACTGCAGGCAGATTTCCTTAATCACTGGTTCCAGCAAAATCAATTCTAGCTTAATAATACTTAAAGCAAAATTTAAAGTTGATTTTGTGCACAGTTTTATTTTTTTAAAAAAAGCTTTGTCATTAGAGAATTAATAAATAATAATGACTGAATGAAATCATTTCCAATAATTAGGGTAACAAAAGTATTAGTACACTTTGAAACCAATGATACTAGTATCTTGAAATATAATATAGGGAACTAATTTTGTAATATAATATGTGATTGCTTTTATTGTATGCTGGATGTTAAATAATTTTTACAAGTTGAAATTGGTGGAAAGAAAGGATTAAACGCAGACACATCTTGGACAAAACTAATTTTTGTGGGTTGTAAATTTCAATATATATAGCAGAAATGAAGTTTCAATATTTTTTTCAGGTTTTTCCGGATTTTTTTTGATATTTACGGGAGTTTTTAAGAAATTAGTAGAAATAGTAGAACATATTTTTTAAAGCAGAGATTAGGAAGAAAACGCTCACACCACAAAGTGTGTTCAGTATAGTTTTGTACTTTATTCTGTTTTAACCAGAAAGTATTGTAACCAAAGTAAAACCACAAAATTTTCTTACGTTTAAGAGGTAATATAAGCCTTGTGGTGTGCAAAAAGTAATTATTCGATACTTGGTATTCGTTACTTGAAACGGTTACTAGCATCGAATACTACTTTTGAATAGTATTCGATATTGACTCGTATATGTATTAGTATCTATATTGCCAGCGTCACTTGTCAGAGTAAGTCTCGTCGTTAACAGCTGATTCTGAATTTTCCAATTCAATATAGTGATAGTTTAAACGTTACTGGATTTTAATTTAATATTATAATGTTTTTGAAATCATGAACTGTACAATTTCTTATAAAACATATTTTTCGTAATTAAGTACTTATATTTACGATGTTGAAATTTCATAAAAACTTGATTTGTAATACAAATTTTGTACTGCCCTCTCTTGGTTCTTTACATTTTTGAGACAAAAATCAGAATCAGCTGTTGAGTTTCCATTTCAACCCGTGCTTATTGATTTTGTATGGGAAAATATGACTGCTAGCAATATAGATACTAATACATATATGTATTGACTCCATTAATTCAGTCCCGTTTATAAGTGTGTGGACCTTCTTTTTTTTTAACTTATCATATTGAATCCGACGACCTTTTTTTATTTTAACTTATCACATTGAATCCGACGCGCCCTTGTTTTTGTCACACAAGCCATAAAGTAATTGATAAAGTACCGAATACTAAATATCGAATACTAACTTCAAGCATTCAGTTATTATTCGATACTGAAAAGTAATTGCATGGCACATCATTGAACCCAAAAAAAATGGGTAGGAATAATATTTGTGGTGTGGACGAAAAAGTTTATATTTTTATATCACAAAAAACGTTTACATATATTGTGTAAAATTACATCAAAAATATAATATAGGAATGAAATTACATCAAAGATATAATAGAGGGAAAAAATTGTTGCTAATTTTACAATACCATTTTATGCTGGATAGGAATGAACATTGATTTTTATATTTTATAAATGATGAGAAAGTTGAAATTTGATATTATTTTAATAAATTATAAAATGTATACACATATTATAATTACAAATTATATTAAACAAATTACCAAGAAGCTTCAGTTGCCCCCAAAATTTCTAGTCGCATTGCTGTGTATGGGATAATGGCAATGTAAATACCTTGCACGTAGAGGTCGTACCGTAGTAGTTACCTTTAAGGATTTTGGTATGTGTTTTTTGGTGTTAAAGCCATCTATGGAATATTTCGGGAACCGCATTTCGGACGATATCTTTTTAAAGATAAATTCTTAAATGATATAACGTACAAAAACGCTTGTAACTCCAATATTCGGGAAATGCTGTTATAATTTGTGAAATTTTGGAAACACGGTTAAAGTCAATCAAATTTGGAAATAGCAAAACGTAGCTTTGGCGTAGCTTTGTATTATCGTGACGACTAATTTGTTTGACCCAATAAAGAATTGAGTTGCACTCAGACTGGAAGAATTTTTTTTACATGTATTTTTAAAATTTAAATATTTGTTTAATTGTCCTAGTTTTTAAATTAATTTAATACTACAAAACTGCAAAATTTGCAAAAAAAAAATCAACAATAATAATTGAAGTATTCACTTGAAAATAAAATAACGAAGGCCATAAAAGTTTTGTCGGCAAAATTAATATTTTGGGGGACGCACCATATCACATGATATCATGATAATAATAACATCTACATATTTTTCTGTATAATGCCATAATATCGATGTGTGTTGCATTTTTAATGAATTTATTGGATTTTTCCCCGTCATTAATGATAAATTACTCATCGGTTTTTGTAGCAAAACAAAATTTTTCGTTATGTTATAGCCTAGGTGTGTAATTTTTGGCACGTCTTCATGTGTGCCCTATATGTACCTGTCCATTTAGCAACAAAAAAAAAACTTCAACAACTCAATTTAACGATGATTTTCAGTACGTTGGCTACTATAACAATAACCTTGGCCTCCAAAAACTTGTTTAGATCTGGGATTTTTTTTTTATTTTAAAGAAAGTGAATTTGTTGTTAGTAGAACTGAATTCGTCGAAGTTCTATAGTTCTAGATACCGCCCGTATGTGTTTCAATAAAAATTGAATAATTGGGTAGGTATACGAAATAATGTAAATAATAATAATGTTATACCTGCATAAGTTGTAATACCTGTCGTACAGCAAAGCATTGACTGGTTTAGCAACAATTACTTATGGGATTTGCCGCAAATATTTCTTAAGTCCAAATTGCAAGTCAACAAGTACACGAAGTATCCACTGTGCTAATTAGGTTTACATTTTTATCCATGACGAAGCGACATCTTTTGGGTGTTCATTGTTATGAAATTTTAATGCAATTAAATTTAAAGTGTTCATATCATTTTTGTCAGCACGTATTACGATTATATGACGGCGCTTTATTAATTGATCACCGTCTACCGTTCAGATATTTCAAAGTCACATAACGACATAACAAACAAGTTTTCTTGAGGATGTACTTTAAATTTATTTTGGAAGAACTTATGAAATCAGAGCACGATCGGCTGCATAAAAGGCCTCCAAATAAATTTGTAAAAGTCATGTGAGAAAATAATATGATAAAGTGTTTGTCTTAATTTGAAGCATTTTAAAATTATAAAAAAAAAAACTATTTAATTTCCTACTTGATTGAAAAGATTGGCACGTGTCGACTAAAAGGTGAAAATTTAATGGACAATTTCAATTGTCTTCCTTATTACGACCACACCCTTGAAATACATTTTTTTTCACGACATTTGTATGGGAACGACCATCTTAACGAACTTGAAATGGCCATATATAGAGTATGGTGGTTGCTACTATTGTACACGGTCTAACACCAATAGAGTCTAAGAGAGTTGGAGGACATGTTAAGATCTGTAGTTTTCGTACTAGGAAAGTTCAACATAACCTAGCGAAGATACAAACTAACCTCAATCTTAGCTAGAAAAATTTGGACGTTATGTAGAATACTCTCAGCGGTGTCAAGGTCTGCCATATGATGGCTTTTGAGGTTGAAAGTCGATAGATCCATAGAATTTCTGTTCCCATTTAAAAACTATGTACAAAGTTCAATTTCTTGAAATCCTAGGATTTCTGCTTGGGAACTGAACTGCTCCAGCAAAACTGCAGTTCAGTACTAAGCAACAGATGGCACTGTTTTGAAAAAAAAAGTAAACTAACTAACTCCTTATTTCGTTCAAAAAAAATATATATAAAAAGTATTTGTACAATATATCTGTTAAGTTTGTGCTCAAAATGAGGACGAATTAATGCAGTTTTCTTTTTGTATTCCCACCAAATGAGAAAGCACCGTAATTGATTACGCATTTGGCGATCTTTCATTTCTCATTTGGTGAAAATGCAGAGAGAAAACTGCATTAATTCGTCCTCATTTTGACTTTTTGGTGAGAAATTTCTCACTCATAAGTTACAGAACTGAGCTACAGATTGCATATCTTTTCAACCATAATAATTCTCACATTTTTATTTATTTTATTTTTGTATAATGGAATAAAAGAGAGAATCATTGGATTTTCTGAGAGTGTACACTTTGTAATGAAGCTCTCTTCTTGTTTTTTTTTTTTTTTGTCAAATGCAGGTGTAGCAACTTAAATAATTGATGTAACGATTGAGTAGAAAAATCCCAAATCCCACATCTTTATTCAAAATGGTCTTAAGATACTTGTTCTAGATTATATCGAGCTGTTTCTTATGTAGCTTGGCACATACATGCCATACTCGAACGCCATAGATTAAGAAGGGTCGTATTACTGTCTTGTTTATCTTTATAACTAGCCACGTGTGCTATACTATCATTACTATCGTTGCTTCCATTTCTCGCTTTGCTTCTGTTGCTCAGTTGCTCGCTCCCGTTGATCCCATTGCTCCCATTTCTCCCGTTGCTTCAGTTGCTTTTATTACTCCCGTTGCTTCCATTTCTATCGTTACTTTCGTTGTTCCCTTTGCTTCCGTTGCTCCCGTTGATCCCGTTGCTCCTATTTCCCCCGTTGCTCCCATTTCTTCTGTTGCTCCCGTTGCTTCTATTTCTCCGGTTACTTTTTCACACGAACCATCTCGAGACTATTCTACACGTTCCCTGAAAATTTCATCAAAATCGGTTCAGCGGTTTAGCAGTTCATAGGGAACATACACACAGACATACATACATCCTCTTTTATATAGATAGAGATAGATATGTAGATAGATTAATTTTTATTGGATAGATTCGATTCGTTTGTTAAGTGGGTAAAGGATTCGTATACTCGTACTTTCATGGTTTGAGAAAAGTAAAGTAAATCATTTATAAAAACCTCACAAACATTTAAAACTTAAATTTACTGGTTTTCGAGCAGGTGCATATCTTCCAAAACTCTACTTAAAGGGCTTAGGTCTTAGTCTCTTAGTGCCTGATTGTTAGCAACCCAATCAAGAGTTACTACACACATCCACCTCTGGTACATAGTGCATGCCTGGTTGAAAATCAGAATAACTAATTTTTAAAAATTTCTAACACATTGATCTCAACAAATAAGATATAGTAAATCCATTAAATTAAGGATTTTTGAAAAAGTAAACAGTGTTTTTTTATGAACAATATCAGTATAGGCTTGGTCATTTTCGTTCACCATAGTGAGCGATTATTTCCGATTCTCGATCCCTAGCAAACAAGTTGGTTCTTTTAGTTCATAGTTCATTACTTCAGAGGAGTTCAGTGATGACTAGTCGTAGTTCGAAGACAATAGATGTAGAATGTAGTAGAAGACGATGAGCCAAAAAAAAGGTCAGTAGATCTAGTAGAAGATGGTAAGGAAAAAAAAGACACTAGATCTAGTACCTAAAGTTTATTGTCTGACAGACTTCTGAACGGCAATGAACAACGAACTAGAAGCTAAAAAAGATTGCAAACTAGTTCGTTCATTTCAGTTATGGGAACGTTCTTCTGAACTAGTTCGTTCACGAACTACATAAGCCTAATATCAGCAAAAAAATTAATTTAAAATTCCAACTTAACACACGATCGATTAGAGTGCGTTCGGATCACGTAGATGGGTCTTCTTATGGAATCTATTCAAAGGCTAAAATTTTAGAATATTAGAAAATTTTTTAAATCTCTCTGGAATTCTGGTAAAAAATATATTGCTAAGTATACTACATTTTTACAGCACAGTACTGTAATGTTTTCAAGTAGTAAAATAACTCTACTCACTTAATACAAAAAATAACTTTATAAATCGTTTAATGCAACTATCTTCATTTGCAATGAAATTAAATTTATTAGAATATCATAAACGTTTTGTTCTCTGCGTGTTTCGAGAGATCTCGAGTCCATTCGATGGTTTGTTTACGCGAAAAATGTATGGAAAAAGTAACTACCGACGTGATTCTTTTCGAATATTGGACAGTTGAGATTCTCTCTTGAATCTTATGTTTTATTGAGTAGCCAGCCACCGTAAAATATCCTAAATTCGATACTGTTCTAATCCCATTACTAATTTTTAAGTGCCCAGCCCTCATACAAAGAAGAAGAAATGCGTGTGGTTAGAATTTATGTAGATTTGAGAAACATAGTTGTTGCTATGACCCAGATGGGATTTATACGGAATACTTGCGTTACAGCCTTCAAAACAAAAATAACTAAGCCTAATTTCAAAAATTCGCACAAATCGAATAGTATACATCTCACAGATCACCATAATCTCAAAGCTGGAATCCCTCGCAGCAAATTCGTAAGTGAAACCTTGATCTTGGTAAAATCTCAAGTCTGAACAACGTAATCGCTCATCTATGGCTAATAAATGATCGAATCCCACACACATAACACTATAATGGGGGGGGGGGGAGATTCAAACGAGCTGTGTAATTTATAATTGATTCGAGATCAAGTTCAATTTCAAGTTGCCGATGCACAAAATCTCGTATATCCATCCGCAGCGTGCAAGACGTTTACTCAACATGTCTTCAAGGTTCAGTGACAGACAGGTGGATGATGGTGGTGATTGTTTGTGATGAACGGTTTGGTGGAAGTGTTTGCGTCATCCAAGACGATGTAGTATTAAAGGTATTAAGTAAGAGCTAAAGAGTTGCTCGTGCAAAGAAAGCCTTGCTCGATCAGCAGGTCTTACGGCTGCGCTTGTTCGCCGGCCGTTACGAAAGTTCCGCTAATTGCCAATAACATGCAAGAGTATTTCCTCGAAAACTTGCTTACCTTAATTTACCTGAATTTTTATTAATTTCGGAATTTCAGCCATCATCATCATACGCCCATCATATCGTTATGTCGCTGGTTCGTCGTGTTGCACCGCGTACAGATTTTGATTTGAGCGAGACCGAAATTTCGAATCTAGCGCCACGATTTAAGCTACGACAATTTCAGCAAAAGCTCACCAGATTAGGTGCCTGATGAACCGGGTAAAGATCACAACTGATCTCTTAGCAACACGCCTTGAAAGAAACTTTTTGTTTGTCCAAGTACATTGCAACTTTCTCCATTATCTCGACGGCGACGACAGCCAAAACATACAGTGAATTCTGCTAAAATAATTTCTTCTTTATTTATGCCGCAGTTAAGTTAATATCCGGACGATTTCGACAAATTTTAAACTGGGACACAATATTTTCGCGTTGCATTACCTGTACCTGGGCAAGGTACCTACCACCTCTGTCTCTGATGTACGCAACGCAGGTACATACTTGTCGCGGAATTCCATCAATGGACCACATGTTTCTCGTCAAATCCGGCCGCTTAATTCTCTGATATGAAAACGAGTGCCGCAGGTGAGGTCGGGGCCAATAGTTGTTTTTGATTACGATCCGATGGGGAGTGGCGATAGGGGTTAGTAGTGCGATTGCTTTATGAGATACGGGCTGGCTTTGGCGCTTTCCAAAAAAAAAAAAAAAATCGGCATACGAAAATAAGCAACTTGACCTCTTGCGCCGCGACACATTCATAAAGCGGCTTTTGATCCACACTTGATAGAGCCGCCCACTACACCTGCCCGGCTAAGGTGAGGTGAGGCCCGACTATATAAGCAAAGTTAAGGCGCGTGCAATTATGATATACGGCGCGGTTGGATTTAGTGGCATGGAGTGTGTGTGTGGGGATTTATTATGTTTTGCTACTTTCAAACGGTTGACAAATATTTATGAAAAATTGATTGAACAGTAGTTGCCGTCTGTCTGGTCTTTGCTTATGGAGATTTCACTTAATTTGCAGTTACAATTTTGAAATTGAAAGTTTTTCGGCCGTTTGTGGAATTTATGGGAAATTGTTAATGTTTGTCATCTTTACGATGAGAGTAGCGACTAGCGATTTGGTAATTATGAAGATGGTCGGTGTCTGCTTCAAGTACTGAGAAAATATTTCTTCTAATTGGTTGAGTGAGGTTTTCTTCTGGATTTCAGTAAAATTGGAAGATTATATCATAGTCGGTATTTGTGATTCGTAGTAGCCACACCACACTTGATAGAGCCATCCAAATGACCCACTCAACTGAAGAGTTTAGTAGACAATTGTTATCGAACCAACCAAACAACAGAAAAACACAAACTGTAACCTCTATAACAGCGATTTCATATTACACGTGCTATTGTACCTACTTTTCCACGTTCTTGAGCATAAAATGCATACACTCTTTAATAAATTTAATTTTTTTTTAATTTCCAAACAAAAATTCTACGTCTCCAGTCATCCAGCGCAGAAGCCAAAGACAAAAGTACCTCTCAAGCGCTTTTTTATAACCTTAGAGCAATTACGACATGTTTTACACACTGTTTTATTAATGTTTGTCTGCAGAAGTAAGAACCTGACTTTCGTTTACACAAAAAAACTCTATTAGTGCTACACCGAAGCATAAAAGCTCTTATTTTTTTTAGGTAATATTGCTTCAGTATTCAAAAACAGTCTTACATGGAAGCGGGACAGGTACAACAATAATTTTCGGATAGTAGGCTTGATACACCCTCTGAAGAGCCTATGTCATCCGATGACGAAACAGCTCCTTCAGACCTAGTCCAACAGAGTCATATAAACTGGCCTATCCAGTGAAGGTTTTCCAATTATCATGTCATCAAGGACAGCGATTAATAAACAGCCGGGGATAACGTGTTGGGGTTTCACTCCACTGACGCCGGAAAACAACTGAAATTTAACCAAATTTTGCTTCTATGGTAGCTAACCATGAAAAATTCATTAATACAACGACAATATTGAACAAATCCATACATAATTTGTGATATTAAACGAATCCATCCACCGAAGTTACGTGTTACATTATTATTTTTTGGGTAGAGGTTGGTATAACGTATCAAGTTGGGGTGGATCCAAAGTACGTACGCCACTGGCAACCATAAAACATCAACTTCCTTTTTTGAACTACAGTCGGGTAATAACTATTACAGTGGCTGCAGCCACTTTGTAGGCCCATGAACAAACTTCTACTATGTTATCTCCCACGGTTGAGGTGGTGACGATATTGAGAGTTCAAATCAAACGAATAGAAAATATTTCCTTATCTTCTTCTCAAGAATGGTAAATGTGCCAACCTGTTATGTCTTTTGCAAGTGAAAAAACTAAAGTATCAATCCTAAAACGTTCTAAACTGAAGTATTATTGACAAATAGTCCGATCATGAAGTCTGTACCGATCGGCAAATACCATAGCAAAATTAAATGATTAACTGTGCAGAGCGATACAATTTTCTGTGGTTGTTTCACTGCGTAAACCTCATCTTTCGCTTGCTGTGGTCTAGAGATGGGTCGTTCCTGTTCCTAAAGAGCAGTTCATTGAAATGAGTGAGTGAACTAACTCACTCCTTTTGGTGAACTGCAGTTGCATTCGCCACGTGACACCGCAGCCGGACGACCTTTTTTTGAGTCAAGACACACGTGACACCGCCACCGCATGACCATTTTTTTGTCACAATCAGGGAGCAACGAAGTGAACTGAAACTAGTTCACTGAACTAGTTTCTTTTAGTGAGTGAGCTAGCTTCAACTCACTCACTCTAAAAGGAAGTGCTTTGCCCAACACTACTCTGGTCTAGTGTTGTCCAACCCGCTGTCCACGTGCCGCGGGCTGCGAGGTGATTTAAAGTGGCCCCCGCCAGAACTTTCGCAATTATATTTAATAGATACACTTACTATACTTACTATCTACAAATAAAAAAACATTATTTATTATTATTAATAGTGAATTTCCTTTCATAGAAGATGTCATGTGACTAAAAATCATATCAATGCATAACCTAAATTTTAAATTGAAAATTACCTTCCTAGTAGAAGAAATAAATGTTCTCCCACAGTTTGCGAAAAATTTTGATCTAGTACTAGTAGAAATCTGGTAATTATTTTAAGGCATTTTTCGGGAGAGCATAATGCTAAAAATTTTTAGGGGCCAGACGATCACGAAATTGGGGACTCGAACTGTTCTAACAAATTACGTTTCATATTCCGAAAGTAGTAGGATCTTGGAATTTATATTGAAGGTTGGAGCACTAGTTGTTGTTGTTGTTTGGTGTGGGGAAGACACGCAGAAAAGCAGCTCATCTTGATCATTCAGGCCACCATGGCCCATTATACTCGAATCCCCAGCCTCTACCCGAACTTTTTCGCCCTCCTTACGAATTTCAAAAGCTCAGGGAGCGAGAACGGAGTTCCTCCATTCTCGTAATATCGACGCCGTATACATGCATTCTTGCAAAAGAGTAAGCTGGACACTTGAGAAGAAAGGAGAGCACTAGTACTCCACTGCAAAAAATAGAGGTGAAGGTATAAGATGTGAGTGTCGGTAGGGTAAAAAGTAAATACTTCTGATTTTTCTGCTTCGGAAAGTTGAAATTGGTTGTTTAGTATTTGGTTTCCAATTTGATCCATTTTTTATTTTCAACCACTCCCTAATTCTCGACATACAAAATTACCTCTGTAGTTCCGGTGTCATATAAGACTGAAAGAAGTTCGATTCCAAACTGTCTGCCATGAACTGAGATTACATAATAATTATTTATAGTATCGGATACAAATCATTTAATTTTTTACCCACTATAAAATATGAATGAAAGTTGCCATGAGTCGTCGTTCATGATCAAGTACAAAATTCAAATCTATTGACCTATGAATATTTAAAGATAAAGAAGACATGCCTCTTGTATCTCAATCTGCACATTATTACGGTGCTAACGATATTTTTATTTGAATTTTTTTAAATTTTCTGTTCAATCATTAATGAATAATTTTATTTTCATAGAATCTGACTATTTAATAATTCCCATGCTGATTTGATGTTCAGTTAACAAACAAGTTTCATTTAAATTCAATCGGTACCTACTTAATTTAAAACAACAATTATTCATTCCGCTGTACCTAGCCTAATATCAAATTTATATGTTATGGTCATTAACAAACATTATTCCGATTGGCTTATGTGGTTACACGATGGCTATCAGTAAAAATGTTAAGTTTTGTAGTAATGATCTTTTTCTTCAATAGGTAGACATTCGTCTTTCCTAGACGATTTACGAATCTGAAGTTGTTGTGCTAAAAGAAAAATTGAATAAGCGCTACGAGTTTCTTCTTTCTTCGATCATTTTGTTGATCACACTATCAGTATCACGATCTTCCTTTGAAATTCATAGTACCAAACAAACGAATTAAAAAAAAAAGCAAAACTAACGAGCCCACGATCACCTTACTCATCCCATTAGCGATTAGACCCATACCACCATCTCTACCAGTCGCGCGATCTTCAATGTTGGACGATCTTCATTGAAGAACTCCCACCAATTTCGATCATACTAATTTTCCCATATATAAGGGTAAGTTGGAGGAAATTTTTTGCCAGTTAACGTTTATCTTTCAGTTTAAATTTCTTTCGATTTGTTCATCGAAACGACATTTTTTCTTGTCCATCCCATTTCGATATAAGAATCGATCTTGTGTTTTTGTGTACGATCGCGCGGTGATCGTATCATCGGTTATTAGGCTATATTTTGTGTGTGATCAATAATCGAAGTGAAAAAAATAGTGATAATGAAGGCGTTCTTAGCGATTTCGTGCCTGTTTGGTGCTGTAAGTGTTGGCTTGGGACAATTCCCGAACGGTAGAGTACTCGATCCACCGCAACCGAATCTTTGCGCCCAGCGAATTATTCACGAACGGACACCAGACGGAAAAGGGTAAGTGATCGTGTTTTAATGAACGACGATTAAAGCTGAATCGTTCAGGACCTAATTGAAAAATCTTCGGTTTTCTTTAGGTATTTTTTCTCGTGGAGAGATCCTGCACTTAAGGGAGTCGAAGAAGATTGGCTAGGTGCACGAAACTTCTGCCGTAAGCGTTGTATGGACTCGATTTCGTTGGAAACTAGCAATGAAAATGAATGGATTAAGAGCAAACTGGTTAACGAAAATGTAAGTAAAATTATAAAAAAATATATAACCCTTCTTCTTCCAATTATATCTACGTGATCATAGAAGCGCGACATGATCGCCATTAGTGTTCTTCACTTTAAGCCTTGGGTCTATTTCGTTGTATATTTTAGGACTATTTGGTTATTTTCTGTGCATCATAGATTAGGACCCAGGGTGGTCTTGCCGTATAGATAGGTAAAACATACATAAAAAAATTAATGGTAGATACCTACTATACCTACCTACTTACTATACCTACATATTGGACTTTTCTCCATTCTGCCTTCAATTCGAATCCTTCGTTATCGTTTTTGCCAACGATTCTTGGGAAAACACTAAACGTGGTGTGACTTTCGATACCGATAACATATTTACCTTATATTATTTTAGGTCATCTTTTGAAGATAGGACCTCGTTTTATTTGAAGAATGAATCGACTTGGCAAATATTAAAAGTCGTGATCCTCTTTTTTTTAATAACTGCACTAATAAATCATATTCTTTCTGTTATCACTAAATGCGCACGCACGATCATGGATCATGGATCAAGTTGACAATTTTCGGGATAAATAGTCAACTTTGATTGGGTTCATAATAAAAACTAGTTACAATTTAAATTTTGAGCTTGGCTCAAACCATCGAAATTTCGTGTTATGTTCTTCATTGAAGAACCTTAAGCTCATCGCTTTTAAAGATATCTTAGTAGGTCTACTTTTCTTAATTTCAAAAGAACTAACCCAACGGTTTTACAAAGTTTACAGCAACTTTCTTTATTTTCTCGATTCGTAATCGTGTGTCCAATGCAATTTCGCGTCCCAGTCTCACCTTTTTTCATATCTTCACCTGCTTCACATAGCATCTTTGTTTCTTCATCCCATTTCCAATGCTACCATAAGTGGCACGTGTGCTTCAAGAATATTTTGAAGGCACAAATTCAAATTCAAATCTTCTTATTATGTAGTTTGTTACATCATTCATACATAGTGAAGATCGAAACTGAATTTTAATCAACTTATAGACAAGGAACGTATAAAAAAAGAGTTTGTTACAATGTTTATGGAAAAACAATTTCCCAGCTTGCCTTAATCTTCTCTTCGCAGTGGAATTCTACAAATAACTGTCTCGATTTATGTTAAGTTTAGCTACTATAGGCTGCAAAATAGAAAGTTTATCATTACTAGAAACTCGTATAGTGTAAACGAATGAAATATTTGTGAAAAATAATTTGTGACGGTTATATTCAAAACATTACAGCCTATAATCGGGCATGGCGCATTCCTTGTCGCCAACAAGTCGCTTAAAGTGATAATATAAATTTCAAAAAACGAAATCAATAGGAGCTCATTTGAAAGCGAAAAATTCAAACATAATTTCATTCATTTAACGCAACGATTGAGCATTTTAATTGCTTGCGCATAAAACAAACTGCCCATTGTAGCTGATATTTTCAAAGTTTACAACGCTTCGTGTCACTTAAATGATATTTGAATTCAGTTGTTGAATCAACGGAAATTTTTTTTTTAAAATAATAAACAAACAGCAATTTCACCCATTCTTCTTTCAAGCAACGGATGAACTGATTCGACCGTGAAGAAATCTTGAACTATTGCCTCATAGCTGACCTATGAAAAAAAAAAACTGAAGAGAAATAATATGCCATAAATTACTTTTACTATTATTCCATTTTTTTCTTTTCAAACTACTCCAACAAATCTATTACTTAATAAATTCGGACATTCGTTATTGTTGTCACCAAAAAGCAAAAACCCTGCTAATAAATTCAAAACGAGAGTAACTTAGTATTTCTTAAGTGTCCGTTGAAGATCACTTCGAATTGAAGATACCCTAACGCTAATAGCCCCACATTGCAAAATATCAACAGTTTGATCGTGCCGTATGTCGTGCTGTTTTTTGTTGTTGTTACGTTTTATATTTATTACTTACTCTTGGTTTCGTTCAGAGAAAGTGAAACCAAATTAAACAGAGATTACTCATTCAGACCTCATACCTGAGGTCTACCTGGTGCGCACTGCAGTTTACATTAATGTTTTGCACAAGCTACGAAAAAAAAGAAGAAATTGTGCGCGCGATCGGGCTCGTTTCCGATCACCTTGAGGCTTGATCTGCGCGCGCATTCATAGGATCATTATGTACACAGTGTGCAAAAAAAACAGATTGCTGTTTTTTCCACTTAGTTCGGTACAAAAGGTTACAAAACCCCCGGGATTTCTTCTTCATCAAATCTCCACTTTCCCACCGATATCATCTTCACTATAATTTCCACAATATTTTCGTTAAATATGAAAACGAACCGATGTATAGAGAAAAGTTTCCCCGGCCAGTTTGCCGCCTATCGACGAAACTCACTAATAATTTTATTTATTTTCATTTTCAGGTAAAATACATTTGGACAAGTGGTCGCTTATGTGATTTTAAGGGATGCGAACGTCCTGATTTGCAGCCTGTTCAAATCAACGGATGGTTCTGGACGGCCGTTCTTCAAAAATTGGCGCCAACCAATGATCGTTCGCAAGGTGATTGGTCACCACAGGGTGGTATCGGACTACCGCAGCCGGATAATCGAGAATTGCAACAGGGTGGTGCTGCGGAAAATTGCTTAGGTGTTTTGAATCAATTCTATAAGGATGGCGTCAATTGGCACGATGTTGCTTGCCATCATCGTAAATCGTTTGTTTGCGAAGAGAACGATGCACTTCTTAAATATGTTCGGTACACAAATCCTAATCTTCGTTTTTAGACGAAAAAAAAGCGGCAAAAACAAACACATCGAGCACAATTTGCCGATTGTCTAGAGAGAAAACACCAAAAATTTCTTAAGAATTCCGTTTTTTTTAGTTTTAAGCTCTCATCATTTTAAACTTTAGGAAGATATTTCAAATCATGTGCATCTTCTACTCTCATTTATTTATATTAAAATTATCCTTATTTGTTATTTACCATGTTTAGAAATAAATGTGTCACTCGCGACTTTTATTTAATGATAATTTGTACGTTGTTTATCTCTTTTTTTGTACTGCACTACACTCGCATAGTGCTGCCAGATCTAATAAGGCGTCTTCTAGCATTTCTTGCAGTTTCTTCTATCAATAATGCTGTTATGACACTGGCTATTTTTGAGGTTTTAAAGCGGCTAGTAAATCCAAATGGAGAGGGATAGAAAATGTAACATACAGTTTAGACTTTGGTGTGAGACAGACAGTCCGAATAGCTATAAAGTGAGTACTGTCAAAAAATAGCGGCAACATAGCACAATCTGTCAAAAAAATAGCCGCAACATAGCGCATTCGAGTAGTGTTTCGCAACATTCTAGTACTTAATCCAAGAAAAATCCTGCTATGCTGTTATGATGCTATTATGACACTGGCTATTTAGCGGCTATTTCTTAAGTGCAATAAAAGTACAATAACTGCCGCATCGTGCGACAAGGTGAACAACATTAAAAGAAAGAGATACCACTCTTTCCGACACTAGCGGCATCTAGTAACCGAAATTAACAACTGCATTGTTAAGAAAAATACCGATTTTAGCGCGTTTCATAACATAACATGGCACTTTCCACAATTTATACGTACCGAACTGTTAAAAACAAGTCTGTAGCAGTTCAAAAATCCATTGGTAGAAGGATTTTTCTTGGATTAAGTGCTAGAATGTTGCGAAACACTGCTCGAATGCGCTATTTTGCGGCTATTTTGCGGCTATGTTGCGGCTAGTTTTTGACAGTACTCACTTTGTACTACTCGGACTGTCTCTCGCACACCAAAGCCAAAATTGTATGTTACATCTTCTATCCCTCATCATTTGGATTTACTAGCCGCTTTAAAGCCGCAAAAATAGCCAGTGTCATAACTGCATTAACAATAATGTTGTCAATGTTGATTACTAGATGCCGCTTGCGTCGGAAAGAGTGGTATCTCTTTCTTTTAATGTTGTTCGCCTTGTCGCACGATGGAGCTTTTATTGCACTTAAGAAATAGCCAGTAAATAGCCAGTGTAACAACAGCATCACTTGTGAACTGGTAAACAATTATGTACTGCAAAATACTAGAAGTTTTGTAAAATGCTCATGTTTATTGTTTTGCGCAACGTGATTGTTAATTTGTAACTTCTTTACAACATTCTTTACAACATTCTGAAGATACAATATTTGTCCACGGACATTTAACTGAACAAAGAGATCGTTTCCTTAATTTTCCCCGCAATGTAATAAAAGTCAGTTTTGTCTTTCTTCATACAAGAGCAAATTTATTTCTTTACCTTAAGAATTTTCGAAAAATCAAAACCATGTTTGTAATTGGGCAATTCCTTTTTCTTATTAAAGTGCAACTAAGAAGGAACGCCACTGCCAGTAATATGTTTAATATCCAAATTACTAATATCCTTCTGCTCCTACTACTTATAGGATTCGACCTTAAAATTCATCTACTCTTGAAAGACCCTCATTCCCAAAGTTGAAGGGGTATGCCCAAAATAAAAACTTCACACTGTGATTTTGATCACACCATAGATTAAAACATTTGATATATGTACATTATTTCGGTGTTTATTGTCAAGTTTTAAGAAACAAAAGATATGATTATGTTCACTAGAAAGTTTAAATCTTACATTATTCATTTTTTTTAAATTTTTTTACAACTTCTTATAATAGAAGCATTACCAAAGCATGTGTAAACTTCTGATAACTTTCCAGAACTAGTTTCTCCCAAAACCTTTCCCTTGACTACTACTAAATTTCCCTGCTTGTAGAAAAACATAAGCGGTACTTCATGCTGCGATATTGTTAAATTTCTAAGGGTGTAAGACCCCGCCCGAATCGGACAATCTAGAGTTGCATTTGAAAATCTCAGGATAAAAGTATGCATTGCTTGAATAAATAATTCACCAGCCTGGCTATATCACAAATTTTTAAAGTTGTGTGGAAAATTCGACGTGGCTTTGTTCCGCCTACGAATATTTCGACATTAAGATACGGTGTCGGTATCTCCTTGAAAAATTCAACATCTACATTCAAATTCGAATTATCAATAATCGCATAGTTGGTGCGACATATGTTCTCATTACATTTTAAATATAACGATAAAAATTTCACTGTTAATTCATATCTCTGAAAAAGAAAAGTTTTGAAAAAGAAAAGTTATTAGTTTTTAGTTTTAGGTACATATTATATACTTCGTAGGAAAATACTAGAGCAATAACGCCAAAATATACTAATAATCGCTTCATTGTTCAAATAAAAACTAAATGGAACAACTGCTTTTTTGTGAGTTTTATGATACAAATGGGACTTACTCTTAATGAGGGACAGTAGTGCTATTTATCATATAATCATTAAAATAATACACATGACAGGATTTCCATTTAATGGACGACTAGACATTATTTATAATGTTAATAACCGTCTAACCCGAGCAATGATCTGCAGATGGCTCGAAAGTATTATTATTTTATTATTATTATTTAGTGCAATTCACATTAAGTATGTATGAAAAGAGCTTGATCACGACTGAATCCCCGCCCTATAGGTAGGTATACTACTGCAAACTGCGAGAAATGACGGCAGTAAATAAATTATAAAGAAATAAGTGTTTTTCATATGTCGCTGCAACGACTGATGCTAGAAATTAGAAATTTGGATAACTATACTAGAAAAGTAGATTGAATAAATTTTTTTTTTTTTTTTGTAGTTGTAAAAATTGCCTTATAATGAGGGCACGAATTTTGTGGAACCTAAAAAATTTAAAAGAAGCAAAACCATTTACAACACCATTTGATAGAGCCGAAGAGCTCGTTGATGCGAAGGGTTCCAAGATAGTTGGCTACAGAGCCTCCCGAGTGAGCTGTATGAAATAGCTCAAAACCAGCACGAAGACTTGTAGCTCAAATACCGCCCTCAACTTTGCAATTTTAAAAACATATCTAAAAACCGTTGCGATTCGAATGAGAAACTGTAGGTAGGTACTCTAGAATTCTTAAGAATGTATAATAAATATTGAGTGAATTTATAAAGTCGTGTCATTTTAAAAAAATTGATTTGAAAAACATATTATGTAGTTATATAATCTCAAACACAATTTTTTAATATTTAATATAAGTTTGTCCTTTAATTTCCAGTTTAATTTTACAAGCTTGGGTTTTTATACGTTTTTCTGTTCTTCGTCGCGATCCAAACTTCAAAGAGGTCTTTCCTTCAGTATTAGCAAAATGTCTAGTTGGTCGTTGGATTTAAATTTTCTACTTTAAGACTACAGTTAGGTGCAAATTATAGGTAAAATTAAACTTGAAAAATATTTTCACCGGGTTTTTAAGTAAAACATTTCATTTACTATTTGATCGCTGTTATCGATCAGTTTAAAAATATACTTTCGCGTAGATCGTCGATTAATTCTCGCAGTAGAAAAACTTACCTATGTCATACGTTATGTATACATTACTTCGGTGTTTATTGTTAAGTTTTAAGAAAAATTATATGATTATGTTCACTAGCAGGTTTAAATCTTACATCTTCAGTTTTTTTTTTTTTCAAAATTGTTTACAAGTTCTTATGATAGAAGCATTACCAAAGCATGTGAGGACTTCTGATAACTTTCCAGAACTAGTTTCTTCCAAAATCTTTACCTTGACTACTACTGAATTTCCCTGCTTGTAGAAAAACATAAGCGGTACTACATGCTGCGAAATTGTTAAATTTCTAAGGATGTAAGACCCAGCCCGAAACGGACAATTTAGAGTTGCATTTGAAAATCTCAGGATAAAAGTATGCATTGCTTGAATAAATGGCGAAGAATTCACCAGCCTGGCTATATCACAAATTTTTAAAGTTGTGTGGAAAATTCGACGTGGCTTTGTTCCGCTTACGAATATTTCGACATTAAGATACGGTGTCGGCATCTCCTTGAACAATTCAACATCTGCATTCACATTCGAATTATCAATAATCGTATAGTTGGCGCGACATATGCTCTGATTAAATGTTAAATTTGATGATAAAAGTTTCACTGTTAATTCACATTTCTGAAAAAGAAAAGTTTTGAAAAACAAAAGTTACTAGTTTTTAGTTTTAGGTACTTTGTAGGAAACTACTAGAGCAATAGCGCCAAAAAGTACTAATAATCGCTTCATTGTTCAAATAAAAACTAAATGGAACAACTGGTTTTTTTATGAGTTTTATGTTAGAAATGGGTCTTAATTACATAGGTACATTAGTGCTATTTATCATATAATCATTAAAATAATACACATGACAGGATTTACATTTTATGGACAACTTAATAACCGTCTAATCCGAGCAATGATCTGTAGATGGCTCGAAAATAAAATACATAGCCTTATTTAATGCAATTCACATTTAGTATGTATGAAAAGAGCTTGGTCACGACTGAATCCCCACACTATAGGTAGGTACTACTGCAAACTGCAAGAAATGACGGCTGTAAATAAACTATGAAAAATAAGTGTTTTTCATATGTCGCTGCAACGACTTATGCTAGAAATTAGAAATTTGGAACTTTATACTATGTAACTATACAAGAAAAGTAGATTGAATAAAAAACATTATTTTGTAGTGGTAAAAATTGCCTTATAATGAGGGCACGAATTTTGTGGAACCTAAAAAATTTAAAAGAAGCAAAACCATTTATGTTACTACACCTTCTAATGGAGCCCTTCTTTGACACGCAGGGTTGCCAGATAGTTGGCTATAGAACTGTAATAGCCCAAAACCAGCACGAAGACTTGTAGCTCAAATACCGCGCTCAACTTTGCAATTTTAAAGACATATCTACTTAGACGTGTTGAAAATCGTTGCGATTCCAATGACGAACTGTACTCCTGAATTCTAAAGAAAGTATTATAAATATTGAGTGAATTTATAAAGTCGTATCATTTAAAAAATTTTATTTGAAAAACATATTATGTGCAAATTACAGGTAAAATTATACTTGAAAACTAATTTCGCTGGGTTTTCAAGTAAAAAATTTTATTTACTATTTGATCGCTGTTTTGGATCACTTTAAAAATATACTTTCGCGTAGATCGTCGATTAACTCTCGCAGTAAAAAAACTTATGACCGGCTCTGCTGCGTGTATAAGGTGTACTGCATATGTTGGAATTGAGAAATTTCCAGCATATTCGGTTTTTTGTATGGAGCGCGGAAGAAGTACCTATAACATGCGAGAAATGTCTAGAATATGTGAGAAGTATATAGACCTCACTACAATATTCTAAGATTGTTATTTTTTTGTATGAAAAATTTAATATCAATAATAAGCGAGTGGTTCGGATTGAGTACGCATGTACCAATATCTTTGGAGTGACTGAAATATTTGCAGCACGGGTTTTTAACCTAAAAATCCAGCAAAAATTATAATCAATAAATTATGAAAAAATAATGGAACTCTGTGGCAGTCATCAATATTGGTAAATCTATTGTCTCTTTTATATTAAATTTCTTTGAGTGTCCATAACTTGAAAGAAAGTGGTTCAAAGAGATTCTTAATTAATTTCAGTTCGCTAATACCAGATAGATTTCGCGTATTATTATTAGATTTGTTATATGATATAATTTACAAACGTTGTATTTGCGCCAAACACTTGCAAATTAAACCCAAGTTTTCTTATTTTTCTTTATATTTATTTTTCCTTGTAAATCGGGTAGGTATGTTATAAACTAGCTAAATAACATAATTTTCGTTTGCCGAATAGCCCAAAAAAGTATGAGTAACCTTTTAAATTCATACATCCGTGAAAAGTCCAAATCACTTCTTCATAAGTTATGGCAAACTCAGAGTATTTCTTGTAATGAGAAAATCCTTGGAGTGAAACTCAGGATTTAGGTACTATATATCAATTAGATAGTCGCCTTCATGCAACTATTTCAACTTTATTAATTGAGCCTTTATAAATTTAACAGTGAATCTATTTTGAAAAAATGGTTAACATAATTGTTAACACGATTTTAATACCGTAACATCTCTTTTGATTTTGATCGCACAGTATTCGGTATTTATATTTCGGTGTTTATTATCAAGTTTTAAGAAAAATGATATGATTATGTTCACTAGAAGGCTTAAATCTTACATCTTCAGTTTTTTTTTTTCAAAATTCTTTACAAGTTCTTATGATAGAAGCATTACCAAAGCATGTGTAAACTTCTGATAACTTTCCAGAACTAGTTTTTTCCAAAACTTTTCCCTTGACGACTACAGAATTTCCCTGCTTATAAAAAAACATAAGCGGTACTACATGCTGCGATATTGTTAAATTTCTAAGGATATATGATCCCGCCCGAAACGGACACTCTAGAGTCGCATTTGAAAATCTCCGGACATAAATATGCATTGCTTCAATAAATGGCGAAGAATTCGCCAGCCTGGCCAGATCACAAAGTTTGAAGGTTGAGTGGAAAATTCGACGTGGCTTTGTTCCGCTTACGAATATTTCGACATTAAGATACGGTGTCGGCATTTCCTTGAAAAATTCGACATCTACATTCACATTCGAATTATCAATAATCGTATAGTTGGCGCGACATTTGTTCTCATTACATGTTACATAAGACGATAAAAATTTCACTGTTAATTCACATCTCTGAAAAAGAAAAGTTTTGAAAAATAAAGTTTTTTTTTATTTTTAGTTTTAGATACTTTGTAGGAAACTACTAGAGCAATAGCGCCAAAAATTACTAATAATCGCTTCATAATTGTCATGTCCTCAAGGACAGCGATTAATCAACAGTCGGGGATTTTGTGCTGGAGGTTGACTCCACTGACACCGATAAACAACTAACATTTAATCATAATAGCTTCAATGGTAGCTTACCATGAAAACTAAGTAATAAAAAATCGCTTAATTGTTGAAATAAAAACTAAACGTAACAATTGCTTTTTTATGAGTTTTATGTTTAAAAAAATGGGTCTTAATTAGGAACAGTAGTGCTGTTTACCAAATAATCATTAAAATAATATACATGACATGATTTTAATTTTATGGACGACTGGACATTATTTATATTGTTAATAGCCGTTTTATGGAGTCAATATGTCGTCGTTTCACTCTCGCAGTAGAAAAACTTATCCCCCGGCTCTGCGGCGTATAACTATAATATATATTATATTGTAGGTGTTGAGTCTAGAAATTTCCAGCATATTTATTGTGTGGAGCGCGGAAGAAGTACTTTTTACATGCGAGAAGTGTTTAGAATATGCGAGAAGTATGTAGAGCTCACTACAATATTGTAAGATTGTTATTTTTTGTATAAAAACTTTAATATCAATAATAAGCGAGTAGTTCGGATTGAGTACACATGTAACAATATCTTTGGAGGGACTGAAATATTTGCAACACGGGTTTATAATCAATAAATTATGAAAAAATAAAGGAACTCTGTGGCAGTCATCAATATTGGTAAATCTATTGTCTATTTTATATTAAATTTCTTTGAGTGTCCATAACTTGAAAGAAACAGAGTCTTAATTAATTTTAGTTCGCTAATACCAGATAGATATCGCGTATTATTATGACTGGAGAATGGAAAATTTAGTGGCAAGAGGATTTGTTATATGATATAATTTGCAAACGTTGTATTTGAGCCAAGTTTTCTTATTTGACATAAAAAAAAAATTATAAAATAATTCTTAGAATATTTAAAATCAAAACAATTCGTGTAAAAAGAGAAAAATGTTAACCTTTTAACTCGTGTTAAACTCGAATTAAATGTAAAAATAATTCGTGTAAAAAGAGAATTAGGTGTACTAGGTTCTTCCAAAATTTTCCCCTTGATGACTACAAATTTCCTTGCTTTTAGAAAAACCTAAGTGGTACTAGATGCTGCGTTATTGTTAAATTTCTAAGGGTGTAAAATCCCGCCGGAAACGGACAACTTAGAGTCGCATTTGAAAACCTGCCGATAAAACAGTACATCGCTAAAATAAATGGCGAGGAACTCGTCAGCCTGGTCATATCACACATTTTTAAAGTTGAGTGGAAAATTCGACGTTGCTTCGTTCCTTTTACGAATATTTCGATCTGATGACAGTTATATTACCGTAAGTTTTGCAGCAAAGAAAGGACAAATATTTTTATTAAATTTTTGGTAGAAATTAAAGTGAAATTAATAAGCAAGAAAAGAAAAGGTGAATGATTGCAATGTTTGAATAAAATTTCAAACTTAACAGCGCAGGGCTGCGAAATCTTCCAATAAAATGTACTCCACATAATACCCTGGATCGTTTTTTTTCGCCTGCCGATTAGGTGCTCTACTCTGGAGAGCATTAAAACACACCTAATGTTAACAACCGTCTAACCGAGTCAAAATATTGACGAAGTTACTGCATTTGACCTAGCAATGATCTGCAGATGACTCGAAAATAAAATACATTTTCCAACCACTAATGTTCTTTGATTTTTTTTGTCCCCGATCCCCTTGAGATCCCAAGGTAATTTTTTGATATGTTTTGAAAAACAGTATAATCTACGAAGTATCAAAAATAAAATAAAAATGAAGATACAAATTTTGATATATTCGAGGATAAAGGACAAAATCGTTAACCTTGAAAAAAAATGAATGATAATTTTTGTTCGCATTTTTTTTATATTGCGACAGCATCCCCCTTTAAAATAAGCCATATTTTATTATTCCAGGATAAAAATTAACAGAGATATGCATTTTCAAAGAGGATTTGGATTTTTCGAAAACTTTAACTTAGTAACAAAAGAAATGAAATAGAAACAAAAAATTGAATTTCAAGTATTTTTTCGCTAGTTCTTCAAGTATGTACACAAATTTTCAAAAGAATCAGTTATGGTAAGGTCACAAATTTCGTCATTTTTGGCGGTTCTTGATTCTTCTTTCTGGTCACGGCTTTTCGCAAACGGCACGCACTATATTCTAAACCGCATACCTATCTCCTGAACGGTTTATGCCACAAATCTCAAACTCCGTGGTTCTATAGGCTTATCAGAAAAGTTGTAACTCCGGTAAGGGAAAGAAAAAACTTCTCTGTTGATTTTAATACCGAAACAAATCTTTTGATTTTGATCACTCCATATTCGGAAGGTATACATTATTTCAGTGTTTATTGTCAAGTTTTAAGAAAAATGATATGATTATGTTCACTAGAAGGTTTAAATCTTCAGTTTTTTTTTTCAAATTTGTTTACAAGTTCTTATGATAGAAGTATTACAAAAGCATGTGAGCACTTCTGATAACTTTCCAGAACTAGTTTCTTCCAAAACCTTTCCCTTGACTAGTACTGAATTTCCCTGCTTGTAGAAAAACATAAGCGGTACTACATGCTGCGATATTGTTAAATTTCTAAGGGTGTAAGACCCCGCCCGAAACGGACAATCTAGAGTTGCATTTGAAAATCTCCGGATAAAAGTGTGTATTGCTTGAATAAATGGCGAAGAATTCACCAGCCTAGCCATATCACAAAGTTTTAAGGTTGAGTGGAAAATTCGACGTGGCTTTGTTCCGCTTACGAATATTTCGACACTAACATACGGTGTCAGCATCTCCTTGAAAAATTCAACATCTGCATTCACATTCGAATTATCAATAATCGTATAGTTGGCGCGACATTTGTTCTCATTACATGTTACATTTGACGATACAAATTTCACTGCTAATTCACATCTCTGAAAAAGAAAAGTTGTGAAAAAGAAAAATTTTTGTTTTTAGTTTTAGGTACTTCGTAGGAAAGTGCTAGAGCAATAGCGCCTAACAGTACTAATACTCGCTTCATTGTTCAAATGAAAACTAAATATAACAACTGCTTTTTTGTGAGTTTTATGATAAAAATTTGTCTTAATGAGGGAGAGTAGTGCTATTTATCAAATAGTTATTAAAATAATACACATGACAGCATATACATTTTTATGGATGACTGAACGTTATTTAGAATGTTCATAGCCATCTAATTGAGTCATAATATCGTCGAAGCTTATGTATTTGACCTAGCAATGATCTGCAGATGACTCGAAAATAAAATACAAGGTCTTATTTAGTGCAATTCACATTTAATATGAATAAAAAGACCTTGATCACGTCTGAATCTTTGCACTATACTTTTATAAACTGCTAATCGAAAGAAGAAATTACTGCAGATAATTATATATTTGTGTGTTTTTGTCGCTGCAACAAGTTATGCTAGAATTTATAAATTTGAAACTTTATACCTACAGTTACATAATTAAATTAGAAATACATAATTATTGGGTCAATACAAAAAACAATATTTGGAGTAAAATTATGATTGAAACAAGGAGAAAATAACAAAAAAATTAAATTTTGTTTCTTATTGTATTCATTATATACTCATGCAAATAAGTGTTTTAAAAATGTATATTACGCTAATATATGAAATAAATATAAACAATTCAAATAAATTAAATCTAACGTCACTTAATTATTGGGTCAAACGATTTTTTTTTTATTTTTTCTTAATTTAAACTGCTTAATTGATATTTGGTTGATTTTCTTTTTTATTCAGGACCGCCTTGTATCAATTTCGCATTGATTCTGCAAGCTTCCGGTTAGCTGAATCGAAGATTTCTGTCCATTAATCTTATAGAGCCTTTTTCAATTCCGGTGTACTGCTAATTGTGTACATCCTGCTTCTTGCGTCAAGCTGCTCCGAAATATGCTCAGATTGCAGATTGATGGAAGATGGAAAGATGGTGGTCGGGTTTTTCCACTTTGGGACACTTGTAATGTTGGAATTCTCGAACTCGTATGATAATGATTCTAAATCTTGATAGATCGAATTGAAATGTTTGTAGAATACCCATCTCCTCTGATGAAGTTTTCAATTTATTTCTTGAAAATGTATAGCAATACATTTTTTTTTTTTTCATAATGCCATCAATAAAAACCATATTTTCAACTGCGGAGAACGATATACACCCCAAACCAAAATGATGCTATACTCTTATTTTCTTCTCCTTTTACTTTATTATTTTAATAACAAAGTATTGTTATCGATTAAAAAAAAAAAAAAATTTGCTACCCTTGCTACACGTTTTATGACTAATAAGCACCAAAAAAGCAATAAAAATTTTCAGTCCGTCTGTGCGCCGTCCGCCGCGCCGTACGCCGTACGCAAAACGTTTGAAAGCTTATATCTCTCAAACTCTTTGAGCTATTAAGTTGAATTTTTTTTTTTAATAGACATGGTAGACCTCTTGAAGTGAAATTTTTTTGAGGGGTGAGGGTGAGAGGGGGAAGATGGGGGAAGCGTTTTAGACGAAAAATTTTGATTGCTAGATCTCAGCAACCGCATATGTTAGGAGGCTGAAACTTAGAATTTATATAGAGCTTTGATAGTGGACTCATTTGAAAAAAAAATTTATGATATCAGTGAAGGGGTGTGGTAGTGGAGGTGGAAATAATGCGTTCGAAACGCAAAAAACTAAAAATAAAATGCGATTTTCGTCATATTTGCTAGGTCTTTCTAAATATTGAATCCCTTTTTTTTCTACGGATTCTTCATATAAATACCCAGAAAGTGTTTTCAAGATTTTTTGTAACATCGGTAAGGGAAAGAAAACTTCTCTGTTGATTCTTAATACCGAAACATATCTTTTGTTTTTGATCGCACTATATATTCGGTAGGTATACATTATTTTAGTGTTTATTGTCAAGTTTTAAGAAAAAAAAGGATAGGATTGTGTTTAGATTTTACATCTTCAGTTTTTTTTTCAAAATTTTTTACAATTTCTTACGATAGAAGCATTAGCAAAGAATGTGATAACTTCTGGTAACTTTCCAGAACAATTTTCTTCCCAAATTTTGCCCTTGACGTCTATAGAATCTCCCTGCTTATAGAAAAACCTAAGCGGTACTATATGCTGCGATATTGTTAAATTTCTAAGGGTGTAAAATCCCGCCGGAAACGGACAATTTAGAGTCGCATTTGAAAATCTCCGTACAGAAGTATACATCGCTAGTATAAATGGCGAGGAACTCGTCAGCCTGGTCATATCACACGTTTTTAAAGTTGAGTGGAAAATTCGACGTTGCTTCGTTCCTTTTACGAATATTTCGATATTAAGATACGGTGCCGGAATTTCCTTGAAAAATTCGAAGTCTACATTCACATTTGAATTATCAATAATCGTATAGTTGATGCGACATATGTTTTGATCAAATGTTACATGTGACGATAAAAATTTCACTGCAAATTCACATCTCTGAAAAGAAAAGTTTTGAAAAGGAAAAGGTTTAGTTTTTAGTTTTAGGTATAATATATACTTCGTAGGAAACTACTAGTGCAATAACGCCGAAAAGTACTAATAATCGCTTCATTTTCCAAATAAAAACTAAATGTAAATACTGCTTTTTGTGAGTTTTATGATACAAGTGGCAGTTACTTTTAATGAGGGACAGTAGTGCTATTTATCAAATAATCATTAAAATAATATATATGACAGGGTATAAAGTTTATGGACGGCTGAGTGTTAATTATAATGTTAATAACTGTTTAATCGAGTCAAAATATTGACGAAGTTGTATTTGACCGAGCAATGATCTGCAGATGGCTCTAAAATAAAATAAAAGGCTTTATTTAGTGCAATTCACATGATAGTAAAACATTATTTTAGAAATTTGGAATATGTTCCAAATAGATCATGAGAGATCGAGAAGCGATAGTTTTGATCGGCTTCCCGATTAGCCGGAACGGTATTGGTGTTTAACGCAATATTTGACCTCCATGACTCCTCAGGCACGACACTCCTCATATCGCGTTTCCACTATTGCCTTCATGTGCATTGGGTATTTGCGAGAGCGCGAATGCCTAGCCGATAGTGGAAACAGCGCATACATACGTGCTCTACGCACATCCCTTTGATGTGCGTAAAAACCGCCTTCGAAGCGAATGTCCAATGCGAATGTTTTTGGCACTGGTGGGACTAGCAAAGGTCTGGTTCAGTTCGAGCGGAAATAAGAGTAATGTATTATGTACTGTTTGTAATATTATAGCTTATACAAGATTATTAGAATGTATCTTTTTGACATTCTGAAAAATGTATAGAGAATCATTCCTTCAACATTTCAGAAAAACTGTAATATGAATAAAAGGGTAATTCTTCCATCCATTGAATCGAAATGTTTACGAAATTCATTCCTCAGAACCCTTTTTTCCTGCTGGGGTAGCGTCTTCGCATACGCGATAGTGGAAACGCTACATCGTGCTCTACACACATCCCTTTGATGTGCGTCCAAACACCGCCATCCACGCAAATGTTAGTGATTCTCGACTTGAGTTGCGCTAGTTCGCATCATCCAATGCACATGAAGGCGATAGTGGAAACGCAGCATTATTTTTTTTTTTTTCTATTTCAGGGTCAACGACAATTTACAAACATTTTATTTTTCCTACCAGTCTCTGCTAAGGTATTTGTTCAATATTACGCTTACACACCAGGCAAAGACAAAACCCAACATAACGGTTATCTAAAAAATTTCCTTTCGATATCACAACTTTTGATATCAACGAAAAACTGTATTTCAAAATATAAAAAGTTTCGTACTCGCCGTAATTCTGACGTCGCATTCAAAGATTTCTAACCGCACCCGCAATAACTGCAGTCAGCGCCTCATGTAAGCCGGAACACATCACAGTGGCTTTCGAAATTCACTGATAAATTCGTAGTCGGCTCGGCCAGTGAGAGAATTTTTTTCGATTCATACGACGACGAGCGAGCTGTCTTATTGGTTTGTCGGAATTTTTTTTAAATTTTAAATAAAATCGAAGGGAAATGGTCTCGTTATTATCACGTTCAGCTGTCTTGGCTGACATATTAGTGCCAAAGGCTGGCCAAAAGGTATTTTAAAAATTCAAATTCATTCGCGAATACGGTGAAAATTGTGCGAAAAAGATTTGGAAATTCGCGACGACTGACGTAACATCTAAAGTCCCCCAAATGACAGCCGTCTATCGAGTGTTCGTGAAGATGGTGCGGGTCGACGGGGAACAAAATTTAATTTATTTTTGCACTTGAAAAAGTAGAATGAAAGTGTTAATGGCATCGTACTACGTACATAAAGCGCGATTGTATGACTCGGGACCTTGTGAGAAATTCGAATAATTGGAACGACATTCACCGCTGCATTTGCGGGATCCGCACGCACGACCTTCTAACATATGTTTGCATTAATTTCGGTGTTTTTATTTTTGTAGATCTTGGGACTAGCATCAGCTGGCCAACGGCGGAATCTAAACGTACAGGAGCATGTCTCGTACACCCTGTTGAATGGAGCCAATATTCCAACCCCCAAGTGAGTAGCGTCCTAAATTTGTTTGTGACTACGCACGGTCGAAATTAAAAAAAAAATTGCGGCGCAACCGATTAGACGGTGGTGCTAACGTCCGATGGGGGCACTTAGCCGGCAATGCGAAAGATTACTCACGGTCAAAGGCCGCCTGACAAGTGTGTGCTATCTCGCCTGTCGGATGGTTAAAGTGAACGGCTGGCGTCTCATAATCAAAACGAAAGAAATTAGTTGACATTGTTTCTATGGTTTTTTTTTTTTTCATTTCAGATTCGGAGTAGCAAAGTCCGGTAAAGATGCCGGCGACATCGCAAAAAAGTTGAACACAAAAAATCTCGTTCTAAAAGCACAGGTGTTGGCCGGTGGCCGCGGCAGGGGACACTTTAAGAATGGCTTGAAGGGCGGTGTACGTGTTGTAGAGAAGTATGGACAATTTTTTTGATTTATTCTAATTTATAAGAATTTTTTGACAGCTGTATACTGCCGGTTGTTTGCAGCCGATTTTATTTCTCACCATAATTTCTTATTATATTATTTCTGAATCGAACAGTTTTGCCTTAAACTACTAAAATAATATTAAAAATAGTTCACCCTTATACTTTCTAATCAGTTCTTAGCGAATTAATTGCAATGTTTGGTTTACACTTCAATTCGTAAGGCGTAAACGTGGAAGCCGGATAACTGTACAATTTATTTATTTTTTTATTGAAGCGAAAAGGCTTAATTGTCGATGTGGAATCTGTTCTGCCTGTTTCGAACTAAGTTTCTTTCCTGTTTCCAAGTATTCGTACTAGTTCGCTGCATTTATTGAAGAATATATCTAATCTGTTCTGTTGACGAATTTATTCTGCCAAAAACTACATCAGCGCAAGAATATTTTCATTAAAAAAAAAACCTTAAATGGACTAAAATTCAATAGAAATTGAATCTAACGTTTTAAAACAACTTAACACCATGCATAGACGGAAACGCAAACGATTAAAACAAATTTGCGCCTCGCAGTTAAAAGTAATAAAAATCACAATGCGGGAACGTACATTTCCGTCTTGTCCAAGCTCATAAAAGTGGTTGTACCGTACTTACGGCTAATTGCACTAACAGGTTTGATTAGTAAAATATTTGAGAATGAAGTCAAAAATAGAATTGTTGTGTAATGGTGTCTAGGAGTGAAAATTTCGATTTAAAAGTCAATAAAACAGAAGGATGGGTTGAGGATTAGCAGACAGAGGGTTAATGAGTACCACGTTGCAATTGGTGGCTAAAATGTGAACTCTAGCGATAAGTACATTGTTGATTGGTGCGCTATTTACATTGCAGAACATAAACCCAATCCAGTCTCGTACTGTAAAAATTCGCAAGACCGAAAAATATCAAACCGATCTACGTGGACTGGTCTGATCTGCACGTAAACGCGACCAATAGCTCACCTTTAAATTTTCTTTATATTTGTATCAGGCTAAATTAACGAGGAAAGTATTTTCCACATGCTTTGCGAATGCCCGGGTCTGGCTTGGAGGCGCAAACGCTCTTTAGGTACGCACTTCGCCATGGACTTGGGCGAATTCGTAAACACTAAGCTGGACAAGTTACTGCAGTTCGTCAGGCTGTGATCACAACGGACCCATTGGCGGTATATGTGCTTGGTCCCGCAGCGTTCACCCACTTTACCTAAACCTATCAGGCTAAATTTATTTATTAATTCCTAGTCTATATCGCTGAGTTTATGTTTCTGTCATGTTTATCTGTCGGCTTTAAGTTGAATAGTGATTTCTTCGCTACTCACTATCGATCACACACAGTGAAATCAAGGTTAAGTGAAGGTCGGCCTATTGCATGATTGCGTGGCGATCGATTGTATCGGTGCGATACGATAATGCTGCACTAATATTATTATTATTTAGCGGACATTAGTTTCACCATTTATTTGTAAATAAAGGACAGCGAAACTAAAGCAACCAAACCAGAAAGCAATCGACCAACAATTCTAATCGTCATTCTCATACTTTTTTTAATTTTCCCTTTTATTACCAATCTGAACTTTTTCCCGCCGCCAAAATTTTTTTGCCGCGTCCTCCCAGCCGAGAATTGGCACGACAATGTTAGGATGCCACAAGCATAGATTCCTGTTCCAATTAACACTACAAAATCATAAAATTCATAACAAAAAAGACTATAGATTTAACATCAATATGGTTTCCAAGAAAATGGTAACACAATTTGTACTTTTATATGTGCATTAGATGACGAGGTGCTTGATGAAGAACATAAAATTACGTTAGTTGTTGTTGAATTAAAAAAAAGTCTTCGGGCACGGTCTTTAATAATCTATTGCTCCAAGTACCAGTAGAACTAGACGTACGCGCGAAGTGTGCTATGCAATAATATTTTAAAAAACTGTTCAAAATTGATGACACTAACAATGACAATAAAATAAACGATGCAAGATACATCAATCGATAAATTGAGGCTATGAGCGCAACAGTGGACTAACCCACCACCAAAATTATTGGAGATAGATGCAATATTTTTTTCATAACATTTTATATAAATGTTTGTCAATAATAAGATTCATCTGTCCGCAGTATATAAAACAATTATGTATATTAATCAAATGACAACAGAATGCAAGTATAGATTCTAGAAAAATCATTTTTTCAGTTTTCATGGTTTTGTGGGTTAGGCCACTGTTGCGCTCATAGCCTCAATTCATCTAGAGCCATCACTTTCGAATTTTTTTAGTGACCTCTTGAAATTAATTTTGTTCTTTTGTGAAATCTGACTACACTGACCGATGCTTCTACGGAAAACCCCGAGTACAAGGCCATGTTTTGTAACCTAGGCATAGTTCTTGGCGGAATCTGCTTCTCTATAACCATAATATCCTACTCTCGAAGTAGATTCCTACGAATTCGGTTAGACACAGCTTAGATAATAGCTTGTTACGCTTCACGTGTCTCTTTTTAACCTGTCGTTGACAGAAGAGTACGCATTAGCGAATAGTTTTATCGCCAGTTATATGCATTTATATTAAACGTTTTCCATTGTCGTTGCTGTTCCATTATCCTTTCTGTTTTCTACTTGTTCTTTTATGGGTCGCCTGTTATTATTAATTCGCTGGATCTTAATAGTTTTTACGCTTTTCTGAGCAGAAGTATAGCACGGGAGGGAAGGCACAAATTGTAGGATGGGATGGAATATCGCTAACCTTTGTGTTCAAGAAGCCTTACTTGGTTTTAACATAATTGAATTCTATCGTATTGAAATTCCGTTAAAAATGTATTTTAGTATTCGTCTTTAGCTGAATTTTTTTTGTAATCTATTGAAATGAAACAATTCGTCAGCCGTGAGTTTTGATCTTTACCGGATTTTACATATTGTACGTTCTCTTTTTATTGAACTTTTAATTGGATGGCAAATTCCTTGAATTTTTTGTTTATTATAAAAGCTACTGCTTTCAAATTGTTTTTAGCTAGTGATTATTCTGTTTGTTTGATCATTGCAAAGTCACTATTTATTTACTATTACTACTTATTTCATATCTTGTGGCGCAGACCTTTACCCTGAATTTTCTTGAAGAAGAACCCGCACAGCGCCTGTTCTATACAACGGTTCATGCATTCGAAGATACACAAGGCTAAAGGCTGGTTTACATGACGAAAGCAAATACATTTTACTGAGATTGTGAGGAAGCTCGTTTCTGACATGTTTCCTAGATTAAGTTTGACAGTTGAAATGAAACGAAAATGGAGTCTTATGTGTAAAATTGTTTTCGTTGAACAGTTAAATGCTGTAAATGCAATGAAGGTATTGTGTAGCAGCAGTTGGAAGCTCAATACTTTAATTTGCTAAGTGCTTTGAAGCGTCACAAATTTCTTGCTGTTGCAGAAAGAAGTGCTGCATTTCTAGGGGAAACTCTCAGCTGGGAAACACCTCCAAGATGTAGGATGCAATGGCTGAATTGAAATTTACTGGGTTGACACTAAAAAATTACGAGATTATACACTAGATTATTTCGTAATCTCGCGGCTTGGTAATCTCAATCTCGTATGGATAATCTACTAGATTTGCGTGTGGATTTGCTTAATTGCGAGATTGCGAGGCAGTGGAAACATGGCTTTATCGAATTTGCAATGAAGTAGAAAGCAGCCACTGCAAAAAATGATATTCACACAAATATCGTCAATATTTTTGCTGGTTTAATATCTGTTCGTTTCACTCCTGATCAATTTCTCGTTAGAGATTTTCCTTCTCCCTCACAATTTCAGTAAAAAATTGTTTGCAGTCACCATATAAACTAACCATAATGTGATATTTAATATTTGTTGCCAAATTCATTGTCGGACCTGTGACTTAACAGAAATGACATAAACATTGGTGATATTTCTTTTTACCTTGATTTAGAGAGCTCTTACCATTCAAGGTATCTTTCGTGCCTTCTTAGTTCAAAAGTGTTTTAAGCGGCGAGCGACCTTTTTTTTCAAGTACTCCTTACTGAATAATTTATCGTTTCTTTTTCATAAAATCACTGATTCTTCTTGCCATTATCAACTAATTTAATTGACTTCTACCTTTTCAGCCCACAAGAAGCTCAAAAAATCGCCGAAAAGATGGTCAATCAACTCCTAGTTACCAAACAAACTGGATCTGCCGGCCGTATCTGCAATTCAGTTATGGTTGCCGAACGTAAATTTCCACGTCGTGAATTCTACTTTGCCGTCATGATGGAACGTGCTTTTAATGTAAACTTACTGGAATCGATTAAATTCGTACGAAAAACTATAGAATCACATAAAATTTCAGGGTCCCGTCATAATCGCATCATCCCAAGGTGGTGTTAACATTGAAGATGTTGCCGCGGAAAATCCCGATGCAATTATCTACGAACCGATTAATATTACAGAAGGTCTAACGCCCGAAATAGCATGCAAAGTTGCAAAAAAAGTCGGCCTCGAGGAGCACTCAAATGAAATTTCACAAATGTTGCTCAACATGTACGAGTTGTTTGTAAAGAAGGACGCTCTTCTGATCGAAATCAATCCGTACGCAGAGGATGCTATTGAAGGATGTAAGTAGAAATTAAATGCTGTTGAGTTTATTGTTCAACATTTCATATGTTAGTTTTCGTCACAAAACAATAATCAAATTTTTATTTATTTTTTTTTTTTTTTCATTGATATTTTCATGATCGATTTATAGCTAAATGTAAGTATAAAACAAGAGAGGTTTGTCTTTTTTTTTACAACGACCTTATGGTGATGGTTTTATGCTTCCGACACAGCCTAATCGCATTTCCCTTAATTCGTATTCCACTACTTTGTTTTCTATTATAAAATTCCACTACTTTGCTTTATATAAAAAAAAAAATTCCGATTAATAATTGACCCCGTAAATTTCTAACTGTGACTAAATACGCGCGATATTTCCGAGCCACATGATTGTAAATAAAATACAAAGTCCAATTGCTCCAACTGAAAATTGATTGCCCTTTACTATGCAATCCAAAGTAACAGATGTCTGATATTTGTTGATTACAAGATAAGAATGTCATAACATTGCTCATGTTTTTTAATGATTGCGTTGGGCGTGTGATCTGAAATCAGAATTTTTGATAATATTGATTTGATAACTTGTTTGTACACGTTTTAGTGCAATGACTTGAAGATAACACGGTTGTATTAATTTTTGTTCGTTTTGCTCTTTACTTTAATTTTCTTGTTTGTTGATCGGCCCAATTCCTGCCTATCAGATTCGCACTTATTGAAACAAATCTTTTAAGTTTTTAATAAATTGAATACAGCTGATTATTACACGATGCTGACGGCATTCCATTTGAATTGTTTTGGAATATACTAAGGCTGCGGTCCGAATACTACTATACGCTCACGATGCATAAAGTTTGCATGGAGGGGCAATTTTCTGGCGCTTACACTGGTTTTTCGGATAGGCATTGTGAATACACTATGTGCACACGATCGGTCCGAATTATAAGCGTGCCGATAATTCGGACTGGCTAAAAACACTGCTAGCGATGTAAACAACGTGTGTATATTTCGGACTGCGGCTTGAGTTGGATATGATATTAACCGACACAACGGATTGGTTATACCTCGAGGAACCCAATGGAAAAATTATTTCCAAACAATATTTTGATCACAGAAACTAATCATTAATTAACAGTGCAATAAAATCAAAGCATGGCTTAACTCTGTAGAGGAGTGCTGTTGCTGTCGTTTGCCAAATGCGATCGGAGCAAAAACAACAGGAATAGCATTCATAGGTGGTGGTTACAAAATAGTTTATGCAAATCCTTTTTCTGAAGAGTTTACTACCACAGAACGATTCTTGACAAGTCTTTCGTACTGAACAATGCACTGTTAAATATCAGTAGGATGTCTGTAAGACCAGATAAATTTTTCCTATAAGCGGACCTGGCAGTGTGGCAGAATGATTATCTTTTTGGCGTGACATTTTCTTCGAAATGTTGTCTATTGAACTCAATTATAACAGCCATGAGTTTAGAATAAAGTTTTTCGTTCCTAATTTCTTTGTGAGCAATTTTTATCGTGTCGTGTACGGGATTTCTATACTACAAGAATGGCGACAACGGGTTTGGTTTCATATTTGTTAAAGTTCTATCTTTTTATTTTCATCTGCTCATTAGTACGTAACATGAGGTTCTCAAGTTTTTTTCAATTCGGGTTCCTTTGGCCATTTTAACCAGGTAGCAATTCGGGAAATGAGGAAACTGTGCTTAAATAAATAAGAGTCAAATATTAGGAGGGTTCATCCAGGCGGTTAATCCAGAATGGAGATGGGTCGTTCATGAGAACTGTTCCAAAAGAGCAGTTCATTGAAGTGAGTGAGTGAACTAACTCACTCCTTTTAGTGAACTGTAGTTCGTTTCACCACGTGACACACCTTGGAAAGGAAATAGTTCCTTTGCGATGTGAAGTTTGAAAAGGAAGGACTGTCTTTCGTGAGTGATGACCTTTTTTTTTTGCTCACATTTACTTCGAGCTTGAAAAGAACTAGTTCACTGCGAACTTGAAAAGAACTAATTCCACATTCACTCCGAACTTGAAAAGAACTAGTTCCTTCGCCGGGGAAGTGATTTTCAAAATGAACTCGAACTAGTTCCTTTCAGTGAGTGAGTCGGAGAAAGCGAATCACTTTCCAGGAATGGAAGCCCATATAGGACCAAACTGAATTAAAGGTGCCTAGTATAATTCCAATTTCGGCCAGCATTTACGTGCATAACGACAACCGGTGGCAGAAGTTGACCTTCACCTTATCTATCCTTGCTTTCTTCATGACTCTTACGATTTTTATAAACTGTAGTTCTTCCCTTGATCATCGGGATATCGGTTGCCTATCCGTAGATAAAAAAATAACGTTGTTACAGAGCTCCCATCGAAAAGCTCAAATCGAACGAAGGGATGACAAAATCTAAAAAACACCAATTGGTCCAATCGATCCGGTTAAAGTCAAGTAGGAATAGAGTATGTTATGCCATTACATACAAAATACTTCTCTCACAATCGTACCACCGTCGTTCGTCACAATATTCTTTCTACGTGCTTATAAGTCATTTCATTACTTTAGTAATTTTCTTTACTTAATTATCATTGGATTTTTGTTTAACTTCGTTCTTCACCTAATTTTAAAATAGAAACAAGCTTTTAAGTTTTCCTCTACTTTTGCCGTTCTTAATTTCCTCGTTTCCTAATTGTAGTTTCATAGATCCTTTCAATTGGCAGTATGTAGCGCAAGAATTCTCTTAATTCTTCTAAGTTTGCATGTCTTTACACTTTGTGCTTGCCTAAACACTTTATTTTAGAACTCCTTAATTTACACATAATCACTCTACAATAAATAATATGCTTTACAAAAAAAAAAATTGGACACCAAACGTAGTCTCCTGGCTTGCTGAAATAACACAACACACTGCGTGCCTTTTTGCGAACAAACAAACAACCAAAAATCAAGTCTAATATAAAATCAATTAAATTTTCCAGTTTACGCACTCGACGCTAAATTCCGTTTCGATGATAACGCCGAATTTCGTCAAAAGGAATTGTTTGCATTGCGCGATTGGACCCAAGAAGATCCAAAAGAAGTCGAAGCATCGAAATTTGATTTGAATTACATTGCTCTTGACGGTAAGTTGACTTGAACGGTACTTGAAATTGTGTTATTAATACGACTACGCTGTTTATAGGAACAATTGGATGCCTAGTCAACGGTGCTGGCCTAGCTATGGCCACTATGGATATTATTAAATTGCACGGTGGCGATCCAGCTAACTTCTTGGATGTTGGTGGTGGTGCTACTGCCCAGGCTGTCAAAGTAATGCTGAAATTTAATTGGTTTAGTGATCAAAACTTAATGAGTTGTTCTTGTTGTTTAGGAAGCCTTCAAAATTATTACGTCCGACTCGAAAGTCCATGCCATTCTTGTAAATATCTTTGGTGGTATTATGAGGTGTGATGTTATTGCTGAAGGTATTATTGCTGCTGCTAAGGAATTGAACTTAAAAACTCCTATCGTTTGTAGGTTGCAGGTTAGTTGTTAGGATCTAGTGTAACTGTCCGACTTTAATAGTTAAACTATTTAAAAGAGTGACATCAAAATTGATTTGTTTCTCTCTTGTAGGGAACCAGCGTAAACGAGGCTAGGGAACTTATTAAAAACTCGGGCTTGAGAATTTTGCCTCGCGACGATTTGGACGAAGCTGCAAATTTGGCTGTACACTTAGCACAAATTGTTCATTTGGCGCGCGAAGTTAAGATGGATGTCAATTTCGAAATACCCGAGTACGCCAAGTAGATCATTTGGTCGTTAATTATCTGTTTAAACAACAAAATAAAACCAAACACCGAACAACAACATAACACGACTATTTCAATACCAATTCAAGTGAATTGTATTGCTTTATGTCGTCGTCATCAGAATAACCACGTTCTATCACTAATCTTAAGTAGAAAGACAAAAAAAAAATATTTATTTTGTTAAATCCTTTTATTCATTTATTTTGTTTCATTTATCGTTATGTCATAATTTTTGGCTTTAAATTGTTTTAAACATTAATATAAGAAAAACAAACTCTCTCTCTCTTCTCACATCAAAAAAATAATCAATGCAAAAAATTAAAAAAAATTGGAAATTGTATAAAGAGTTGACTGGAATGCCGCAAAGGAAAAGACTGGGGATGATCCTGGTGGTGCTACTGACGAAGAAGGAGACAATAAGAATAGTCTTGATTGTATTGAAAAAAATAAAAAAAATAAAAGTTCCGGCACGAAAGGAAAAGGCGATGCAAAGAAGGGTCTATGCGGTTGTGCGAATGCAAATTAACTATAAATTACTGTGGAAATAAGAAACAAGATGAAAAGAGTCCTAATGGAAATAGAGAAAAAGAAAATTGTTCAAGTGAAAAGGACAGTAAGACGAAATTATGCTAAGAACAACTTTGAAATTGTATTTTGTATTTATTATTGTAATACAATTTTTTTTTCTTGCTTAGAAGAATCCGATCAGTCAAACAATAATGCTATACCTACTTATTATAAAGGTCCAATTATGACCGAATATTAAATTCAAATTGAGTTTGTATTCCTATTGTTTATTTCTGTTGCCCATGTTTTTGATTTTTATTGCAGAGATGAAATGGTGGATTAAGATTTTTCGTCTACGGAATTATGAGATTGCTAGCTGGGTTTAGTTTAATGCAGTGAGCAGTGACATCGAAATCTGAAAGTGCCGCCTGGTAGGTGGTACGCGTGGCTGTCCGTGAGAGCACAGACACACTTAGACCTAAAAGGTCCGTTGTGATACCACAGGATCATCGAATCCGGTCCTACTCGTCAAACCATTTAGAGCTTGTAATGAAGCGTTGGATTCTCGCGACCTCCATTGTGGCAAGATTACCAAGCCATTTGAAGAAGTCAGCTCCAAGATGAGCTTTCCTTCTGGCGGATAGAGCTGGACAAGTACAGAGAAAGTGAAGGACAATCTCTTCCTCCTCATCATCCTGGCAGCTTTTACAGAAGTCGTTTGAGAAGAGGCCGAGCCTTTCAGCATGTCGACCTATAAGACAGTGTCCGGTTAGGACACCAACTGTTATACCATACGCCTGGTAAGTTCGACTTATTTTAACCCAATCTTTTTTAATCGAATTTTCAGAGCCTGTATTTGAAAGAAAAAACAATTTGACTCACAGTTCTTAGGTTTCTATTTTCCACTGAAGTTTTTCGGAGCATCTAAAGTTACTTTTGGATAAAGATACCCAAATGCGAGATACCGAAACACCCACTCTTGATGAAACTAACTGAACATTATTCTTTACCGTGCAAACAACCCGGCAATAACCATCCATAGCAGAAGAAGACTCGACTTGTAAGTAGCGCGACAAAATAACAAGAATAATTTCAATGTGACTATTTGAAACAGATTGAAGTTCTCGACTACATGTTTCAATCACAAACATCTAATTGAACGGTGACTTGGTTCAATTACTACATTGTCGTGATAAAGCCGTTATGCGCGACTTCTTTGCCACTAACATACCTTAAACTCCATTCCTAATCGATCATCATTTCATTCTTAATGATCAACGTCATTTACCACCTTTTCTTCAATGAGTCCGAACGTGAAAAGGATTGAATTAGTCATCACAAATCATTCGTCCACGTTTCAAGCCGACCTCGCCGTCTTCACGTTCATATCATGGGTAGTAAGTGAACGAAGCGTACATCTATTTCGTATCTAGCAATCATCTAATAATCAAACAAAATGTAATCATTGAACCGGATCGTGACGTGAATAAACTTCTTGCCGACTTCCTAGAACGTCGATGAGCAGAAGAAGCCGCCTTGTTCAGTGTTCTGTCTTCGGAAATTCTAGAGAATCTTCTATTCTGGAGCACTCCATACACTACAATACAGAACATAGTAATAGTTACCGATTGTACTATGCAATAGTTACGCTGCTCTCCATTCACATTTGTCCAATTAAATTCCGTTCTGTGATTCCTCGCCTCGATCTATGTGCTGTGCCCAATCGTTTTTCATAAAACCGTTTACGGGCTTCTGGAGACAATGCCAATATTCCAAGTCCACTCAGTAAAACGCTTGAAAAGTAGCTATGGAAAAAAAAGCGGACGGTAAAGAAAATTTCTTCATCTTGAGTCGATTATCCAAGCCCCCAAGAAGAAGCATAAGGTATGTAGATAGTATCCATTGTTCGGTGTCACAGAACTTCTATCCTCTACTCCACCACTATCGTATCGTACAGGTCGACAATACCCACGATTTTATGTCTCCTTCAAAGAGTTCGACCGATCGGAAGAGTCTAGCGATGGATCATGCAGATGATCTTCATGATGACGATCTGGTTGCCTCGCTTTTACATCTGGCTAAGTGAAGTGACTAAAGTTGCCGTAGTTGAAACATTCAAGTTTTCTGTGTTTTTTCCCCGATTGCGTTACTTTGGGTCACTTGGTGGAAGTTATGTGTATAGTTTGGAGAAGTGAACGAGCGCGCGTACTATTTAAAACCGAAGCATTAGTTTCACTATTATATGGTTGGATTGGGCAGATAAGTCTTCTTGTGTCGGGCAATTAGAACCGCTCCCTTTTCCGGTTATTTGCCGGATTATATGAAAATGGGATTATGGGGAGGCTTCTTGTCTTTTGTTTCGACATTAATTTACTCAATTATTCTTCGATTACATTTGGATTGGAAATGATGATGTCGCACGATTGAAGACGATTGTTTCGCTGTTTTAGGAATGGAATTTCGATTTAGCGAATAACAACTTTTGGAGCGCATAGACCTATGTAGGTATGTAACGGACGCGAGTGTTTCTCTAACTAAATGTGCTTTTACTATCGCGCGGCAGCCCAAAACGATTATTTTCTGATGAAATTCGGTACATTGCAGTCATCCCTTCGTGCATTCTCAACATCCATCACGCTGCAACTGCTTTCGCTATCTTAATGTCTACACTGTTTTTACGATGTACATACAGAGGTGGTATATTCTCCATTAGTTTCGGGTCCAGGTTTGCACCTCTTATGCGTATTTCATCTGCCACGTCGTTACCGGTATATGGCCCACAACTCAAGATAAGTTCCATCTTCCTTTTAATACAAAGTTCTTGCACTCAATCCCGGCCACCTTCTGGATTTAATACTGAAGTCGTTCGGCTGCCTAGGACTGGTATCTGACAAATTGGATGAATGTATCGCTGCACCCACTCCCGCTTCCATCCTTGATCCATCCGTATATATATTAAGAGTACCCTTAGCATCCACGGCTATGGACTGCCAGTCTGCCTTTTCGGGTAATACAGTGAATTTTCTGTGACCTGATTACTGCAATCCGTTCCTGCGGATGCTGGCCATTAATAAAGCAAACCTTTCTTTAGAATCTAACGCGTGCTCGAGCTATAATAATAATCAATGGCGCAACAGCCCAAATTGGGCCTAGGCCTTGAAAAAATGCCAGAGTTACTTCATTACTAGACCAACGGAACACTATGCGGTAAAATGGTCAGCCACACGCTTGTCTATGATTATTACCCCGATTTAACCTCAGTTACTCATTTACAGCTGGGTGAACTGGTAGTCCGGCGCCTAGTCCCATTCTCGAAAATTACACCCACATTTCTGGACTAAATTTCAACTTTGTAACATTACCCTTTTTTGAGATATGTATACAAATCAGGAGCTTTTGTTTTAAGTGCTTCTTCCTTCTAATCCTCACACTCTCTTCACCAAAATTCCCTGAATCAAAAGAGGTGGCTACAGTAAAAAGGGTTCAGGGCTTACTTCTCGATTTACACTAAATTTTAAATTTCCTCCATGAGCGTTTCTGGAGGCTTAGGAAGAACAAGGCATTCGAGCCTATTGACGTTAAAAAATTTATATTGTTTTGAAAATGTAGTAAAAAAAAGGAAACATACCTACGATATTTACTAATCTATGATACTTTGTCATTCTCAGAATTTTCGTTAGGTTTTTTGTCAATCATTATTTTTTTTTAATTCAATACCACTATTGTATGCTTCCTTGAAATGTACTAAAATCAGATGCACGTCGATGCTAAGTTCCCAGACATTTTCTTACAATTGCTTTTTCCAAAATGTTAAGTATGATACGTTGGAGATGGTTCGTTTCTACAGTCACGTAATTTTTTTTAAATAATTTTGTTCATATCCAAGTAAAAGAAAAAGTAACTACACCAAATTGCAGCTCATCATCATTAAGGATATGCGTGATTTTCTTAATTTCAAAAATTAAGAGAATTCAACCAAACAACTTTAGCATATTACTTTTATCGTCAAACAGCACGAGTCCGAGTCCACTCTATAGAACAATCCTTAAGTCCCGATAACAACAGCGTCAGGTCTTAAGACTTAAGCCCAGCCCTGAAGCGGCGACTCATTGAATAAGTACTTCTACCGAAATATCACTGGAAGAGTACCGAAGGCCCTGTAATTAAGTTGATTCCGAACGTCTTTCGAGACCATCTTTGATGCTGTTTTCTTCCAAACAAACCATCGACCGTGCACCAGGGCCATTATATCCGCAACGCAAGTTCCAAAAGTATAAGCCGAGATGGAACTTATCCATAAGTATTAAAAATACAACAGAACAGCGTTCTTCCGAGAGGTCTTGCCCGTAGCACATAAAAACACATAAAAGGTGACCGAGCAAAAGGGCCAGGTGTAAAAACCTTTGATGATATTTTTACCTTCGTGATGAGTCTCCGTACTCGACTGTGTTCTCTCTGTTGTGTTTTGTACGCTGTTAAAACCTTCGTTTTACCTGAAATTATGGCAGATGGTTGATTTTCGAAGAAGATGAAAGAACAAAAATAATAAAATTGAAATAAAAACGGCAGCAGGACAACAAGAAACTGAAAATGAGGCGAAGCAAATCCTTTTGAATTTCAAGACCCCAAGAAAATTCAAAGGTAAAACGAAACGAGGGTCGCCGTTTTCAAATTTTTTTTTTTAAAGGGAAGATAGGAAGAGTCGTTCAGTTTTATTGGCAGTTTTCACTATGATCATGATCTTGGCTCGTGGCAAACTTACCCTTTGCATAGGATAGGGAATCGGAAGATTGAAGGCATATTGGGGATATAACTTTAAAAATTTCCAGATTTAGATCGATTCGAGCAACTTCGGGACGAAAGAAAGGTGCAAAGTTTGTCCGCTTCCTGACTACTGTACTACCTATTTTGTCCTTTATTCTTGAATATCTTAAAATGATTTTTTTTTATTTTTATTATTTTTTGTAGGTATAGGTTCTACTGTTTTCTAAAACATACCAAAAAAATTGACTTGGGATCGCAATGGGATCGGCGTAAAAACAATTTAAGAATATCAGGTGTTTCGGTGTATGTTATAGAAAAAGGGTAAAGCCCTACTCTTTTGTTCTAGGATAAAAATTACCAGAGATATGAATTTTCAAACAGGACTCGGACACCATTTTTGCAAAAACTTTAACATAATATATAGGTTACAAAAAACATGAAATAGAAACAAAAAATTTAACTTCGATTATTTTTTCACTATTTTCAAAAGAATCGGAGATGGTAAAGTCACAAGTTTCGTCAATTTTAGAGATTCTTGATGGAATGACCCTAAAAGTCCTTCAAACAGCATCCATACAAATGTTCTTAAATCTTCTGATCAGTGGACTGTATGGGAAATGTTCTCTCCATAGAATTTAATAAAAGTAGTGTTACTCGTAAAATATGTGTTAATGAATTTACTTTGTATTGATCCACAGTAATGTCTTTTTAGATAATTGTTTGAAGCACTTATGTACATATTTAGCTTAATGTTATAGAAATCACGCACTCTGATAGGAATTCATGCTCCTCCCCACTTTTTATTATCGCCAACCATAATTTTACTAGTATTTTTTCAAATTATAGGGTCCTCTCGTCACTGAGATAAGGATAATGGTTTTGTTATTGTTTCCTATTTGTTCCTATTAAAATTAACCCTAACTTTGCGCGTGTCGTTTAATTCATACATGCGAATGCATGCAACAAGTTCAAAACGGTTTCGTTGCTTTTTATTGCATGCAACTGACAGTTATTACACTTGGATGGGCTTTAACCAGATAATTTCTCCTTTTTATAATCGCATTAAACCATTTTCATCCACGTATGTTTCACATGATTGGGGTTGCAGCTCACTACAAAGGCCACACATTCGAGCATATACTATGGCATGTGGGACGTCCCGCAAGGGTAACATCTTGGCACTGTACTGTTTTCGCTGCATAATGTCTCTTGAAGCGGATTATTAACGACATAACCGTTTGTAACGAATTTTTGAAATGACTGAACATTGATATGGTGACTTAATAAAAAATGATCCATGTCATTTGACTAAAATTTGCTGTCTAAAAAAATCATTAAATTGTTTTCTAATGGAAAAAAAGACCGGTGTAATGATGGAATAAAGTTCAATGTGGCAGCAAATAATGCAAATTAGTCAATCCACCGTAGACATCTTTATAAAACCGAAGGAATGCAATTTATCATGGCGTGCACAACGTAATAGGCGCCCTGTCCGCTATGCGCCATGTTGTATATACGAGCAGCAACAACAACAGTTAAACCGTCATTAAAGGTGGGATTAAGAAGCGATCAAACATTAGTTGAATCTCGAAATTATGAAAAAAAAGGCGCTCTTAAAATCAGTTTTGCTACATTATAACATTTAAATGTGGAAGACAAACGCGTTAATGATTGTCTGTAGCGCGAGGCACAATGCTGCGGGCATTTAAAATTTTTTGAATTTGAAATAGCCAACCAACATATACGCGCCATTATGACGTGATGATCGCGTCGACTTAGGGCAATGGCTACCGACACGATCTAACTTCTAACTGTTCCAGATATAAAATATTAACGGTACGATTACCGAATAGAAGTCACATCTTGGCTAGAAATAGAAGGTTTACTTTGTCTAGTTTCTTCTAAACTTTTTTTTTTCCAACCTAAGTTATGCCGCTAATGATTAAGAAATTTTCATCTTCCTTTCAAATCATTTGCAAGATTTAGAGCGCTCGCTATAGCATCTAGCCAAACATAATGAAGATCAGTTTTGATGCTTCAGTTTTTATGTGAAGTTTGTTTTTGATCGAGACTATTATTAATGTGTTGCTGATGGTTCCAAGCCATAATTTAGATATTAGCTTCATTATTTTTATAGTTCAGATGAAATCTACTGTAGAGTAGTTTCTTGTAATTGTGGATAGTATTTTAGAACGGTCTTATTTAAATGATAACATCTTTTTTGTAATTGTTGCCAATAAAATCTGCAATTTTCTGTAATAGAGAAAACTGTACAATAAAGTGGGAAGAAATTTTTGGAAATACAAATATCGGTCTGGTATTGAAGTGACGGTAAATTAAACTAATACTGAACCCATATTGGGGATTTCAATTAACTATGTGTTCTCCAGAAGTGCTTTTAAAACTCATATACAAACCTTCAGAGATCAATAACATCTGTTTTGCAGAACCCTAGCCAGAAGTTTTTTGAGGGGTGTCAAACATTCACTCCCATTTTGTAAGAAGAAATCCGTACGAATGCTTTATGTTTTCTCCCATATGAGATAAGAACGAACAATTTTAGAGATACATGGACAAGACTGTACAAATAGAACAAACTTTTTCAATTTTATGCGTGATATTCAATACGGGGTTCTAACCCCGTCTTGACCACACCGTTGACCAATCAAGAATGGAGCGATCACCATCAAAAGCAGTTTTTCGATCAATAACACTCATTAACTAAGCAAATTTAAGTCATTTTAACATATTTTGATCAACGATGAACCATAAAAATTTTTATTTGAAAATGATTCTTAAGTAAATCACCAAAGCGAATTAACTCTTTGAAACTGAATTCACATGTGACTCTTTGGTACAGTTAACCTACAGGTAATGAATATCCAAATATGAATCTTTATAACGATTCAAAACCGATTCATCTAATCGTTACAAAACCAATTATAATTTTTTTTTAAAATAAATGCTTTATTTATTCCAATTATCGAATTATTGTAATCTATTAATTGTGTAACACTAACCCCTCCCTTCTAAGGATATATACCTGTCGTAGGGGTGAGGAGTCTCTCAATTTAAACTCTATAAAATTACTTAAGGCCCCATGAGTCCGGAGTGACAATTCCATTTATTCCATTTTGATTTTTCTTTCTTGAGAGGATTTTAATCGATTGAAATTGTAATTTGTAATTTGGCGTGGACAATACGCCTGCATCGTTCGTTGTCTATCAGCGAACTAATTTTGAATTTACAGAAAAAATAGTGTTGGCTTTCAAATTATTTGAAACGCATAACTATTAAAAATCAATAATTTTTTCATTGATTTATCTTATAGATTAATTATACTATCTATGACACTTTTCAATGAAATGCGGTATTATGTAATTCCTGCCATGAAAATCGTAAAATTTGATCTATGGAGGACGTTCTTTAAGTTTTTTTCTAGCATTATACTAATGAAAATGACATATTAGTTATTCAAGAATTAGGTAATAAATGCGCTTAAGAAACTGGGATTTACGCATTTTAAAAAATGTTTAAGGGTTGTTGTTCTAATAGAAATTTTTCCAAATACAGTTTTGTATTTTTTCTCAATGGGCGACCTAGTTTACATACCAGCTAATAAAGTGTTGTAATTTTTTTTTTTGTTTTTTTGTTGCCATTAACGTGAAAAATTGGCATGGGAACAGTCATAAATCAACCAAATCGCATTTAACGTGTACAGCACTCAAAATTATTAACACCAACTAGTACACTGCCATACCCGGCCCGATTTCTGATCTCCCATCCCTAAGCTGACTGGATTGTACACTACAGTGTATTAAAGGCTAACCACCTAAGTTCAGTTCAGTATCCTTAAAAAAAAACATGGGGCCTTAAGATGCGAGTAATTGCATTTCTAATTACATCTCTCATTTGAAATGATTTCCAGCTTGTCTAACGCTAATTGGCGATAAGGCAGTCTATATTTACTATTAACAATTTTCTTTTTATTAATATTTGACATTTTTTTTGTTTCTATTTATGCTAGTATGTTCCATAATAAATTTTTAACTAGGCTATTGCTTTCAACCCGGGATATTCAATAGGTACATAACAATATTGTATTTAAATTAAACACAGAATGATTGAGATAATTTCGAAACATTTCTCGTTCTTGAGCTTCACCATGATAAAAATGTAAGCCTTGACTGACGTTAGACATCGACACACCAACAACAAAAGTTTAAGTGTGCGTTTGTATTAAAATACAAAACTTGCGTATTACCTATTGAATACCCTTTTTACCTTTTAGATATAAGATTAAATTTTTGTCGAATATTCAGTAAAATTGCCGATATCAAATATTTAATTTAAATGCAACTTGTAACTTTCTAAATTTGGTCATTCCTTTGGGAAGATTTCTTTGAAAACTTTGGTTTTGATGATTTGAAAATTTGAAGATTTTTTCTCACTTGCGAATTTTACTATTTTAAGACATTCGTTTCGTTTTTTCCGAAAATAGTTTGGAAGTCAATTGGCCTGATATTACGGAAAATTTAAAATTACAGGTAATATTAATTTTTCTCACTAGATACATTTCGTTTAGATCAGAACATGTGCGATTTGTGATGGAGTGCCAATAGGACTTAGTGAGAAACCTATAAAATTTTGATTAATCGATTTTTATAGTGTTCTATTACATTACTGCACTAGTGAAACTGTCATAGATAAGAAATTTCCAGAGAGATCTACTAAAAAAATTCAATAAAAACAACCTAATAAGATTATACGTGAATTTCATATACACCATCGATATACTAGTTATTTCGCGATGCGACACATGTAGTTTTAAAGTGATTAGATGAATTCCTCTACGGTATGATTAGGCATGATATACATACCATCGCATTGATGTAGATAGTAGGCTTGCGCATTCTAGTTCAGTAGTGATCGCGAACTAGTTCGCGAGCCCTCGCGAAGTAGCTCGTTCTTGTAGTTCGCAGTTCACGAGAAAGAAATGATCAATAGTGTTGGAAAATATAATTACCTAAAAAAAGGTCATCCCTTCCCTTGCGAAGGAACTGGGACCTTTTTTAAGTTCGCTGTATGTGAGACTGAATGTGATGCCCTAAAAAAACGGTCCTCACTTCCCTAGCGACCAAACTAGTTCCTTTCTTTAACTTCGCAGTTGAATGTGATGATAAAAAAAGTCCTCACCTTCCTCGCGAACTGAACTAAATCCTTCTTTTAGTTTCCAGGAAGTGGAAGTGAAATGATACGCTGTTTACGCAAATGTGACGACGAACAACTTCCTACAAACGAACTTGGACCGAAATTCACTACGAACTAGTTCGTTCATTTAACTTATGGGAACACTCTTCGGAACTAGTTCGTTCACGAACTACACAAGCCTAGTAGGTAGTTCTGAGGATAAAGACCAATTAAATAGGAAAGCGTATGTCAGTAAGAGTCCTACTTACGCCCTTTTTACATACTTGTTTCTTGGAACCTTCGTATTCTGTATGTAAAACTAGGTCAATTAATTATCCCGGTTGTGTACATTTCTCGAATCTCAAGTCATTATAAAGCCTCCATTATTATGTAGTTAATTCTCTTCATGCGGCATTTTGTCTGACTACCATCTGTTGATCTTCAAAAAAAAATAAAAGTGACGATCATCACTATTGCTAGTGGTTTCGAAAACAAAACCTCACCAAAATGAAAGACATGCACGCAACCGTCCTCGCCCAGAGGTCCAATATGCAGGTTTCCTCAAGAAATTAAAAGATACGACACACAAGACACCAGGTACCGTCACCACCAGCCAAACAGCCCAGCACGACCAATCTAGGAGGCAACAGGCAGGCTGCTGTCCCATGTAAGGAAAATTAGCCTAATGATTTGCACCTGTCCCTGTAACAGCCCGTGCTCACCGTCATACTGCTGTACAACCGCCGAAGTAAGCTGAGAATTTGGGCTTGAGGTCTTCACGATCTGGGCTGGTGGATTTGCACCACCACCACCACCACCAATCCATCCATCTGATATGGTGGTGGCAGTGCTTACGTTGTTGTTGTTCGTTATTATTCTAGGACCTCTCGGCTGCTACCTTCTGGACGCAATGATTGTTGACTGCGATACTGTGGAACCTCTGGTGCAATCATTTTCCAGATGTCTTGAAGGTTCAATAATTAAAGTTAAATTAAGGGTAGGTATGAACCGTTCAGTCTTTGAAGGTGTAATTATTACCTCGCCGTCATAAAAATTCGAACAAGGGCGCACTATTACGGAAAGTCAAGTAAGTCCTGGAAGTGAACTGGTTTCCTCGGAAATACCAACTGTCGTTGACGGATTTTATTATTTTATCGCTTCTGTTGACTCGTTTTAAGGTCAATTCGATTTTATTACAGGTGTTAATAATTTTATGTTGAGATACCTCAAGGCGAATGTCCATTGCGGCTACTATTTAGTTACGCAGAAGGCGCAAGAAGTTCTTAGACGCGATAGAGTGTTATTACACCGACCCTTATAGACATCAGTAATGTTGCAGGTCTACTGGGCATCTGCAAGAATCCGATCGGCCCTGATGACCACTTTTCCGTATATGCGAACATCATAATGCAGGCGTGTATTGTTTGTCCGAAAACCACCTGTCCAACATTCATTTCATTGAGTTTCTTATTTTTCTCTTAGCTCGGGATCACCTTTCGTTCGTCGTCGAACAACAAAGAAATGCTAATAAATTGGTGGAAATCGAGAAGGAATACGCATTTTGGGGGCAATGGTCTGATTTCTCGGCTGGCTCGCAGCAAATGTCCACGGCAGATAAAACCTCCGAAACAGATGACCCATGTTCGCTGGGCTAATCATCGTGCAGAATCTTGTGCAGCAAAACTCTTATAAAAAACCATCTGTCGTTTATAAAGTTTGCCGTTGTTTTGTAACTACACCATACATAATCAATCTCATGTAACTACAATTATATCGATCTCATGATCTTCGTTCGTCTGGAAGATGATCTTGTCCCAGGGGATCGTAGAAGCTCGATCCGATAGAGAATAGTGACAAAACATTTGCAATTTATATCCTAAAGGTAATTACATGGCAGAAACACAACAAAGTAATCCCTCCTGGACTATCTTACATGGTTACCTCATCTGGCTACCCTGTATGATATCAAAAGAAGACACGGAACACGATCAACTGATCACATAAATTCCATTAAACGGCAATAAGAGTGTCGACATAGCACAAATAAGAGGCAATCCGAGGTAAATTTAAGCAATTAATTGATGACCAAGTGGGAACAGATTCTTGATGTCGAGCGGGAGCCAAGGAGCCAACAGTACATGTTTATGCGGAAGACCTAGAGACTATACCCGATACAATAGGAAATGGACGGAACTAGACGCCTCTGGACATGAAGACGTGACCAGGCTGATGTCTTTGTCCGGTTTCACGGTATCTTATATATGTATGTACATGTCCAGTAGGTACACATCTCCAGGCTCGTATTCATATCAGTGGATAATCAGACATTTTATGCGAATCGCATACTCAATTATTGATGAAATAATTGTCTGATCGATGGACGACTGGATTCGAACTGCTTCAGGTAGAACTGACCGTTGCGATGCAATTGTTTTCGTTATTCGGATTTCAAGGCTCTGAACGTTATTATCAGGTGGTAATTTGATGTAATGCCTATGCGTTGGTCTCTGTACGACGCGACGTGTGTGGCTACTAGACCGGAATCCATCAATGGTCGATGCTCAAGGATGTCATCCAGAATTGCACTATTTTTCATTTCATCTGAGGATGTCAAGCAATAGCCAGGGTCAGGCATTGTCCATTTGGTAGAACCTTCTTGCCAGTTTTAATGGTACCTTCAGACAAACAATTGGATATATATTATGCTCAGATGCCTTGTAGCTTGATAGTTTTAGAATTCATTTCTGCTTTGGATTCAAGATCAAGATTGAGGATGAGACTAATACCACGTTTCCACTATACCTTAATCTCGCGATTAAGAGAACTAGATTAAGCACGCAGGGACGTTATTTGTCGGGTGAGGGGGGCGACAGGCAGGGCATTTGCCACAATTGTTATATATAATAATATATAATAATATAATATATAAACAAATGACGTCCCTGAGTGCTTAATCTCGTTCTCCTAATCGCGAGATTACGAGGCAGTGGAAACATGGTATTAAAAGAGTTACTTTGCTACTAAGTTAATTTATGGGTGAAATTAATTTGTCGTCCAGGCTAGAAGATTTATTAACATTTACTCATTTTCAGCAGTTATTAAATCACCTCTAACTTACAGCCAGACAAGTTAACAAATTATTGGCTTTAGGCGATTATATAGATCAATTCAAAATCTAAATAGACCTAACAGATATTGCGAAATTCGTGAAATAGACCTAACAGATATTGCGAAATTCGTGAAAATGAATACAGCCCTCTCTTAAGGTCCAAAAATGTTGCTGTAGAAACCGAGACATCTATAAATATTAGGGTTTTTCATTTTTGAAAATATATTTTGAATGATGTACACTTGAAAGGCCACATACGATTCTTTTTCGCCATCCATTATTTATTCTTATAGTCCATACTAGTTCCCATTACTGCCTTGAAACAATTTATGCAACCAACCAGGCGTAAAGGACTAGAAATTCAACAAATTATTGCCTGAAAATCGTAAAATCCATTGAAATCCGTTTCTCTAAGACCAACAATGAGAGCGTACTTCTTCGGATTTTAATAATAACGCGTTGTACCTGTATAAGAACATAGATCGCCAACTATTACACAATACACACGTGTAAATGTACAAATGTAAATTTTCGCCATAAATCTTGGCCGGAAACCACCTGGAAGCTAACAGTATACGTACGATTTCTTGCTATTGTAATAACAGGTTAAAGACTGTCGCACTTTTATACGCGAGTGCTGATCAATAAATAATAAAAATATATCGGACTTGCCATGCCCAAGAAGCGAGAATTTCCAGATATTTAAACCTGGCAGCAAGATAGCCTAGAATCAGTTTCTAGATATTCTATACGTAACGCAACGTTGTTCTCCATTAAATTTTCGCCACTAGTCTTTTTCTAGATCTTCCCAAGATCGAGACTCCCAGTATCTAGAAGAAGAGGATGAAGAAGCCGATCTTTGAGTAGAACTTCTGGTTTCACGTTGATTTATTTGACTTTAATTTCTATAAAACCAGTACATACTCCCTGTAGATCGGACTTCGGACGAAACCTGAAGAAGGTACATTACATCTACCTGGTCTTTAAATATTATCGCCAGATTACCGGGTATATAATTTCGGTTTACCCTAAAGCTCTAAAATTAGATCATAATTTAGCAATTTTATAGAGAAAACTCCCCAAGATTGTCGAATCGTAATTGGTGTGTAATGGAAAGAAAACAATCTTATCATATTGAAACGGAGAATTGAGTAAACCCGAACTGTTGATGGTGTTAAATAAGGCTAGAACAAGCCTTCGGCACTTAAGTACTACTTATGAAACCCTTTTATTATCCCCAAGTCTACTAATCCAGATGGAGTTAGGTAATAATAATAATCAATGGTGCAACAGCCCAAATCGGGCCTAGGCCTTCAAGTAATGCTAGAGTTACTTCATTAGTAGACCAACGGGACACTAGGAGGTGCAGTGGTCAGCTACACGCTCGTCCGTGATTATCATCCCGATTTTAGTTAGGTAAGCATTGATGTAAGATTAGAGTAATATACTGAGACTAAATTTTGCAATCGTACAGGATCCAAGGAAACTGCTGAGTTAGACTAGATTGAGGATGAGAGTTCGAAGTTTTATATCTGAGGACGTAAACGAATAGTTTTCTTCATCTACGTCTATGTAGTAACAGCAGTGTATGACGTTAGACATAGGAGATTGTTGTCTCAGTTAAGTTTTGGTTGGCTTCTTGGCTTAGGTTCACTTGCTTTTAAACAGCGGACGAAGTCAACGAGGGGGTAGATTTAAATGAATTAAATCAAAGGCGTCAAAAGTTTATTAAACGAGCTACAAGCATCCAAAAAATGTTTTTTTTTTCGTTTGGAAGCGGCTTGTACTATAAATTTCAATATTGGTGTCGATAGGTATCTAGTCAGTCTGATTTCTGATTAAAATTCATACCCTATTGGGTCCTGATAGTGAGCTCCTCCTTCACAAGATTTTAGCATACATCTGGTTCGAAAATATCTCAGAAGGAGGCTTTTCCTTCCCGATCCGGTTCAATTTCATTCGAAGTTCACTAGACTGGGTCTAGATACTTTGGAAGGTAAGAATTCCTAGTAGTCAAGAAAAATTGCTATACGAGGCTGCTTCCTCTTCCTCCAGCCGGCTCATTATTTAAGGACTCATTTCAGTTTCTTCGAGCCGGTTCAACTTCTTGGCAAGTTCAAGATCTATGAGTTTCTCTATTCTTATGGAGCTAGCACCGGACGCACACAAAAACAGTTGGACGGACTCCTTCTTACAGCATTGGTCACATGTGGGAGAACTTTGGATTGTCATCCTTCAGTCGTCTGCTATAATAGAAACTATATGTAAAAGAGATCCCTTCGTTTAAGTTCTAGAAGAAATCTGGCTCCACAGAAGGGTTCTGCCGACCACATCATGCGAGCAAATCGAGTGTCTCGTTTCCTGATATGTTGGAGTGTTCCGGAACCCAGACTACACTCCTATTATGGTTTCTTCCCAATTTATTGAGCCCCCCAATATCTTTCATCAAGAAGTCTCGAAAAAACTGTGGACGAGCCCAGTGATTTGATGGCTGCTTGGCAGTCCGGCTTCGTCAGCGCAAATTGTGAGTGAGTGAACTCCGACTCACTCACTGAAATGAACTAGTTCGAGTTCCTTTTGAAGATCACTTTCCCGGCGAAGGAACTAGTTCTTTTGAAGTTCAGAGTGAGTGTGAGGACCTAAAAGAAAAAAAAAGTCCTCACTCGAAAGAACTAGCTTTTTTCGAGCTGTGTCACGTGGCGAAACGAACTACAGTTCAACAAAAGGAGTGAGTTAGTTTACTCACTCACTTCAATGAACTGCTCTTTTGGAGCAGTTCACTCTTGAACGACCCATCTCTAGTTCAAATAGTGAATAGTTTTCCTAAAGTTTTACTAGGTGTCAGGGTAGTCTGCGAACTACCATCAATCCATCGAATTCCCTACTTGGATAGAACTCTATGTTGGCTAGTGCTAATCTTAGCGAAATTAAGCTGCTTAAGATATGGCATATCTCAGATGATATGTTGGTATATCAATTGAATAAGTAGCGTGGTTATAGTTTGGTCATTGCGCCGTCTTTACAACCATCAGCTATAAACAACCATAAATTATGAAGCTATTAGCCGCGCTTTTACCGTGAAGCTATTTTCGTTTAATGTGAGACTATACAGTTGCCCTGTATATGTATGTCCCGTTTCTTCCAAGCAAAAAAGAACCGGATCTCCCTAAAAAGGATCGCGAGTTAACTCATTTCCTATTGCCCGTGAATAATTCAATGTACGAATGATAGGTAAACATCTGCCTGGTGGGTATACTGCGCACGTGAAAGGAACAAATTATGATCTATTATGCCGATCAATATTTTTTGTAAAATTCAAGGTCTCCAGTTCCCAACCAACCATAACTAGGATCAAACAGGAACAAAATTCGAAAAAAACTAAAACTTACACCACTGCGTATAAAAACATTCAATTGTTGATCCGTGTGGCTATTGCGATGCGACTCTATGGAACTACAATCCGCACGCATTCAACATGTGATTCAAGGGTAAAAATGAGTCATGGGGTTCGTTCGTCTCCGTAACAAACACAACTCAACCCTTTCGTTCTTTCTACGGCTGGGGTTGGACGAATCCTGAAGAAGAAGTTTCACGTGTACACTCACAGTATATCCCCTACGTGTACTAGAGGCAAGAGTGACTCAACAGCTTAAAGAAAACGCATCGGGGTAGAAATCCCTTTTCGAATATAATTGAGTAACTGGTACAGTCCCTTCAGGACTACAATTAAAATTCAAGGCTACACATCTTTAGCTGGAAGGATAATCGCGCGTGAGCAACCCCATTTATTATTATTATGGACTTATAATGTCCGTACTGATTGCATTCCGTGTTCTCACGCTGGGTTTCATTTCGCAGGACCTCATGCAACTACATCGAAAGAGACGAACCCTTTCCTTTTATTCACTTTTGTCTTCTCCGTAAGGATATGATACTTAACCTGATGTAGGGACTGTCTAGGATGCGAGACGAAGACGAGAACCTTGTGGATTAACCCTTTGATACAATTCTTGTTTTTATGCGCTAGGGCGTCCTTTTGAATTCGGGAGATTTTATGTCGTATTTCGGTTGAGGTCGGAAGTTGATTCAGATGCAAAATTATGCGTGAATGCGAGTGTAATCGAGGAAGGGTTGCTACTATGGACTATGGAGGGATAATTGCTTCGTTGGTAATGGCCTTGAAAATAGCGGTTAGATTATGATCCGGTTCGGATACAATTTCATTGGTTAATTTTCATGGATGACCAGAATATGATTTTGAAGATTTTGAACACTTAGAACCAGTAAAACCATTGTGTCAAATTCTTTTGTTCAGGAACTTGAAAGAAGCTTGTCGACTTTCTAGAAGTTGGTTCAAGTTTCGACCTATGGATCCTTAATTTCTTATGTTGTAGATTTTCAAGACAGACAGCACGCCGAAGAACATCCAAGCTTCAGAAGACGGAAAACTAACGCGGAGAAACGAAATTTTTATCTAAACTTAGACCATCAAGAAGTAAACCGAAGAAGAGGCTGGACTGGATCCTCTAGACATCGAAGAGGGAAGAAAGACCTCCATCATAGAGAACTGTGATCAGGGGTCAGCCAAACAGGAGAAATGGTCTCCCACGAAAGAAAAGAATCTACACCTCCTAATCTTAGAATAGATAGACCCTTTGCCTTTGAGAGGAAAAAGAAACCATAATGAAAACGGGAGGAGCACAAGCTTTATTCACAAGAAGTGAGGACTCTTTGATAAAGACCTACCTAATAAGTGAAATTCCTTAAGGGAATTGAACCAGTAAGGACGAAGGGAAAAGAGTATTGTAGCTTTTAAACCAAGTTCTTGAGGAGGGAGGAGTTTAAGACTATACCCAGATAAGATAAGATTTTCAGTTTGGCTTGACTTGCGAGATTCTCAAGCACTTGGTCCTGGTCAAGGACGTCAAGGTGTGAACTTGGTTAAATAGTCAAACCACCACGAAAAAATATCTGGCATTTGTGCTTCATTCTTAAGGAGAAGGAGGTCCTATTATTGTAAGAAAATCATAAGACGTTGTCATCAAGTTAAGCAGTATTTGTTGAAGCGTTGCGTTGTAACGATATTCCAGAACTTGTTGCGATCTTGAGTCTAACGACTATAATTCCATCGAAGACCGATCCCCATTGGCTTCAAACTCAGATGATGTTTTTCTCCAACGTTTTCGCATTTCACTAACAACTGTACTGAAAAGATCACCTCTACCCTACATACTCTCAAATTTTCTCTTTTGAACGCATAGACGTATTTTATGTAAAACACTTCAAACCGGCAATAACGGAATCCTTTTGTTGATCTACATTCTAATGCATACACAATAACACTTTAAAATTCGCTGTAAGGATCACAGTATGTCGGTATGTACTCGTATATCCATTCCAAGATCACATCCTATAGAATTACGCAAGATGTCCCAGTCTACGGCATATTGTTGGATGAATTCTTTGCTATCAAATCCAGTAGTGTATACTTAAGAAATCAACGAAGCATACCATAAATTACGCGAAAAGAAATCCGAAGAATATCAACCATGTAGAATTGTAGAACTACGAGTATTTCAACCCTCTGGTATTTTTTCCAGAAGCTATTCCTTAAGCTTATCTACATGATTATTTTATGTATGGTACGAGCGAACCTCACCTTTTAATGGAGATTTTTTTCTTTTGATTCTATTCATTAAACAGAAGAGGGACTAGTACGGAGCCTTGTGTTCTGCCTTGTGAATTTGAAAAGGAATTAAGCCACGACTATTGCATAAATCACAGAGTCTTTAGAAATACCGACCATAATTTTAAGTTTCTAAAGCAAACTTTCGGCGTGAAAAGGAAGAAGGACATAAATCTTGGTTTAAATATATTTTCTTCTAAACTACTATTAAAAGATTTATAGACGTCTGTTTGGCGTTGTATTTCTACATCGAGCATCGGTGTCAAATAGAAGAATAGGTGAGGATTTATGAAGAGCATATGAAAATATCCGGTGGTTTATTTAAAGTATCTATTTATTGGAGGAAGCTTTTATACTCGATCTTACTACTTTTTGCAGCCGAAAAGATCACTAAACTGTTTAGAAATAATTAAAATCAAATTATGATTGTAAAAGTTAAGAAAACCGAAAGAGGTATAGCATTTTATTTATTTATTATCAATATAATTTATTTAATCAAAGGTACTCCAAGGTATTCTAATTTTTAATTTTGGACATTGTTGAATAGCATGAATCGTTGAAATGGCTACGTATTTCAGTTGTATTTTCATGTTGTATTTTCGGGTCTAAGAACTTAACTAGTCCAAATCTTTGTGGCGCTCTGTTCATTTCCGCTTCTTTATTTTTTTTTGCAACTAGCTGTTGCAAAGCACAACCTTACAGTTCGTGTAGATTAAGTGAATCCAAGGAACCAGTAGATCCAAAAATAACAAGTAGTACATGCCACAATAGGCAGATTTTCGTTTGAGCGGTTGTCACTCACATTTCCTTCACATCAAAAGCTTTTTCATTCCATTTGGATTCAAAATTTGTTAAAGACAGTTCAGAAAGCATACACATTTCTCAAATTAAAGCTTTCCAGAAGACTTAAGTTGAAAATCGATAATTTATACATGAATTAATGTCGAATGTGCTAGAGAGATCTAGGACTGACTACATTTGACCGTATTGTGAATGTCACGTCGCGTCACTTCGATACCGATTCAGCGTGTCACGTTGATCGAAAAAAACCGATTGTGTAACCGCATCGACATGACTCATTAGCATTTCCATATGTATCAGCTCTAAATTGTGAATTTAAGTACATGCAAATGCTTTCACTCACAATCCATTTATTTTTGCACCGATGTTAATCGCTTTTTCATGCGTCGATATCGAATCGGCATCGAAGTGACGTGACGTGACATTCACAATACGGTCATTTGTCTTCAAGGAACATGTATTTAATTTTTATTGGGCTTTTTCAATCAAATCATTTTTTTTTTTACCTACAAGAATTCTATCTTGGGAGTCAGTCAGTCGTGCCAGATACAAATAAGAATCAATCAATTACCGAAAAACTGTTTTCTACAAACTTGAACATATCAAAAAGCGGGTGTTGATTCCTTTTTTCAAAAATGGCGTTTTCATGGATTCTTTACAGGTCCCAAACTTAAGCTTTTCATCAGCACCTCAAAATAAACGATTTCGTAGATCGAAAATGTTATTGTGACCTTTGGAAAGATATAATATTTTTTAATTTGTATTTAACTATTTTTAAAATTGGTTCTTTTTATATATACCTAGGTATAAATTATTATTATGTATTTTTATATTTAATTCCATTTAAATTCCGTTTTTTTCTTAATTAGTTATTTTTTAAATTAAGTTTTAACGGTGGTGTTTCCTTATAATTTATTTATGTTGTAATTTAAAATTAGTATTATTTTCTTTAAGAATCAGTTGAATAAGATAAAATAAAGTTTTTATTATTAATTATTATTTTTAATTTATAAATTATTATTTTTGATTTATTAATTATTATTTTTAATTTACATTTAAAATTGTAAATAGTTTTATCATTTTGGTTTTAAGTTTAGTTTTATTTAAAATGCAATATTATTTTTGGGACCTGATTTAAATAAGCATCTACTTATCATAGTTTAAGTAGACATTAGGTGCGTTTTTTTCAACTGGATCAGATCATAAATGAAAAAAACGCCGTGGATGATCCAAAAAAATCAATTTAAACGGTTGGCATTCCTGCTATGAAATGTTATGTATTTGTGTCAGCTGTAGACTGCCATGGTCAGCTGTGGTCTGTCAAATATTTATTAATATTTTCTTGGCAGATACAATAGTGAACATAATGGATATTAACGAAATAGAAGAAGTAAGTACTTAAAATTACTCTGTATTGAAATTTGTATATTTGCGAATATTCTTTAATAAATACGGAAAATATTTATTGACGTTTGACGAATGTCAATTATCAGCTGCCATTGCAGTTGAGTTGCAGGGCGACAACTGTGAAAACGCGAAAATTTTGTTGAGTTCAGAAGCAGCTTTAATGATCCAACTATGATCCTATTTTGACATTGGATCATCTCAATTGTTGTTGTTTTAAATGTAAAATGAATTATCTTGATCGTGATCCAGATGAAAAAAACACACCTATTGTTTAGTTTTTAGATTTAAAATTTAATTTTAACCTATATTTTGTTCTAATATTATTATTTTGCGTTCGAATTAAACCGACATATTTATTTAAAAATACACATTTAGTTAAAAGTTTTATACCTATCCATACTTATGTTTTTACATAGTTCAGGTCATGTTTAAATTACAAAAAATATAAGAGGAATTTTGGAAACATACACACACTGATCTATTGATCTCAAGCACGTTCTACTTAAACATAAAAACTGATCGTTTAAATCTAATCCTTTCTACAAGGAGGTCTTAATGTCAAAATTTTCTGGGAAATATTCAGTGATCGGTTTAAAATTTTCGTAGCACGATCCCGCATCCGTACACTTCTGCGATCACTGATCCCGCTTTTGTTCTAGGATTACTGCTGTAGGCATCCCTTTTCTACCCGAAAAAATCCTTCGTAGAGTTACTTGACTACACCCGATTATTGTTCAGGAAGATGCAATTCGATCTTGGCAGAAATCGATCTTTTGGTCCTCGATCGATCACAAGAAATAAATACAGAGTTCGTCATGCGAATGAGAAAATATTTGCACCTGACGCACTTTTTGGCCAATTTTATGCATCGGCATCGAATTTAAATCTGCCCAACAAACAAGGAACAGATGCTACTTTTGCACAAGCAGTTTTAGCGATCTTGCCCCAGTATACATACCTAGCGTTTTTCGTGTATACGTATGACGACGAAAAGATCATTTTGCACTGATTTTTCGGTTATTTTCCCAAGCCTCCTGGAACCAAGAAGAGCGAGAACGTTTATTTAAAAGATCGTTTCGTTCGTCTTATGGCTGATATAAAACCTAAGACGAGATGCAACTCAATCTCTTTCAAACAATACAAGTGTATAGCCGGGCTTTTGGAGGGCCACATAAGATTTTGTGAATTCTTGAAGCCCGACGGACGATCTTTTTGGGAAGATTTTTCGATCGTGAAAGGAAACCGCGCATTGTACCGGGGGTAAAGAGTAGTAAACATCTGCTCCTTTTTCACCGGTAGATGGAATTTTTTTACCTTTTCTCTACTGCCGCCATGTATTCGGTGTTTTGTCCGATGGGTTTTTTATAGATCGATCTTTTTAGGCTTTTGTGTTCCATGAACCTACCACTTCTTTACGACTTCCGTTCGATGATGAGGATGATTGTATATTACCAGGGAAACTTATAAATGAGTAAAGAATTAAGTATGAACATTGCTCGATCAATAAGTGTTCTACATAGAAATCTTCGAGCGTAATAATATCATAATCACCTGGTAACAAGTTTGCATTCAGTGTAAACAAACTGTCCCAAGCTGGCGATCTTCAATTATCAAGTGATCATCAATTAAAGATCGTCTTTAGAGGAGTACATTGATCAAGTTCCCGATGTTATAGTAATTACGAAGCAATATTAAATTCCTGGACTGGTTTATCACGATTCAGAAATCACTTACGTCGACAAAAACCTCTTTCCGTCCGTGATAATTGCACCAACTCAAGATCGTTTTTCCAATGATCAACATTGTATTTATATATGTATATAGTATAAATCTATAACATAACTCTTCTGGATGCTCGGAAATTTCAAACATCTTGGCTTTTACAGGTTCGGCTAGATAATCAAAAAGTAGCTGGCTTATGCCTACTAAACTTTGGTCAGCATTTTTCTCGCCAAGATCATATTGGTGTTGTGATAGCATTTAAATGGATTTAGTTAAGTCGTTCAAATTTGATATTGATCGTCACTTATTGGTTTTTTTTATTATTATTATTATTATTAAATATCACTTTGATTATATAGCGATCACTAAACGATCCTTTTTCGTTTTATTCATAACTACTTTACTGCCATCCGTTTATGAGCTATTTTACTGCAATTGAATGCCAAACTTTACTAGGCCTTTTACAGTTTTGATCTAGTTTCTAGTATTTCTGGTTTCCGCTTCACGATACGTAGTTTTTAGTATTTCCCTTATCGTTTGGTTAGGTTTGTTTTACATTAGCTAAGTGGCGCCTTCTCCAGTTGGGCATTGCTTCATGTTGCAGTGGTCCTCAAAGCAGACCCGATCCAAAAAAAAAACACCCATTAAGTTTCTATGGAAGCTTTGAACAATACATGCTAGTAGCCTCGTATTTATAGAATTAATATCTCTATCGCCGCTCATAACTGAATGGCAGTCTCATTTCACTTTATACGCTTTAAGGGTTTTTTAAACCATGCCTTGGGTTTTGATCTAGGAGTGGAACAGGAAACTAACATAAAGCAGGAATTACCTCAAAATGTATTTTCTATTTAACTTTTATCCCCCACCTAATTAAGAGTATGGACATGAATCTCCGTATACTACGAAAGTTCCAAATTTAAACTTTCTACCGAAATTCAAAATTTTTCGATCTTAACCCGCTTCCACCTCACATCCTAGTCCAAAATTTAAGACTTACGAAAATTGCCTGATAATATTTTCAAGCTACTACCGAGATAGTCAGATAAATTTTTTTAACTTTTCTATGATTCACCTACGTACCTCAAAAACTTCCAAATTGGAAATTTTTGAAAAGCCAAATTTTTCTGAAATGTTTATTAAATTTCACAGGACTTAAAATAACAATTTCGCGAGACGTGAATTTCCATTTTTGAAGTGAAACTTTTTTAGCGGCGAGTGAAATTTCAAGGTCGCGTCACGTTTAAGCACATTTCGTTACACGATAGAGAAGAAAGATCTTATGTAGAGACAAAACGATGAAACGAAACTCGATGAAACGATGGTACGAAAAAGCGACACTGCGAGAGTGGTATTCCCTTCTGACTACGCCCATAGAATTTGAAATACTATTCCTATCTCTTCCCCCCTCTTCACCTATCCCTTTTTAAACAACTGATTTCCCTCACCCCTCTCTCACCCCTTACTTTTCTTCTTACACCCATTTCTCCTAACTTCAACCCTTCACCCCCCACTGTGTACCCTAATCATTCTACCCCTCACCCTACATATTGTTTCCCCTCATCTACTTTCTCTATCCCGCACCCCCCACCCTCCTCTCTACCCCCTACCCCCTACCCTTTCCTACAACACATTGAAAAACTCAGAAAATGCAAATTTTGTATTATTGTATTTATTTTGAAATGCTCTCTCTCTCTGTCTCTCACATTAAATCTCTCTTATTCTTTATTTTTCAAGAAGTTTCACTTTCACTTTTCACTTTTTCACTTTTTTTACAGTCTATGTATTAAAAAAAGAATTGCTCAATTACGAAATATTTTTTAAAAGTTTTTCCAAATTATTTTCAAAAAAAATATTATTATGCAATGAAAATCAAAACAATAAAGAAAAATAGGTTAGTGATTTCAAATTTAAATTTAACGAATATTTGTAGATATTAGGTCTCTTCTTTTTGCATGAAATTTCTGCACTTTTTTGCACTAACTCTTCTAAACAACATTTGACGTGGAATCAATGACACAAGCTCAAACTCAAACAGTATGCTTGTCCCCCGCCCCCGCCACTCTCTTTGACACTTTTCTGCACTGGCTCGAAAGCTAGTGTAAAAAGTGTACTCAGTGTACACTAAACCCGACAAAAAGAACAGACCTAATATGTAGGTACGAGTATATTCCAAAAAATGGAGAAAATTTGACGGTATTTTGTATCATATTTGTATGATTAAACAATTGATGGTGGGACACAAAATGTAAAATGGACATTAGGAATTTATTTTAACATAAAATTTTAATAAAAATCTCGTCTGGCGTATTAAAAAGAAAATACAAATGAACAAATAAGTATATCAAGAACGTGCCAAAAAATTTTTAAAGGATCATATGTTCAATATTTATGCATCTCTGGAGGAAATGAGAGCTAGCACTTGAGATTGAGCAGTCCTTGTGATACTAAAATGTTCAAAGAAAATTCTCAGCCTTTTTGTTAGAAAAAAAATTTGTCCGTCGAGCCGGATTCTCCAGAAGATGTGAACAAAATTTTCATATTAAATCTGAATTTCAAAATAATTGAGCAAGGTAAAATCTGGAAAAAATAGTGAGGAACTGATTACTTCGTCGATGATGAAATGTATTAATATCGATTAGAGGTCGTTGTTTGAATACTGAAAATAAAAATTAAAGAAGACTTTAAAATATACTCCATATGTTTGGTCAGAGGACTTATTCGCCCATTTTGAAGGTACTTAACGACGATTTTACTGTGGTGCGTAAATAGAGGACCACACGAATGAACTACAATACCCTCAAAAATATGGCGGGTGCATAAATTCTCCTTCCGAAAATCAAACGTAGCAGAGGGTGTGAAAAGAATTACATCGCACCCTCGATCAAATTTTCGTCATATTCGAAAATGGTTTTCACGCTTCACACTACTTACAAACTTCCTTCCTCGTCCACTTCCACCCCATCACAGTGCAGTGATTAATTCTGAGCCGTAGGGCTATACGTGGCTTCATCATGCCTCGAATTAGACGACATTTGTTCTAAACTTGACATTTGGTCGATTGACGAACGTGTACGCACATACGAATTGTGTTGATATAAAATAAAAATCTGAAGGAGTTCCGCTCCTCGAAAGTCTAATCGATAATAATTTGTAACTACATCTGCCCACAAGGATCCTTCATCCATCAAAAAATCCATCAGTTTTACTATTTTCCTTTCGGGGGGTTATGTGATGTATTTTATCTTTGGATTGTCACCACGTGCATATTTTGATACACAATAGGTGCCTAGATAGAACGCTGTGGGATGCGATGTCTTTCAGCTGTCTCTTTGGTAAAAAAAAACTTTCGGGATTTTCATTAAGAAAACTTCTTTGGGCTTGTGACCAATTTTTTTTTCTTTGCATTATTGAGGAATTATAAAGGATCTTCTGGGATCAAGTCGACAATGAGAACGTGCTCGTGATTGTCATCTTTGAAATGAAGAATGAGCTACGATGCGAAGGTTTATCGAGAAAATCTTGCCAGGTGGTAACTATTTAGGGCAGGTAAAAATTTAAATTTTTAATGTAACACAGATGTTGTTCTGTCGCTTTCAGTTAACTTTCTTTTTTCTGTCGAGTTGTTCAACAGTAGGGGTACACTTTTCTTGTTCCCGTTTTTAGGTTGGCGTTTAAAGGAAACACCTTTAGCTTCTCCAAAAATTGGATGGATTCTTGCTGATGCCGATACATCTAAGTTGAAGCAAATCAATTAATACGCTGTCGACAGCAGATTGGGTTCTGGAATGCTCAGTCACTAATGTCTGAAGGATAGTGACTAGCTTCGAGTTGAATATATGTAAGTGCTGAACAATCATCTTATTTGGCAAGACGAACATTATTGGAAGAAAGAGATTACCAATAAAAAAAATACCATTAAGAATAAGACGCTAGGGCAATCTCGTGGACGAAGTTTCCACCGATCACCGATTTGTACTCAGTTCTCTTTTAATTTTATGCTAATTTCTTAGATTCAGCATCATCCCCAAGCAAAGGATACTAGATGTTGATCCAGTGACAAATTCTAAAACTGAATTGCACCTTCCCAGACACACAAAGGCGAAAAATATACATACAGTCAAATTGATATTTTAAAATCTTGGACAGATCTTATTGGTTGCTTTAGACATGAAAAAGCTGCTAATAGTAAATGATATGAAGAACGCTTCCTGTACGTTGATCCTGAGTTTGAAGATATGGTGTGACGGTCATTCTCGGACCGATAGCAAATAAAATAGTCATACTGAGAACTGGTATCGGATGTGGAGGTTGTGGTCCTGTTATTGATATCTAATCGCAGCAATTCTCTAAGGACGACCCTCAAACTGAGAAGAACTATTCTGTCCCACGCGTTATTGAAGTTTCCAGTTACGGACAAAATTTTTTGATCCTTAGATTCTAAATACAAGGACGCAGAACAGATTTCGAAAGGATATATTATATATGCATGTGTCCTACAATAGGACGTCGATAGTTTTAAATTGGAGAGTAGAGAAAATGATTGTAGAAGAGGCCCACCAGTTTTGGTGTACTGGAAGCATCGCCCAATCTTTGCACAAAACATCAAGAGTTTGAGATCCCGGAAAACATATTCAAGGAGTTCACAAAGATCCAATACAAGCTAACTGTTTTTGGCACTGCTCCTCAATACTACTTTCTTGCTACTATCTACTATAAAGGATGCCAAAGCTATTCTCTCAGCTCCTAATCCATAATTCCGATATTTTTAGACTTGTTTCAATTCACACATGCAAATAATATAAGCTCTTCAACTCAGGGCAAGAAACAAAGCTTGCCGTTTTCTATAGAATTCTAAAAGAGAAACAACACGATACCGTCGATGGAACCTTGTGGAATTCCATTTCCTTGGGTATGTTAACATGGAAAGAGCGTAGATTTCATTAAAAGAAACTTTAGTACCTCGTTTAATTTAATGTCTACATCCATAAATTTTTAATCAATCGGCAGATTACTATAAAATTATGTCGGAATTATTATTACCCGATCGAAGACTGTACTGATGTAATGTTGGCTTTCCATCATTATCAAAAGATTTTATGATCTTTTCTATACTTGTTCTAAGCCACCCAAAAACAAAACAAAAATCTTTCTAAAACTGTTTCTTCAATTTCATTCGGTTCTTTATTTTTGGTGTGGGTTAATTGTAGTTTCCTGCTCATTACCATAACTAGGTTCTTCAATTAACTATCCGACTATAGGCAAAAAGGTATCCAAAATTGTGACGAATGTTGTCTACAGATTCGATTCCGTTATCTAATGTAAATGCGTTAATTCTATGAAATTACCTGGTGAAAATATAAAAGATTTCACTGATAGCATTGTGGCGCACTTCACCTATCCCCCGAATCGCCATGGTGATACTTTTGTCATTGGGTGGCTCAACAAATTTACAATTATTTTTACCTGTATGAGTTACCTGTGTGCCCAATGCGAATGAGAGCTGTTAGAAAAGTTAACATCGTTCGTTACGGTCCGATAGATCCCAAACTATGCGGAAAATTAAAATCTACCTTTTTACGAGACTGTGGAAGGCATTAAAACTGTTCGAAATTATTCAGAAAACTTCTCATCTGGATAATACTTATGTCTAAAATTTGAGATATAGCGAGGCACGCAGCTAGGTTTTATAGTTGAAATGTCGACTTTTTTTTCTCAAAACTAACTTATTCGTGTCTCAGATTTAATTCCGACTAATTTCAATCGTTAAACGTGTGAAAATTGTATTAAAAGTGGTGTACCACAAGGTAACTATGTTGCTCCCATAGTCTTTCCTCTCTATGGTACTCGTATACCGAGCTAGAATTTTCAGACTACCTTTTTTTTACGCTCAAAATCATTTATTTTCCGATCCCTATAATTATTCGACTTAACTTATTTGCTACAAGTAATAGTTTTTCGTTCGAATTTGAAAAAAGGAAAACAGAGCGGTTCGTTTTACGCATTACACGCTGAGAAAATTATTTTACCTGGTCAAGCGTAAAATCGTCCGTTGAATGGAAAATTCCTGTAGGATTATAGAAAAAGAAGGGAAAAAAAATTCGGCACAATAAATTGAAACTCACGTAAACCAGTTTGATCCTTTTTCCCGGAATCAATTTGTCGTAATGTTCTTCATTGCAAAAAAATTAGATTTATAGGCGTGACGTAGAATAGGATAAGATGAAAGGAAGGACCTCATCGTTGGTCATCTTTTACGAATATTTTAGAACAGGTTTAACGAACTAAAATCTGGTATCGCAATCGTCATATTCCCGTGATCATATACTGGTTATAACACAGGATTTAGTCTTATAAGTGACTATTCACGTCACGCGGTTAAGCTCACGGAAAGTTATGAACTGCAATATATTCGCTCATTAGAATTTATGCAACCAATTCGCATTTATGTATAGTACAGTGGAGTGGAAAGGACTTTAACACTTGATCTTAGATTCTATGTATAGATGATAGAAATCAAGATCATAGTTTTGGTAATTCATTGCGCTTGGTATTCTTAAGTTAGTAAGTAGGTTTGATCTTAACTTCGTACAAACTTGGTCAATTGAGTCTTGGTGTTATTACTGGTCTCGGTCTTGTACAGTCAAAGCCAATATGCAGTTAGGATTCCACTAGTATACTTTATATTCGTTTTCGGGGTCTCAAATAAAACGTTTTTTGCAATACCATCTAATCCCTAAACAAAAGCCGAAACAAGACACGATAGATCATATCTGTACTGTCGTTCAGGCAACAGGATCGTGTTCAATTAAAGGCTGACCACCCCTAAGGTCCGTCAATTCTCTTTCACAATTGAATTTACCTCCGACCTAACGAATTTACTCGATGCAAAATTTCTCGGTTACCTTTTTCGCACACACCCTGAGCAAAGGACCTCTTTGTCGTTGCAAATCGTGTGTAGAAAACAAGAGTCCTGAATCGGACAGCCGGTAAAACCGGATCTGAAATTCTTGGAAACTTCGGTTCTAAGCCACACTCAGAGGCACGCAATTTGAAAGGAACGGATGAACGAGATCCGATAACGACCTTTACCTTCAAAGCGGATGTTTTTTTTTTTGCAGTTGTGAGACGGTTAGATGATTTGCATAGATTGTGCATAAGGGGACTTTGGTCCTTTGAAACGAAAAATCAGTTACAATTTTTCAAAAAATTAAAAAAGTTTCGGCTTTGAGGGAGATATGAATGATTGATTTCTATAGGATGTTGTCCAATTGCTGAGCGATTGCATCAAATTTGTCGTTCACCTGGAGAATGATTTCAAACTTTTCTCTCTCCATGTGTGTACTAGCGACATGATTTGAAGGACCTAAGTGTGGATTTTGGATCACCCTGTGCAGTACATCGTTACAAACCCAGCACTTTTTGGTTGGCAATAGGTGAGGAAAATACCGGTGCTGATCGAAGGACTAATATGACGTCGTTTGATCATTTAATTTGCAATTTTTTATGTAGTTTTAAATACTTGCTAAATCAAAACTATCAGGAGGAAAAGGTCCGATTTGGCGCCACCGTAAGTAAGTAAGAAAATCAAAAATATGTAATCGCGAAAGGTCAACGAGGAGAAGTCCTTCTTCGTAATAAGGTCGAATTTTAAAAGAAAGTCTCATAAAAATCTACATACCTTTCGGTATGCTCATGATCTAATCAATTTTAGCTGTGCTAGGTACTAGATCGCACTATCGATTGGCGCTTGATTATTTATTATTTTATTGAATTTATACGATGAATTGGCGCTCGAAACCCATAGCTAAACGTCTAATGAATCATTTGTTATACAAATTTTTATAGTTTTAGACAAAAAAGAAGTCTTAAGAGAGTAACAGCCTGAAGCTACGAGTCGAATAAATTAATTATCACAATATCGAGAATTATTAAAAAATTGTCAAAACATTGATTTTAGAGGTCGTTGAATTGTAGGTATGTTTACGGTGAGAAAACGTATAATAATTTTTTTACTACAGAAACTTTTTGGGATCCGTGTAACAGATTCACAGATTCTATAGTATTCCCTTTGAATTACTTTCTTAAAGTTCTCAAATTTTTCTTATCCTTAAAAAAAGAAAACTTTCATCCTTTTGCACCACGAAAACATACTCGAAGTTAGAAATTAGCCAATAAATCAATCGTCCTTTCTATCGGGGTTAGGGGTTCTGGAATTGAAGAGAAAATACGATAATAGCATTAAAACTCCTAGTGGCCTTGTTAAAGCACTTACCATCGACAAAATATTAGGTCTTCCAACTCCTTCTATAGTCAGAGTTTCACCCAAAAAAACATTGTCGTCTTTTCTTTGTTTTAATATTTAAGAATGTTACTCGTTTTTAAAATTTAATCAAAATCTGTCCAGCCGTTATCAATTTATTATTGATGTCGCAACAGTTTTCAGTGATATTTAAGGACTCCTAGTTTAGTTATTAAATTTCCTCCACAAGTCGAACTGGCTTGAAAGGAATCTATAAGGTGTACCAATACTTCGGTGAAGGAACCAAACTAGCCGGTGAGAGAGAAGGTCATGAGCTTGAATCCCAGTTATAGATTATAGCCCAGCTTGAGTAAGGGCCGAATTCACAGCCGAAGTTTAAGCCAAAAATTTAGTTTAAGCTTAGGATCTTACGAACAAATTCCTAAGTTTAAACCAAATTTTTGGTTACGATAGTGAAATTAAACATATTATATATCTCCCTGAAAGCAGTGTATTTAGGAGCTTTAAAAGCTAATTGTATGTGCAACTGAACCGATTTTGATGAAATTTGTTAAATATATTAATAAATACCTAACTAAAGTTGACATACCTTTCATCTTCCTTTGTTCGCAATAAGTCATAGTTGTCATACAAACCACCGAATAATTTCCAGAGTCACTGTAAATGCACACCGACATACCCATGTGGCATGCAAACGAGCAAAAAAATAAATCAGTGGCTCTCAAATGTTTTTCGCTATTTGAATAATTTTTTCTCAGCGAATTTCTCGGAAAGCTACTGAGTCCAATTGAGTTGAAATGTACAGAACATGCTAAGAAAACCAATAAGACTGAAATTTTCGAGTTTTAGCAGTGGGCCCTTTTAGAACCACTTGAATAGAACGTACAAAGGTTTCTGTCATAGTACTAGAAAAAGAGGGTCTGATAGTCTGGACCTTTAACAGGGATTATAAAGTTGGCAATTTCTTATACATTTAGGGATTAACTGGATAGCTTTGATGGTCATGGTCAACGAAGTAAATTTTAATATATGCTTGAAACCCAGATCTAATATTAAAATTTTATTGAACATAAATATTTCTTAATTTTTTGCTTCAGTCGCGTCGTGAAAACAATAACGACGAATTCAGATCACAGAAGACAGGCTTTTCTCTTTATTACCAGAAGTGTTATGCAGTTCACCATGATTTGACCTTAATTTTTCAAAGTGTGCTAGTCTCACTATATAGGTACTTCTTCCTTGAATTAATTACAAAAAACTTTTTTTCCTTCTAAATTACCAGTTGCTCTCAAAAGCCACTCGACTTGAACTTTAGTCCTAAACGTGTCCTTCAAATTCAGGAAGTTTCAACTGCCACTTCTTTGTTATTCTTTTACGAATGGCTATTATACATAGTTCTTCCCCACAATAAATAATTTTGCGAAGAAATGAAGCTGAACTTTTTTGTCCCCTCGCTGGGCAAAACAGGAAATTCCGCACTAGGAGGGTTTGCATAGTTTCAACTCACTTATTGTGTACATGTGTCCGTGTTACTCGTCCCTTTTTTGTCCCTTTCGGTTGGATCAAGTTTACGTACAGGACGCGAAATCTATTGCGTACTTGGAAGTCGAGTACTTTGAAAAGGGAAGTTTCCTTGTACCTTCCGATACGAAGAAATTGCGCAACGAAATTATTCGAATGGAAAGAAATCTTTTGGGGACGCAAAATTTGGTCCACTTCAAATATACTTTTTGGCGTTCCGGTTATGAGATGAATATGTGTGTACAAGTTATGGGGGAAGCTCACCCTTTTCCTTTCTTCTTAAAATTTACCAAACTGCGACGTTATTATTTAAAATAGGGGATCACGATGGCATGTAATAGTAATACGCCACGACTGAGAAATACGCATTAAGAACTCGTTTGGCGGGTTTTTTGGCAATAAGTGCACTTATAATATCCTGTCGAGTTCTACGTGATGTTCTACACTTGGACATCAGTCTAGAACATCAAATGACCGTGACGTCATATATGGTGCAAAGTCAAACAAGCAAACTACCTTCATATACAAATTATGAATAAATAAATTCCAACAACCAATATGTTGGTAAGCTTTCTACGGCGGTAAGAGAAATAATAAAAAATCTGCCAACAGTCTGGGCGCAACTTTATGGTTTTTTCGGCAGAAGTTCAGAACGCGTTCAATTCTGAGATGCGGTGTAGGCTACTATGTGACTGAAAACCTAACAAAAATGTTTGGGAAGCGGTTACAACATATGAATTGCATAATTGGGTCATATTCCGGGATGCGGAAAGGGTTAAAGGGTTCCGTCACATATTTTTCAATGACTTAAGTTTGGTTGCTCGGTCAGACTTTCGGCTGATTTTACTTTTCACTAACCACATAATTGCGCGAACTTATCTATTTTTGCCGGTGATTTAATAAAGTGATTCTGTTCCTATATGCGGTCTTTCACAGGAAACGTGTATCGATCCTAACTTACACCCTTTTTAGTCATAATTATAAATGTAACCATTCCATTAGTTTTCACCAAAAAAAACCCGAAATTTATTGAAAGACCATTTCCTGAAAACAACTTTTAATTACCCATGTGAAACGAGGAAAAACACAACCTAAAACAATTAGTGATTATACGGCAGGTGTTTCTTCAAACCATTTAAATTTGGGGAAAAAAGAAATGTGAAGAAGGGGTGTCGTGTCCGATGTGCTCGTGGTGCAAGGTGCCAAACACCAAAAAGCAAATAATAATAAATTTTGTATCGTATTTGGGACGAAGAATTTCCAAAAAGAACCAAAACAACAAAAGGGCTATCAAGTCAACAGTCCAAAGACAGGTGAACTTCTTCGATATGATCACATATCTTTGATAAAAAGGCCCACCTATCAGGTAAACCCTGATGGCAAAGTTCTTCTTGAAAGTCGATCCAAATTGCGGGGTAATTAAGGCTCGTGCCGCGCGCAGATGATTATAAATTTCTTCGACGAAAGAATTCGATCGTAATTTGTAAAATAGATTGCAAGATTTGAAACAATAAGATGAGCTCGTTGCTGATGGTAATAAGTTTGTAACGGAATTTAATTCAAAATTGGAATGGAGTGTACTTAATGTGGCAAGTTTATAACTGCCGAAGACAATGTAATTTGAAGGCTATCAAATTTAAGAAAATGATCTTCCTAAAAGTACTGCTTTAAATTGACTTGAATTGGGTTAGATAGAGTTTTCGGTTACCAATGAAATTCTTATTGCTCATATTCTAAAATTGGTGATGAATAGGAGATAGTGATTGCTAGGTTCCTTGTATCATTATTTTCTGTACGACTTCTCGACTTCTGGATAGTAATTTCTTGGCGTTTCTAGGTGTTAAAAGTGGATTATAAATTAATTTAATGCAAAGAAAGTGTACCCCAACCTATCGTAACAACCATTGTCGAAAAGTTGTTGGGACCCTCAGGAGATGATAGATAAATACACGAGTGTGACCAGAAGAGAATCTTTAAGTTTTAATTTGCTTTGGGAAAAGTAGAATTGCTACCATAGAGTGGAAAAGACGAAGAAATAGTAACATCGACAATAAAATACCACTCCTTACTTCCCTATGGTTAGGAGAACATAAAAAGGACTATATCGAAGAAGGACCCGCAATGGCAGCCCAGACCAAATCCTTGAAATGGGTTTGAGTATTACAGTATATGTATACCCTGCAAACGATTTACACAACGCGTCTTGCAACTACCCTAACTGTATGCAGTGGCGAATTTTAAAAAATATGCCAAGGGAGGGCCCAGAACTTGAGCCATAAATGAACATAAAATCAATTTTGGGTGGACGCAAACATTTTTTTAGGCCATATAATTGGTTGCTACTTGAAAAGACGTTATTATAATATATACAGGGTGCGGCAAAAGTATCTATTATATGATTTGTTTTATTTTAATAAATAATGAATGGAATGAAAAAAAAAAACAAATTAAATCTGAAAATAAAACTTATTTCACGTTATTTTCAACGTTATGCTGAAAAAAAATATCGGTTAAATGGGAACCGTTTCTTCAAACACAAAATTTTGTTTTTCACGTTTTAGGACTAATAGATACCTACTAAAAGCAATAAAAATTTTCAGTCTGTCTGTGCGCCGTACGCAAAATCGTTTGAGGACTTATATTTAATTCCCAAACCCTATGAGCTATGAATTGAATTTTTTTTCTGAATAGAAAGGGTAGACCCCTTAAAGTGTCCTTTTTTTTTGAGGGGTGAGGTTGTGAGGGGGAAGGTGGGGGAAACGTTTTAGACGGAAAATTTTGGTTTCTAGATCTCAGCAACCGCTTATGTTAGGAGGCTGAAACTTGGAATTTTAATAGAGCTTCGATAGTGGACCCATTTCCAAAAATTGCTGATATGGGTGAAGGGGTGTGGAAGTGGCAGCCAAAACATAACAAGTATCTGTAGTTATACTAGGAGAGTAGACTGAAATCAATTTTTTAAGTAGGGGCAGTGGCGTACGGGGGCGTGGCGTATCTCACAAACCAATCGCACTAGAGAAATAAAATTCGGTCTGAGTATAAAGCTTGATAAATAAAGATTGCTCACAGTAAAAAAATTTAGGCAAGGTATCAGTTCTCGACGAAAAAAAAGTTTTTTTTTTTAATTTTTATCCTTAACATATTGAGAATACGTGGACAAAAGAATATTTCGATATCAAATGTATTTCACGAGTTACAGACCGATTTGTGGAACGATCGGCTGATATTCAATACGATTTTTTTATAACGTCAAGCTTTAAATGGGTTTTTCTCGAAACCATTTCTTCCGGAGCGCAGTACGTTCTACAGCTTCAACGAATTAACCGATTTTAATGAGTAAAAGCTTAAACGAAAGTAAACTAAATTTGGGAGGCCCCAACGTCGATTTTTTTTTTATTTTTTTTTATTTGAAGTTTTAAGCCAAAAAAAAGAGTGAAAAAAGTGATGTTTTTTTCAAATAGCTGCCATTTTAGTTTTAGGGCGTTTTTTCAAAATCGGAAAACTTTGGGACCCACAAATTTGATCTAGTTTCAAAAACTTTTTTTTTTTTTAATTTTTGGTTTTAGATCACTTGGCAAGGCTGTAGAACGTACCGCGTGCATCAACTCACGCCCATCGCGGCCGTACGTCATAGGAGCTGGAGCCGCCATTTTGAAATATATTTTTTTAAAGAAAATTCACAATTATTCTTCACTTGTACCTCTATATAACCCATTAATAGTTTTATTCATATATATTTATTTTATATCCAAAAAAAAAATCCTGAAATTGAGTGGGGGCGGGGTGTTTTTGCTAACTATAGAACGGCTTATACTAGAAAGTTGAAATTCGGTGTATATATGTAAATCGACTAGAAAAGTAATTGTGATAAAAAAAAAATTACAATAGCAATTGGCTAAAAGTGAAAATAGAATGCATATATTTTCACGATTTTCGTCATATTTGCTAGGTCTTTCAAAATATTGAATCCATCTTTATTCTACGGATTCTTCATATGAATACCTAGAAAGTGTTTTCAAGATTTTTTGAAGTTCGACCCCAAAGAGGGTATAAAGTGTTTGTATACTTTTCCATGAACATCGAATATATTTTCACTTCCATGGGCTTGGTTAAATCTGCTTCGAATGCTCTTAATTCCCATAATAAATCTTAGTTTTATGAATCACATAATTTTTTTTGTTTCCAGAGTTTTCAAATAATTTCTTTGAAAAAAGTCTGCCAACAGTCTGGGCGCAACTTTATTATAATTTTCCGGCAGAACTTCGGAACGGAACTTAAAAATAGATTATTATTAATAAGAAGTTAATTACCTAGTTTTTTTTGATTTTTCCCATTTTTTTGCATTTACACACTTTAAAAAAATACTTAAATCGCAGCAAAGTAGAACTGTTCCTTTTTTTTGATAATTTTTTTTTTGTTTATAATTTTTGAAGAAAATTACAACGTCAAAGTCTGAACAAAAACTAGAAAATGTAAATGTAAATGTAAATGTTTTGAATTCAATTTTTGTCAATTTACATACCTCTATCTTCCACAGTAAAAGTTTGTCTTCTCACTACAGTGCAACCCGCTTATAAAGTGCACTTTTAAAACGTACTTTCGGTTATAACGTACCTTTTTCTCCATTGAAAAATGTGAAAGGTTCTTATGTTGGTTACCATACAGATAAAAATAAGGGAGATGGCAAGACGCCGTTTAAACATTTAGATGCAAAATTTTAAGCTTTTGTATGGAGCGTTTCATGCCAGGTGGCAGTGAAATGCAAATACATAGTAGCCTAGTATTCAAAGGTTGAGCATTTTTTCTTTTCAAGACCGGAGTATAACATATGTACATACATGTGAGTAAGATGCTGATAGTAGCATAGTGAACATCTCCGGTCCTTTGAAGCAAATCTTCCGGCTTCAAAACAGTCGCAGCCTGTCATCTCCACAACATATATCTCTATGGTTATACCGTTCTACTTTTCAGGTCCCCTCAAGGTACTTTATAACCAGGTTGCACTGTACTTGTAATACAATGCGAACGAAAAAGATCGATTTTGGTACAGGATTAAAATTGAAGGAAAATGATTGCTATTCCATCAACAACCAGCTAACCCTTTCATTGAAATAGTCGCAATAACAAAATCCCATGGCTTCTATTTGATCTAGCGCCCGTTTAAAATCAAATTGAAACAAACTCCAACGGCCAACGTGCACCCAACAGCGAAGAAACCTCGAGCGCCCGAGCCGATGCTGCAAAAAAGACCCCAACTACCAACAACAACAATAAACAAATACGGGAAGTGAGAACGTGTGGAAACGGAAACAATAATGGAATGGGTGGGTTCGGATCAGACCTCTAGCCTTGTATCGTATCGTCCGTCGAGTCGCGACGGAAAGCGGAAGAAGAACAAAAGAAAACGACTGGGAAATGGAACGAAGAAAAACCAACAACAACTCGACGTGCAGCTGAAAATGCCGAACGGTCGGCACAGCACGAAAATGAACAAAAAAATACGAGCCACCCGGAACGGAACGGTGTAAACAAAGCGAACCGAAGCGGAAAAATGGAACGAGAGTTCGACAGAAACATACAGCAAGCGACGGTGGCGCGCAATGGAAAATAGCACCGCGCGGCATCGCGCGAACACGAAGAAGAAGAAACAAGAAACTGTCGAGCGTTTTTCGGGGGAATTCAGTTCGTCACTTGTGCGCGCGCTTCGAAAGGTGTCGGTTGTGTCCGGAGTGTTCGGCTTGGCGCGACGAAAACAAAATTTTTCCTTCGTTTCGATTTTACTTCTTGGCATTTTGAGGGTTTTTTTTTCTTCTGTTTTCTCAACTCAAAGGCCTCGACGGTTTCATCGAAGACTAAATTGTGGTTAAGTTCTTTTTTATTTTGTGCAATTCGTTGAAAGTGGAAAGTTTTCGCAGAAATATTTAAAAAAAAAAAATAAATTTATTTGAACTAAAGTACCGAAAATCGGACAAAAGTGCGAAAGCTAATAAAAAAAAAAATTAATATATTTTTCTCGGTATTTTTTACGGTGTTTTACTTGTCGCTATAACGGAAATGGAATTAGTGGGTGATTGTATCCAAACTCAGACCGCATGCTTCATGGTAAGTACCGTAAAATAAGATGAAAACTAAAAATTTCTCGGAATTCGAGTGACGAGAAAAATTCAATTCAACATGAAAAAAACGGGGCGAAACTCGCGACAAACGACGGAATTTCGTGCGATTAGGGCCACTTTATTCCGGTACTTTTTAGTGCGGCGAGACTGGACGGACCCTGACTCAAGCTAAATTTGTTCCGGAACGATAACAATTGAAAAAAAAAAAAAATGGAAATTATTACGGAATCAACATAACAACGTTATCGTAACAGTGGTTGAGTGCTGGTTTGTTAACACGCAAATTTTTGTAGTAATATTAAGATTTAAAAGTTCGATTAGAACTGAAGCCCTGTCCCCGGAGTTAACGCTAGATCCTTGTAGCACGGAGCGCCTTAGGCTTGGTCCGTGAAAGTGGGACCCAACCACCTTAAAGTCTTTCTTGAGAAGTCGAAAACTGTTTGGCTGCCGAATCTCGGATTGTTCAGTAAACCTGAAGATAACTGTTACCTAGAAAACTCCCAAATTCACTGGCTGTTCTACGATCGTAGATCAAACGTTTGACGAGACCATTTCGAACTTTGCCTCGAGAACACGAATTTACTGCCAATGGTGTTCTTAATGCTCCGGGAAAGGGGAAGCACACCGAAGACACTCATCTCCAGTTTCTTGTCTCCTAAGGTGACAAATTTTTCTAAGGTTACTAAATCGAAGTGTCCTTACAACACTCTGGAAACTGCTTCCAAATTTCTTTTTCAAACCACTGAGTCATTAACATGGTATTATCGCACGTCTCTCAGATTCGTAAGCTAGTTGAATTGCCTTCAGGTCCATAGAATGGAACAAATTTGTTCTAGAATTGTCCGGAAAATTGAAGGATGGCAGACTAACCACTGTTTCGATAACAATTGAGAAACTAGGTAGAACTAGTTCCACTTACGAGCATGAGCAGAAAATTCGAAAAGTTAACTGCTGAACTCTGAATTTTGACAAACCTTGCATCAAAATTGCTAAGCTCTAAGGATCGAATAAAATTTGGTTATGTGATATTGAGGAAAAGGTTTGGAAGGAGATCGAAAAAATACTTAGGGTAGATAGTGTGGCCAACATTGGCGATCAGAGAACTTTGGCATCTATTGCCTGGGTAGTGACGCAGATAACGGGTCTACAACTCCCGTAACATGGTTTGACCTCAGCGTCATGGGGTTCCTGGCAATAATACTACTGTTAGACTTCAGAAGCTGAAATCAATTGGACTCATAGTTGAAAATTGTCAACCCTGGGTGACTCGTTGACTCGTTTTCATCTTTACAACTGTACGTTACTGGGGTATTATAAGGGGTTGACCTCCTAAGTTCAATAAGGTATCCTACATGAGAAATGTAGTACAACCGTAATAAACAATGGCGCAACAGCCAACATATTGGGCCTAGGCCTTGAAGTTATGCTGGAGTTACTTCATTACTCAACCAACGGAACACTAGGAGGTGAACCACACGCTCGTTACACCCGTAATATCAACACAAATTTCACGCAGAATTCTAGCTTTAATATTTATAGGTATTTAAACTTTATGTATGTTAAAAAAATATGTAAGGTCTAGCGACGAACTTGATCATCTGTTTCTGTGTGCGCCTCGCTGAGACATAGGCAAACAGCATTTATTTATAAGACAAGGATTCGATCTTTTCTGCCGCTGGAACTTGTTTTTATATATTTATTTCTCGCAGTTCCTTGTCAATTCTTTGCTCTCATGATTTTTACGATAAAGACGGACGACTTGGTTCTCTGCTATATATTTTAATTCCGAGTCTCTGTTCTAGTTCTTCTTGAAGGCATGGACAGATTCTTTGCCATTTTTCATTGAATCTCAGTCCGGATTTTAAACAGTCCATTCGTTCTTCAAAGATTGGTGGTGGAAATTTCGCAAGATTTACTTGAAGAAGTCTTAAAGTTTTTGGTTTTATTGGGTCCCAATTTTGTACACGAGTAACTTAACCAAAACTTATTTAAGTTCTATGACACCTTCGATCAATTGGAAGCCGGAACCATAATAGAAACAACAAGTCTTTTAAAGTAACTGACTGAAGAATACCCAAACATTTACTGAGAGCAAATCCCGAAGTGAGACGTACTGGCTCAGTATGGAAACAAGGTGTCATGATTCGACCGTTGGATATTCGTTCAAACTCATAACCGACTACAAAGATTGCACATGGAATGGCTATTCAGATTCCAATTAAAATGCTTTGTCCACGTTGATTGCTGGTGGAGGTGCAGCGAAGTGCGCTTGCCTATAAACTGAGGAAACCAGCTAGAACGACGCCTCGGAGTGATTTTGATAGCCATCACTTTCTATGATATGTTAACATTTGCATCCTCTCCCGACCTCTCTCTCCGAACTGAAAATCAGCATATTTCGTAAGTTATATCCGTTTGATGACAAGGCAGCAACAGCAATACACACTATACGCCCTTGGCCTGCGTGTACGAAATTCCTAAGCACTAGAAGTTGAGCACTTTAATGCGCCTAGTGTATCAGGCACACTAACTTAAATATTCGTATACAGTGCAAATCGGTTATAACGTACCTCCAGGGGAGCACATAAGTAGAACGTTATAACCGATAGTACGTTATAACCAACAGAAAAACCTATTACATTTGTGATTGGGGCTTGAAAAAAGAGACGTTATAAACAAAAGTACGTTTTAAAAGTGCACTTTATAAGCGGGTTGCACTGTTTAATTTTTTTTTTAATTTAAGTTTTTTTTTCCCATTTTCTTTTGTTCTTAATTTGTTTATTTTTTCTGTTTTTATTTTATTTTTTTTCTTGTTTTGGTCCTTTTGTCAATAATCCTTTTTTAAATTTTTTGCAATAGGCTTTTTTGAAATTTTTTATTATTTTTTATTATTTTTATATTATATATATTTTTTTCCTTTTATTTTTTTTATCTTTTATTTTTAATTTTTTTTATTGTAATTTTGTTTTTTTTTATTTATTTATTTGTTTATTCATTTATTTTATTTATTTTTTTATTCATTTATTTTATTTATTTCTTTATTCATTTATTTAATTTATTTTCTTAGATTTTTATTATTTTGTTTAAGTTTTACTTCTTAAATTAATTTTTTTTTTTTATTACTCTGCTTTTACCTTCATTTCAATATTTTTTTCCTATTGTCTACTTTTTATAATAATGGAAGGAAATTAGATCGTATCAGAACTATAAATTAAATCTTTCAAAAAGCGCAATTATGAATAGACGAAACATTTCGGTGATATTCCGAAAAGGTTTTCCGACAGTCGACTTAATCTTACAGAAAACAGGAAAAGGATTGGCATCCTAAATGCAATCTCTAACACTGCAGTGTCTAAAGAATTGTTAGAATGTGTCACAAAAATTTTGTTTTTGTGGATCCATAAACAAATCGAAAATACATAATAAAATAATCTGCAAAAGTTTTTCGCATTAAACCTTGGAACTGACCAGCAAAACTTTGATAAAACTCCGACAAAAAGAAACCACAGAGTCCGGTCTCGGATTTTCTGTAGATCGCTTTAAACCCGTAGCAGCGCAATCTTGTGTTGCCTAAAAAAATGTTCAGGCGATCTGATTAAAGAAAGAAACCTACCACTCTCTATACACTTATAACTTTAGACGTTTACAAAAAAAAAATATATAAATAAAAATTTACTAAAAATTCGATACCAGTGCGATTCGTTGTTCCACGAAAACGGATGATCTACTTTTCACAGTGTTGGGTTTCGTTCGGGTCTTATATTTCGCTGTTCGAATTTTTGTTTATAACAATTTGGGCGCTTTTTGAAAAAAGCCGCCTCCAAAACTTTTTCAGAAACAAATAAACATAGTAGTGTGTTGGCCTCAAGGCTCGATCTTGTGGAACCTTTGTTGTTTTCTGCTTTCCGATCTTTATATTTCGTTGCAACGTTCTTGGAATCATTAGAGAGCGAAAAAAGATGATCGTGAAAATGATTCTGTTGTAGCCGAACTGCACCACAACGCACCAATTATTGAAGCTATCTCATATAAATATGCACGAGTATATCATATACATAAATTGTATAAAGAACCGAACCTACGATCTTGTACAATTTTCTTCAGCAATTTACAGTTCCAGATCATTTCGTGCTTCTTGTTTCTTTTTAGTTTTAGTTTGTCTCTCTTTTCCTTCGTTCACTCTGTGTAGTGAAGAAAATGATCTTCACAAAAATTCTTAGCGAGCATACAAGAAAAGATTGACATACTTACAAAAGGTAGAGCGTTTTTGTCTTGACTATAGCCTAGCTGGACCTGAACGTCTCATCTGGATGTTATGTAAGAGGAGAGTGTGTACACATGAGGTGTTTGTTCGGTTCAGTGATTTTTGCGATCGACCACGATCACTTAAAAGTCCAAAGACATCACGAGGAATTTCTATCTAACTATCGCAATTTCTTGTAATACGGGATCGGCAATATAAATAAAATTGTGACGGTCGTTGGAGGGGGGGGGGGGGGTTGAGTGTTTGGCACAAACGACGATCTTGCTAGTTTTTCCCGTGCTTCTTCTTCACTTTAATTAATTCAATTGGATCGAACGAAGCTGGGCCTGGAGATACACACTCGACAAGTATGTAAAACTTGTGTCCAGTGTCCAGACTCGAAGTGAAGATGTGTGCTGATGTTCAATCATCAAGATCCACTGTATCGAGTAAAGAAGATCGGCTTGATCACGCTACACACTATTTTCGATGCTGCGTGTGCAATCAAATTTTACCAAAGCAGTTATCAAGACAGAAGACCGTTTAGAATTAAAAGTTACTGACGTAAATACGTCTAAAATTCATAAAGATCGTTAAGCTAAGCTTACCCCTCCCTAGCTCAATCCTACTTGATGATAATAACTAGATTTCCCCAGAGACATGTTGCGTGGGAAATATTGCGAAAATAATACATATGGCTTGGCTGGTCGGGGGTAATCAGTAACGCCACTAAGTTGAACAAAAGCTGACATGAGTCACTAATTTTTAAAACGTGTCAACCGAAAGTTCGGCTCCAACATCTTTACCGAATTCTTCACAAGCCAAGCTTAGCTTAGCGATCGCTAAAAATTGAACAGCCGAAAAGAAATCTTGCACCCAAAGAAGAAGTTGTATCGTTGGAATGGCCGGCCGGCCGACTTTAAATTCAATTGAAGATAATTTTCGGTTATGTGACGACGACAAGAGAGGTTCAAATATATTAAAACCTTAGCGAAATAAATAAAAAAAAAAAACGTACAGAACCACATTATGAAAAGTGGGCCATCATCATCAAAAAAAGAGTAAACGAAAGACATTCCGTTTTTTGAATTGATGCCGCTTCGATACTAAGATGGAATGCACTTCAAAAGACGTGTGTGTCGAGAGAGAAAAAAAACGGGTGCATCTTTTGGTGGGTGCGGTATTTAGAAAAAGAATCGGCAAGATAAAGAATAAAAAATTTTTCGATTGTGTACATATTCGAAAATGAGCCATTCGATTAACGGAATCAGAAAAGCCAAGTCCGTGATATTATTGATAAATTATTCGTTTTGGTTTGAATGAGACTTGGCCCTTGTGTCGAACGTGGAACATTCACATCTGGACTGTATACGTAGTTCTGCAAAGAAAGCATTACACATTAGCTCTAAAACAGGTGTAAAGGCGCGTGTACACTAGCAAGTAACTTGCATCATTTCTTGCTAGAGCAACTTGGTGCGATGTTTACACTATCTGTCAAATTGCAGCAATTTTACTCTGTCAAGTAGGTCTACCATAATCTTGCAAGTAAAACTTCCTTTTCCGTATACACTTCAACATCAAAGTTTCGTTGAACTGTCAAAACGACTACCAAAAATACCACAATTCTAGATAAAGTGCCACAATGAACAAAAAGGTGTCCTCCACTTGAATTTTCTGTTCATATTTCGCACATAAACCATAGAAGTATGACACCTAAAACTGAACTTAACCTCACTTTCAATGCAACTGTACAAGGTAACCCTCGCTTAACACGGTACTCTTAGAACACGATTTCGATATAACACGATACTGTAGTTGCGTCAACCCTTTACTTATTCATTTATTTCTTTTTCTTTTAATATTAATTTAATTTAATTTTTTCTTTATTTTACGTTTATTTTTCAATTTTGTTTCTTATATATAAAGAATATAATTTTGTTGTTTTCTGATTTTTATTTTTATTTTATTGATTTTTCTATGATCTTATTTTGTATTTTTACCCGTCTTTCTTCTTTTTTTTATTTACCTTTCATTTTTTCTCCTCTTTGTAGTATTCTCTTTTCTTTTTTTTTACCTCCCTTTGGGTTGTTATCTTTTTCCCTATTTAGTTTCTTTTATTAATCTTATTTTTACTCCCCTTTTTAATTTTTTTTACTTTCTTTTTTTATTTTTTTTTACTTCTTTCTTTTTTATTATTACATATTTTACTTCTTTCTTTTTTATTATTACATATTTTACTTCTTTCTTTTTTATTCTTTTCTTTACTTCTTTCTTTTTTATTCTTTTCTTTACTTCTTTCTTTTTTTCTTTTTTTATTCTTTTTTCTTTATTCTTTTTTCTTTTTTTATTCTTTTTTCTTTATTCTTTTTTCTTTATTCTTTTCTTTACTTCTTTCTTTTTTCTTTATTCTTTTCTTTACTTCTTTCTTTTTTATTGTTTTTTTTTACTTCTTTCTTTTTTATTCTTTTTTTACTTCTTTCTTTTTTATTCTTATTTTACTTCGTTCTTTTTTATTATTTTTTTACTTCTTTCTTTTTTATTCTTTTTTTACTTCTTTCTTACACTTTTTTGTTTACTTTTTCTGTGTATTCTTCTTGTCTTTTTATTTTCCCCTTTTTCGTTTTAATTTTTTTTATTTCTGCTTATACTTTTTTCGGTTTGTTAGTCTACCAATCCAGAGATTATCGTCCATGGAGTCCTACGCCTTTTCTTCGTAGAAAATATCAGACTAGACAAATTTTACAAATTTACGCTTGCAAAGCATATTGCGCCGTTGATTTGCAGGCATACAATGCCAAAATATAGGTGAACAATGATCAAAATTTAAAGAAGGTAAACAAAAAACAGTAAACACCTTTAACAAAGTACCGTGCACTTTCACACATATTAACTTTTGCCGCGGTTAATGTGCGGAAGATCTTTGCCTAGGCACAGTTACCTACATTACCTTACGCACGTATTTAACAATTTGTAAGCGTTACAAGGCGAAATCCGTCTAGAAATCTATGAGTTATCAATTTCTCATTTTGTAATCCGCTACCAGAAAAAATTGAGCTCCCCATGCTATGATCGGGGCTCCGAAAAATTCAAATATCATTCCTAAGCTGTGGCCCATTTATTTTTTGTATGTTGCTGAAGCCTACCTTTACGAATAGCAGAAATATCTTAATCCCATTCGAGCCCAATAAAAATGCCTTCCACGTAATCGACCAGGCAAGAACGTAGAGAAGATCGGATCGCGTTTTCACCTTCTTCCTACAAAATATCTTCGGTCATATCTAAAAATAATCGTCCATCGAGGAGCTCCATTAATTTCCTAACAATAAATCTTCAAATTAAATCATAATTCAGTTAGACACTGCTCAATCTCCTCCTCATGATCGGACGCGATCAATGTATGTGGAGAATATTACACGCGAAATATACGAATCGATCGTGGCGGATTGAGAATCCAGGCTGGTTTTGGGTGTATTGGGCGAACATCGATCGAGTGAAGATTCATCAATTCTCGTTTAATTAGCGACCGGTAAATTTCCGTGGATAGGGTCTACCCGATCCCGGTCGAGTCTTCTTTTGATCTTGTCGGAAAGAAGAACGTTTCAAATTTTATCGCCAGACTAAGCGGAATGTAGCAGCAACGATCGAATTTTGAAGCCCCGGCAACCGATATCTGGAAAGGAACGACGTCACTGAACTTGGTTCGGTCGAAAAGATGAAGCAAGACAAGATCGCGCGAAGAAAAATATTCTTCTCTTCGGCTGTGATCTTCGAGAGCCACGAAAGAACCGATCGTGAATAACATCAAAACTAACGGTACTTACGGTTACCTTAAACCACCTACAGATCACTAAGAAGACGGCGAAAGGTAAGCGCAATGCGCAAGTTAACTCGAACCGATCGTCGCACCAGTTGAAGGAGGAGGAGAAGAAGAAGCGGGTGGACGCGAAGATTTCGAGATCACATCTCACACGGTATAAACACAAAAGGCATAATAACAGTTTCTGGGTTCAATTTAGCCAAGGTAGTTTTTTCGGGGTCTTGTTTAGTCGATTTTTATATGTGATCTTGTCTTATGGATGATTGACGCAGAATGCGATCACCTCAAGATCACCCGGCCGAAGATCACTGAAATTCTTGAAGAGACGTTCCTTTTTTTCGCTCCCTTCCGCGTCCAAAGAGCTCCCTCTCCCCCGGTAATTGCGAATCACCAAACGCGCGGACTCTGTCCAATTAGAAAAGATTGATCAACCGTTAGAAAATGGATTGCATGTCTGTGCCTTGAAGCGATCGTTTGCGAATAAAAATCCATTTGTGTATAGTATTAGTGCCTAAGAACCTGTGCAAAATTAACGAAAAACTGTGTAATTAAATTCAATTACGCGATAGAGGACAAAATACCGATCAAGCGCACATGCTCGAAGTTTGTCTTACGAGGAAAATATATCTCGAGATAAAGAGTGCTCCTTGCCTGAATTACAGAGGTTACGGCGAAGTTAAGTAATGACGGTAGGTAACTAGGTAGGTTTGCTGGTGGGATCGCTACGTAATACCTGAGCTATTTGCTGCCGGCCATAATCACCGTCATGCACGCAACTTGTCTTTATACGGTGGCAGGTTGCATTCGGCCACACCGATCTGTGATCCCATACTTCTGTCTCGTATGGGTTTTTGTAGCCCGCAACAAAGAAAAGGCGTAACTATAGTCAGTTGGTGCAGTGCGATAATTCGAAACTGATAAGACGAAGATGAGCGCGCCTATAGATCAAAACCATTTATGGAAAATTGATCATTGATCTTCGGCTGGTTAAGGACAATCAGACAGTAACTTTCAGATGAAACTATTAATTTGCGGAAATGTAGTGTACCTTCAATCAAAGATCTTTTGAACCAATCTGGGAACAAGGTTGGACGCAACATTATTATTCGAATCTTTTCGTTTTCAATGACTTGGTTGCATCTTTGGAGGTATTCTGACCAGACGGTATTCATAACAAATAGTTGCAAAGGAGAACAACCCTAAGGCCTGGGATGACACTGGGATCATACTCAACACTGGATTGTTCTTTACCCTGAGGAATCAGAACAAAATATTTAGAAGATAACGTGATAAGTAGTTACAGCTTGCTAAGGATTCAAGCAGGACTAATCCTTAAAAGCTCTGTAGCAGTATTATGGCCAATTTCGTTGGAATGATCGTCCTATCAGTTCCTGTAATGTGTAGATATGCGAACATGTGTAAGGAGGAACTTCTAGAAGCAAGAAATAAAATTTGCTGCTGCTTGTCAAGGCTGTTATGCTGAAACCACATGAGTTTAACAAAAATTAGTTAGGAATGCGTTGGATGAATAGCAAATTCGCAAAGAAAAGTCTTGCAACTAATACAATGTTTTCAACTGGACCACATCCTACTCCACATGAGTAAGTGCCGGAGAGCTTTTGGACGAACATGGGGTCTTAGGCCTTCAATGGTATATACAGCCATTATAAGACCCATCATAATCTATGCATCAGTGGTTTGGTGGACTAAGTCCGAATGTGCATACTAGTCTCGCTAAACTTCAGAGGACCGTCTGCATTGGTGTAACAGGTGCCCTGCGTACCACACCAGGTGCGGCACTCGATGCGCTTGATATTGTTGTTCAAGCAGAAGCAATGAGAGCTACCCACAGAGTGATGAGACTGGGCCTGTGAAGAAAAGGACATTACAAGGGTCATGGAGAAATGGCCCGAAGGTGTCCAGTGTCCAGCTTACTCTTTCGCTAGAATGCATGTATACTGCGTCGATGTTATGAGGATGGAGGAACTCTGTTCTCGCTCCCTATACCTGAACTTTGGAAATTCGTGAGGAGGACGAAAAAGTTCGGGTAGAGACTGGGGATTCGAGTATAATGGTGGCCTGAATGCTCAAGACTCGCCTTTCAGTGTGCCTTCCCTACACCAAACAACAACAAGTGCATGCCGCAATTGATACATCATTAGTTGGGTCTTAAGTACTGCGGCAGGACTGAAGTTCTGAACTCTTTGAATTTGTAGTGTCGAAATATCAAAAACTAGTTTAAATTTCACAATTCTCAGCAATTTTGGGTATAATAAACTCCTCGTGTTCAAATATCAAAAAAATATTAATATTTTTACCAACATGATGTTTTGCGCGAATTTTTGAAATCAGTACTATGTCAGCACTAGAAAGAATTTAAGTTACGAGTTTAAGTTCCTATTTTAAAATGTTTATTGAATCGAGTTTAGATCACCGAAACAACAATGTTCTCATCCCTAATAGACTTCTTCAGTTAATTAAGTTATTCACAAAAGTGACAGATATGGGTAATCGCAAAATTTCTTCCATACAGTACATACCATATTAGGTTTAAGTACAGATGGAATACCGATATTCGTTGTTAAACAACTTTCTGATACCAAATTCATTCAGTTCCGTGTTCAGTGTGCCGTTGGAGCTCTGCATGTTGCAGTATTGAATTGGGTAAAGTTTCTGTTCGAATTCCACGGGAGATTTTCTTGGACCAAGTGTGTGAGATGTGCCAGTTTCAAGTGATTAGTGGTTAATATTGTTGCTTTTAAATCGGCATTGCTAGTTTCCATCTTGTCATAATTGGGATCCTAAAGAGTCTCTAGTTTTGATATGTGTTCTGAAGGCTCTGCACAATCTGATGCATTTATCAGATTACAAAAAGTGAAACAAAGTACGAACGCGAACGCGAGTTGCATGTCTATCTCGGTTCATAAACTATTTAGGGTCAAGCGAGTGGACAACTCTGGACATCATGAAACACTGCGTTGTATCCAGCCCGAGTAACTAGGCACGATCACAACATGATCATTGTTGTAATGGATCTGTTCTTAAGTAACACTCCTTGGTTCTTCTTTATCGCATAGGCGGTAATCGCAGCGGCAGCATCAGCAACAGTTACATAGTACTAAAACGAGGCAAGAAACTGCTTAAAGATCTCAGCTTGACGATCATACGCAATCGAGAAAAACAAAAAAAAACCACACGATCGGCAACATGATCAACGATCGCGCAATTCACCGCCATATGTAATCCCTCCCCATTCAGACTTAGTACGTATATGTCAAATTCACTTTACAGTTAACTCTCCATCTCCAGCACAACATAGTTAATGACTTTTGATTTAATGAAACCCAAAAGTGGATGGAAAAAAGCAGATCAACAACGACAAACGGACGGGGTTACAACAAGATGCTGGAACTGATCGTGGTGCCAAGTATACGACGACGAGTGTGGGTACTAGGTAAGGTACTCGACGGTGACTGTTGCTTCTACCGGGGTTCCTCACCTGCGGTGCATGAAACCGTTCATACATTATCGCCTTTACACGCTGACGGAACCAGAACCAGAGATCTCAAGCCAACAGACTTACTCCCTAAGATGCGCATATCGAGACGATGCTATTAGGAGACGCGCTAAGTGTCAGAAGAATGACACAGCGATGCCAGCTGAGTTAGTGCCATAGAACAGCAACAAGATCAGTTCGAAACAGTTATTTTTCTCTATGTACTGCGCGTGTACTCGAAAAGGTAATTATCCCATCTTAAAAAAAGATTAAAACCACACTCACCTATACATTCACACATTTGATCACGATCGTTCCAAAAAAAAAAAAGGAATAAGATTTTGAAGTGTGGTACTAATAATTTCAAGATCGTGCCCAAAACAAGAAGAAGTGTACTAAGAAATGTGAACTGGACTGAACGAGAGAAGAAGTATGAAGTGATCGCAGCAAAGGTAATCCACGTAACACTACGGAAAAAAAAGAAGAAACGAAGAGCACTCAATTCCCGTTTTTCACGTCGTTGCCGTGTCATCATCGTCGCATTCATATAAACATAAGATGGTTTAAAGCGCGACTTTGTAAGATCGTCATCATCTCGATCATCTTTGAACTGTGGTTGGAAGTTCTGGTATGATGTGATGGGTCGGCTCGCCCGGTGTATTTCCAGAAGCTGTTTGCCAGCTTACTACTGGACCCGGCTCTTCAGCGCTGATGAGATGACGACTGTCTGAAAGAAGTAAACTCGTTTTTTCGTACTGCCCGCTACTTTACCACTGATCGCGTAGCAGAACCTTCTTTTTTTTGATCATATCAAGATCTCATTTTCTTTAAGATCGTTTTACGGCAAGAAGCTCACAAACAGAAGGATTGCTCCTCGCACTCATCCGATCGTAATGATGATTTTATTTGCCTGTTTTTCGTGTCTGGGGCGGAGGTTCCGTTTCGATCGTGAAGATCGCGCGATCTTATCCTATTTTTTTTTTGTCCATGCCTAAAAGAAAACCATGTTGATCATAAATCTCGAAAACATAAAAATCCAATAGAACCTTTCGGAATTATTCGGCCGGATGAGAAACATTAAAGAAATATTTTGGGTTCTTGGACGCGCGTTGTTCATTCGTTGTGTCGTCATGGCTGGATTATTATCAAAAAATAAAAAGTCAACAGTTTTGTTAAATTTATGCGATCGGATCGGATCTGATTGAATACTGGTAGTAAGATCGGTTTAATGGTTAGTTCCCAAAGATACGATTTGTTGCTCGGATTGATCGGTTCATTTTTTTATCGATTTAGAAGTTTCGAATTCCGGGTACCGTAGTTGTGTGAATTTTCATTGAGATTTTACACGCACTGTTGATTTTATGTAAATTGAATTGGATTTTAATGGCGGCAGTGTTTGAAGCGGGGCAGCCCTGGGAATTTATGTTGAAATTATACATGATGTGTCTTTTAGCCTGACTATCAACTGAACCGAACAAATAGACACTGTTTTCATTAGTCAAAAGTTTCGGGTCGTAAAATTGTCGCAAATAGAACATGCTCTTGGCTCCACTTCCTTGCTATCATTGTTTCTTTTTTCTAATGTAATTACTTCAAGCGATTGTTTAAAAACCCAAAAGAAACCAACAGAAATTAGCTGTGGGTCTTTTATTTTTAAAACGCTTTTGGTCTTTCGGTTGTCTTTGATTTATCATTTTCGCATCTGGAATCCCCCAAAATTCATATTTCCACATTTCTTTTGACTCGTCGATCAAGAGCTATCTTCATTTTGGGCATAATTGAATCCTTGAATTTCGGATCTTTTAACATTCTTCCATTTTGGCTAGACTAATTTAGACATCGCATGCCATCGGCAGAACAACCTTCCTTGTACCTACCATTCCGGACTGATTCACTACTTAGGTGAGATTAGGTTTAGAGGAGTGAACTGTACCATTGGGCCACAGCCAGCCCATCACTAAGGATCCATTGCGTTCCCCTCTTATAAAATCGTACTCCTAACTATTGATTTCAAATATAGCTCTTTATGAAGAGAGTAGTTCTCCATAAAGGTATCATTGCAAGTTCTGATAAATCGGTCAAAAAGAATTTCCTCAAGTACCAATAACTGGTTGGTTGGTTTAGGTGGGGGCCCATCTGCTGAAGACAGGGCCCAATTAGCACCGAAAGCGCCGTGTTGATACCACAACTTGTTTAACCTGGTCGTTGAAGGTTGATGAAGAGGATACATGGTTTAACAGAGACCTGGGACTTCAATGAATTATCATATCCATTCGGAGCTGTTCAGGAAGGTGATCAGTTCACCGATTTTGTTCTTCGAGATCTCATCAAGGTTATTAAAGAAGGGTTTGCCTAGTACGCAAAGACTGGCTCTAGTTAGGGCTGAACCTTCGCAATGAAGATGGATGACAGTTTCCCTCTTATTTGCCTCCCCACAACTGCGGCAATTGATGTTAAAGGGAATACCCAGCCCGCCCGCGTGTTCGCCAATCGGCCAGTTACCCGTGCTGACTGCCGTTACTCTGGAGACGTCCACGCGGCTCCTGCTCAGGAGTTCATCTGGTCTTCTCCGGCAACCAAATCTTTGGTTTAAACTTCGACTGTGAATTCGGCCCTTAGTCAATCATTCCCTTTACACGTTCGGTGGGGAATAGAACCGACTCATCAGCTAACTGTACGCTCATCTCCGACCCCCTTCTGGCAGGTCAGCCTGAAACAGACTCGAGCTCTCCGGTAGTCTGAACGATTCCATGATGTCGAGGTCACAAGAGTACACTCCTGCGCTCGTTCCACTTTCAATCTTGGAGCTATCAGTAGATCCACACTCCAGATTACCTACTTACTATTCCGACTGATAAAAAAGAGTAATATTATTGGCGCGTTCTTCTGACAGCTTCTTAACATAGCTGTTTTTCCCAGGGATCACCAGAGCGGACTCCCTAGGATCAATGGCATCGCTCCAGATCGTAGGATGTAAAAATTCTGGTTGACGTTGAGCCTAGAGATGGGCAAAGCAGTTCCTTTTAGTGAGTGAGTGAACTCCAACTCACTCACTGAAATGAACTAGTTCGAGTTCCTTTTGAAGATCACTCCCCCCCCCCCCCTCCGGCGAAGGAACTAGTTCTTTTCAAGTTCAGAGTGAATGAGAGTACCTAAAAAAAAAAGTTCTCAATTCCCACGAAAGGCACTCATTCCTTTTCAAGCTTCACATCACAAAGGAACTACTTTCTTTCCAACTAAAAAAAAAAGGTACCTTCTCACGAAGGAACTATGTTCTTCTTTTCAACTTCTGAGTGAATGTGAGGACCTAAACTCACCCTCGAAAGGAACTAGTTCTTTTCAAGCTATGTAATGTGGCGAAACTACAGTTCACCAAAAGGAGTGAGTTAGTTCACTCACTCACTTCAATGAACTGCTCTTTTGAAACAGTTCATTCATGAACAACCCATCTCTAGTTCAGCCATATCGCAAATATGATTCAAAAGTGCACTCTGGATGTCGAAATGTGAAACCATAATAGGCTCATTAATAAGGGATTGATCGAAAGAGTTTTAACCAGTCAATCGCACGACTGGGCTAAAATTATGAAGCGCTTAGCACAAGTAAAAATTCACTAATTTAACACGAAATCACTGCCACTTATCAGCCATCAGAATTATTTTTGAAAATATGATTTATTTGCCGCCAATTCCAGATGCCACGAATTTTTAACGATTTTAAACTTGGAAAGTGTAGTAAAAAAAAGGTATCTAAGTCATTGAACGATTATCTAGGCAGGAAAAAAAGGAAAAAAACTGCCTCCTACTAGCCAAAGCAAACAATCTGCTTCGATAAGCTTATTCACACTATCGCTTACAATCGATTATAAATTTTGTAATATTCCCCAGTCCCGTCGCAAGAAATGGAAATTGTTTGCACAACTGCCTTCAATGCTCGGTCATAAATCGTTGTGCAGCGAGTTGGAAACGATTCATCCAGGAATTTGTCATTCTGTTTTGCTACAAAGGCCGCACTATTGAGACCTCGTACTATCATCTGTCGGTATGTCGCGCCATTGCCCCATTCATGACAGGCTTCTTCTTTAGATTATGGACATGTGGAGTCCGGGAATGAAAAAGATTCTTAAGTGCTCCTCTATCGCTTCAAATGGGGTGACAATTAGAGCTTACTCCCCATAGTCCCCAAGTGAGGCCTCTGTGAAACTTGCTATCGTCACAGCTGTACTAACAAACGTAAGACCTTGTACTGTATATACTTGAAGAAATTGCTTCATCCTCGTCGATGAAAAGTCGTCCATGAGGCACTGAAGGGTCTGAAGAAATAACAAATTTATGATGTTTTAAACATGAGCCAAGGCCTGGCGAGAACTTGATTTCGAAGACACCGTCTGTCATGCTTCTTCGATCTGAAATTCCGGCTTCTTATCGGGTTTACTGAAGTATCTAACTGTATGAGGCTGGGTGGTGATTGAAGCGATTCTATCAGAACACTAAGACTAGGTGTGTACGAAAGTGGCATGTAATATAAATTATGCGCATAGATCTTCATCTTATTCTGGATAGCGCGTTTCGAACCGACATAATATTCTTCCGTCTTCTTTTTTTTTGCAGATTTAAACCGTCATGTTTTGTGCCATGGGATTCAATAGTTGAGAGCATCTTGGCGATTCGAGTTCCTTTCCTTGGAAACGGCCATTTATCAGCGGTAAGTAGTTTGCAATCTTTATATAGAGCGATGGTTTTTTTTTGTTAAAAAAAACTCTTCGATCCACCTTCTGTAGACCATCATCTTTTCACATTTGTTCTTTTCAAATCCGATCTCGAATTACGCGCATTTCGAATCGCTTGAAAGAAGAGGACCTTGTTCCTTGAGTGTTTTTATTTTTTTTTTTATTATCTCAATTTACCAGTATGGCACAAATGCCTGCAGGCACTTTTATCCCACAGGACTAGCTCGTCTGATCTGTTGTTTTTTTCGGGACAAAAGACCCTGTCCACATACAACTCAAGGCTTTTATCGAGCTGCTCTAAACCTTGAAACAGAAAAATCGCATATCAAATTTCATAATTTACCTTGTTCGAGGATTGAATTACCTTTTATCGTGTGTATGTCGGGAGTTTTTTTTTTACCGAACTTATATTTACTTTGGACGTTCGATGTTTTATTATATCGAATTTTATCGAACGCTTTATCGACAAAAAAGTGCATAGTTAGCCGCCAATCGCTACAGGAGGTATAAAGAAGTATTGTGAAATTTGAAGACAACGATAAGCGATTAAGGCAACGGTTCGAATTAGTGCATGGGTGAGATTGTTGTTGATTGGCTTCGAAAACAGAATGGGATAAGAAAATCCAACTGGCCAGAAATACATTTTTTTTTACATAGGTGTTTTTCTTAGTTGGAAACCGTCTTTACCTAAATCTATTCTTAAGGCCGAAACTACAACAGATTTTCGGTTACCTTAGCTGAATTTCCATATGCTATAAAAAATATTTCGAGTTACGGAGACTTCGAGAGAGAGTACCAATTTGCTATTTTCTGTTACATACATACATTTACTTTATCTTATCTTAATAACTCCATTGACTCCACATTGTCACAGCACTATTATTACTCTTGCCGGACAATCACTGCCATCTATTTAATCATGAGGACACCATGAATCAACCGTGAAATGACACCAACCATCGTGGCTCAATTTATTAGTATTATGAAATTCAGATGACTTTCTATTAAAATAATTTAAATTTGTTGTTTTGCTGTTTTGGGGATATGACCAGCACTATAGCAACTTAGTAGATACTTTTATTTCAGATTTTTCTTTCCTTTATTTATATTTTTGTTTTCGTTCTCTTCTTTTTAATTTATATTTCTATGGTTTTTTTCTATTTTTAATTTTTTTTTCTTATTTTCGAATTTTATTTCTTTTTTTTCATTTTACATTATCTTTATTTTATTGTTTTCTTTTTTCATTTTACATTATTTTCATTTTATTGTGTTTTTTTTTTTCATTTTACATTATTTTTATTTAAATTTTTTTTATTTTATTGTTATTTTGTTTTTATTGTTCTTTTGTTGTAATTTTATTTATAGTTTTTTTTTTCTATTTTTTCAACTTTGTTTTGTTTTTTTGTCTCTTACTTTTAAACGTTACTTTTTCATTTACCTTAAAGTGAATAACATATTTTGACATGTTTATATATCTTAAAATATTTTTATTCTTTGCTTAAGATTCTATTGCTTTCTACTTATTAGTAATCTTTTTCGATCGCATATTTCAGAAACATAAATTCTTAACTGTAAAAATTAGTCAAGTTCGTTGGTTAGTGGTTTATTGTGCTAAATAAATACGAGTATAGCAAAAATAGAAATTCACAAGTTTGTCTTAATTTTAAGCATATAAAATCATTGTTCCAGTAACGGTGCGTCCTCTTAATTGGTTCGCAAAAATATCTTCTCTCAAATTCAAGCTGGGCGCGTATCTTCTATCAGATCAATAAAAAACAGAGTACGTACCAAGGTAATAAACCGTGTGAATGGACATATGAGTCTCTATTCTATCGCCAGGCTACTCCTCTCAGGTATAACTTTTTTTTTCTTCATCTCGCATTTGGAGACGCAACAACATTTCTAGCCACAGTCCGGAAACTGCTTGGATGTGGCCTCGAAAAAAATCACTTCAATATATGGTCGTCCACTTCGGCAAAATTACCTACCTTATTTTTTTTTTTTTTTTTGTCTGTCTTATTTCTCTGTTTTACATTTTTCACGTTTTTGGTCGCTTCCCCTCTTTAATCGGCGCTAATTCATTTTGGCCCTGACGCATGTAAAGTCATGGAATTGTCCCCCCTGATTCGCCTCCACCCTCAATCGTTTTCTGAGACCATTTACACTTGTGTTAATTTACTGAATGTTTTAATGGTTAACGAATTCTCACGATTTTATTCAAATTTGGTATTAAGTTCAGTTGCTATTTTACTTGGATTTACTTTATGTTTCGTTGTTTACAGGATGTGTACTATTAAAAAGTCAAATCTCGCACAGGGCGGTACAGTGTCAATGTTGTATTTTTTATGAACTAATATTGCACTTGTCCCGGCCTATGCGCGGTTTTTTATTGACTTATTCATCGAGGAAAGACACACATATCGTCAGTTAAGATACATACCAGAAAAATATTTAGTTCTTACCAAATGATACTATTCCACAGTAATGCGTAAAAACTTTAAAATTTAGGGTCATTTCCACTTAATTCTAATGATGTTCACTTTTTGTTTTTTTAAACTATTTTGTATTTTCTTGCTATTTTGGTTTTGCTCTTTCTTATCTTTTCTTGTCGCACTATTCGTTCCCCTTATTTTTTTCTTATTGCCTGTCTAATTTAAGTATTTTTTGTTTTGTTTTAATATTCTTATGTTTCTTTTTATCACTTGTCCTTGCTTTATTTTTTGTTGTCTTCTATTTTTTTTGTTTTCTTATTTTTTTCGTAGTCTTCTCTTTTCTTTTCTTTGTCTTTTTCGTTGTCATCTCTTTTCTTTTGTTTTCTTCTTTTTCATTCGTTGTATTCTCTTTTCTTTTGTTTTCTTCTTTTTTTTAATTTATCACAATTTTTTTTTAGAAAATTTATCCTTATTTGTTATTGTTTCTTTCGTATTCCTTTTTTTCGTTCACTGCGGCTTCTTTTTTCTCTGTTGTTTTTTTTTCGTCCCATGCGCGACTTCTTTTTTCTCTGTTGCTTTTTTACTTTATTATTTTAATAATAAAGTATTTTCGTTTTTCCTGTTCTTTTTTATTTGTTCTCTTTTTTCTCTGTTCTCTTTTTTCTTTGTTCTCTTTTTTCTTTGTTCTCTTTTTTCTCTGTTATCTTTTTTTTTTGTTCTCTTTTTTCTCGGTTCTCTGTTCTCTTTTTCCTCTGTTTCCTTTTTTCTCTTTTTTCTCTGTTTCCTTTTTTCTCTTATTTTTGACCTTTGCTTTCTTTTCATTAGTCTTTAATTAATTTCCTTTTTTTCTTCTGTAATTTTTGTTTTGTTTTTATTTTTGTTTTGTTTTTATTTTTGTTTCAAAATTTCCTTTTCTCTCCTGTTTTTTCTTATTTTCTCTTTCATTTCTTTTATTTTCTACTTTTTTTCTTTTTGCTTCCATTTTCTTATTTTCTTTTCATTTCCTTTTTTTATTTTAAATATTTTTCTTTCATTTTTTCATTATTTTGCGCATTTTTTCTTTACTTTATTTTAACTTTTAGTACTTTCTTTTTTTAATATTTTGTGTTTTCCATTGATCTATTTTGTCATTTGCTTTTTGACGCTACATTCCAAGCTGCAGAACAATTTATTTAACACGATAGCATTCTTTAACAACGTTAGCTTCTGAAAAATTGATTAATCATATTTCCGTAGAGCTCGTAAGAGCAACGCGCGTTGTCATACCGTCGCCAGGTCATTACCCAATTGTCCGATTCCGTATGCAAGAGTAGAAATGAAATATCGACAACGACACATTAACGATGCCCAAGTAGAAATTTATCCGGGATTAGTATGGAGATAAAATCTTCATCCATTAGCCCTAGATACATTTGTGCGCACATATGCATAGTTTATCGTTGTACTTCGTACACAACTTGAGTGACCATTAAAATATTCATTTCCTAACAATCATATGAAAGTACTATATTATTTTTGTGCCGTTAAATCGTAAAACGTCCATAGCAGAAGTAACACTCTTGTCCGCGCAAACGTATCGAACTCTTGGGAGTCAAATCGTCCAAGATTCACTAACTCTTCGGTTTAGCCGCACATACTTGGATCATGTTAATTTCTCTAGCCGGGCTAGCCACGATCCTCTATTTGAAATGTGGTCAACAACAAAAGGTTTCCGACCTACAAAGAACACCCAACCTCAGATTATTCCCTTCACCTCCGCCCATAGGTGCGAGTGACTTAAAGAGAAGGTACGAGTAACTAACTTAGTTATCTATTTTATGGGTTCGCAATTCTTGTCATGCTAATTCGCCTAACAGAAGTGATTATAATTTCCTCGGAACGGCGAGGAATACGTGGTGAAAACCGCTGATAAAAAACGGGAATATGTACACTAGATTTTCGTGCAGAGTGTCTAAAAGTCGACAGATTTAATCTATCTGGGATTGATTTAATTGCCACTTTCGATACAAATATTTTAGGATTATAGTTTAGATATATCTTAGGTTGTTTACTATATGTGGATTAAAATGTGGCCGCTTAACGTAGGAGAGATGAATGAAGGGAATTTATTATGAAAAGAATTACTCGTAAGATGTACACAGTGAAGCATATCTTCAGGCGTTCTACTAAACGCTTTACGCAGTAGGCAGCTCAAATGCAGACTTTTGCTAATGTCTTTGCATTTTACGCTTCCATCACCGGCTTTACTATGGATGCATAATCGCTGTGCCCAATGTTCTGACGCAGTGCAAACCTTTTGTTTTCGAGGCATTGAATTCATTCCCACTTTAATGACTGAATTGACCTCTACTTTCAATGACTCATTCAAAAGCTCTTGATGATTCTGTACTTAAGCTTTAATTTTTTTTGATTTGATTACATTCGTATCATATAGAGCGAGTGTGTGTTGTGAACAGAACGAGGAGTAGAGAAAGAAGAAAGGCAAAGTAGAGATATCTCTACATGAACATCATAATAATAATAACTATGAAAGGTCTAGTGATTATAATCGTGAAATGAGCGATAAAATTCATTATATCGTTATTATGATTAAGTTTCTCGTGAAATTTCTTATGAAATTCATCATGGAAGTCCTGATGAAATTCACCATGGAAGTTCTGATGAAATTCATCATTAAAGTCCTTATGAAATTCATCAACACAATCAGACATTCAAAGGGTACTAAATCATTTCATAAACAAATTTGTTTTGACACCACATCAGAAGGTTCATAATGAACTTACGAACGAATTGATCTCAGTTACCATAGCTCGTCCACCTTTACCTTACATGGAATCCTGTAGGCGGGATTATGACATATACTAATTCAAGGCTGATAATTGAGTTACAGATTTTCCCGTCGTAGGTATTCAAAAGCTATATCAAAATTTACTAAAAATCGAATAAATTGCGTGTTATCAATTGCCCAGAACCCACTTACAAACATTTTCCAATTAGTTTTCGATCACATGCAGTCGCTCAATAGTGAATTTATTTTCGTTGCTTCTAGGCAAGATTGTTGTACACAGTTCTCTATCTGATGACGTGACTATGTTGCAAATGTTGCTCCGTAGTAACAACACGTTATTCTAATAAATACTAGAATAGCCCTAAAGGTACAAATATTGTTGCCTATTTTCGAATCATTAACGTTCACACTAGCCGTATAGCCTTTCCTGCTACCTTTCGATTCTACTACAACTTGGTTTGATGTTTTTTTTTTTTAAATTTCCCGCCCATGGCATATGCCGCGTTTCATAAATAATTTTCTTCTTAGATTTTTGTTTCCGTGTTTCAGTGTAGCTTTACTTTAAGAGCAAATATTTTTCTATGTCGACAGCATTTAACAGAAATATTACAAAAAAAAAAATCAGTCTATCCTACCTTGGAAGGTGCACAACGTAGCATTCCACTTGATTGGCGTCACTTAATTTGATAAGTCACTGGACTCAGTACAGACCTAGGCAACTCTGTGGTTTCTTATAATATGATCGGTATATGAAAAGAGATACATACTACCCCGGACAGACAGACTTGTTGCACTGGATTGGCACTAAGATTTAATGTAGGCGTTTTAAGAAATATATTGTACCAGACAAAACCGTTTTATTCGTTATACTTATGAAATGCATGACTAAAAGGAAATGGAAATGATACTCGCGCACTCTGTATTCGAGGATTAGACGTGGCAGATTGGGATTTATAAGTGTTCATATCAATTTTTTGTCCGACTAATTGCCTTTGAAATGATTAATTTGAATGGAGCAATGCGGAAGAATCGATCTAATTTCGTTAGAAAATTTAGAACGAAGATCTTGGAACAAAAAGAACTGAAGAAGCTCGATTTATATTCTCCAGGTAAACTCCGCAATATGGTGCTTTTTTCCGAAGATCGGTTGCTAGTCAATCGCTCAACCCCTAAAGTAAACTAGGGTATGAACCCATGCGAACAATTGGCATACAAGAAAAAATTTGATTGTAAGGAAAAACGTATGACCAAGAGTATGATTCAAATTCGGAATGACTAGTTCACACAAAATTTCGTACCTGCTATACAAAAACCAAAATTTGTTTGAAAAAAGTCTTTTAATGTTGCCGGTTTGGAAGAGTTTTGTATACTTCCCAACAACAACTTCTTAATGAGCTATAACATAAAATTAATTTGATTTTTGAAGTTAATCCGATAAATAATAAAAGAGGTAGTAATCGCATAAAATTGATAACAAAATTACCCAATTTAAGTGCTTATGTTATTATAGAAAAAACTTAACTTATTAATAAACTGTAGAAAACTTGTTGTCTGTCGTAAAAATATTTTAAAGGGGAAAACGATTTGCCATGTCGAATCTAAACACTTTCATTACTAAAAGAGAGACTTCTGACTAAATAATTTTTTTCTTCTTGTTTTTTTTTTTCAGCAAATTAAATACACGCCGTTTAATAATTAAGTTTAAATAAAATAAGTTTATAAACTTCATTAGTATAAATTTCATCATGGACCGATACACACTTGAACAGCGTTTGCAAATTATCCAAATTTTCTATCAAAATAATCGTTCGGTCGTTGCAACTTTAAGAGCATTACGGCCAATTTTTGGTGAATTTAATAAGCCCGCCCGCTCGACAATTAACCGTTTAGTGAAAAAATTTGAATCAACATTCTCGATTCATGATGTTCCAGTGCTAGTAAGGCAAAGAAGAGCACGAAGGGAAGAAAATATAGCGGCCGCTAGCGCATCTGTTCAAGATGATCCAAATCAGTCGCTCACACGCCGTTCTCAAGGATTGGGTCTGTCTGTGACGTCATTGTGGCGAATTTTGCGAAAAGATCTTGGCTTACATCCGTACAAGATCAAGTTGACACAAGAACTGAAGCCGCTCGACCATGCGAAACGTCGTAGATTCGTCAATTGGGCTCAGGAAAAATTGGAAAATGATCCTGAATTTCATCGAAAAATCATCTTCAGCGACGAGGCTCATTTTTGGCTCAATGGCTTTGTCAACAAGCAAAATATGTGTTATTCGGCAGGCAGAAATCCACATATAGTCCAGGAGTCACCATTGCATTCCCAAAAAATAACTGTTTGGTGCGGACTTCATGCCGGCGGCGTTATTGGGCCATATATTTTTGTTAATGATGCTGACCGTCACGTTACTGCGAATGGAAATCGCTATCGCAGCATGATAACTGATTACTTTTGGCATCAATTGAATGGTATGGACTTGGAGCATATGTGGTTTCAACAGGACGGTGCAACAAGCCACACAGCACCTATTACAATCGCTTTATTGAAGAGCAAATTTGATGAGCGTATTATTTCCAGAAATGGACCTATTGAATGGCCGCCAAGATCGTGCGATTTGACACCTTTGGACTATTTTCTTTGGGGCCATATTAAGTCATTGGTCTACACCAACAAGCCGACAACGTTAGAAGAACTCAGAGGAAATATTGAACGCGAAATTGCTGCTGTATCGGTCGAATTATGCGAAAAAGTGGTCGAAAATTGGGTTCAGCGATTGGACTTCTGTAAGCGTGCTCGTGGTGGTCATGCGAAGGAAATTGAATTTTAAGTGTATATGTTTGAACAAAATAATAAAAAAAAAAAATTCGTTGAAATCTCAAACCGTTTTTGTTTTATTTAAAAAAAAAAAAGTTGGAGCGCTCTTATTGAAAAACCCTTTACATGGTTGGTTTTATTAATTGGGTAATTAGTGTAAAATCCTGGTCTGTTCACCTTACCCAAGTTTTGTGTTACACTGGCAGAAATGACTAGGTCATAATTGCTATGACCTGCATATCTATAAATTGCTGGCTCTAAAGAAATAAAAGATATTAACAATAACTCGTTCCGAAGTTAAATCAAAATTAAGTGGATGATGGAGTTAATAAAAATTTTATTAAAAAATGTTATTTGGTTCATGGCAATTAGGTGTGGAAAAGAATATCGAATCAAATGCTCGCCATGGCTCCTATGACACACCTCGATTCGTTTGTCCAAATTTTTGATCATAACACGGAATAAATTGCTCCTCAATTAGATCAATATGGTTTGTTTTCTCGTCCTTCAGTTTTTGAATGGTGGTGGGCTATTGGCGTAAACCTTGCTTTTGAGATAACCCAAAAAAAAGAGGTCCAACGGATTTAAGCTGCACAAATCTCGGTTGTCAATTGATTCCACATATCGTCGATGTCATAATCTTCCAATACTGGCCACAAGAACTATGTGATCATGGCACGGTACCGTTCACTGTGACAGAGTTTCCAGCTGCATTTTCGAAGAAAAACGTGCAAATCACTCCACGAGTGCAAAATGTACACCTCACAGTGACATCTTGTGGATGCATTGGCTTGTCAAAAAACGCCCTTCGATTTTCATCAGCTCACATTCTGCAATTCTGATTGTTGACGTAGACACTAAGATGAAAATGAGCCCCATCAGAAAAGAAGAGTTTGGTCGCAAATTCAATGTCAACTTGATTTTATTCATGCATCCAATAGGTGTAATCTATGTATTCATGATGCACCTTACCAACCAAAGACTGAATTACCAAAATGTCAAAACAGTGGCTCAGTTCTGTAACTTATGAGTGAAAAATTTCTCACCAAAAAGTCAAAATGAGAACGAATTAATGCAGTTTTCTCTCTGTATTCTCACCAAATGAGAAAGCACCGTAATTGACTACGCCTTTGGCCATCTTTCATTTCTCATTTGGTGAGAATACAGAGAGAAAACTGCATTAATTCGTTCTCATTTTGACTTTTTGGTGAGAAATTTTTTACTCATAAGTTTTAAGATTTTTCTTAAGTTCTGACTTTATCTTCTTTAAAAGGAAAAATTTAAGAAATATCTTCGCAAAATTTTGCCTTAGGGCCGGTTTCACAGTCTAAGTTTAAACCAAAAAATTTCGTTAAACTTAGGATCCAACGAATAATGCGTTTCACAGATGTTGTAAAACACAAGTTTGTTCTAATGATAGGATTAAGCTAAACGGTAGAATTTCTTCCGTTTATAGTTCGGATTAATTTTTTTGACATTAAAGTGATTTTATCCTAATTAAAGTAGCCGTGATTGTCAATAATTCAAATTTTTAATATTAAAACGAAATAAAATGACAGAAAAAGCGAAGTATACCAATGTAAAAAAGTTTAATTCATTTGAATTAGTTCACAATGATTACGAATTTCAGATTAGTTAATCATAGGATATTTATTTATTGTGAAATCGAGTCAAGTTTAAAGTGCAGTTTATTTTTAAGTTTAAGTTTAACTAAACTTCAGATCAAATTTCAACTGTGAAACCGGCCCTTAGTCATCAATACTGTCCATCTAAAACTTGAGCTAAGGAAACATTTTTGGATTATTGGTGCTTAAGACCCCACTTTGGTTTTTTCTGTCTTCTTTTTTTAAATTTTTTCTCGTTTTCTTATTCTATAATTTTTTTGTTTTCCTTCATTTTATTCGTCGACTCCACTCTTGTTTCTTTTTAAATCGGAACTGAAGTTTTATATTGATTTATCTATTCCTCTGGATATATTATCTATTCATATATTTCTTTTCTATTCAATTCTATGTGTTTCTTGATTTTTTTTGGTAAATTTAAATCTTTTTTATTCTTTTATAATATTTTTATCTTTTTGATTTGATTTTCTATCTTGTTTATTTTTTGTTTAGTTCGTTTTTTTTGTATTATTTTTCTCTGTTGTTTTTCTGATGTTTTCAATGCTATTCTTTGTTGCATTTTTTATTATACATATTTTGTGTTTTTTTTAATATTATTTTATGTTTTTTTATTTTTTATTATTTTATGTTATGTTTTCACGTATTTTTACTTCGTTTTTTATATTTTGTGTATTTGCTATAAATACATATATTTTTTTCTTATTTAGTTCACTACATTTTAATTTTTTTTTATTATTATATTTTTTTATTATATTTTTTTATTATATTTTTTTATTATTATATTTTTTTATTATTATATTTTTTTATTATTAAATTTTTTTATTATTATCTATATTTTTTTATTTATTTTTGGTTTTTATTGTATTTTCTACTGCTAATTATTTTGTATATTCTTTTTTTTAATTTGTTTTTTTTTACTGTTATCCATTAAGTATAAAATTTTCATTTAATTCACTTAATTCACCTGCTCCTTCGCTTCTTTCATTACCAGTACTGCACTTATAAACAAATGAAAACCTTAAGTTCTGTTAAAACATAACGAGCAAGTGGTTGGTTCGATCGTACCATTAAAACAGTAGACTTGCTAATAATCGTATTTACGATTTTCAAGACGCCGTTGGGTGTAATAAATGCTTGCAATTTAAGTCCAAATACAATCAGGAACGCCTGTTTAAACCATCAATTAGGTGGTCTTAAGTATTCCTTTCTACTTAGACAAAAGATTAATCCGAAAGTTATTAATAAAACCAGCATGCAGTCGACGTATCATTAAAGATAGGAAGTGCAGATTGAAGAAGGCAGAACTGGTTCTCAAGGAAGTTGACCATAAAATTTGATTATGTGGTCCACAATATTGTGAAAAGAAAGAAAAAAAACAGATTCTGAAAACCAATATGCCAAGCAAACAAAAAATACAAATTCAAACTATTATAAGAAAAATGTCTTCATAGCGTGACCGGAAGATGACCACCTTTGTATAGCTTCCAAAAGAATACAGAAAAAAACGCCAGACCCATTCAGAGAACATAATGTCCACAGTTCAGAGCTATAAGCGCAGAATTGCTGTACCAACCAAAGCCCCCCCCAAAACGCCGGACATTTCCCGTCACTTGAGATCATCGTCATCACAATGATCGTCAAAATCCAACGTCCAGTCCAGCAGATTTCCGACTAGTGCAAATAATCGCGAAATTTAATCCAGAAATTGGTGTGTAGGCAAAAAATTCGGTCCAAGAAAGAAGCATAATCCAAAACAGCATAAGTACCTTTATATGTAAATAATTTCGGATAGTCGTGGCGGTCGATCACCGTGAAACTTAAAACCCGAGCTCCTGTTCTCGCCCCTTCGCCTTAAGAAAACCTTCCAAGATGATCGCGCCATCACTTCACGATCATTTTGCTCGATCGATTTTGGCAGTTTCAGACGCCGCCGCAGCCACAATTCAGCTTCGGTAATCTTAAGATTTCGGCATTATGTTCACCTTAGTTTTTCTTCTTCTTTGGGAGGAAAGGGGGTGGCTTATTATTTTAGCTCCACATTTTTTTTTAATCCCCCGTCCGAATGGTTAAGATGTGCCCAAGCAAACCCCACCAGGCTTAAATGATCGCAAGACCTCGTTTAAAAGTTTCACAGAATGGAACGGAACCGATTTTGCGCTTAGGGAAGGCTCTTTCAAGAGATTTCTTCGGAAGACGAAGAAACAAATCACGAAATTTCCATGCTCCAATGATTACCGTCCGATCTCTTCACGCCGTTAAGTTGCCTTGGACCACAGGCCCAGACTTAAGATCATTCGATGCAAAAAAAGATTATAGCCAAAGGAGATTAATGGTTTGATTAGATATTCTACCTACATGCGATAGAAGGCTGCAGGCGGCATAGCGCGAATCTTATTAATAAAAAAAAAAAAAAAACATATGTAAGATCTTAAATTAAATAATTGCACGATCGGTGGTGTGTGCTACGTGAAATGACAGGTTACGGTATTTTTCTAGATTGGCAAATGTGCCGAATCAATCGATCGACCTTCTTAAATCTTCAGGTAGAAGATGGGAAAAAAATTGGGCTTTATGGAGTCGGCTTTTGGGACTGAGACCACCTGAAATGTTAAGGTCAGGTTTCGGTACTATACAAGAGAAAGATTTAAAGCCTTGGATAGATCAAAAGGTTCGTGGTGACATTAAAGGAAGGTATCTATGCAATTTGGATAGATTTCTTAGCATTTTAAAGTCCAAGGACATTAAGTATCATCATTGTCTCTATGTAGAATCTGATAAAGAGTCACAAGACTTGATTATAAAACTGTTCACGACTAATGACTGATTACTTCAGAACGCATTCAGCATAAATACTTTTAATTTTCCCAGTGCATGATATGAGTAAAATTCACTTCGAAAGTCCTTGATAATTTTGTGCATTCGTCGCACGGATTGCTTGATATGTCGAGAAATCATTGGGATAGGTAACTCAGAGTTTCAAATTCGCTAGTGACTACAATTCTGTATTAATCATAAATTATTTACTACAACCAGGAAACTTGAAAATCCAAAAATTGGGATTTGTATTTTTCAGGTATCCGATTAGTCGCATATATAGTCATTTCTTATACCAAGCGAATATTCTAATTGAAATTGTTGTTGCCATTGAGGACATGTTGGCGTAAAAACATCCAACCTCGTATATTCTGTATTAATTAGGTATTTTCCAATATATTTACAGTGCAACCCGGTTATAACAAACCTTGAGGGGACCACAAAAGTAGAACGTTATAACCGATAGTACGGTATAACCAACATAAGAACCTTTCACATTTGTGAAATAGCCGAAAGAACGTTATAAAAGTGCACTTCATAAGCGGGTTGCACTGTATTTGGTTCGATTTGGATGTTGTCCAAATGACGAAGGATAAATATGAACTCGAAGGAAAGCATAACATACGGACCAATTGGCTGATGGTCCGATTATCAGGTTTCACTGGATAATCGATACCTTGTGCGGTCACACAATGGCGCATGTGTTATTCGGCTTCAATGTGAAAATATGTCTTAGCACAGGAAATCCAAAGACGATTGATTGTTTTTGTCTTCACTTTATTTGTTTGATATGGAGTTAGGGTGGTTGGAATTCGGCTTTGTGTTGCACCAAAAAAATCAATTACAATCGAACGGCTAGAATCTAATTAAAATCTATTGAACCGTTTGTAGGTATATGTTTAATATGAATACAAACATGATGTCAAACTGAAAATTATAAGCAGATTTATTTCTTAGCTGTTCGCCATTCGTTTTAAAAAATCTAGATTGAGATTAGACCTTTCAGTTTTATCCTATCCGCCCAAAGCCTTGGTTATATCGCTTAAAAATCATTAATTGTTGATTTGTTCATTTTACTTTATTATTTTAATAATATTGTTATTTGAATTGCAAACGATTTATGCTATAAAGTTGAAACACACGATTGGTTTAAGCTATTTCCGGATTGGACTAAGAATTTTTTTTTAAACTTCTAAGAGAGGCTTTAGAATTTTATAATTTGTGAATATTGAATAAAATCTGTCACCTGTCTTATTATTTTATGGTGTGCATGAGAGCAAAACTTTGCACACTCGTATTGACCTTGATTGGTTTCGATCTGGCACAGTCAAATCTTGATTTGGTTCTTGGGGTAGTTCATGTTTTAGTAGTGGTTTCAATCTATAGCATTTAATATTTATTGATTTTGAATACTCCTGAAAGTGCAAGAAAAGAAGATTCACACGTTAATAGCAATTCTATATTGGAACCTGCCCATTCGACCCTTTAGCTCTATATTTCTGAAAATGAACGACTAAATCTTATTTTTGAATCGAACCAAAATAAGAGTATGTAGCTTTAAACGTTTGCTAAATGCTTAAGTCAGTCATTCTTGCCAGAAGAGTATTCTCAAACTACTCCATAACATTCCTTCGATTTCTAACTTGTAGGTTTTCTATTGCATCCTCTCCGTGAAATTACCGAAATACACACGCAATTATTCCCACAAAAGCATCATCCCTAAACCGGACCATATATGGGGGTAGTGTGGTCCATCTGCTTCCTTATGATTCCTGCATATATTCCACGATGGTATCCAGACCTATCTATTTCAGCTGTTCGACAGTATAGACGTCGAACGAAGTATAGATTTCTTTTCTTCCTTGAGAATTGAGAGTGCGCGTGAACGCTTCTTATGATTGAAGTATTGATTTCAGAAGGGACAATTTCGTTCAGCTGTAATACTACTCGCCGCAGGAATATTAATTGTAAAATCATCGGAAGATAAAAGAAATTCTAGCATGTTTTCGAATCGGTCGCACGAAACGACTAGTACTTATACGAAACAAGATTGTAGCTCGGGGATGAATTAAATTTCCGATAAACTCGGATAATTGCGGGAAGCTGGTGAGAAAATATGATTTCTTCGTTCACACTTCATTGCCTGCCAAACCCCATCTTTCCTTGAAATTACTAGCTGAATCCATGGAAGATAGTGTTTTGATTTCCAATCGTGAGACTGACGAAATGTTTCCTATTCAATCTTAGGAAAACTAGCAGAAGTCAAACCGAGAGCCATACACACGATCAAATTTGATGTATAGAAGTCGTACGACTCATTGCATCGTCTAGGATCTATTATCATTTTTAATGGTTCAGAAGTTCTCTGATAGTCACATTATAAGGTTTCTATAGCGCAACAGCTCCAAGTGATGTCTTCGATATAATCTTACTGAAATACTCTATAGATTACGGAAAATGGTCATACTTCTGTCCGTTCCACGTCTTCTATTGAAGTTTCGTGCCATTGCATGATCGGAATCGGTAAAATCTAGAAAAATCTACTAGTCGAAAGCTGAACAAAGAAGATTTAGTACCATATTATTTTCATCTATAAAATAAATGATCAAATCGCACCTATGTACGTTTTCTACAATTCGTAATCAATTTCACCTAATTTACGATACTTCCTGATCTTGATATCCGTATAAGGACTCTTTAATTCAGTGAAATCCATAAGAAATTGAACAGTTTCTAGCCAAGGTAAGAAGTGTTCATTCGACACATCATCTCGCTATTCCGGACACTATAAATGATCACTAAATTTCTTGGAAGAAGATCCTAAACTGCCTTATGGTATTCAAATCTTCATTCTCGTATTTCCTTACCTACCCTCTGAAATGTTATTGCCACTGATAATCGTTAAAGTCCATTAGAATGATTATCGTATCTGTTGTAACGGCCATGATCATGTGTCTAAGCATTTCGAATCGTTTAGCAAAATGTTAAATATGAAGGTATGCTATAATTGAAGTGGTGAAGTTGTTGAGGATCGATCCTATCACTAACACGATCAACGTGTTGTTGCAATCGTTGAGGTATTCCTCCTGGAAAATTTACGATCAGTGATCGAAGTCTAGTCTATAACAGTAGAGATGGTGTAATGATCATAAAAGTTTACTATGATTTCTATTTATGTTTAAAACAAACATACACATCTAATAAATTCGCTATAATTTATATTAGTTTTTTTTATATAAGATTTTTTTTGGCATTGATCATCAGGATAAGATCACCACGTATGTTAAAATTAGTTTGGAATGGGATTGTACGACAATGTGGAAAGCCAACAAAAGTAATAATAAAAAATGAAAAAATAACAATAATAGCCTGTAGGATGCTATGATCGGAACCACTTTATTTACTTAATCTGTACTATTGAAACATTTTAACAAAAAATGTTTTAAAAAATATTCTGAAAAACAAAATGAAGCTTCAGAAAAAATTATTGAAATGTGCTTTCTAATTCAGAAAAACAGCAGGGCAGGCTGTTTAACGAACGTTTCAATTTAATTAAAAATAGGAAAATATTGAAATGAAATATAAATGAAGCTGAAATAGTCACATACGCAACGCCACGCTGCGTGTAGCACAATTATTTACCTGATCATAAAACAACACGGAACAAATAAAGTTATAATCAGTAGTCTTGTGTAGTTCGCGAACGAACTAGTTCAGAAGAGCATTCCAATAACTTAAATGAACGAACTAATTCACACTAGTTCCGTTCGGAACTCTTACCTTTTATTTTGGCCATCATCTTTTACTAGATTTACTGACCTATTTTTTTTTTTTTTTTTGCTCATCTTCAACTAAATTTACTGTTTTCGAAATAGGAACTACTCATAACTTAACTCCCCTGAAGTAATGAACTAAAAGAACGAAAGAATTCGATAGTGATCGGGAATCGGAAATGAACACTCACTATATGGTGAACTAAAATGCGCAAGCCTTCTTCTCAGCAATCATTTCGTTGATCATTTGAAGAAAAATCTAATAACGTGAAAAAAGAACTGACAGTTTTTTAGTGTGAATTCACTAAATGTAAAGAAAAATCATATAAAAAAAATGAAATCGAGTTCACTGAGACTCAAGAAATCAATTCTATCTATCAAATTCATTAACGAATCGTTTCATATGATCTAGAAAAGATTCGTCTAACGCTCATCATGGTAAAGCCTTCTGTTCCTATAAATACGTTTTTGGAAAATTTAGATGAATCATTTCTTAATCCTAATAAAGATTCATAGCAGAAGGTGCAGTCAATTTCTTTTTTCGAAGATTAAATTTTTGAATAAAAATGTTTTCTGAGTTAAGTTTTGTTTTGATTATGTACATATGTGCATTTGAGAGATATAAAAAAAAAATCCTTAAATTGCAAAAATTTCTCTTTGGTCCAATTATAATTTGCGAAACAAAGAACTTTCCAAATTAAATGGATAGCGTATCTATTAAGTTCTTCCTGCAGGTAAATTATCCTCGATCCTATTCTGCCTGTGACCACCAGTTGTTTTACCTTTACCGCTCTCCAATTAGACATTGGATTATCAAGATTATGAAAATTTTATGGTGATTAAACTTGCCATGAGCGATTTGTAAACTATCTTTCCTTAGCTAACGATTTCTTAAATTCACTCAAGTGTGAACTATCCCAGAAGATGGAAGGTGTTCCTCGAAATTGGTCATGAATTACGTAACTATATCTTCAAGTAACATAATTTCCACTTTTCTATAGTAAACTACTTAAGTTTGCCATGAACTGATTATCGTTACCATTCGATGTCTTTTGAGAACATTCTTGTATCGAGGGTTCCATATTTCTTTTTGATACATACATCTATGGCAAGTGTTCTTCTCTTCGTGTGTCGCATAGCTATGCTCAATTTTTTTTAAAGCTGGGCTCAATATTACTAATAATTAGTACTGACAATAAGAACTTAACATGAACTCCGAGCTTTGAATCTTTGGAGAGAGTTCAGATTTCCGGAACTCGTTGTTAGGACGAGTAGCTAAATTCACTGTTCCAGTACCCAATTAATAATTCAGCCTATTTTAATAGTCATTTTACCTATGTATTTCTCTTCTCAATTTTAATACTCAATTCTAGTTCTACTACAGTTTCTATTAGATTCATTTTCTGCAAGTCGAATGTAAAGTCGACTATAAATTATCAATAAATTGACAATTATCGAAAACCACTATTTTTTATAATATTTTTTCTTTCTTCTGATTAAAAGTAATTTAACTCAAAATTTAAATTAATTTATGTTGGAATTTTCATCCATAGTTTTCAGCAAATAAATTAAATTTTCGATGAAAATTGATCTTTCTTGGGACGTTCAAACTGGAAAATAGTTGCAACATTTGATCAATTCTTCCGTATCAGTACTGAATCAGTTCTGGTTTTTTGTTAAAATAAAACGAGTAGATTATCGACATTGAAATATGCTGAAGCGGTCAGTAGGTCAGCGAGTGTGATTTCAGTTTTTGTTGCACTTCACAGTACTGGAATATAGTACTTAAAAAGTACAATTAAATGGAACTGCTGAACACCTAAGCAATACTGTGATCGCGTACTTAAAGGGAATTCTTTCAGTCTGATATACTGATCTTACATATGCCTATGTAATATCGATTAAGGAAATTAAAGTTTTATGGAACTGCAGTACTGTATCGGTTTTGGGACTCAGAACTACAATATTTAGTCCCGAATGAATTAACATTTAACCTCATGAGCAACCAAAATGTTTCGATAGATGTCTGCATTGTTTAAATTAGACCTTCGTATGAGCACCGACTCCTAATTTTAGACCACCTACCCGTACCCATAGTTGCATTTATTCGCAACTACTTAAGCACGCATCGGACGACTGGTATAAAACAAAATTAAATTAGTTTTTAGGCGTTTGTATTAGTAACGTTCAGAAGAAAAGTCAATACTCATGGGCCTAACATTATATTTAAAAAAATTTAAGCAGTAGAATTAAAAAAAAAAAAACCGGACAACATTTCGTGTTTTAGTTGAAGGCATTGATACGTGCCCTGGCTCTTTTGTTTGTGAAATCCCATATCTTGAATGCTGCCAAGGATGCTGTACTCTATGAAAGTACACTACTGGTCAAACAACTAGTGTCACATGTTTTTTGCTCAACTTTATCGATTTGTTTGGTAAAACCCAATAATTCGGCCCCTAAAATATCGAAACCAAATTACATTAACTAACATTGTAACAAAATCCATTAAAAAAACTTATTTACAAAACCATATTTCTATTTTATTTCTAAACACGGGTAGAACACCTATCCAATCACAAACCCTGTCCGAAACACTTGAAATTTATCACATGTCTTAACCGAAATTAATTTATTTTATGATCTTACCCCTCGATATAATGTTAAAAATGTTCTTTTAAATCATCCCCCCCGCAACGAACCTAATACCTAAACAGATTTTTCTCTCGAAAAACGAAATTCATGCGCAAAATTCGCTCCTCTCGTAACAAATACACTTCTATACGTCTAAAAACTGTCGTCACATACGATGCAATAGAAAATACTCACCCATTTGAAAATTGTTCACCGTCCGTCCGGCAGCAAATAAATGTCAATGCGCATTGGCAATTACGCAGCTTCTCCGCTATCTCTCGCATATAAGAAAATTTTTATTTTTAACAACTTACCTATACTCAATGTGTAATACTAAGATAAAGTTACTCTGGACGTGTCCCCGCTTTCATCCCCCTTTTTCGTTCCGTTTTAACCGGATTGCATAATTCTATATAACATTAATGCACAGTCGAATGTCTTATTCAAAGTTAAATCGTTAAAAATTTAATAATGTCGTATAATGAGAAAAGCAAAGCTTTAAGAAATTAAAAAGTTAGATGGGGAGGAAAATTGAGGTGGCGGGTTTTATATTGTATGGTAATTTTAATGATTCATGATGATAATAATTGAGAAAAAAAAAAAGGTGTCGCTTTTTTTTTCCTTAAAATTTTTATTATCTTTTTTATTTTGTTTTGTATTTTTCAATTATAATCTTGAAATTGTGTGACGTTCACAGGCCAATGTCGTACATTTTTAGCGAAGACAGGGAAAGAAATCGATTTCATATTTTTACTTTATTTATATTTGCGGTAGTAATTATTGTGGCCAGCAAGCGAGATTTCTTGTCTTGATTCTATTGATTTGGTGAATTTTTATCTTGTTTTATATTTGTATGAGCGTTGGTGTGTTTTTTTTTTAATTATTTCTTATGATATTTGCGCAATCATTTATTACAATTGTCAATAAATAAAAATACAAAGAGGAAAAATAGAAATTAATAAATTTATTCGTTTATTTCGTTTCAGATCTGCTATATGAGTTGAATGATCTGATGTGAACTGTAAGTTTTTATTGTTTAATCAATCTGAATGAATAAATACCATGATTGCAACAACAAACCAAACAAAAACAAAAATATATTCATATTATACGTAATTAGTTACTTTAACATTTATAGGGGTTGGTAACACAGTCAATCGTTTGGTGAATGTTCACTAAATGAATCCGTTTTTTTTTTTACTCCAATACTCACTTTGCCTTCATCCAGTGATAATTTACCGATAGGTTTTTCTTCAACGATGAAGAATTTTCTCGCGTATGCACTATAAAATCGCTTGATGATGACAAGGTGACCCGGAGAGATATGCAAAAGAAAAATCCGCCAACAATCTGGGCATAACTTCAGTATGAGACTGACAAGTGGCCTAAGAGATATGTCGGAATTCGTAAAAATGTGTGGCTGAATACCGAGCAATTCTAATTTTTAAGGTTATCTATAAGTCAAAGTAAAAGCGAGTCGCGATATCGCATTAAATCTAAAACATTTTTCGGAATTCGTGAAAACTTACACAAGTCACATATAAAACCCTAAGATGCTAAATATAAAAACATGTTGGTTGATTTTTTGGTTATTATATTTACAGTACCTGGCCAATGAATTATACTCAAACCAACCATTAGCATATAGCCTTAAAATTTTTCAGTTAACAATAATATACAGCATACTTTTGTTATTTTTCAATTTTTATTGAATATTCATTAATTTATTTAATGTAGGAAGTAAAGAAAAGGGCATTCAAATACAAATTATATATACAACATATACAAATTACACTAAACACTGTTAAAAAATTATTACTTGTAAGTTTTTACCGAAATGTCTGTTAAAATCTTATTCGTACACTGTATTCACTCAGAAGAACCATTCAAATGTTAAAAGGACCTTTTAATACTGGATTATATACAGATTGAAAATTTTTAAATGTCCACCAAAAAAGAGTATCTGTAAATTTCCATCGAATAACAGGAATTAAGACAATAAAAACAATGTAATAAATGCATAGCACAACAGCTAGGGTATTCACTGCTCTTAAAATATGGAAATAGCCACAAGGGACTTTTACCTGTGGTCATTATTGTTACATTTTGAAGAAAAATGCTTTGAGTATAATTCATTGGCCAGGTACTGTAAATCCCAAAGCAAGTTCGATATACCGTTAGATCTAAGAAATATGTCGGTATTCGTGAATACGTACAGAACCACTTAGTACCCCCTTAGGGTCATAATATCAAAAAGTATGGAAAAACTTTTCTATGCACATACCCACAGATTAAAAATTAATTCGGTACCTTAACAGACCTAAAAGATATGACGAAAAACGTGAAAATGTATAAAAACTAGTCTTGTGTAGTTCTTGAACGAACTAGTTCAGAAGAGCATTCCCATAACTGAAATAAATGAACTAGTTTAGGAGAGCGTTCCCATAACTAAAATGAACGAACTAGTTCGCAGTCAGTCCCGCATCTACTTCGTTTTTCATTGCCGTTCGTCATAATGTTCTATTTACATAATGTTCTATTTCTATTTACTGACCTTTGTTTTCATCATCTTCTACTAGATCTACAGACTTTTTTTTTGCTCATCTGCTACTACATCTACTTTTTGTTTCTCATCATCTTGTACCAGATCTACTGTCTTCGACATCACTGTACTCACCCTGAAGTAATGAACTATGAACTAAAAGAACGAACTAGTTCGCGAGGAATCAGAAATAATCGTTTACTACGGTGGAATAAAATGAGCATACCTAATAAAAACTTATTTCAGGAAAAAAAATTTCATCGCCGACTCCGAAAAGTGCGATTGTCTTCGAACAAGTTTCAAAATTCGGTGTCCATATTAAGTTTTTATTGTCAGTACTGATTTCCTGTAGTCTATCTGACAGCTATCGGAGCTTGCAATTCTAATTAAGTTTCGGTTTGCAGTATGTACTACATTTCAGTACTTGTTTATCATCCCAAGTTCTATATAGAAACAATCCTGTTTCTGACCATAATGATGAAAGATAGGCATATCCTTGTAGGATACCCTGTTATAAAAAAATAATAATAATAAAGACGTTCATGCATTTTCCCCAAATCTAACTCGTTCCATTTCTTACGAAATTCATACGATTCATACTTTCTGGCGGCTGGATCCATTTTGCTTAAAAAATTCATTATATGAATTCAGAAAGAATTTGTAAAACAAATTCACTCTGTGAGTTAATTTAGAGACAATCAGGTCTTTTTGTACATAGTTTTGGGTGTGAAACATCCGTAAAAAATATTGTGAGTTAATCCACGAAATTTCCACAAATCACTGTAGTCATGCCCCTCACCATCTTCATAAAATCTTACCCATAATTTAAAGCAGTACTTCAGTCCAGGTAAAATTATTTTTCTAAGAAAATCATATTAAGGAAGTTATTAATTTGTAAGTATTTCCATTATCTTCAAGAAACGAGTTACTTGAAAATTCACAGAAAAACTTATTCCTTGTTAGGTCATGATGTAAACAATAATAATGGAAATATTTTTCAAATAAAAAACGAAAAGGATAACATAAGTATTCTTTACTGTTGAATATGTCCAAAAAATTGTTAAAAGTTAAATTGTTTTTAATTTTTATTTCGCAGTTTGTAGTCTTATAACATGAAAAATTTAAATTGAGTTCAAATAAAAGGGTCCAGGTAATAGATTTTTTGAACATTATACACCTGTGGTCCGTCGTTCTATTATACCTGAATGACTTAATAAATCGTCCTATTTTTTTTAAAATTTTGATAAATTTGCTGAATGTCAAGGATTTTGGTTTTAGTACCTGTGTTAAAGATTTCGTGAATTTTTTTTAAGAATGTTGAATATTCACAATGTTAAGATTTATTTTTTTTGATTAACATTTTTTTCCAAAACATATCAAGAAAGTAACTTGGGATATCAAAGGGACGGGATCAAAATAATTTAACACCATCATTTGCAAGATTTATTTGAAACGATGTTTTTTTGTACTCTGTTCCTTCTGAAATTTTAAGTACCTTTTTTGATATACTTGGAAAATGGTGTAAGTTTCAACTTTCTGGTATTAAATTTTAATTGCCGCTGAGCAAATCATTCCTCCACATAAAGTAGCATATTTATAGAAGATGCAAGCGAAGAAGAAGGCTTCCAGACGAAGGACTTAAAGACTCATCTCTTGAAATATCAGGGGTATTTAATTCTGGTTCATTTAAGCCTGTATTACTGTAACCACTGCGATACTGGAGTTTTGAGTTAAATTCCTGTAGAGAAATATTAAATCGTAATTGTTACAAACCCTGTCTACCTCTACCTCCTACCTTTTTAAGAATAAAAACAGAGTGCGTGCAAAAATTGTTAATTTAAATTGTTTTTCTACAAAACTCGATTGTAAACCATTGGACTTCTACTGCTGCAGGTACAGAGTCTACACCCTTTTTCTCAGATAGATATTTACCGGGGTTGGTAAAATTTAAAAGGGCGCGTCATTCTTCAATACTTTGTCTCTTTTTTCGACGAAGACCCGAAAAAGTTGATATTACATTATTAGAATTTGGTTCCTAAGATCAAACTGTGTCAAATTGTTGCTATTTTGCGTGTGAGTGAATGCGAGTCGTCCGGCTTAAACTCATTCGCTGATTGTCATCTCCAGTATGTACATATGTCTCTATGATTAAAACAATTTTTATATACATTTAGGTATGTATTTTATGTACCTAAAAAATAGTGAAGTCAATCAAGAATTACGACGAAAGTTGAAATAATTTGACAAAAAATAGGAATTTTAAGATTACACTATCTAACAGTATTTACCAGGAAAAATAGTTACACATTTTCCACAAATTTAGCACAAAAAAAATGATGGTTTTTGTATGAAATTTTTTTTTCGTTCATAAATTTATCTGAAACTATTAAAAAAGCAAAAATGGAAAAATTTCAAAGTTGTAACTAACGTCTAACTTAAATAAATTTCGTAATTTAGTTTCACTACTCATCACAGGCTTGCTGAATGGCAGTGTCAACACTGCATTAGCGACTCGTTCGTACCATTCTTAGCACATGAGGCTGAATTGGTTTAAGGGGGAACATCGGAGTAGAAACCAGGATAAATAGGTGAATTTTAAAAATTTTGAAAGCAATCGGTTTAACCGTTTTCCGAAGATTTTAGGACCCGTCTTTCAATGAATGACGCTCTATATAGAGAATTCATGAAGGGCCCCCATTCAGGTTTATTGCCCATTACTTTCACAATTATTGAAATTTCAATATGAAATTTACAGATAACATTCTTAAGACTACAAACTTTAAGATGAGCGAAAAAAAAAAAAAAAAATTTGAAAAAAATCCCTTTAATAAAACATGACTTTGTCGGACTAAAACTATGTAGTAAGTCCAGTTCGTTGGCTTACTGCGGAAAATCATTAAGTAACATTGTCAAAGAAAAACAAAAAAAAACTAGTAGATTGATGACTTGTTCCTCTAAAATATGGTGAGGCTGAGCCTCATGTGGCGAGCCGCCACTGGTCAACAGTACATAATGTCTGGTTGACAATAGTGTCGAAAATTTCTTTCTTGCAACACTGGTCGCATTGTCGCACAAAATGATTTTCCTGCATTTTTAGCTGAATTTAGTTATACTACACTTCACAGGCTAGCAAAATGGCGCTGCAAGCAGTAAAATGCGTTCTAGACCCAAATTAACGAATTTGTATGCCATGGACAAGGTTCAAATTAGGTATGTGCATAGTATTGATCTTTTTTTTCTTAACGAGGAGTAAAAGCATCGAAAGCCTAAGTCCGTGCGTGACTTTAATCTGATAAACATTTCTTCAATCCTACGAACGGATCCTTCCGGAACCACCGCTAGGTATTTCGTCGGGAGGCCGTCAAAGGATTTATGCTGAAACTGTCTGTTTAGTCAATCCTCGACTATCCTGCGTCGCGTTCCATCGAATCCAATCGAATTTGCGTCCGAAAAGTCGAACATTGTGAGACTTTATTGTCGCCTAATTTTTATGTGGGAGGTGGGAGGGGGTGTAATTCAGCATCATTAAAGCTGCGAAGTGCTGCCAAATGCTTGCTGCAGTCTGGAAAGTTTCCCACTTGAGGCTTCCTATAATACTTTGAGAGCTTTGTCACATATGTATGTGATTGACAAGGTCGAAACGCAGACAGTGTATGTAGTAAGAAATGGTGTGCGTCATCGTGAAAGCAATTGGGACAAAACTGGTCTTCCTCATGCTTGAAGCAATGAAGATACTACTGCTTAAAACTGCCATTTCCGTTGAGCAGCTGTGACACTTAAAAGTCATTTTATTCAACTGCTGATATACTGAATCAATGTAAAAAAAATAACGTCTATCTCAATTTGTCTCGCTCTGTCAGACCCCAGCGACTTATTATTGGCTCCTTGGGTGGTACACTGCTGGTATTCACTATATGTATTATGATATGAACAGCAGTATATCAATGGTGTTCTATAAACTCGTTTCACAATAGTTTATTCATGTAATCAAGGGGCTTCTACATATATACCTATATGCAAAAACTATACATATTCCCACACTAGACCCTAAACTAAACTAAGCTATTAATTTGAACCACCCTGTATATCTATACGATCTTTATAACAATTTTCGAGATAATATTTTCCAAAGTTTTAATGATTAAAAACTGTTCAATCATCAGTCTAGTCATGTATGTAGGTATATAAAAAAAAAATATCCGTTAACCACTAATCTTCTCAGGCTAAATCTAAATATTCATTTAAAATAAACAAAATAACAAAAAAAAATAACGTAGAGATAAAAATTATTATTACTGCACGAAAATTTATGCGACGATTTTTTTTTTTAATTTTATTCCATCCGGCAACCAAGAGAGATAAAATAAATATTTAAGACATATCGCGTCATAAATAAACAGTAAAAAAATAAAAAAAAAAAATATAGAGATATTATGTGATAGATACTAGCTCTGGATATGAATAAGAGAAGTATTGCGAGTGAAACGTGTATTTTGCACAAATTTTATTTTTAGATTTATACCTATACTCAGATTATTCTTTTCTTTTTTTTTAATTATTATTTATTTTCAATAGCAATCGATGTGTGCGCGAATCTAATTACATCTTGTTTAATTTCGAATTAATATGCAACGAGCTAAATATTATAAGAAATTTCTAATTAATGTCGCAACGCGATCACCACACAAAAAAAGTTCAGTAGGTAGATATGTCGGTTGTAATGGAATTAGAAAGACGATCAAGCAAAAAAAAAAAAAAGAGTTATAAATCGAGTTTGCTTACTGGTAACGATCGTTGAAAAACTTTAATAATAAGAAGACAATGACTTGAAATTGCTACAATTATGTTTTTAACGCGAGAAAAACACAATAAAGCTAAAAAACGCAACCAACATTCATAAAAGAAACGCGCGCGCGATATTTTATGAGTATTTTGAACTTTGCGAGCGCGGCTATATGTATGCGTTTTAATAATGATCTGGAAGGCAAGGTATTTGTCCGAGCCGTCTCTTTCTCTCCATTTAATGTAAAAACTCGTTAAAATACCATAAAACCGAGTTAACAAAACAACTAACATACATCAACAAAAAAAAAAAAGAAACAAGAACTTCCATTTTATAGAATTTTTTTCTTATTTTGTTTTCTTAAGTCGTATTTTTTCTCTGCTTTATTAAATAAAAATAAAATTAACTCGACAAAAAAAAAAAACAACCCAATAACTCCTAAAGCTCTCCGAAGAAAAGTAGGTATTAAAAATGTAGACAAAAAAAAAAAACACAATATGCTGTAAAAAACTTCGCTCAGAACATCGAACCATATTTTTCTTTCTAACAAAATAAAATAACACATAACACAACTATCGTGTGTATAAAAGACCAGGGAAGGAATAAAGCAAAGATATACTCTAAGCAAAAAGAAAACAAAGTCGAAACCAAATCATAAGCATAAAAAACCAAACTAACTAAATAATCGGTTTTCATGTTTTATTTGAAAAGTTTGACTTAAAAGTAGAGTGAACGAGACAGAGACCGGTTTTTCTATGTGTTCCGAGGGGAAAATAATATTAAAATTATACACATATTGTTTGCTATGAAATTGGATTCGTCTTTTATTTTTTTTCTTTTTTATTATTATTCTTATTTAACCCATACAAAGACGAAAGGATAGGAAAATGCGCGATGCGCCTCTAGATTTTAATGGAAACGACAATATACCGAAACCGAACGTTAAAAACTTCCACACAATTTACAAAGGGGGCATTAAACACAAGAGAAAAGTTTGTATGCTTCCATACCCCGGTCCCGGTATACTATACACGATACGGCGCGTCGTATATTCATGTATAATATAGCGCGGGCTCCGTTTATCCGAAAGTGTATAAAAAGCATGAGCACATTAAAATTATGCCTTTCGGGCTCGGATTGGTAGTGGTATTTTTGTTTGGTTTGAGTGAGTACGACAAGCGGGATTTTTACCCCTGCCGGGAAACACACATACTAGCGTAGACATTTTTAAATTTATTACGGAAATATAAAACCTGACGGAGAACGTAAAGTAAATTTTAGTGTTAAAAATTTGGTTGAATCGAACGGATCGGTGTTGTTTTGTGACGAATTAATTTTGTCTTTTAGTGTATTGTGTAGTATTGTTGGTACGGACTCTCTCTAATACTGGGGCATACGTTAACTATATTCTATCGCCTAAAAAAAACAAAACAATAACAACAACTAATAATAATGTTAATTAAGTGAAGGGAAAGAGTGCGGAGAGATAAAACAATTGAGATAATTGTTAAGTTCTTCGTCTTTCTCAATGCTTTTAATATAAAATTATAGATAGTGTTTATTTTTTGTTGTTTCGTGTTATAATATAACGTGAGGTCGGTTATTCGAAGTTGCGGCTCTTTTCGTCTTGAGCTTTTTAATTTTTTTGTTTTGTGTTTACAATTATTGTTATTTTATGATTTACATAAATGTCTACTATTATCGCTGTGTGTAGTGATTGTTGATTACGTTTTTTTTTTCGTATCTCTATAAAATAATCATAAAAATAACCAACTTGGGGGAAAAAAATATTAATTTTAATTATACATATATTTTTTGCTATCGCGCACGCGTTCTCTATTTTTGTGTAGCAGTGTAGACTTCATACGCTAGTGTGTGACATTTGTTCGCTGCTTGAAACAATCGCGTTTTATTATTTTAAATTATTTAAATTAGTTTTTTTTTTTTTGTTGTAAATTGCTTATTTATTTTATTTCTTTCGTATAATTTTTTTCGATTCGTTTGAAATTAATGAAATTAAATGTGTGTGGTTTATTTTGTTTTAAGGTCTAAAAAAACAAAACAGAACTAATAAATAATAAAAGAAACTGAATACGAAGCGATTTTAATCGCACATTCGTAAACATTCCCGTAATCGTGGCACAACGTACTTATTATAGTAGTAATAATAGCGTTAAAAAGCGTAGACGACGTAAACGTAACGACGATATGGGCGACTTAGATATTTGCCTTATTAAGGAGTTCGCTCGTAGGCCGGGCTTCTACGATCGCAGTGATACACATTTTAAGGATAAGACCTATATACAACAAGCGTGGTCGGAAATATCGCATCAGTTGGGATATGACGGTAAGTAAAAATTGATTTTAATGATTTTTTTCAAAACAAGCATTTGATTTTTGGAACAAATAGTGTAATCCTTTGGCAATGGAACGCTCAAAGTGATTAGATTAGAAGCAGCAAAACATATCAACATATCAAGCATTTCATTCAAAAGTCCTGAAAACATAAATTCATTAACAATTAAACAAAACTGTATGCCATGGTGTCAAATATTTAACAAAGAGTTCAGTCAAATTTTTTCTATCAAAGAAAAATTTGGCAAAAAAAGTTTGCCGGCATTTGCTAGCCAGAAAGAATAGTTAAGCTTTTGACAAAATTTACACACGGAAAATGGAACATATTTTAATACTCCTCGTGTGCATAATATTTTAATTGAATCTTACCATATTTTTGGCAAATTCCCATTGTAGATTGTTTTATATTTATATCATTAAATACATACATTTGAACTTTGTTCCTTAACTCATCTTCGTGAAGTGTTAAGTGTATAAAATTTATAAAAATTACACCACGTGTCCACACTATAGTAATGTTTTCCTATACTCATCAGAGTCATGTTCTATAGAGATAGACAAAGCAGTTCTTTTTAGTGAGTGAGTAAACTCTGAATCACTTACTGAAAGGAACTAGTTCAGTGAACTAGTTCGAATTCAGTTTGAAAATCACTTTCCCGGCAAAGGAACTAGTTCTTTTCAGTTCGGAGTGAATATGAAAAGGAAAAAAAGGTCCTTACTCACGAAAGAAGTAGTTCTTTTCAAGTTCGGAGTGAATATGAGGAGGCAAAAAAAAGGCCATCACTCACGAAGAAACTAGTTCTTTTCCAGTTCGCAGTGAACTAAAAAAAAAAGGACCTCACTCCCGAAAGACATTCACCTGGGTTTAATCATTTCAAGCTTCACATCGCAAAGTAAGTACTTCCCCTTTCCAACGTGTGTCACGTGGTAAATCGAACTACAGTTCACCAAAAGGAGTGAGTTGGTTCACTCACTCACTTCAATGAACTGCTCTTTTGGAACAGTTCACTCATGAACGACCCATCTCTAATGTTCTATGAAAGCAACCTTCATGGTGCATTTACACTCAGCGTTTGCGACGAGCCTCTATCCCCACCAAAAAATCAATCAATGAAATAGCTCGTGCAGTCGCAAGAGTCTTACATTGAGAACAGGTTTGCAATGGCCTGATGGGGGTAGCTTCTCGCCTCGAGGCGAGCCTCATGGGTGAGTGTAAACCCACCATCACCTTTCTTTCAAATTTCTCAGTCGGGAAAGCGATTATCGTAGGTTAAACCGCTGACTTTCTTTTTTACTACCCCTTTCCGTCTCCACTTATCATAAGCATGGTATTACAAGAAAGTATTCAAAATTTTCAAAAATTAAAACACAAGGATTTCCAGTATTAACTGCCCTTGTGGATCATAAACTAGGGTCAATATTATTTATAGCTAAGAATGGGAGAATTTTAGCTCCACTGGAAAATGGTTTTGCGATAGTATGGTCAACTGATGCCCTAGTTTTAGTTTTAGGAAGAGGCGCAGCGCTGATCCACCGTGCACACTAGGCACCAAAAGAGCTCATTGTGATCCATTCAGAGCCTCCAGACATCACCTTAACAATCCAGATTCCTAAAGAACTTAGCTTATCCTGCCAAATCGACCTTAGGTCCTCCAAATTGTCAAAGAAAAGAATGTGTCCAACGGATGCCCTAAATACTGTCTAGACTTGGTGTCCTCATCCTGATATATTCACCCCATATTTTCATAACATTAATGCAACCGCTTGCATCTTAATATATCTGCAAATTACTTCTTATTTCTTCGATTTCGACGTCCTGATTCATCTGTTCAGACGTTCGTGTCCCTTAAATGTATTCAAAATCGTCTCATTCTGGTGTATTGCAATCTCAAGTGACAAGATTGAAGTCCATAACACGTTTTTTGCATATTGCAAAAATATTTACTTCCCTTTTAGGAATTGGAATGACTTGAGGTGTATGTAAAATCCACTAGGAGGATATTAACATTTTTACCGGCAACCAAGCTGTGATAACATCCTTGGTATCGTCCTCTTATTCCTGGACGCTGCAAGATATTGATTATCTCTTAAGCGTATGGCAGGACCGTTCAATATTCATCTGTTCTGAGTATCGGGGAATATTCCAGGTTACGTATTACCCTTCAGATTATGTCGGGAAATCGGAAACTGGATGTCTCATATGTGGAGGAAAGCAATTCAAGAAGGACGAGAGCATTACATGTCAGACTACGAGATCCTGACCCGTGCTGGATCTGAAATTTTATTGATTTCGGGTGAATATCGGTACCGCAGTTACTGACTGGATGGACGTGGCTGATGTGGTAAAGGACAAATTTTTAATTGTCAATTTGCTCTTGTCTTCATGAAATTTCTATTTAATTTGATTCGTCAAATATTTGACATTGTTGAATATAGTCTAATACACGCTTTTACCTTCTAAAGTAAATCCAATATAAACTCCTCATCTGGGATCTATAGCTGTTCCGAAAGAACTTATATTTTCTGGGAAAAATAATTCCTTAGGTAGGTCCTGTAAGTCGGATTCTACGTAGTATACATGTTGTAAACTATACCTGATCCTTTTGTTCTTCAGCAGCACATCAGCTTCTGGAAATCTTTTTAATCTTAATAGGTAATGAAAAATTTGCGTCTCGTAATCCTTCACGTTTCATTGTTAAATGCAGCGTATCCCATACCATAGTCGTTGTTTAGTTATATTTGGGACTTGAAATTGCCACTAACCCTCAGGTAGAAGCGAACCGATGGCGATCCTTTTCACATCCAGGTATTATTTTCTACCCATAGGATCAATGTTCTTTTATATACCTACATCCATACATGTACCTAATACAAATTCTTGAAAAGTAATACACACGTTCGCATTGGCATTTCTCCCTCCGAAACCCTTGAAGTTCACGCATATGTAGGCATATGTGTATATAATTCACTCTGATAAGATCGCTGCATTCTACATACTAACGTATAACCGTAACGTTTTTGCTACCCCTAAGTTTTGCTACGGTATGCAAATAAGCTTGTTCCATCACATCCTACATGAAAACTTAATACCGAAAAGGACTACCGATAGAACGATGGACATTCTGCTTCTGTATTATTATTGAGCTCGTTTCATCGCTTCCTTAAAGAAGATTTCTATAATCTAAAATTTAAAGAAAACTTCTCTAATCTGCGCAAAATTTAAAAATATTTTGACACCAGATACCGGTATAAGAGATATTGAATTCAAAGACTTTAATATTTTATAATGAAAGGATTTTGTACGCGAAGAAAAGGAAAACACGATCGGCCATAAAGGATTTGCCAACGTTTTGAAAAGTATTTTTTCTTACAAAAAATGCCAAAGGATTTATTGCTAGGGGCCGCCCTAAAAGAGCAGTACAATAAGATATTTGGAAATATACTTTGAAAAGGAAAAAAGTGAACAGAGGCTCAAAAACAATACTTCATCAATTTTTGACAGTGGCCTCGTATACACCGGTATTAACTTCGTCCGTATTAAGAGTGAAGCCGTATTAAGGAAGGGTGTAAACGTGCGGTATTAAGTTAGTCCAGTTCCGCATGTGGACTAGAACTAGACTAACTTAAACCGAGCACAGTATTATGGCAATACCAAGCTTCCATGTTCACAGATGCATTTTCCATATAGTTTCATCGCTACATGCAATGAAGGGAAACTACGCGTATCTGAGACATTAACCTGCATGTGTCAACTTCACATATGACGTATAAAGCAAGTGGATTAACTTAGTTCGCTCAGGCGGTATAAACGGCAATCGTACTAACTTAATACCGAGAAACCGTATTACCGATTGCGGTATATACGAGGCCAGTGATTGAAATGGTATATTAAGCAGCAAGGGAAAAAGATAATAATATTTTGAATTTAAAAAAAATGAGCCCTTTCAATGTTACAGATCGTTCAATCAAGAACCTCTAAAACAAAGTTAATTTCTAACAAAATTGCACCCAAAATATGAAAAAGCTGTTTGCTTAATCAATTTCTTAAGGTTGAGCTTACATTTGAGTAACGATATTTCACCGAAATATTTGAATTCAAATTGTAAACAGTGGTCGGATTGAAAAGCTTCAAAAAATATACACTTTTTAGGCTTTTCCGGTCGGTGTATCGAAATATGCTGCCAAAGCCGTCTGTTAAAACCTGCGCACGTAATGTCCGAATATGGCCGGACGCTAGAACGTGTCGTGCATGCGAATGATATCTTAAACTGTTAAAGAATTTGCAAATTTTTAAAATACTCCATCTTAGCGCATCCAAACAGAGCTAACAGCTTTAACTGATCCCATTTGTCATTTAGACTCCTTCTATCAGTAACTATGTCCCTTAGGCGCCTTTTAATAAGTTTTTGCTTAGTGAGTATCAGTTCCAAGCCAGGCCAGTTAAATGGTGACTAATTGTAGGATTTTTTTTTAAATACATATCTATTGTTAGACGCTTATTACATGTATCATTGAGCAATGTGTTCCTTCACACATGTCATTACTCGTATCTCAAAACAAAAATTAGTTAACACGACAGATTGATAATTTCTTTAGGCCAATTGAAAAAGAAACCTGCGTTTAATCAAAGTTTGTGGTATTAAAATCCAATGCTTGTTTAAAGAATCAGCCATCAACTCTAAACGATTCACATTCAATTAATAAACTACCTTAATTCCAAATAGCAAATCTTCTCAAGGATCGAATGTACCAGTTACGCAATCGTTACAATCTCGAAAAGCGTCGATTGGACAATCTTCGAATGGAGGAACCGTCGAAACAAATTCGATCACCATGGCCACTATTCTATCACTTGACATTCCTCGATGGTCACATACGGCCACGACGATCCTATAAAAGTATGATGCGTCGACATTTGGATACCGAACGAAGCGGTAACGAAGAGGATCCCATTGCGATACCGGAAAGACGGCATTCATCCTTGCATAACGGATCGCAACATAGCAATGGAAATATCGATATTAAATACGAAACAGAAATTGATTCGTAAGTAGAATTTCATTTTGATTTTAATTTCGATAGTCAAAAATTTTTTGTTTTCTGTTTTTAGCGAGGAAGAACCAAAGCCTATTGATACCGACAGTAATTTTTTGGATCCATCAAATTTTCTGTAAGTCTGAATCTAATACATCATTTGGTTGATTGGATGAACGACCATTCATTCACACCCGATTCAATATTTTATCGAATATAACAATGTCCGTTTTATTTCAGAGCGGATGACGTCGATAGCGTTGGTGAGCAGCCACCAAGCCACTACGGTAGCAGTAATGGACGATCAGCTCCGCCTACAACTCGAGGAAGCGGTAGCATTAATGTCCGAAGTATTGAATCGCTTAAACGTAATCTATCGACAACGTCCGATGATTTCGAGCAGCAGCTTCCAGTAAAGAAATTCTCACGAACAATCGACATAACGACACAGCCGGAAGGGCGTGTCAATAAGTTCGATGCATTTGGTCGATTTTTGGCCGCTTCGTTGTCCGATTTAAACGAAAATAAGGCTCTCGAATTGATCGAAAAGATCACATCGGATGTTGTAAAAGCTCTCATGGAAAATAAAACACCAAGCAATTAAATTCTAAGACAGCGCCGAAATGGACATTAAAATAAAACTAAGCTTAATGTTAAGAATAAAGAAAAGTTACGTATGTATTTAAAGCTAGGTTTTTCGAATTGTTTTATTTTATACTGAAGGAGAAGGAAACCAGGACGTTGTAAACCACCCTTAGGCCTTTTATTGTATCTGTCTCACTTTTCTTGCCTGGTATTTACAGATCTCTGATTTAAGATTGACCCGGCTGCGTTCGATTCGGTATCAGGACATAATCACAAAAAATTTTCCACGTGGTTTTATCTAATATCAAAAATATACTCGACATAGTTGCTGTACTATGTACACAAGGAGTCTGTGTTTAGTCCTCCTTCAGAATCATTCGATATGTCACGAATAGTCGATTATGTTACATCATTTGTATTGCTCTCTAAAGCCTTGAAAATTCACAGATATGAAATGTATTTGGGATGCCCATTTCTTCCAACAATGTCCGTATAATCGACAAAGGCTGACCCATTTTTCTAACTAAAGGTTTAAAGTGCTCTCCATAGCGTCAATTCACTCTGGGGAGAGTAACATACAGGGAAGTACAAGATTTTATGTGCTGACTTCATGAGGGGCCTATCCAAAAAATTGTGTTATTTCTCACGTAAAATAGAATATTAGCGTTGTTTCTCTGCATATGTTTCTTTGCTGGAGAACACAATTTAGCAGCCTTCACAAGGAAGTGATTACTTGTAGAGATGAGTCGTTCATGAGTGAACTGTTCCAAAAGAGGAGTTCCTTGAAGTGAGTGAGAGAACTATCTCTCTCCTTTTGGTGAACTGTAGGAAGTACTTTCTTTGCTATGTGAAGCTTGAAAGTGAATGTCTTTCGGGAGTGAGGCCCTTTTTTTTAGTTCATTGCGAACTGAAAAAGAACTAGTTCCTTCGCGAGAGATGACATTTTTTTTCTCCTCATATTCACTCCGAACTTGAAAAGAACTAGTTTCTTCGCCGGGGAAGTGATTTTCAAAATGAACTCAAACTAGATCACTGAACTAGTTCCTTTCAGTGAGTGAGTCGGAATTCACTCACTCACTAAAGAGAACTGCTTTGCCCATCTCTAATTACTTGTCTTCACCCTATTCGAACTTTTACGAACCCATTACAGAGTTCCCCAGATGATAAAAAAATTGCTTAACTAAATTGCGACTTATGTCTTTGGTTGGTTAACGTGTCAGCCCTGTCTCCTAGACAGGGCTCAATTAGCTCAGAGGCGGTTTTGAAACCACAAACTCATGCTAAACCCGGCTGTTAAGGGCTGTTATGACAGGGGACTTTAGAGAGTGAAAGTGGGGAAAAATGGTTGGATTGCATCGATATAACCTCCCCGTGCTGTTCAGGAATAGTAATAACTCACCAATTTTCTTCCCCGAAATATCCGTCAGGTCCCCGTAGAAGGGTCTGCCTAGCGCTCGCTATCAGGCTCTAGCTAAAGCCGGACATTCCCAAAGGAAATGAACGAGCGACTCTCGCTCATTAGTGTCCTGGTAGCTGCGGCAGTGTACATTGAACGGAATGCTTAATTTGGCTGCATGATCCCCAATTGGCCAGTGACCCTGTACAGATCGCCGTGATTCTGGAGACATCTGCCCGGGTCTTGTATAGAAGTTCGTCTGATTTGGTTCGGTTGTAAGATGGCCACATCTTCCTAGATATTGGGCAGGTGGTTAGGGTCTTCGATCTGGAGTTAGCCGCTATCTGGAAGTGAGAGAGTATGGCCCTTTTTACAGCTCCTAAAGGAACGTGTCTTTATTTACGAGAACGATATAAGCCTTATGATGAATTTGGTTCTTTCCTTTTAATTTAAGGTACTGGACAATATTGTGAACAAAATTTTTTCACGTACCATAATTGTCAGCAGCCAGCCGGTAGAACGACGAGAACAGTAACATTAGTCGCTTGCTAGAACCCTCAAGTAAGTAAGGAAGTTTATATATTTTTTTAATAACCACCGGCTGGACTCAATTCTGAACGACATGAGTCAGAAATAATAAGCCATGATCAAAGGACGAATCATCATTCCGGCTTATAGCCATGTTACCTGCAGCTACCTAGGATCTAACAAACTATCATCGAATTATTTGATTAAAGTGAAGAAAACCAACCAAGAATTTAAACTCTGCCTATTTTCCAGCCAAAGGTAAATATGATCACAAAACGATTGTGGTCGCAACTTCAACACTAGATCATTTTTGTTGAACCTGTTTGCATCTTACTATCATCAATCACTTTTGACACCCTCGTTAACATAATTTATCACTCCTTATGCGAAGGTAGTTTACCTCCATTCTTGATCTTTGTTCAATAAATTTCAACTTGATAATAATTAGCGAGAAAATGTGATCTTTTCATCCCAAAGTAGAGTTCAATAAAAATGAATTTGTTCCAACGCCTCGACGGGTGAGGCCATCAAACTACAACAACCTCCTACACACGTGATTTTTTTTTTCAGCTCTAAAGAACTAGTGGAAAAATCTAATAGCCCGAAGGTAACTTCGAGATTCCAGGTGTATCGAGGTCGAAGCCATGCTTTCGATTTGAGACTGTGTTGCGGATGTGGCTGTGGGCTACCTTGATTCTCATAGGTCCGTTGCCAATTATCAGTGCACTTCGACCTCTTCAAATATTGCGATCCAAGCACAAAGTATTAGATGGAAGGAAGCGCAACATCTCCAGGTTGGATTGAGGATGTTGGGAAGACTATGGTTGAATCTATGCGAATGTAACGATGATGGTAAACACATTGGATAATGGGTCTTTCCTCACCGACGAGTGTGTCGGGGAGGGAAAAAATTAATCATTGTCGAATGATTTGCTAGATTTAAGCCGATCTCTGAAGAGGCAAATCAAACAATCTAGTCGGCTAGTAGATAGATGTTAGATGCTGACCGACGACGGGTGATCGTACCGTTTGAAGATCGCTGATCCTCTGATGTTGCGGAGCGTTTATTGTCGGTCGAGGCTTACTTGGACACATCGTTTCGCATTATTCCGTTTTCACAGAGCCGACCATCGGAACGCATGGTATTCACAACTCATTATCACCTCACTTTGTTTGATAATTTGTTCGGTTTGATCGTTCATTGTTTACCCTGTCCATCCGTCCTCGTCATCAGTCTTCCATGTCAATGCTGCGGTATAATAAACCTTTGCTTTACGAATCTTTAAAACCGTGTGAATGACTTCATTAACGGTGTTTAGTCAAGACGCTTTTGCAGTCAACAGCAATCACAACTGTTAATGCTTATAATGGGCAAATTGGAATGATGACGGTTTTCAATGCGTCCGTAAATCTCTCTCACCGGAAAAAGAAGCGAGATCGTAAGTGATCTTTACACAGTAATAAAGTGAGTGTGTAATCATACCTTAAACTAAAGACTACTACTGTTCTATCCGGGGGTGATCTTAAGGCAACGATCGGCAATTAAACCCCGCGGGATCACTGAGGGCGGTAACATCAAATAGTGTGTACACGCGCGCATATATAGAATAAGTAGAAATTCCCAAACTGATTGTTATTTGATCGACATAAATTGGAAGAAAGAATATGTGCTTGAAAGACAAGATTTTTCGTTATTAATTAAATTGCAGTATTTTTCTTCATCTATTTGTTGTATTGCGAGACTAGTTCTAGTTGAATGATCTGTCTGAAACCGTTTGAATAATTGAAGGAGGAAATAACATATAAAATAGCGATCGCACAGCTTCTGCTCGAGTCACAGCGCCACTTTAATCGAGGAAGAGGATTGAAAATTGCCCTAGAGTTTTCGCGATGAAGATCAATTTTAGATGAGTTGATCGTGCGGTGATCGTGATCAGTGCAGAAAAGTTGAAATGAAAAATCAAAATAATAAAACAATCGCCCACAGAAGATAATTATCTATCCTATGGCTTGGTTGGTTTGGCTTATCCAATCATATTTACGAGTAAGTCAATTGTCTTCCTGATTATGTTCAGTTTTTGTTTGTTTGTTTGTTTGTTTGTTTGTTTGTTTGTTTGTTTTGTTGGGGTTTGGTTTTGACGTGATTTCGCCTTTTGTTCGGATTTTTAATAATTGCAATTTTCTTTTCCTTTTTCAGATTTTCACGTTGATAGTGGATTGAGAAATTATTGATTATGCTTTTGTATAGAGCGTGTGTAGGTCAGGTCATAAAAGTTCAAAAGAAACATTAAATCAGAATGGGTAAGTATTTTTCAAGAATTAAGGGGGGTGCGATTTTTGTAAAATTTCAAAAAGTTTTAAAATAATAAAAAATGTTTTTTTTTCTCAATAAGTGAATCTCTACTTAGTTGGATAGGACGTACAAGCTCATCGACAACCGTTTTGGGATACCATAGCAACGGAAAAATATCTTTGCAGCTCTACCTTATAGACCAAAGAATTATGACGATGCTTTTGTGAAAATTAATAGATAATAAAGATTTTACCTCTTGGGTATCTAGAAAAAAATTCCTTTTGCCTTTAAATTCCTCGGGCTACCTGGACTCTTTATGAAGGCTCTAGATAGATTGGTAGAGTGAGTGGATAGAGTGGAAATAGGGGCTAGTACGGCTAACGTCTGTCACTGCATCCACAGTTGGGCCTATTGTGGTGTCCCCCGGATTGACTATGATTCCTCTTCAATCCCTGCGATTTCAATAGCCTAGTGTTTTGATTAAATCCTTTTTTTAAAGCTTTCATTTAAATTATGCTTTTTAGTTCGTTTTCGAATAAATCAGGCAAAAGAAAAATCTACTCTCTCCCATAACGTTTCTTATTTTCTCGAAATGAATCTAAGCACTTTCCTTCATATGCACAGTAAACATTTTTTACAACATTTATCGTTGGCGATTTGTTGCCAATCAAAAAAGGGTAAAATTAAAACCGAATTTAATTTTAAATTTCAATTGCTAATCCACACACACGCACTGAAGCCCTTCGATACATTTCGAGAAGTTTTTTCCTAAGAAGTTTCCTTATATCCCAATAAAGAATTGTAAAAGTACAAATTGCAATATATTTTTCAGACTTTTTAACTGTAACATTACAATTCAGAGGTATATTTCATACAGTTGAAGGGGGATTATCTGAGTAGCAAATTATTGTTTTTTTAAAAAAAAAAAAAAATTTCGCTCATCTTAAAGTTTATAGTGTTAAGAATGTTGTCTGTAAATTTCATATTGAAATTCCAATAATTGTGGAAGTAATAGGCAATTAACCGGAATGGGCCCTTCGTGAATTCTCTATATAGAACGTCATTCACACGCGATTATCTCGAAACATACTTTACAAAGACGGTTCTCAAAATCTTCGGAAAACGGCTGAACCGATTTCTTCGAAAATTTCACAAATTATTTTTGGATAGGTTTTCTCCTTCGGTACGTAGGATTTTTTATTTAACTTATTTACTTTTTTTTTATATCAAGCCAGAAAGGTCGATAATTGAGGTTAAAAACTGAAAATAAAGTTCAATCGGCCGCTATTTTGTTAAAAAAAATTTCTTACAAAAACCCCTACGTAGCGATTTTCAGAATCATTTGAAATTTTTTGCTTTGGATCAACCGCCTGCATGTAATCGTGGGAACTGCAGAGCGTGCGAGCGACGGACATTCCTTACGCCGACCCTGACAGCAGCGCCTCTGGTTGATATTATACCTATATACATATGTATAAAAAAAAAATATTAGCATACCTGAACATATATAAATACTTTGGAATAAAACCAATCTGGTTTAAATCGAGCAAATAGTTTTTGAGATAATAACTTCTAAAATTCAACTATTTTTCCTGCTTTCTACTCAGAAGATCCCCCCCCCCCCTTAAGTAAACTTACAATAACTTAAATGTAACAGTCCATTTTACATAGATTTTCGTCTAAATTTACACTCTGATTTAAATTTACATGCTTTACGTAACAAATTTCAATGTGGTAATTATTGTAAAGATTGCAACATTTTTCATTGTTTGGCTTACATTCCTGAAATGCAGATGTACTTCACCATTAACAAGAACAACAAGTTTTTTTTTTGCAGAATGAATTCACCAGAGTTTCAGCGTTCAAGGTAGTAATTATCTCCGCACTTAGGTTAGGTTTAGGTACTTAGATATAGAAAAATCAGAACGTTTTACACGCCTTTCAAATACTCTCAAAAATAAATCTTCAGCTTCAGCTATTTCTGTACTACATTTACACCTAGGACTCGGTGATAAATGTTACAACCTTCATTTACGCGCTGTACTGGCCTCTACAAAAAAATTTGTCCCACAGTCCAGTCTTCAAATTCAAATTCAAATTCTTTATTTAATTCCTTAGTAATAACAGTATGGTTGCGCTTATTATAAACTATTTGGTGATCAGGATAAATCCTTTGCGATCCATGGAGTTCGTATAAATTTATGTTGAAGTGTAAAAAGTCTAGTTACATCATGTATTAGAATAAAGTTAACCCAAGGAAAAGGAATTAGCAAAAACCATGTATGAAAAAAAATAACATAAAAAATAAAAATAAAAGCATAACTTAATCTAGAACTTAAAGTAAGAACTAGACCTAGGTGATGCAATAGTTACAATTTTACTACATTTGCGTCTATCTAGAAAGGAGAGAGAATCAGCGGGTTGTCTGACGATACAGTCCAGTCTTTATATTGTTGAAACCCTCCTTCGTACACCGTCACCGACAGCTTCCGAAATTGTTTAAAAACGATTTAAGTGTTTTTATTTGTGCCTTTATAGTTTTTTTTTGCTTATAGTTTTTTTTCTTGTTTTGTTATTCTTTTTCTTTTGTTATATTCTTTATTTTTCCTCTTTTTCGTTAATTTTCTTTACTTCTCTTTATTCCTTTCCTATTTATTTTCCTGTTCTCTTTCATATTCCTTGTCCTTTCCTTTTCAATGTTTTTCTGTTTGTTTCCCTTTTCTTTTTTCTTTTCTTTGTGTTTAGTTCTCTTTTTTCTATCCTTTTCTCTTTGTTTAGTAATTTTTTTTTTCCTCTTTTTTCTTATTTCACTACTTTTCCTTCTTTTAATTTTCACATTTTGCTATTTTTTAATTTTCTTATTTAGCTATTCTTTAACTTTTTTTTAATTTTCTTATTTTGTAGATTTTTTTTTAATTTTTTCTGTTTTTCTTTTTGTTTTTTTAATTTCTTTTCTTTCATTTCTTTTTGTTTTTTTAATTTCTTTTCTTTCATTTCTTTTTTTTTTATTTCTTTTTATATATATTTTTTGAATGGTGAAGATTGCTATTAAGGAAAATCATTAAATTTCATCATGAATTATTCAAAATATGGAAATTTTACTGTGAGCGGGTCTTACAAACGAAGTACACTGTTTAATGCGTTGTGAAGATTTCAAAAGTAACGCAATCCTGTGGATGTCAGAAGAATTAGATTTACCTATCAATAAAACTATCATATCCAGCACAATAAATCAGAATTACAGTCCACAGCAGATTTCATCCATAAATATTGTACCGATAGTAAAATTGACTTTAATTGTAAGAATATTGAAAATAATAACGCAGTCTGCTAAATTTTACGATCGCCAAGAGTCTGTCCGTTGTGGCTAGGGAAGATCTTAGATGTCTATAAACTGGGATCGGCACAACTGATACTTTCGACAGGAACATACCTCGCACTTTGTCCGCAGAATCCGCCATTTATACGGCATTAACTAAATATTAATTACAAATTACGAAAATATTGTGTAAACGATCAAAAATTAAATATTTCCGTGCATCAGTCGTCCTATCAGTTAACTACCAGTTGCCGATATCTGCAACAACATTGTACGAAAAAGTCTACAGTTACAGGTGAGAAATGATCTTGCGATCAACAATTAGATGCAATAAAAAATAGTCAGAACTCTGCTATTTGTATCATTAATTGAAAATAATGATCACTCCCGCTTTCTTTTTATGGTGATGGTGGCTATTCAGTTCCCATGGTACTGAAAATAAACCAGAGAGAAACCCAACATCAGGAAAATGTTGCGTGATTGTTAGAGCCATCTTTTCTGAACCCTGATGATGATCATATGAGTCCAACGATCGTTTTGCTGTACCTGGTCCCTAGGTGATCGTGGCCATTTCTTTACATCGAAAAAAAAAATCATTGGCTATCGGTTCTCATCTGTGATCAAGGAAACTTCTACACATCCAATAACTTGTTAATGATCGGCTTTCCTCCACAAGATCATGGTAACTTCTTCCCACCAGGCAGTGATCGCTGCGACGCTGCAATTAGCTATAAAAGAGATTTAAGCAATGTGAAAATGATCTGTCCTCTCGATGCTAATCCTCGGTAGTCACTCGCATTAAGAAATTATGCACGAAACCACCGTAGCATAGACCCTGAGTCCATATTTTATGGGTCTGATCTGCATAATGTATAGAGGTTCTTACCGCCGGATTGGTAACTATAAACATGAATGTGGATGGCATGTGCCCGCGATAAATTCTTATAAACTCTTGAGTCTAGTAGCATTTGAAGAAAATTAAGCGAGGGGTGGGACAACGCCGGCAAGTGGACGCCGAATCATTTTCCAAACGTTTAGCTAACAAATAGCAAGCGGGCTTGCATTAATTACAATACCGCCAATGCCCGAACAAGTGCCTTTACTTAGTTTAAATGACTCGGACGAGAACGGTTCGTACGGCGAAAAAACACGTATAATTGCAAATTTAGTTGCCGTTTATTCAAATGTTTGTGTTTTTTGTGATACGTCCTTAATTATGCACGTTTTGGTTCACAATTTCTAAGTTGGGTTCCCATCACTACTCGTATTTGATCGTTGTTGCTTTTCTTAAGAGGTGTAATTCGAAAATAAAGCAGGATCTAAACACCGTGCAATAGTACTGCTGAAGAAAACCACTTTTTTCAGTGCTTCTTCAAAAACAGTGGTGGACGTTTCGGTAACCTTTGAAACTGAAGATGATCTGGACATAGTCAGTGGCTTATACCTGAAGTAATCAGTGATTCTTTAAGTTCAGTAGAATGTGCTCCTAGGTGGCGTAGGGATCGAATTTGGAAGTGATGGAGATTGAGAGCAAACTATCGAGTTCATATTGACTCCTTAGATTGGAAATAGGGGTCGGTGTGGTTAACCTCTGCCACTGAAGCCACAGTTGGGCCTATTGGGACGTCCCCCGGGTTTCTTACGATTCCTCTTCAATCCCTGTGCTTTCAATGAAGCCTAGTATTTTGCGAAGAGGAATGGTCAGGAATTCCGATGGTTCCATGAAACCCTGACCAAAGTGACGAAACCCTCATATTCACAGAAGATATGCTGTGGTGTTTCGTCTTCGTCAGTGCATATTCTGCAAAATTTTGGTCTAAGAGAGACCAATCCTATTGAGATGCTTCCTCACGTGACAATGCCCAGTCAGAGCTCCCACTAGGGTTCGGGTCTGATATTTGCTTAGTTGTAGATAATCAGATGTTTTTTTTCCCGAATGCTTTGGCATAAAAAGCTTTGAGTGCCTGTTGCCCGGTGCGAAGTCCCAGTGAATGGCACTTTGCGATTTTTGCCACATTCGGATGTTCATTCTGGCTGTGCTTATCCCACAAAATGGGTATGGTTCCATGAAGTCAGCTTATTGCCTCCTTGATGAGTTTAGAATTTATCTTCCCTACGTACTCTCTATTACTGACCGAATAGATAGCAACATTCCTATCATTTTCTTCGAACCAGTAATTTCTATGGTTTCCAACTGCGTCCCTTTCGTTTCTTTCTTCGAACTGAGTTTCTGCAGGAGTTCGCTGGACCCGATAGTATCTCCATTACTCGTACTTTGCAGAGTATTGTTCACATATCATGAAAGTTTTGAATCAGCAACAACTATACCCAACAAGGAGGTAAAGTGATAACACCAAATTACTGACCTATAGCTTTTACGTATGTGTTCGCTGAAGTAGGATTTCGCTTTGGCATTCAAGTGTCTTAGTTCCACTAAGGTCTTTGGCTTTCGTTTCACCTTGCTAAGTATCGCAGTTTGAAATCTTTCTTTCCAAGCGTTCTATAAGTCTGGATCCATTCCGGTGACCCACAGGGCTCAGTTCTGTTTACAATTTTATTTCTACATAATGAGTTACCAACTATGTAACTACTAATTTTTGGCCTAATGACGAAATTCCTTTCTAGTCACAAAAATCGATCGTCCATGGAATCGAACTCCGGTGCCCGGTTTGACATGTGGAGATACTTGCCACTGCATTACAGACACTTGGAGAAGTAGATAACTCGTGATATGAGGACTATAAAAGGCGAGTGGTTCAATTAAGAGGACTTACAGTTCGAGTACGAATAAAACTAATAACTGCAACGAGGACGTAATAGAAACGCAAATCGTGCATAGTGTGACTCTTTTTCTACTTACTATTCCGCACAAAATGTGAACGGCTATCCGTACAATTTCAATTATACGATCGTTCATAAATTTTCCTGTTGTCACGCTCGAAAGCTGTTTGGGAGGTATTTTACAGCCGAGCCGCGCAATCTGCAAACAAAAAGGCTTAGTGCCTATGAAAATCCCAAGAGCCCAGACCCGAACTGCTTTTGTAAAAGGTGTGTTTTTTTTGAGTTGCATATCTACAAGAAAATTCTAGAGATTCAATCTGGAAACATTAGGCGCGCACTAAGACTGCAATTAATCATCACTATGACATGGTACACATGTTCTGTTAAAGAAAATCCATCGGGTCTGGCGATATATCGAAAGATTGCAGCTCACTGGAAAGGTAAGTAAATGAAGGAAATTCGATGGCTCCTCCTTGTGGAGATCATTGGGCTCGATCGATTGAAGAACTGTGATTTTTGGATCGGATAAAAAGATCTTGCGAGCTCAGGGAATTGACAACGAGCTAGGTAAGTTTTGTGTTCGAAAGTCGTCTTGAATGTTTACTAGAAGGAGGAGGAGGAGGTGGTGGTGGGTGATACCAACGTCATTTTGTCAGAGTCACTTTTTGTAGGTCGTGCCTTGTGCTTATTTGCTGTTTTAATGTACAAATTGCACTTGTCCCGGCCTGCTGATGATGGCTGATTCAACACGGTGCTAACATAGTTTTTCATCAGTTTTATTCATTTTTAATTAATTTTCTTCTAAGTTTGTAGCGATTCCCGGAAGCGGGAATTAAATTCGAGTCTTAGCATTAAGTAGAAATTAAATAAACTCAGAAGAACTACCTACCAGCTACAAATAATTCGGTTTCTGGGTAAGTAAATTGGATGGCTACTTCTCCGAGTCCATGTGCTGTAGCGGCAGCAATTGTGAGTGTCATGTCAAGAGGCCGGGGTTCAATTCCTGAGAGTAAACTTCTTTGTTTATATTAGAGATGGGTCGTTCATGAGTGAACTGTTCCAAAAGAGCAGCTGATTGAAGTGAGTGAGTGAACTTACTGACTCCTTTTGGTGAACTGTAGTTCGTGTGGTCAGTTCCTTCGTGAGTGAGGACCTTTTCTTTTCTTTCTTTTTTTTAGGTTCTTACATTCAATCGGAACTTGTAGTTAACTAGTTCCTTCGTGAGTGAGGACCTTCCTTTTTTTTTAGGTCCTCACATTCACTCTGAACTTTAAAACAACTTGTTCCTTCGCCGGGTAAGTGATCTTCAAAAGGAACTCGAACAAGTTCATTTCAGTGAGTGAGTCGGATCTCACTCACTCACTAAAAGGAACTGCTTTGCCCATCTCTACTCACAGTATTGCTTAGTGAGCTTAAGACGGTAATCTCCACTCCATTGTTCCATGTTGTTCCTTTTTTTGTATTGTCCACTTTGCCACCCAAGAAAATAAGGGATCGTGAAAAGATCATTCCCATTAGTTGAAGCTATTACAGCTTTAACAAATTTTTAAAAGTAGTGTATGATCGCTATGTCTAGATTTCGATGCGGTGAACGCTTGTAAGCCCTTAGGATAAACGGATTAAGTCAACCTTCCCGATTATGAAACTAATTGGTCGCCATTTGTTTGTGTACTTAGGAATTTTCAAACAAGATCACTTCGGCTAGATCTGAGCGACGATACGATCCTCGAGATATTTTCCAAGCGCGACTATTAGCATCGAGTGGAAATCTTATCGGTATAAAAGAGCCGTTACATTGAGTTATTAAGATGAAGATGAAACGATCATGAGATGATGAAGATCAGCCGTTTAAGAATTTGTTGCAAACTCTTCGCATTACAAGTCCCAGGCAACGTTTTGATCGACGCAACTAAAATACGCAGCCAATATTCTGATAGAACTGATTTTGATTTATTTTCTTGCGATCGTCAGCGGATTTTGCGATCCTCCAGTCGCCCGGTACAACAAAGTTCGTAGGCTTGGACAGGTCGGTAATTACATAGCAACTATAGGCTTAGTGTCCAAGGAAATGGATGAAACTATCTAAAAGTGTTCTTCGCATAAAACATGCATCTTGGTAATTGATTACAGTAATTCCGAGATATAGTACGCTCATTACCCACCGGGCAGCTCCTAGTACCGTCCTCCTCCATTACGCGTACTGATCAGTTACGCTATTTAAAAACGAATCATTTTCCAATACTGTAATAATAGTGGATAATGCTCTCGATATAATCGACTGAGGTGGTGGTTGCTGCGCGCAATGATCTTCCGTAACAAGTGCCTTGGAAAATTTTCAATTTATTTTGGTAATTATTGGCAAGTCATCGATCGGACATTCGATGAGAATATCGGAAGAATCGATAACGGATCGACATAAATCACGACGGGGAAATATTTGATGTTTGGATTTACTAGAAATTATCGGGATCTTTTATGGACAGAAGGGGCCGGCCGGCTACAACTAATCATTTTGTATACTTGTACGCGAACTATGTACTTAGCTGTGCCCGCTAAGTCGAAGATCTTAACAAGTTCTCGATCCGCACGTCAATAAAACGGATAATGAAACGATCTTGGATGCCGGAGTGATCAGTGATCGCGCGGTTCTTTTATTTTTTTTTTTTTTTCCATCAATTTCTTCTTCATTTGCTGGCAAGTCGTAACCCTTTCACTGCCATTTCTTTTCGAGATTCATCTTCTTTGCTCGGAAGTTTTTCAGACCGAGATTGATGCGAAATGTGCGAGGTTTTCGGATTGAGTGGGTCTTTTTCTATGCGTCGTAGGTACGATTTGTTTTGATTCCCATCGCATTCGAATGCACGATCAGTTGTTCAATGGGAAATTCGATAAATTGTACCTGTACGTTTTGTGAGCCCCCAAGATCTTGGCAAAACTCACATTGAGACGAAAAAAAAACCCGTTGAGATTTGAAACGGATTAAAATTAATCAATGTCCGATTTGGTCATTGCGCGAAACAAATTGATTTTGAGGTCGTGATGAAGAGAATATGTGTTCGTTAAAAGATGTGTTAAAGGTTTCAGCGAAACGGGGCTTGAAATCAGTTTCAATTCCTGATTAATCTAATCCGGTATGCAGGGCAGAGCCATTATCAATCTTGCCCAGGAGTACAGTTCCCTATTGGAGGGATTTGTACTCTGAAGTGCTGAACTGGCCTTTAAAAATTCATTTCTCTAATCCAGGATCTATCAGCACATCACTTGCGATTCAAAGATTCATACAAAACCTTAGAGAAGGCTTAAAACGATCTTCTTTTGACTATCGACGACGGTAAACGCTTGGCTCCTGGTCATTAAATCACAGATTAGATGTCTGCACTGAAGCAACAAGTAATCGAAAGTCAAAGTTTAGTGAATCAGGTGAAGATAAAGCCCAAAATGAAATGCTCTCTTCCATCTTTAACTCTATACGTTGATCCTTAAGTTGAATCTTCAAATGACGTGACCACCGAGGAATAATAACGAAGGTTAGTTCCCAAAGGGATTAGCGAAAGTCAAAGGACTGAACTGTAACGATTATCTGAAAGAGAGATCAAAATTTTATGTCTCCTCATGTGAAGAAAGTGTTTATTTGACTTCTTTAAAATCGGTGTTCATAGTTATTAAATGACTGTATCTAACATCACAGTTGCGGAATGGCGCTGCTAGCAGTAAAACGCATTGTATATTGTATGCTCTGAAAGGGTTTCATACTAGAGATGAGTCGTTCAGGAGTGAACTGTTCTCCATTGAAGTTAATGAGTAAAATAACTCACTCACTTTATTGAAGTTAGTGAGTGAAGTAACTCATTCACTTCATTGAAGATAGTTAGTGAAGTAACTCACTCCTTTTATTGAACTGCAGCTCCATTGCGCATGTGACAAAAAACTTGACCAACCTTTTTGTTTTCATCATCTTTAAGATGTACTGTCCTTTTTTTTTGCTCGTCATCTTGTAGATGCACTGACGATTAGAGATGGGCAAAGCAGTTCCTTTTAGTGAGTGAGTGAACTCCGATTCACTCACTGAAATGAACTAGTTCGAGTTCCTTTTGAAGATCACTTACCCGGCGAAGGAACTAATTCTTTTCAAGTTCAGAGTGAATATGAGGACCTAAAAAAAAAAGGTCCTCATTCACGAAGGAACTAGTTCTTTTCAAGTTCACTCACTCACTTCAATGAACTGCTCTTTTGGAACAGTTCAGTCATGAACGACCCACCTCTACTGAGGTTGGAGCGAAGAGTTCTGGAACTACTTTACTGAACTGTACAGTAATTTTTTTTCTTTGGTCCTCATCTTCTAGATCTGCTGACGAAACAAAGGAACGATGGAATGAAAATTTCCGAAACTACTTCATTGAACTCATTCCTTAAAGTGAGTAACTCGGAGTGAAGTACTTCACTGAATGGAACTGCTTTGCCCATCTCTAGTTCATACTACATTGCGTTTTTCTTGTATGTATAAGCACGTTATATTGAGTGTCGAAAGAAAATATTTGATTAGGAATGGCTATATGATTCAAAACAAATTCTTCAGTCTTTTGCGAAATTTGAGCTCCTTTACATGCGTGAAGGTGATCAGATGGAATTACTGTTTTAATAAAACTGTAGGCAGTATTTTTAAGTACCTAGCTACTTGGTATGTAGTCTGAGTGGCTTAGTGGCTGGAGCACTTCTCTTCGGTGTACCTGGTATCAGGTTCGAATCTGCTTGGCGACAAGTAATTTTCGAGAATGGGATTAGGTGCCGGACTACCAGTTCACTCAGCTGAAAATGAGTACCTGAGTTAAAAATCGGGGTAATAATCACGGACGAGCGTGTAGCTGACCACTTCACCTCCTAGGGTTCCGTTGGTCTCGTAATGAAGTAACTCTAGCATTACTTCAAGGCCTAGTCCTAGGGTTGTTGCGCCATTTATTATTTTTAGCTACTAAGGCAAGGGCAAGTAGTTCAGAGATACTAGATTAGTGGATTATTCAACAAAGATTAGATAGTAAAAAAACAAAGGCCTTGTACTGCACCTTAGAATTTTACACCAAATTAAGCCGACTTAGTAACTGATGATATCACGACTATAGGTCACACGAGTTTGAGAAAACATATTTAAATACCTAGAGGACAATCACTCATAACATGACCGAAGAAGATGGCTCTATTAGCCAATTTGCTATGGAAATTTCTTTCTTAGTAATTTCTTATTTTGCATCCTTTTCGCGTATTCTTCTTCTTCAAGACCTCTTCGATTGTAACCCTAGGGTTCGGTAATTTTTACGCAAAACCATGACCCTCCAGTCCATCAGCAAAAAATTTCAAGGAATTTCTTTGAAATATTTACATGCGTGTGAGACTTGGTCCTAATTCACTGTACTTTTTTCGGTTTTAAACCACGAAACATGCAAGCTTAATGCCCGATGGAGAAAATATCAAGATAAACAAAAGATGTATTGAAATCGGTCCGTGATAGCCGTTACTGCATATGTAATTTATGTAAATAATGGAAGCGTTCTTTCATCCAACTTTCGTTAATAACCTAATTGGGAAACATACGAGTACATTCAATTTCGTAATTGGTCTTGCGTTTTAAGCAATTTTCCAAACAAATGATTAGTGCCACTCTTTTGTTGATACAGAAATGATTCTGAAATGGGTAAATTGGTATTGTTACTCGTGTCGAATGGTGTCTTCCGAAAATTAATAAGAGATTTAAGTGTGTATTATGATATTGGGGTTTTAAGTAAATTTCCAGTAATGCCACTCTGGTTCTAAAGAGTTTTGTTCGTGTACATAATGCAGTTGATTAATAGACCTTGGTAGATTGATTAACAGACCTTGGTAGCCCAGTACGAGCTCCATCCCGTGGATCGTGTAATTTAATCATGCTCCTGAAATGATTCAGGGACTTGCTTCTAAAGTTATTTTCTACGATTCCAAAATAGTTAAAGATTTTCTTATAAGACCCGACGAGAGGTCATAAGCCAGGTATATTCATTGGTGCTTAGATTTGAAGGATCTTGAAAGCATTGATGAAAGATAGTAGATTTTTGAATCGTTAAATCGAGTTTCCAAGTAGGAAAGCAAGAAAAATGTAAGTGAAAGATCGGAAGATCTTGCGCGCTACATTAGGCGTGTTTTAATGCTCTCCAGAGTAGGATGGTACAGCATAAATATACGTGAAACAACAACAACATCCAGGATAGTAAACCCACTTTATTATAGTCTGACGAACCTGACTTTTTTGTCGAAATTCACAAAACAGTTCACAAATTTTTTTTGTGGGAAACTGAATATCTGTCTTGCCGAATTTTCTTTGTTACTGGAAACTATACCTCTACCATTTTGCTATGGTTTGTTCACATGCAATCCCATATGTTTCAAAAGTAGTTCCTGTATCTGCTTTTTCATTCCTAGAATTTGATTTAGTCCTGGGTCAAGTTGTATCCGCTATAAGCAATATGGAGCACGCAATTAAAAAATTGAATGTGGCATGTAAAAGGATTTAATTTTCCTTCCAGTAAGGCTTCCTTTGTAGTTAGAACAATTGGGGGTATGAGAATTTTCTAAAAAAAAAACTATACATATCACCTTGATCAAAAAGTTCCCAGAATAACCACCGTGTGGCGCTTTTATTGTTCCGATTTGCGTTCTGTTTTTTTTTTGTTAAGTTGGTACATCTGTTGTTGACTTTCACTCTAAATCTTAGCGTCATAGCTTGACATTTGCAAAAGTTACGTAGCCAAGAGTACATCTATCTCTGTGTGTGTTGGCGATTTTTTCAGTCGAAAAAAGAGGGCAATGCTCACGGTTTTCATGGATTACAACGGTGTAGTGCATCATGAATTTTTGCCAGAATGCCAGACAGTAAACAAAGAGTATTACAGTAGAACTCACATAAATGCAACCCTGATAGACGCAATACTCTCGTAAATGCAACGGAACGCAATGTCCCGAACCCGTCCTATAGAGATCTTGTATATTTAGAACCGCATAAATTCAACCCGCATAAATGCAACCCGCATATATGCAATACCCGTCTAATTTCAATGAAATTTAAGAGAAGAATTTTTGTACTTTGCGTTTTTGCCCCCTTAAGTGCAATTTCCCTACATGAAGAAATTTTTGTGCACGTGCAGTTCTTCGAATATCGTTTTGAATATTTCCAGAATAATGAGAAAGAACCGAAGATTGCTTGACAAGTGCGTTTCGTGGTAGGGATTAGTTGCACTAACTAATATTAATATTGTTTGCGACTGAACTAAAGACATGCTTTACAAAAAATTGACTTAAGGGGCCATGGGTCCGGTACGACCATTTTTTGTCCCTGTTTGATTTTTCTTTCTTGAGAGGATTTTAATCGCTTGAAATCGTTTTTCGTTCGTGTAATTTGGCGTGGACAATGCGCCTGTATCTTTCGCTGTCTACCAGCGAACTAATTTTGATTATAGTGTTATATGTTTTCAAATTATTTCAAAGGCATAACTATTAAAAATCAACAATTTTTTCATTGATTTATCTTTTAGAAATACCAATTAATTATAGGTATACCATCTATGATACTTTTCAATGAAATGCGGCCTTTTTATGTAATTCTTGCCATGAAAATCGTGAAAAATTGCTTCAGTTTAACTTCATATATTATTAACAAAAATGAAATTTTTTTAAAATTTGAATTTTGGAGGACATTCTTTAAGGTTTTTTTAGCATTATATTAAAGAAAATGACATGTTAATCATTCAAAAAATAGGAAATATCTGTTCAAAAAATTCGAATTTACGCATTTTAAAAAATGTTCAAGGGTTGTTGTTCTTGTCAGTTTGTCATTTTTATTTGTATGTAGGTATGTATGTACTTAGCACCGTTTAAGAACAGTGTAGTTGTACGTATACGGGCACCGTTTAAAAGTACATATCATAAGTGCACTTAAACGGACACCGCTTAAACGATAAACTCGTATAATTGCAATGAAAGTCTTGGAAAAAATCAAGTTGCAATTAAGCGGGTTTTACTGGTAGAACTCGCATACATGCAACCCTGATAGACGCAATACTCTCGTAAATGCAACGTACCCCGTCTATCATATATTTAGAACCGCATAAATGCAACCCGCATGTACATATGCAATACCCGACTAATTTCAATGAAATTCGAGAGAAGAATTTTTTGTACTCTGCGTTTTTGCCCTCTTAAGTGCAATTTCGCTACATGAAGAAATTTTTGTGCACGTGCAGTTATTCGAATATTGTTTTGAATGTTCCCAGAATAATGAGAAAGAATCGAAGATTGCTTGACTATTGCGTTTCGTGGTAGGGATTAGTTAGTTCAACAAGCTGAACCTGTGAGCATCAAAGGAATTCGTGTTTAGTGACTGTCTGTATGTTCAATATTAGAGTTGATTTTTGCGTGATACAAACGTAAGTTGGAATTTAATCCTGTAAATTTTCATTTTTACAATACGCATTTTCCATTTCTTATTTTTAGATTGATTTCAACTAGCATCATTTTCGAATATATAAAATTTTCTTCTATTAACATTGGTAAGATAAATTTCTATAAATATGTACATACATAGTCAATTACGATTCCAGAAGCACGTCAGTGCCGCGTTTCTTAAACGTTTTAAAGAAAGTTATATAATAAAAATGAAAAAATCGAGGCTGTAGATACTAGTGATGTGCAATTCAATTACTTTTCAATAACGAATAATTACTGAATACATCAACTTCAGTATTCGATATTTAGTATCCGATACTTCTTCAAATACTTTACCAGCCATGAGGTATTCATTTGACTACATGCTCGGATATAGTGAATACTTGGCTTAGTATTCAATTACTTCGGTATTCGATACTTGTTTAAATACTTTACCAAGCTGAGTAAAATATATTCTGCTTGATTTGAGGTATAATATTGAGTGGTATTTGAAATTAGGCAAAATCGAATATCTATCAAAAGTGGTATTCCATACTAGTAATTATTTAAAGTATCGAATACTAAGGTCGTTTCTCAATTTCTTGCTTAGGTCTACGTCTACGTCTAGTTATAACAGTTATGACGTCAGACCTAGCAAAAGCGTTGTTGGTTTGTGTCTTGGCTATCAGTCAATCTAAAGCTTTTATTACACTGTATGATCACTTGGTCAAACAGTGTAATACAAGCTTAAGGAAATGTAAAAAAAATCCAAATTTTGGATTTTTGCAGTGTCAAATAAGCATCAGCTGATCCATTTCGAGCTTTTTCTAAACTGTTATAATAGCAATGCTATGCTGTGACGTCAACATAGACGTAGACGTAGACTTAGCAAGGAATTGAGAAACGACCTAAGTAACGAATAATTACTTTTTGCACACCTCTAGTAGATACGTGTCTTATTGGAAATTATGTATACCTAATTCAGTAATTTTTAATGCACTTTCGTGCTTGCAGATAATGCCTCCTAAAAGAAAGCATTCCAAACTTACCGTCCAAACAAAATTGGATATTTTGGAAAAATTGAAGGCTGGTACCACTCGGGTGGAGTTGTGCAATAAGTATGGATGTAACAACTCTACACTCAGCAGAATAATACAGAACGAAAATAATATTAAGAAAGTAAGCTTGGAAAATGGCAATATCAGCCGAGTACGGTTTCGGAAAGGATTGCATGAGCCCATCAATCAAGCCGTATCCGAATGGTTTCGACAAATGAGATCGAAAAATGCAGTAATATCTGGACCGATGATAATGGAACAGGCGTCTAAATTTGCGCAAATGTTGAATATTGATAATTTTCGCCCAAGCAATGGATGGCTTGATAGATGGAAAAGAAAAGAAAATGTTCACTTCAACAAAAAACATGATGAAAAGAACTCTGCTGATGAAATTTCTGCGAATGAGTGGATAAAAAAAGTGATGGGACAATTTATACAGGACTACAGACCAGAAAACATATTTAATGCCGATGAAACCGGCCTTTTTTATAAAGCCCTTCCTCAAGGAACATTGGCTTCAAAGGGTGATAATATTGCCGGCAGCAAAATGCACAAGGATAGATTGACACTTCTTTTGATGTGCAATATGGATGGATCGGAAAAGTTTGCCTGGACGATTGGGAAATCCCGGAAACCCTCTTGTTTTCGATCGAAGAATGCTTTGCCAATTCCATATTTTTCTCAAAGTAAAAGCTGGATGACTAACTCGATTTGGATAGAAATTTTAAAAGAACTAGAGAAAAAGTTCGAAAAACAAGGACGAACGATTCTTTTGTTGGTGGACAATGCTGCTTGCCATAAAGTCAGAGAACGCTTGAACCTGAAATATGTACATCTAAAATTTTTACCAGCAAATACTACTTCACTCATTCAGCCGTTAGATCAAGGCATCATTCGATGCTTCAAAGCTTATTACAGGCAAAATATTATTGGAAGGCAGTTGATATCACTGGAGAGTGGAAAAACGATAGATGAATTTTCAAAATCTTTTAATATTTTGGATGCGATGGATTTGATCAAAAGATCATGGTGGCTTGTAACACCAGCTACAATTAAAAACTCCTTTAAAAAAGCAGGTTTCATTCAGAATGATGAAAATGAAATCTTAGTTGAGGACGAAATTCTTGATATACCCATATCAGTGCTAGAATTTGAATTCTATATCAACTGTGATTCAAACTTGGACATTTGTGGCGACATCTCCGAACAAGAAATAATGGATGATATTATGATAACTTCTAATACGGAGATAGAAGTTCCCGACGAAGAAGAAAACAACAGCGTTGCAGTGACTTCACTAACACCAAGTCGTCAGCAGGTATTTGAAGCTCTAAGAACGTTGAAAACATTTATTGATGACAACGATCTGCATTGCGACTCGTTTTTCTTCAAAATAGAAGACATCGTCATAAATCATTTCATTAAAAACTCAACACAAAACAAATAAAGTAAATCAGTGATATAAAAAAAAAAAAAAAAAAATTAGTATGTGTTAATATTTTTTGTATTTTTTGTACATATTAATATTTGCGACTGAATTAAAGACATGCTTTACAAAAAAATTTACTTTAGTATACTTTAAGTTTCTATAACGAATTATTTTTAGGTTAGTAGTCTGGGTGGCTTAGTGGCTAGAGCACTTGCCTTCGGTGCATCGGGTTCCAGGTTCGAATCTGCTTGGCGACAAGTAATTTTCGAAAATGGGATTGGGTGCCGGACTACCAGTTCACTCAGCTGAAAATGAGTACCGGAGTTAAAAATCGGGGTAATAATCACGGATGAGCGTGTAGCTGACCCTTTCACCTTCCAGTGTTCCGTTGGTCTCGTAATGAAGTAACTCTAGCATTACTTCAAGGCCTAGGCCCGATTTGGGCTGTTGTGCCATTGATTATTATTATTATTATCTTTTAATTTTGAGTAGCAATCTAATAGGACTCTTTAATGAAGGACATACAAGATGCACACACGTAATACTACTTCATCCTTAACTACAATATAAATCAGAGTTCTGTTTTATCTAGAGTATTATATGGTTGGCTTGCAGCCGATCGTGACTGCAGTATGTTATTACATAGTTCCAAGTGAAGAGCTTGTTTTTTAGGTCATCATATTTCCCTACAGCATTTATAATTTCTTTCTCGCGAACTGCGAACTACAAGAACGGACTAGTTCGCAAGTGCTCGGGAACTAGTTCATTCGCAATCACTAAGGTTAACTACAATGCGTAAGCCTAGAAAGTTGAACGTAAACGAATCAATTATTTTGTTTCAAATCCAAACAAATTCAATAGGATTTAATCAATTTTTTTTTTTATAAAATAACGTATTTTTTTTTTTTGTTGTTTTAAATGCTTTTTTTAATTCATTTAATATGGATTTTATATAAAATAAAAAATAGTAGTAGTAAATTAGTACAAGTATGCAATAATAAACAGAAATTTAAAAACAAAAATCATATGTACATAAAACCGAAATTGAAAAATTGCAAGAACTCATTACGAATTTATCATTTTAGCCTTTTTAATATGAAGACGAAGATGAAGAATAAGTAACCTCTAATTTAATGTTGCAATCATTTGTCGCTGTTGTTGATTGACCTGGTTTAAAATATTGTTCCAACGTTGTTTGTCTTGCCTTGCTTTCAGCTTCTTTTTGCAGTTCTTTATAACAGTTAATAGTTGAGTTAATTTCTCGAGAAACTGTAGCACTGCGTTCTATGTCGGGATCATTTTCAAGAAGGATTTTTATTCCTTGTTCGAAACAAAAAAGGGCATTCGATAAATTTGCTGGTGTTAGATGCTGGTATACAACAGGCTCTGATGCTGGCTCCTCATTTAGTGGTTGATCTATTTCCATTTGAATCAGTTCGTCGTTTGAAAGTGGTCCTCTATCATCATTTAGTAAATCGAGCACATCAACTTCGTTCAAATCCTCAAAACCAAAATCATTTGCTAGGTTCAATATGGTTTGTCGAATTTCGGCAAGAGAATCAACTTCAGCGTCCTTAGTTTCTATGCATTCTGGCCATATTTTTTTCCAAATAAAATTCATTGTGGTTGATCTCAATTCCTTCCACGATTCGCTAATGTTGTGCACAGCATCTTTGATGTTGTAGTTTTTCCAAAATCGTTGAATTGAAGAATCATCATCAGTTTCTGCGATAAGTTTCCGAAAATTGTTCCGTAAATAAAATGCCTTAAAAGTGTCTATTGCACCCTGATCTATTGGTTGCATCAGAGCAGCTGTATTTTTGGGAAGATATTCTATCTTTACATCTTCTGATAATTCGGATAAATATACCGGATGTTCTGAATCATTATTCAAAATTAGCAAAGCCTTGTTGCTAAGGTTCTTGTCTTGTAAATATATTTTCACTTCTGGACAAAAGTGATTTATGAACCAGTCTTCGAGAAGAAAGTCAGTCATCCAAGCTCTCTTATTGAACTTCCAAATGACGGGCAATTCTTTCTTGTTCAGCCCTTTAAAACACCGTGGATTTTCAGAAGGATATATCAAAAGTGGTGTTAGCTTAAAATCGCCCGCAGCATTAGCACCAAGGAGCAAAGTTAATCGTTCTTTAGACATCTTATAACCAGATGCAGACTTTTCGCTCTTCGAAATGCAATTTCTTTCAGGCATTCGCTTCCAATAGAGTCCTGTCTCGGCCACATTAAAAACTTGTTCAGGTTGGTATCCACCTCTTTCAATAATTCCTTTCAAAATGTTGGGATATTTTTTAGCGGCGTCATCATCTACACTAGCTGCTTCAGCTTTTATTTCTAAGTTTTGTACATTGTGTCGATTTTTAAATTTTTCAAACCAACCACGGCTTCCCTGGAATGTTATATCAGGCATACATTCATCGGTATCCACTCTCTTCAAATTTTCGAATATACTTCTCGCTTTTTCTTGGATAGCCATTTGGCTCATTGGCATCCGCCTTTGGTTGTTATCTTCAATCCAGATACATAGTAATTTTTCCATTTTTTCCATAATGCTATGTCTTTGGCGAGTTAATTTTGGGGCACTTAATGGTGCTGCACATTGCAACTGTGCTTTAATTTTTTCTTTGTTATCGCGAATAGTTTGAACGGTAGACTTCGCCAGTCCAACTGACTTACAAATTTCGGTAATTTTCTTACCCGCTTCAATAAGACGTAAAACTTTTAGTTTTGTCTCTAGCGTGACAGATTTTCGGCTTCTCTTTTTGCTTTTATCAGTCTCCAAATTCGACGAACGGTTCGGCGGCATTGTCTTAAGTGTGTTTAAAAGAAATATGTAATAAATTAAGATAATATTTTCTTTTTAATACGTACCAAAAATATTTCCAATTTTTCTAGTTCATACAAACAGAAACAAAACACAATCAGAAAACAAGAATAAACACATGCACTAACGAACACGTAAACTTCTAGACTACTCTGCATTAGAGTTGTATTCGTTCGTTCGTTATACGAACGCATAACGAAACTTTTCGGGCCGTAAATCGAAAAGAGAATTTGAGAAGGCCGTTATAGCGTAAAGCCGTATAAAGAGCGGCCGTATAGCAAGGTATTAGTGACATTAGTGTATGTACAAGAGAAATGAATAAAGAGCAGTACAGAATGAACGCATCGCAGTCGGTTTGGTGTGGCAAATAACGGAGGGGAAAAACGAGTTTTAAATACATGCGATTGTATGTAGGTATCTGCACAGAATGAATAGGGTAAACTACCCAGTCACGAGTCCCTCACCCGGTGACGAGCCCCCTTACAATACATTTATAAATAACTAGAAAAACGGTTGTATACGGATATATTAACTATTTTTAGATATTAGCTTTGTATGTTCTACATATTTAACACTTGTGCAATTTTGAAGGCACTCATATGAAGTTGTAAAGGCGTGATTAAAAAGTGTCTTCGAATGCTGTAATTTCTTATAAAATTTACTAAGAAAGTGCTGATTTCTTTTATTTTTGTGTTTAAAGTGCTGTTATTTATGTTATTGAAAATAGGCTGTTAGTGTTAATCTCCTATTATATTATATAATTAATTGTATTTTTCCTTGATATTTTTCGTTTTTCTCCGAAAATGGAGGGGGCTCGGTACTGGGTAGTAAATATTTGAAGTTTCCAGTCACGAGCCCCATGGCTCGTTACTGGTTATATTGCATGATTGCACTGATCCCAGTCTCGAGCCTTCTCATAATTAATGAATAGATTTAACGTTTAAGACCTTTAGATTTATTTTAAATTTGGCAGATTTAAGGTAGAATATGGGTTCCATCAACAAGACAGCCAAATTCTGTAATATCCTTGAGGAACTCTGCAAAATTCATTGCATACAAAAATTTAAATTGTGAAAAATTTTGATTTCTACATAGATCTCAGAAGGAGGTTACGCCCAGACTGTTGGCCGATTTTTTAAACGGTGTTTCTTATATCTTGAATAATTTACAGCAAATGTAACGTCATCTAAGGCGCTGTATACATTGCATATGACCGAACGAATTTTCCGATACGATTTATCGTTTTTCGACCTATTGTGAAATCTTTAGTTATTGATAAATTAGTTATAATCGTAAATTATAGCATTTTCAAGAATAGCATTAAAGAAAATCTCAGGAAATTGTAGTTTTAATTGACAATAAAAGAAAACATGAATCCGTCGTACGACTAAAAATATTCGTACCCACAGACGGACTTTTTTTAATAATATTAATCAAAATCCAAATACCTAGAAATTTTCTCTTATGATTTTCTTAAAAATATTATAATTAACGATTTCAACCAGTTTTCTAATAGCTGAAGACTTGACAATAAGCAGAAAAACGAAAAATCGGTTCGGTCGTGTGCAATGTGTACAACGCGTTATTCAAGCGAATAAGGGGGCTCGAGACTGGCAAAATCACTGGTTCGTAACTGGTATAGGGGGGCTCGTCACTCGGCTAGACACTTGAAAATAATCTCCTCGGTCGATTTTTCGTGTTATTTTTAAATTTAAAGAGATTGGAGAGATTTTAATGCTATATTGTACATCTAAAGAGTTGAAAGATAAGAAAAAAATAAAATACAAAATGAAAGAAACTTTGATGAGCATTAAAAACAATTCACTGATTTTCGCGTTCATATCAATTTCGTTTTGATTATTGACACTGAGGAAACTGCGAACTTAATCCGGTTATTGTGTTCATGCAGCGTTTACTTCCGGTTTACACCGATTCATTGCATCTCGTTGCGACTTTTTGACATTCCAAACCGACTGCGATGCGTTCGGCTCTTAAGTAAAAAAGTTAAATGGGAAGAATAAGAATTGAATACCTATCGTAGGTGTGTTTTAATGCTCTCCAGAATAGAGCACCTAATCGGCAGGCGAAAAAAAACGATCCAGGGTATTATCTGGAGTACATTTTATTGTTTAGATTTGGCAGCCCTGCGCTGTCAAATTTGAAATTAAGTGACATTTCCGTTTCGGTTTGTTACATTCAATTTGAAAAATATTTTTAAAAGTACGACGAGATCTGTTAAAGATAGTCAAAATGTTAAGTTTTGTTTAAGTTCCTTCTCATGTAAAGTAAATAATCGGCGATTCGAGAGACACATATTTTCCACTTCTCGCATCTTATAATAGACGAAATTTTATTCAAACAAAGCAATCACTCACCTTTTCTTTTCTTGCTTATTCATTTCACTTTAATTTCTATTTTTCCTTTCTTTGCTGCAAAACTTATGCCAATATAACTGTCACCGGATTTGATTTTATTGCAGTTCGGTTGCATTTCTGTTGTATTAACAAAAATGCTTCCAACCATTAAAATCGAATCGAGTAAAGCGAATTAAAGCGAATTAAAGCGACTTCATCCTAGGCTCACACCATTTATTCTCTCCGGAGTAGGATATATAACCTAGTAAAATTAGTGGGTTTACTATCCTGGATATTGTTGTTGTTTCACGTATACTTATGCTGTACTATCCTACTCTGGAGAGCATTAAAACACGCCTAGTATAAAGCAATTAATGAAGTTGTAAGTTAGTAGCAAGCAAGAGTTAAAAAGAAAGAAAATAAAAATGTTGGAGTTCGTATTGAATGTACTAACATTATTGTATTTCTAAATTAGCGCTATGACTTTAAGGCTAATAAAGAGAAAATACCGATCTAACGACGTATGTTAGCCCGTCGCCAGAAATAGTAACAATAGCTTCTTGTGTCAGACATAAACAAAATGCATACAACTGGCCTTTGTACTCAAACGTGAACTAGAACAGGTTCAGAGAGCGTCTTTTTTTTTCATTGAAAGCAAAGTTTCGAATGAAATCTAGGACGTGGATAACTCTGACAGGACACGTGCAGAGCTTTAGAAAGCTTCGACTCAAAAACGGTTGGGCAGCAATAGCAGTGAGTCAAGTGTCCTTCAGTCTACCGGAGAAATTACTTAAAGACGTTTCTTTTCGAATTCCCATTAATAGAACTTAGTGCTAGTAGAGTCTCAGTGCATTTCCCGATCGAAAGAAAAATATTCCAAGATTTCAAAGCTTGACCGTGAAAATGAAGTTCGCGTTTAAAGTTCGGAAAATTTCTTCGCATGCTTTTAAATCAGTGAAAAATCGATAGAGTCCTTCGTGAAGCGTAGCTGCACGATAAACTTGTTGATAAATGCGGAAATTGTACTCGGAAAATATTCCCACGTGAAGTGTTGTCGTTGTCTAATCCGATTATTATGATAAATATTAAATTGTACGGGAAGCCATCAACTGCATCATTAAATCCGTACAGTACCCGAATTCCGGACGAAACAAGGAACGATTCTAATCTTCCGGCGTCGGAAGAACCGCAATTTCAATTTACCGACAATTTAGTGAGTCCTTGCACGCCAGTTCTGTACTCAACTAATCGCGGACTTTACTTGCGCACTCGCAAAGGTTGGCGAACTGCGGGCTCAAGCCAAGAAACCAAGAAGAACTACAATTTTCAGTTTTGTGATTTGGAGAGATGGGTAAAAACTGTGATTTATTTTTTGTTTAATGTATGAAAAATATTTGTTTCAAATATTCAAATATCCACTTTAATATCCTTCGTTCGAACGGATCACGAGCGGGAGCACGGTAGACACACAGGCATGGCGAAATATGTAGCGTAAATACGTGCACGAATGCCCCTCGTTTTCTTTGGTGCACATTTCATCTGACTCGGTCATATCGTCGAATTGATTGTTCGGGGGATTTGTGCACGTATTTACGCTATATATTTGTGAGTTTACCGTGCTCCCGCTCGTGATCCGCTCGTCGTACGGAAAACTGGTGTACGCAAAATTTGTAGGAAATTTAGTCCTCTACAGCTTTGCCATTTAAATATGTCACCTATTTTCAATAAAAATGGTCGAAAAGTTTAAAAAACTGGGACAATCTCCTAATTTTTTACACTTTACGCTTATTATTAGCAATAAATAATGATTTTACGAAAAATTTGTTTAGATGAAAAAGATAGAGAATTTAATTCTCTATAAATTTGGTTCTAATCATTTTTAGCGAGAAATGCAAAATACGGCTACAAATCGACAAAACAGAAAATTCAAAATTTCGGGTACACGCCATATCCAATTTTTGTGTAAAACTGTGATTCCCTATTCTACTCGTACTCCATCATTGGAACCTAACCACGTCAAAACATTTCGCATTCCATTTTTTTCTTTAAGAATTCCTAGATTTACTGGACTAATAGGGAATTTTATGCATTTGCCGGTGAATGTTCATTCGGAGCAAAGTGCAGATTGGCCCACTCACACTCACTCCAGGTTATTTTACTATTATGTATCTTTATAATGAAACAAACGGAATAATTTCATAATTTTTCTTTTAATCTTTATTTTAATCTTCAAGTTTTTTTCCGTTACTTTTTGAAAATGATATCGGTCAAGTAGGCGACGCCATTGACCATTTGGGCTATTTTTCCCGCATTTTTAATCGTTTTGGCGAGAACTTCGGGCAATAAGTTCTCACACCTCTTGAGAGATATTCTGTTTGATAGATTCCAGAATCTGTGGCTAGTTCTAAGAGACACATGACTTCAAAAAACCTGAAAAAAGAAGTCAAAAGCAGTCAAATTGCCGGAGAGTGATCGACAAACAATTAGTCGACTCGAAACCCATCCTTTGAAATAGTCTTGTTGAAACCACATATCCTCTAGTCTCGATCGAATTATTCCGTAAAGAAATAGTCACGAGTATTCCAAAAATCCGTTCAGGTCTCACTAGGGACCGTTAAGCGCCAAATATCCACCCACTTTCTCACAAACGCGAACTCCAGATGGAGAGAACTGATCAACTGCGTTATTGTTCCAAAATATATCAATCATAGCATATCGTCAATTGCCGCAGCTGTGGGGAGGTAAACAAGAGGGAAACTGTTATCCACCTTTTTTGCGAGTGTTCAGCCCTAGCAAGAGCCAGACTTCGCGTACTAGGCAAACCTTTCTTTAATAACCTTAACGAGATCTCGAAGAACAAGATTGGAGAACTGATCATCTTCCTGAACAGCTCCGGATGGATGTGATAATCCATTGAAGTCCCAGATCTCTCTTAAGACCCCATGAGTCCGGTACGATCATTTTTTGTCCCTGTTTGATTTTTCTTTTTTGAGAGGATTTTAATCGATTGAAATCGTTTTTCGTTCGTGTAATTTGGCGTGGACAATGCGTCTGCATCGTTCGCTGTCTATCAACGAACTAATTTTGATTTTACAGAAAAAAATAGTCTTATAGGTTTTCAAATTATTTGAAACGCATAACTATTAAAAATCAATAATTTTTTCATTGATTTATCTTCTAGAAATACCAATCAATTATACTATCTATGATACTTTTCAATGAAATGTGATCTTCTTATGTAATTCTTGCCATGAAAATCATGAAAAATTTTCAGTTTGACTTCATATATTACATACTAACAAAAATGAAAAATTTTAAAATTCGATTTATAGAAAACGTTCTTTAGGATTTTATCTAACATTATATTAATAAAAATGACATGTTAATTATTCAAGAAATAGGTAATATGCGTTTGAAAAACTCGAATTTATGCATTTTAAAAAATGTTCAAGGGTTGTTGTTTTAATAGCATTTTTTCCAAATACAGTTTTGTATTTTTTCTCTATGTATGACCTAGTTTACATACCACTTAATAAAGTGGTGTAATTTTATTTTGGTTTTTTTGTTGCCATTAACGTGAAATATTGGTAAGAAAACAGTCATAAATCATCAAAATCGTATTTAACGTGCACATGGAGCCTTAAACCATGTATCCACTTCATTAACTCTCAACGACCAGGTTAAACGAGTTGTAGTATCAAAACGGCGCTTCCTGTGTTAATTGGACCTTGTTTTCGGCAGACGGGCCGCCAAAAACCAACCATTCCAAGATCTTTATGAGTATAGCATTCTATGGTTTGTCGACGTGTATTCTGCATCTGTTTTTTTTTCACAAATATCAAAACGAAACGGACACTTGCCGCCATTTGCAAAAGTGATAACATCTTCCAAAAGGGTGATGATTCATTTTGGGCCACTCTGCAGAAGTTCCTTGTGAATATGAAGCGAATTCATGTGTCAAGTAAACATTCGCCTAAAAGTTTCATTATTGACTCAATTCCTAACCGACTGATATACGTGGTTGTAAAATGGCGATGTGTAGGTTCTGAGAATTTTTTAATTGCGATTCATTAGAGATTAATATAAACTGTGATCGATGTATACAAAGTAAAATGTTTAAATCGTTTCAAATATTCCCCTCAATTTTGTCGTGCGGAGTGACAGGTGTTTGCTATCTATACGCTCTTGTAAATACTTACTCCGATTTAAATTAAAAGTACTGAAAGTTCTATCATACGGGGTTACGAGCGTAGTTCTATCTTTTGAGCGATAACAATTTTTTCGTACGAAGAAAGTTCGGAATTTAGCAAAACTTTTTTACGCGACTCCTCGGGACCACAAGTATTCAATGTTGAGATTATCACGCAAAATCGAACATTTTCACTGAACTTGTGCGTTTCGTAAAAACTTTTCATTGATAAAATCAGAATGAAAAAGCTCATCGACACGTGCTGTTTATATTTACGAGGAGCTTTTGATAGTTATCATGTGCTTTTATTCACGCTAATGAAATTTCAGTTAAATTTTTTTTTTCTTTATGCAGAGTTCAAATCGAGCGTACACCGTAAGCCTTAGTGAGGACATCGAACACGCGCTTCCGAATGCCAACACCCGAAATCGTTCAGTTCGTTTTGTTATGGAACATGGCGGCGAAAGTTCGAACTCGACGATTTCGATAAGTCAACAGAACAGCCGGTAGTGGTGATTTTCGAAATTCAGGTGAGAGATGGACTGATTTTTCTGTTTTTGTTTACAATTTCTTTATTATCAAGCCACGCTTCACACTGAAGTGTGCTGTGTCACAATATTATTGGATGTTGTTCTGGTAGAAGGTGTTTTGTACTATTATTTTAGCTGCAATTTTACAGTGGGGAAAAATTACACAGAAGTAAATGAGTCATTTTGCTTTAAAGTGTTGACAAAATGATAGTGTGTTAAAATTTAATGTTAATACTGCGTATAAAAAAAAAAGTTTTGACTAGGTGAACTGGAACTTAAGATAAGTTTAGGTTATAGCGTCGGTGGTGTAATGGTCAGCATAGTTGCCTTCCAAGCAGTTGATCCGGGTTCGATTCCCGGCCGACGCACTCTTTTTTTATTTTTTCAGCTCAGTTTCTTAGTATGTAATCTGACAGCTTAAATGTGTGAACTGCAAAATTTTATTTTATCTTATAGTTTTTATGCCACACATCATGATACTAGTTATGCTAACAATAGACCGGTCACTCGCTTGATGAGAACTGCTAACAATAACAAGCATTCAGCTATGTTGGACATACTTTCTACAAAATATTGATTACCAAAAGGCAATACAATTATTATAATTTTTCTTTGTTATTTAGTTTTTATTTTTTTCAAAATTATTATTTACTTTCAGTCTTATTTTTTTTTTCTCTTTTTTTTAACACTTTATTTTCTCTTTTACATTTATATTTATAAGTTTGTAAATTTCATTCGAGGGTCTGGTACCCGTAAATAAATAAATAAATATACCTAGTGGGCACAGAGGTAAAAAGATTAATTGGAGCCGAGCATGCGACAACAACCCAATTGGTTCAAGATGTGGAACACATTAGAGAGGGATTTAACAAATATTCTATACGGTGGCGATATTCTTATGCCGCATTTCCACATGTGTCTTCATGTGCATTGAGCATGTGCGATGATCGCGAATGTCTAGGCACATGTGGAAATGGTACAGGCAAATCCCTTTGATGTGCCTCAAAAACGTTATCGAAGCAAATGTTCAATGCGAATGTTTTTGGCAGTAGTGGGGGTCGATTTCATGTGCACACTAACGTGAATGTGCCGGTTCCACATGTGCATACGTGCTAATGGGCATCGCGCAATGCACATCATGGCATATGTGGAAACGCGGCATTAAATGTTGAAAAAGCCTTCGATAAAGTCTGGCACAATGGACTGCTGAACGGGATGAAATCGACACTAAAAACCATTGCAGAGGCCTCAGGGCTCGACTTTATCTCCCCTGTTATGCTTCTGCTTGCTATCTTTATGGCGGACGCACCAGATATGGACCGCAGCGTCTTTGTATTTTATACGGGCATCATTGCATGTAAACATACATATGTGTGTATTATATCAGTCTTGGAGCCCGACCGCAATTGCAAGAGATCTATCTACAAACGGGTGCCACGGAACGGAACTAGAAGATTAGTTTATACCACTTAGAACGAGGTCACTTTCTTCTGGAAGCGGATGAAACATTCGCACGTGCATATGCATCTTCGGATACGATATGCCTTCAAATCCTTGTAAAGTAACTCTGGGTCAATTTATACAAGAAACTAACTTTTGGTCAGCTTATTCAAATGGTTTTAAATTAATCGAAAAAATAATATTTTTAAAGGATCAAAGTGATTTAAGAACTGAACGATTTAATGTTGACCAAAAGTTTTCAATGGAAAGGGTTTTGGAAAACAATATCCTGTGAACTTAACATCAACGTGCACGAATAACCAGGAGGCTTCTTGGAACATTATTTTGAGATTGTCAGTTGCATAGTACTAACCTACAGCGCATCACATCATAAACGTGTTTCGGACTTCTGCATAAAAGTTATACAGTTGCGGCCAAAGTTTTGGCAGATTTTTTTATCTTAATTTTATGGCGCACCAACTTCTCTAGTCCTTCTTTTATTCGTTCCAAATTCAACTTCCAAGACGTTGTGTGGACTTCTTCGTTCAAGCGCGCATCTCTAGATTCTTCTGTGTACAAACAAAATTTGGGACAGAGTCCTGCATAGGCTTTGCTACTTTCGATTTTCTGTTCTCTGCACCATCAGAGCTCTCGTACAGAAATAACTTTGTTAATATGGAGCCCATCAAGGCCAATTTAGCGTATAGAAAATGTCAGGATGCCGTATATCATTCATGTGTGTCCCGCAGTATAATCCACTCCCTGTTCCTTTATAAGTCAATTATTAAACGATCTGTTCTACAGATGCTTCGAACCGAAATATACGCTTCGTTTAGCGCCTAATGTTTGCGCTTTCATTAAAAATACTTCGCAAAATGTCCTCGACTCGCTGCACAAGGACTTCTTGACTGAAACTCTTTCTGTCAACGTTCTCTATCTGGGTGCCAGGACTATGATATTTGTATAATAAGTTCTCGTCGCGTATACACTTCAATTAGCGCGACTTTGCCGGGATTTTTTCCGTTTCTCGCTTGTATGCATAATAAAAAACCACCTTGAATCCTTTCTGGCATTTTGTCCTTAAAATCAAAAAATAATACAAACCTCGAGGATTAAGACAGGAAACTAGATTCATGCCGATATATGTAGTCGCACTAATGAAAGTGTGGAATAGTTGTGTTGGTTGAAAATAAGAAGGACTTACGGAAAACAAGATGTTGAGATGTTTGGAGAGGACTGAAGACTATACAACGGACAAGGACTTGAAAGGGAAGAAGGCTGGAGCTTCGCAACGACTAAGCAGTTGCATTAACACGACTAGATCTGCTCTTAGCAAGAAATGTAGCGTAGGAAACTAAACTACGTTTATGGTATGGATGGGAATAGGAAAAGTAGTTCCCATGAGAAGGAAGCAACTTCTTGAAGATACCTTCAACTTGGATGGAACGAAACATCATCCTGAAAATCTCTTTAGGTTCGTAATTAAAATTTTACATATTTATAGAGCTTGGGTACGGGTTGTGGTTTAATAACTCGCAAACTTTAGTGTGAAATCGGTATTTACGCGGAAAAAACTATAGTGATAAAAATAATGAGAGCGCCCCGTTAAGGGGATGAAGTACTTGTAGTGAAGATTAGGATGAATAAAAGTGAAAAATCTTAAAAAAATGATTCGATGAGGGTAGAAGCTGCTTATGGTCAGCTCATTACGATGCATAAAGGATTCTGCAAATTTCCACTGTTTGGAGCTTGATTAGTGGCAGTCCCTTTTTGGCAGAAGTTCCCGATTTTAGTTTGCTGAATTGCTGAATCAGATTTGTGAGATAAACACTCTTCAAACACATTTAGGTATTAAGTGTTAATTCGAATTAAGGTGTGGAAACGCGTCGGACTGAATAATTTCAATTCCGTACACTAACAGGCGATGAAAAGAGGACTTACATAATTCGAGATCAGTATGACAAACTATGAAATGCATAATAGAATCTGGGGCATCCTTGAAAGTGTTTCATTATTTCCCAGTGTTCCGAAGACATAACAAAAATAGATGGTCTTCAATAATAGTTTTTGGAGAGTATTTTTTTTTAATGTACCTACATGTTCTGGTTGCTTTCAAGCATTAAACTCCGGCTGGTATTGGTCACCTCATAAGGAAATATATTCTAGTGGTTCCTAGGCCTACACAACCAGTTTATACCATAATCTTGCAGTGACCACTTCAACATTTCAAGATCTGACTAGAACAGCTCTACACTTTCTGCACCACCGAATACTGATAAAATCTGACGATAACACGGACGCAGTATGTAAGCGCAGTCGGGTTTTGTAGACGGGAATTAGTTTTTCTACCGCGAAAACCAGGCGATGATCGCATAGTAAATGAAACTGGGATGAATTGTTAATATGTAGTAATTGAATTATCATAAAGAGTTGGTACATATTTCAGTAATTTAATCGAATTGTGTTTTTACTTGAAATCCCCATGAATCCTTAGCTCGCATCAATTTAAAATATTTGTAATTTTTAGAAGTTTGCTACTTTTTCAACCTACAAACTCTTCAGATTCCTTGTTTAGCCCATGATCCAATCAGTGCAGTACGGCATGTAGAGTCCACGTATACAATTTGCATGCATAACTAGATTTGCTGATCCAATAAATGCATAGTAAAGCAGTAAATACTCCGGCATGCAGTAACTCAAATTTTGATCTCTGTGCAAATTTTTTATATCGCTTCGTAAGGCCAGCCAACAGTCAAATAAAAAACGTACTGAACTAATCGAATTTTTCTGGAAGGAAGAGTCGAAAATTTGAATTTTCACAGTTTTTGATCAGAGTAAGATTGACTAATATTCGAATTTGATGTGACATCCAGCGATGAATTGATTGGATCATGGAAAATATTTCACTGCCCTTCAATGCAGTAAGAATGTAGTGCTGCATTGATTGAATCATGATCATGGGGTTTACTCTACTTCTCACAGAAACAATTTTTTGAGAATTAGAACTGTATTAAAGTCTTCCAGTTCTTACTTTCTAGTACTAAACGTTCATTATATTTCAAACCCCTTTCCCATATACCCCTGACACGCCATCTAAAAAAAAAATGTATGTGATATAATCTTCTAGTTCTCAAAGGGAAAATTTTAGAGTTATCGTGCTCTAAATTCATATATTCAACCGAAAATAAGAAATTAATAAAAGTTGACTAGAAATTGAATTCATGACTCATACTGCACTGCACTGCACTGATTGGATCATCGACTACTCCTGCTATGTTATTCCATCCTGCATGTTTTGCGCTTGATTGTTGTGTTAACTATAGCAAGATGGAACTAGGAGGAGGAATACGAAGAGGTGCTTCCTAACCATGAATAAATTTAACCTGAATGGTAAACAAAATTTATAGATAGTGTTCTATTCGGCATAGTGTGAAAAGAGAAACATATAAAGATGACTACGTAATTCACTTTTCAGAAAGGATCTGATAACAATAAAGTAGACCGCATAGTTCAGCGAAGAAATTTCATTCATATAGTAGTAGTGAGTCGCACACATTTTAAAATAAGGATAAGGTTTGCGAATATATCTGTTTAAATCGGAGAGCACTTCACACGAGATTACAAATGTAGAAAAAAATCAATAAATTCTGACCGGAAGGACTAGTAACTCTTTGTGTTTCTTTTTATACGAATGACTACGACATAAAAGAAATTCTATTCTTCATAAAATGCTGGAATATTTTAAAATGAATTTCTACTTTAGACTGCAATCCCATAACGAAATCTTAGCATGCTCCTCATTATTCTTCTTTCAAATGCATTCATATATGTACATACCGACGGAAAAAAAGGATTTGTTTGTCAAGTAAAAAACAAACGAACCGCAGGCAAACAGGCAAAGCGCTGCTTTACATACTTCTTAATTCTTAGTCACGCAGTTTATTCCAACGAATAAAAAGAACTGCATATAAAACCCTAAAGCTAAATAATCCTCGCGAAATCCCGACAAAGACAATTTACCAACCTCCCATTTGTTGCCTTGTTAATTAAGAACAAACGTTATTCTCAAATAGAGTATATTGTGCAGTTGTTATTCACTGCAAAGTCCTTCTTCTTAGACATAGTTTTGAACATAGTTTTGACGTATGTTTTACTTATTTCACACTGAGTTCAAAGAACATAATAATTACATTCAGAACCCATCATATAATTTTATTCCGCATTTTTCGAAATATTCTCAAAGAAGCAGGTTCGGCACTTGCGAGGGGGAATCCTCAAATACCGAATTTATTTTGAAATTTATAAGGAACAGTAAACAGTATGGATTTAATTGCGTTATGTTGCAGTTCAATAAACTATAGAATAGTACTAGTTAATGTCTTAACTATACTTTTTAAAAAAAAAGAGTTACTCAAGTAATTAAATAGTTTCAGTTAAATGCAAATATCTTCTGAAGTATTTGTACCAGAGTAGTAATCGTACACTTCAATTAAGGCTAAAAAGGCAAATTAAGCTTTTATAGTACTAAGGGCCGGTTTAACAGTCGTAAGATCCTAAGTTTAAACCACATTTTTATAGTTTAAACTTCGACTGTGAGTTCGGCTCTGAGAAGATCATTTAAGTTTACGATGAAATTTTTTTACATTGAAACAATGTATTTCTCTGGAATCACCGAACGAAGACAATTGCTCGGAATTTTCCAAGCTAGCGGAAATACAGCAACTTTAGGGCAATACCAGCAATCTGTAAACATTTTGCCGAATCTAGCACGATATTGCCCTGTATTGCTCCACTAGTTTTGGCAATATAGTTGTCGGTCAATCAATGGCTTGAAAAATTGCTCATGTAAGAGCATATTTAGGGCTGATGAGATATAAAGATAAGATAATGAATTCTTCAAAACGTGTATAACTCTTTTATATCCTTGTAACTGTTGAAAAAAAAAATTTTTTTGAATCCGTTTTAGGTGAATATATAGTGGAAATAAAAAGTTATTCGAGATGTAATCAGACCTGAGGGATACCTATGAGTATCCGAATTCATGAACATGTATGCAACTCTATGCACCCTTATGCTATGACTCAGACTACGAGTTTAAAACGCGTTCAATGCGTTGAAAACACTTCTCAAAGGCGTTTACGATTTTCGCGGAAATCGAAGTTATCTTTGAATGAAAATATTTAATGCTGCAGAAACTCAATTTTGTGCTCTTGCACTTTCTATCACTGCTTCACAAACACTTATTTTTAAAATAATTTAGAAAGTGATAATTTGCGAATGGCGTTGCCTAGTCTGAACACTACTTTTTTAACACGTCTATTTTGTCTACTAAAATGAGTTTAAAACGCATAGTGTGTGTTAGGGTTCTACTCAGAGACGTCATATGTGGGGGGCAGGGAGGCCATTTGTCCCCCCCCCCCACCTGAATTTGGTATTTTCATATATTATATATAACAAATGTCTATTTATATATAAAAATATATACATTCATAACATCTTGCCCCCCCCCCCCCCCCTTAGAAAAAGCTGAAATGACGGCCCTGGTTCTACTTTAAGAAAATCCTAAAAACGCGTTCTGGGCATTTATGTGTAGAACTCATGTCATGAAAGATATGACAAAATTCGTTAAAATATGTTCAACTCATTTTCACTTTAAAAAAAATATGTTTTCTCCTTTCCGTACTAGATTTGATTTATTTTTTTTTGTTTCTTATATATAAATCCCGAGTGATATGTCAGTATTCATGAAAATGTATATAATTCCTTTACACCCTCTAGAGGTCGAATTTTAGCAAATCCTGAAAACACTTTTTGGGCATTTATCTAAAGAGCTCATACAGGCCTATTCAGGACCGAGTCACAAGTCACAAAGTAGGTCGAGAGTCACAATTTGTATGAATTTTGAATTAATTGTGACTTTTTTGAGTTGTGACTGTGGTCCTGAATAGGTCTGATAGAGTAAAAAGTTCCATATTTCGAAAGACATAAGAGATATGACGAAATTCGTTAAAATATGTTGATCTCATTTTCACTTTTAACATTTTTGTTTTGCCCCCCCCCCCCCCCCCGTTCCGTACACTAATGAATATTTCCATTTTTTTCTGTTTCTTATATTTATATTGTTGTTGTTGTTGTTTGGAGTGGGGAAGACACGCATAAAAGCAGCGCATCTTGAGCATATTTTTATATATATATTTATTATATTTATATTTATATTACTTTATTAGCACATCTACATAAAGTCACCAAATTTCAAACTTCTAGCATAAGCCGTTTCATAGATTGGAAACCCCACTCCCTGTACCATACTATTCTTTTTAAATTTTTTAAAACGTGTCACTAGCAGGCCCGTGCACATAGGGGGGGGGGGGGTCAACCCCCCCCCCCCCCCCCATTGGCCTGTTTTCATTGGGAAGTGAGGACCTTTTTTTTTAGTTCATCATATTCAGTATGGTGGGAACTTGATAAACCACCCCCCCCCCCTTCATTCAATCCTGGGCACGGGCTTAGCCACTACTATAGCTCTACTACCTAAATACTAATTTTCAGGCATCTATCATTAGCAGTTCTTGATATATAAAAATCTGTTTTTTATTCATCCTTCATGACTCTCACTTCCAAAACATTTTTCCTGCTAGAGGTCTATCAAGCCTACCTTCTGTATGCATTCTAAGCATCTATCCCCTACAGTTCTTGAGATATATAGGATGCGATTTCTTAGACAAATTCTTTTCCCTTCCACTCTCATGCTCCATCGTCCTTAAACAAAAATGCTTCAGGGTAGAACATTTTTTTAAAAAAAAAAACAATAACAATACTTTATTGTATTCAAATAATAATAAAATAAAATACAATGAAGCGCTTCGGTAGTCCTCACAGCAAGTATGCTGTTGTGCCAAATTCTACTCACATTATGCGCGTATCAAGTGTGTTTCAAGAAAACCACTGTACTGAAACAGCAGAGGAATCTGTTGGTTGGAGCAGTGCTACCTTCTTTCTTTCAAGGGATCAAGGAAATCAAACCCATAAAAGTTTATTTAAATTTGGTTTTCATTTTATTTCATTGCCTGGTGTAATCTCTTGTGAGTTTTTCAGTTTACGGGAGATAAGCTCATGACTTGGTGGGTGGTACTATAGGTGAATAACTTGACTACTGAGTTAGGGTACTGATCACTCGAACACTAAGTCCTTGCAAAACAATTTTTTTTAAATACGTTTACAAAGTTTTAATAAGTCCTGGATGCAAAGATGCCCAAACGGGACCAATTCCCTGATGGGTCTTTGCCATCCCTTTCTCCAAACTGTTTTTTTTTCTCTAAAAGCTTCGCAACATCATAATTTTTTCCGGGAGTAGTTTGTTAACCCATCTTCAATAATCGATGCCGGATGGCAAAAAGCAAGCTAATTGGAAAATGGATAAGGTATAAAATTGGGAATTAGAAAAAGCCGGGGACAGTTTCAAATGTTGGAATCGCCCTCACAATCTATGGGTTTGCCATTCCCTGAAGACCGAGTCTAGAGAAAGCAGATAAGGTACAAAGTGAAATTCAGATGAGTGGTTCGAATACATTGCAACTTTTACTGTTCTATTGAACTTGTCATTTGAGAATTGGGACTCCTTCACGGTTTTGAGAATATGAAGAATAGATATGTGTAGTGCTTTATAAATAATTTAAGTTCCAGAATGGCTTCAGAAGTCCCAGAGACAGTCTTTTAAAATGTACCCAAATGAAGCGCTACCGAGATTTGTCTCTACATAAGCTATGCGACTGAATACTAGACTGGTGGAAATGCTTCTTTATACGAACAGGAAGTAGATAGAGCCTTATACGAAAGGAGCTTAAGACAAATTGGGAAGTTCCCTCTCAAAAGACAAATCTAACGACAAATGATCTTGTCGCATAATCAAGAGTTAAGCAAATGTACCGGCAGGTAACGCCACCATATTATCTATGCGACTTAAATTGAGAAGAATGAAAGGAGTCTGTGGAGCATAGGTGAATCTACCCCGACTGAATTATTGCATGCCTAAAGTTGTAGGCTCGTTCGTGGTGCATATATTGCGAATCCTTCCAAACATTTCAGACCTACTTCTTCGGCTCCAGTGAAAGCGCCTTCCACAAGACTAGACTCCATTACAGTTGCATCAATAGCTTCGTACTCTCGAGAAATTGATGCCTTTCCCTAAAGTGTTTTCCGTCCATTCAGTTGACTTTCACACCCCAGCCTTATGCACTTGCTGAGCCAACGATGAATGTAGGAACGGTGCGGATCTGTAGCAAAAGATACTTGCTTCTGGATGGCCGTAAAGGAACTTTGCCAGTAGTCTTGCACATGCTCCAGGACGGGTGGATAGTGTTCTGTGTGGGGGTGGGAGTGGGAGTGGGGTTGTTGTGTGCGGGATAGAGTCAGCTATTCGTATGGATGTTTTGTATACTCGTGTATGGTGTGCGGCGTTCTGGAGATGCCAGGGAGGACGACTATGAATGGTAGTCCCAACCGCAATACCGCTTATATCCCGATTCCCGAGAATGCACTATAGCACACTCTTATCGGAACCGTGAACGCAGTTAGTACACGCGGCACAGTGCATTCAGCGATTTCAGTGCATTCGGGCGAAACGTACGAACCGGACGGACGGCAACGTTTACTTTCGCTTAAGTTGCGGAAGTTGAAATTTCGTGTTTTCGTGGCTATTGTTGCGCCACACACTGCGGCTTTTTTCGGTGATACTGTCGATAATAATTTTTACACTATCGCGCGAATACGAATATTTGCATGCTGCATCGCTATGATGCGCTCTAATTGATTTATTGATAGTTCGGTGGTGGTTGTTTTTGTAAGTGATGTGATTAATGATGATGGTGAAGTAATTAGGGCATGTTTGATATAGTGGAAATCGAATCATTTCTATAAGAGTAATTTCCATATTCAACAGAACAGTCTAAAGGTGAGTGGTTGCGTGATTTCATGGACTAATGAGATTATTTGTGGGGTCTTATCTGGGTTGTTTGGGGCTAATCGACTTCTAGCCGAAGTATTGGATTAAAGAAGTTGTGATGGAGTTCTACGGCCCGGGTAGCTCAGTCGGTAGAGCGTTGGACTTTTAATCCAACGGTCCAGGGTTCAAGTCCCTGCTCGGGCGTTCTATCTTTTTGAATCGAAGTCAACTTAAAGTGAAACGGCAATTGTATAAATTTAATCAAGTCTTACACACACTGAGTGCAATTCAAAGTTATGGTTCATTTCATCGTTAACACGCACGAATTCACGCAAAAATTATTAAAGTAGTTTCTGTGCAAATTTTATAGTGCGCATTCGTTATTTGTTGAGTTTCTTAACTCGCATGCTTGAGAATACTTACGAGTAAAGATCAGTGCCCCTAGATTTGAAATATACATATTACATATGCTTATACTTCTAATCTGTGATGTTCTAGAGAATAGCCTCGAGGCTTTAAAGAATTTCAAATATAAACGTTGCCTTTAACACTTTCAGTGCCAAATTTTTTGCCAAAAATTGCTATTTGAAGGTGACAACAATTTCGATGGGCGCCGGCTGCGTCAGTGACACTAAAACCAAAGCCCGCTATTATGCTTTATTTTTTTTTAATAATAAAAAGTATGATGAACCTTCAAAAAACATTTACTTCCCCAAAAAATTTAAAAGAATTTTGTCTGTTAGCCGGCCATACGCAAAAGCGTTTAAAGGCGCCTTTCTAATGAAACAGTTCTTTTTAGTGGGTAGATGGGGTAACGTGTTCGAGTATTAACTTAACTTTAAGTTAATACTCGAAAAGGAAAAGGTTTCGAGTATTAACTTAAGTTTAAGTTAATTCTCGAAAAGGTTATCCCCCCCCCCCCCCAATTCCAAAAATCAGGTGAATTTCTGATGATTTCATTAATCACCATCATCAATGAACGCAACAGCCCAGATAGGGCCAGGGCCTGCATTGTCTGAAATCATCTCCGTTCAACGCCTGCTTCGTCCAATATGTGCATCTAAGAAGCGTTCTGTAATCTTTGTCAACTGAGTCCTCGTATCTTTTGTGCGATTTTTCCACCGGTCGTTTTCACTGAGTTCAACAAATAATAGAGTTGCTAGTTGCTACCACACTGTTGACAGATTTTTAGAATGGATAAAGAGAAGCATGAATGGGTTATGAGGAGAGGATTGTATTCAAGCATTTCTATAATACTATAATTGTGGTATATCTCATGAAAGGTTTGTGCATGAAAGTTGAAACTTGGAATTTATATAGAGATATTTGTAAAAAATTATTATCGTCACGAAGAATAGGATAAGAGCGTGTGGTTGTATGAGCGTAGGGGGCCGAATTTTCTAAACATACATACTTCCACCGTTCTCCAATTTTGTTTACTCCACTGCAATGTGGACTGTAATTAGCATTTACTGTAGTTCTGCGTTGCAAGCACAGAACAGAACCGTGATAAAAAGACACCAAGACAAAATATTGCTAATAGGGTAATTTCATCAAGAATCGCCAAAAATGACGAAATTTCTGACCTTACCATCTCCGATTCTTTTGAAAGAATCTTTTGTACTTTAAGAACTAGTGAAAAAAATAATTGAAATTCAATTTTATTTTATTATTTTAATAATAAAGTATAGTTAACGATTTGAAAAAAAAATGTTTACCCTGACAAATTTTTTTACACGTTTTATTACTGTAACTGTTTGCCATCCGCCGTCCGTCTTTTAAGTGGGCAGGGAAGCATAAAAGTTGAAGGGATCAGAATTTTTCAAAAATATCACTTTTCATATCTCAAGAACAGTATAAGATATATTTGCCAGAAGTAGGCCCAATAGAACTCTAGTAGGGAAAACAAATTTGAGGGTTGGTGAGTAGAGGTTGTGGGAGTAGAGAGTGAGGGCTGGGAAGGCTGAAAAGGAAAAAGTTCCAATGTTTATATCTTAAGAACCTATAATGATATAAAGATGTAACTTGGTATTTAGATAGAGCAATAGGAGTGGCATATTGGAAATATATAATTTTTTTAAGGGTAGTATGGTACGGAGTAGGGGGTGTTTTTTCTTAACTTTAGAACGGCTAATGCTAGAAAGTTGAAACTTGGTGTGTATATATGTAAATCTACTAGAAAAGTAATTCTGAAAAAAATCGAATATCCATTGGAGTTCGGAACCGGGGAAAAAAATGTTTCAGCGAAAATAAAATTAAAATAAAATTTTCACGATTTTCGTCATATCTACTAGGCCTTTACAAATATTGAATTCATTTTTATTCTACGAATTCTTTATATAAATATCTAGAAAGTGTTTTCAAGATTTTTTGAAATTCGACCCCAAAGGGGGTGTAAAGTGGTTGTAAACTTTTTCGTGATTTCTGCCATATCTTCCAGGTCTGATCAGATATCGAATATCTTTTCACTTTCACGGGCTTGTTTAATAATCATCTATTTTTAAGTTTTTTTTCCTTTTCCAACCCCTTGACCGCATCCCGGAATATGACCCAATTATGTAATTCACCCTATTCTAACCGCTTCCCGAACTTTTTGATCGATTTTCATAGTCACATAGTACCTACATACATCGCATTTCAGAATTGAACCGGAACGCGTTCAATTCTTCTGCCGGAAAAATTATAAAGTTGCGACTGTTGGCAGATTTTTTGTTTCTATTCCATTTTTTTGTTAGTTAGCTACAGTATAGTATGTTAAAGTTTTCGCAAAAATGGAGTCCGAGTCCTCTTTGAAAATGCATCTCTGGTAATTTTTATCCTTGAATAATAAAGTAAGGCTTATTTTAAAGATTGTTGTTGTTTTTGTTGGTTAAAAAATAAGATAGAAACAAAAACTTGAATTTCAATTATTTGTTTCACTAGTTCTTCAAGTGCAAAAATTATCAAAAGAATCGGAGATGGTAAGGTCACGACTTTAGCGATTCTCGATGGAATCACCCATAGTAAGATGAAAACAATATGATCCCTTCTTCAGATGACCCTTTTTTTTTGCCAAGTGTAGTCCATGTAGCACAATTCACACAGAATTTGACCACCCCCCCCCCCCCCCCCCAAGGTCCGAATCCGCCACTGATAATAAGAATATATTAACTGAACTCGACGTTGGAAGTTGTGTTTTTATTTTTGCTGGTCGTTTATTTGTGTTTAGCAGAATTGATTATAAATTACATACATATGAACATATGTAGCACCTACCTACCTACCGATTTTTAACATGTGTTTTAGATTATATATAGTTGATTTCTGATTATGTCAGATATATTTCAGAATAGTTTGTTACATTTCAAATTACGTAAGATGTTAGTTAATATGCAATAGTTTCAATTTACATTTTCTCTATTCTATTTATAATCTGTTGTGATTTGAGGCCGAGGAATGGTACTTGGTACTGTTTCGTGAAGAAGTCAAAGTAATCGAAGTAAGGATGAGGGTACAGAAAGTTTGAGTTTGAGTTCATCTTACGTCCAAACTCGTGAAGGAGTAGGAGGTACGTTCTTGGTGGCGTCGAGGTTAGTTGCGCCTACGGAGAGTCGGTGATATGTGCTCGTAGAATTCAAATCATATACCCTTTGCCTGTCCAACAAAATCTTTCACGCCGACTTACCCAGGGATTGGAAACTTCGGTGTCATTTCCATAAGACAACCACTCGAGAAGCATGACATTTACGTGACTTCACAGTTGGTGGGTCACTAGGTGTGATGCGCACGAATAAGCTCGCCCTTGCTAATCCACAACATTTCGCAAAATATTGGGTCGTGGTGACTGGTGACCCCAAGTGGAGAGGAGTTTTAGGGCGTGAGCGTCAACGTTTCGCACGTAAATTCCGACTTTGGCTGTTGTATAAGAGAAGAAGCCTAGCCTATTCTTTTAGTGGGAAGAAGTAAGTAAAGCGTGAAAACATTGAGTCAAATCAAATTAAAACAATCGAAACATTCGAACCCATTTAATAACTGGAGTATAAAAAGCAATGAACATGATTTCATACAGAAATCACGTCAGACGTCGGGGTGTTTTTAATTAAACAGAGAAAACATCAAACGAAAAGAAAATATTTCCACGGGCCCAAAGCAGCCAGCCCTGTCTTTTTAGTCTGTTCGCAATTTCGTCAAAAAACTCTCTACAATTTCAGGCAAGCTGTCAAATATTGCAGACAAAAGAATGTGGTCCATCCATGGATGCGGCTGGTTAGTTGCATAGTCGACGCCCGAACCATGCCACATAAAACATAAATAAATACAAAACAAACGTATGTCGTGAATGGCAATGCAGCCATCCTCTATCCTAACCGAAAGGTTCCATGTCGGACCTTTGAAACGTGGACAACAATAAATTAAAGCATGCCACAGAGGATGAAGAGTAGCAACTTTTTATTTCATAGGTGGCACACATCATTTTCATTGTCTTTCACTTCGAATCGAGAAGGATTCTGCAATCCGAGCCTGAAGCTGGAATGGGTGGTGGTGATAATCAGTTTGCGATTTCGAATTCGAGATGACGACGTGGTATTGCTGGTCAGAGACACTGCGAAAGCGAAAACTTTTTTTCGTGGATAATTTAAAGTCAACATTGATGAAATGCCAGCCCAATTGGTCCGATGCCGACGATCCAAAATTGAATTATTTATCAGAATTCAGTAATTAGGGAGATGTGGATGCCCTGGAGCCTTGAGAAGAGATAGATTGGTGAATATCAAGTATTCTAATGGATGTGGGATAGTGGGTTTGTTAATAATTCAAAATTCATTGGAAATTTAAAATCGATCAGGATCGGAATTGAAAACTAAAATCATTCAAATTTACCAAGTTTAAGAAAATTATGGGATGCGCTTGCAAACTTAGCGGGTATTTTGTTTGAAGATAGAAGAAAGTTTAAGAATTCATCCCTTATCACATTAAATTTTTGTAACAAGTAACACTTAATTTGCGCTGAATTTTTAAGTTAAGTGAAATGTGAACTTGGTGATAGGGTGGGTCTATCTAGGCCGGTTTCAATAGATTTCGAGCTGGATTTCTACAAGTCTAGTCACTGGACCAGCTAAATTACATCGCCAAATTTCGGCAACTAGATTTCAAAATCTCCAAAAGCCATCCATCGTCTTGAAGAGATTTATTGTACATTGAGCTAGTTTACACCCAGAGTTCTGAACGCAGCCTTAGTGCACCATAATCCTCAACATGTTAACCAACAAGTATGAAGTTCATATTTTTGCAATAGATTAGAGGTGAGAGAGATATTGTTTTAGGGTTCTAAAAAATAGGATTTTCATTGTAGTTTAAAGCCATATATTTGATAGTGAGCATTTTTCAGTAGTAAGGCCAGTTCGCCAAATTTAGATACGCACTAGAGGAACTGCATGCGTAGTACACAAATCTCCGCCACCTAGAAAGCGGTTTATGCGTGTATCATGAAAAACCATTAAATTTCTTGAATCACGAAAGATAAAGAAAATAATGCTTTGAGAGATTGACGGTCTAAAGAAGAAGCACCGCTGTCCCGCCTGTATCCAACTAATGCGAAAATATTATATGTATTATAATTAATAAAATCAAATTTTACTGTAAGATTTTCCTTCACTTGTTATGACTTCTGTCTATAGGTAGCCAATTAAAATCCGGCTCGGATTTTCCTTAGCTCCTTTTCAAAATTTAAATGCACACAACCGTTACAACTTCTAGTGGTGATTTCTTTTCTGAAAAAAATGTGTTTAGATGCAAAATTATTGCAGTTCTGCCCTCTTTTTTGACAGTTCCGTCCGACATGTCAATTGACAATAGAACGCTTTCAGGTCAAAAAGCTATTATTAAAATTGAAATAAATTTTCACTACACTCAGTATGATATCTAATTACCGTATGATCCGTTTGGCAGTTTGATTTATTCTTTTAAATCGGTTGCCGCTGTTGTCATAGGATATATTTTCTTATGTTGTCTCACATTATAGTTGTACCGCCGAAATTTTCGGGGCAAGAAATGCGAGTTTTCAGGGCAATTGTAACCACGGACTCAAACCCCTTTTTCTAGCAGGTCAACTTTTTTCCACAATAGAACAGCGGAACTGCTAGAAAAAAATTGAGGGCAGAAACGGGTCACATTTTTTTCCAGAAAAGAAATCACTATTATGGTGATTTCTTTTCTCAAAAAAATGTGACCTGTAAAGATGCAAAATTATTGCAGTTCTGCCCTCTTTTTTGACAAATCCGTCCGACAGGTCAATTTACAATAGAACGCTTTCAGGTCAAAAAGCTATTATCAAAATTGAAATAAATTTTCACTACACTCCGTATGATTTCTAATTACCGTATGACCCGTTGGACAGTTTAATTTATGCTTTTAAATCGTGTGCCGCTGTGTCGTAGGATATTTTTTTCTTATTTTCATCGTTTCTTACGCACATTTGAGGTTAAAGGAGTTGCACCGCCGAAATTTTCGGGGCAAGAAATGCAACTTTTCAGGTCAATTTTAACCACGGACTCAAACCCCTTTTTCTAGCAGGTCAAAAAAAATTGAGGATAGAACAGCGGAACTGCTAGAACAAAAATTGAGGGCAGAAACGGGTCACATTTTTTTTGAGAAAAGAAATCACCATTAGTTTTTAGGTCGACTGAACTGTTCATTGACCTTCGTGTGAAACCTACATATGTATGTCAATAGAGTTTTCTTCTGTGTTGTATAACATTCGTCACATGACTCCACCTTGTTTTTTTCAAGATTATTAATGAATTAAGGCAAGGTATCAGTTCTGGACAAGCATTTTTTTTTTTTAATTTTTATCCTTAACATATTGAGAGTACGTGGACAAAAGGATATTTCGAAGTCGAATGTATTTCACGAGTTACAGACCGATTTGTGGAACGGTGGGCTGATATTCAATACAATTTTTTTTATAACGTCAAACTTTAAATGCGTTTTTCTCGAAACTACTTCTTCCGGGGCGCGGTACGTTCTACAGCTTCAACGAATTAACCGATTTTAATGAGTAAAAGCTTAAACGAAAGTAAACTAAATTTGGGAGGCCCCAACGTCGATTTTTTTTTATTGTTTTATTCCATTTTTTTTTTATTTGAGTTTTTAAGCCAATAAAAGAGTGAAAAAAGTTATTTTTTTTCAAATAGCTGCCATGTCTCAGGGCCCCGCAAATTTAATCTAGTTTCATAAACTTTTTGAATTTTTGGTTTCCAATCACTTGGCAAGGCTATAAAAGGTACCGCGTGCATCAACTCACGCCAATCGCGGCCTGACGTCATAGGAGCTGGAGCCGCCATTTTGGAATTTTTGTTTTTTTTTTTTAAATTCACAATTATTCTTCACTTGTATCTCTATATAACCCATTAATAGTTTTTACCATATTTATTTATTTTATATTCAAAAAAAATCCTGAAATTGAGGCATTTTCCGGGCCTTTTATCTGATACCTTGCCTTAAGTTCTGTTCACTACACATTTGTGTCTTATAAATCCATGTGAGCAGATGACATACATACATATGTCATATATGACCCAATATATTTAATTAATTGTCTGCGGATCGATTTGTGATGTTCAGTCTGCTGTTGGACATAAGTTCGCTGTAAAATATTTTCTTCCGAATTATTTATAGAGCCTCAAATCTACACAATTACAGGCTTTATATTTATACACTTCTACACTATACAATATTCCGGCTACGAAGATTTTTTAAACCGAAAAATATATTGTTGCGATCCGATCGCTGTAAATTCGAGTAAAAAATAAAATTTACTTAAAAAAAATGCAAATTTCTGTATTTAACTAAACTATTTTAGTAATAGCAATTTTCACAACACATCCAGTAAAATTCTTGGGTGTCTCGCTTTCAAAGTAGAAAAACTGATCATGTATACAAAACCTGCGGCACCGAAATTTACTCTCATATTTGGTGGTGTGTGTGTGTAACATGCATGAAATGCGTACATCTTTCTACGCTGCTCTAACTGCATGTTGGAAGGTTGTAGTATTATCTGGAAGCTTAGATATTTTTTTGAAATGGGTACCAAACGTAGGACTGAGCTCATGTTAAAAAAATTTGGATTGTTATCTCGAAATGGGAAATAATAACAAAAAAAATAAGAGCCGCCCGAGCAGGGACTTGAACCCTGGACCGTTGGATTAAAAGTCCAACGCTCTACCGACTGAGCTACCCGGGCAATGAGTTCTCACCGACCTAGAATCAAAGGCATCACTTTCACTTTTAAGTCTTAAAATATAAGATTTATAAATCGAAAGAGTATCATGATGTATCTATCTTAGATTTCAATAGTTTAACCTTGAACTTGATGCCATAAGAAAATTTATTATCGGGTCATTCCATCAAAAATCGCAAAAAAAGGCCAATTTTGTGACCTTACCATCGCCGATTCTTTTGAAAATTTTTTTGCTTGAAGAACTAGTGAAAAAAAATATAATTATAATTTTTTTTTCTATATCATTTTTTTTGTTAGTTATAGTATGTTAAAGATTTCGCAAAAATTGTGTCCAAGTCCTCTTTGAAAATTCATATCTATGTTAGTTTTTATCATAGAATAATAAAATAAAACTTATTTTAAAGGGGAAGGTTGTCGCAAAATAAGAAAAATACAAATCAAATTTATCGTTAAATTTTTTTTCAAGGATAACGATTTTATCCTTTATCCTTGAATATCTGAAAATGCTATTTTTTTATTTTCTTAATTTTTTTATATTTTGTGTATTATACTGTTTTTCAAAACATATCAAAAAATCAACTTTGGATCTCAATGGGATCGGGGTGAAAAAAATCGAAGAACGTCAATGCTTCTCAAATTACTTTACAGAAAAAGGGTCATTCCATCAAGAATCGCCAAAAGTGTAACCTTACCATCGCCGATTCTTTTGAAAATTTATCTACTCGAAGAATTAGTGAAAAAAAAAATGTATTTTAAATTTTTTGTTTCTATCTCATTTTTTTAGTAGTTATAGTATGTTAATGATTTCGCATAAAAAGTGGTCAAGTCTTCTTTGAAAATTCATATCTGTGGTAATTTTAATCCTAAAATAATAAAGCAGGGGAAGGTGGGGCAAGGTGAGCCCCCTAAGGTTTTGTACCGAGATTCTGTGAAATGGGTAATAGTTATAAAATCCTTTCCATGCAAATTCGATAGCTTAGGATGTTAGCTTAGTTATGTATACGTGAAATTAAGTTATTGATGCTGATAAGAAAGTTATCTACTTCTTGCTATACAAACTTCAAACTTTCACTTTGCCCCACTATTTTTCATCGCAACTTGAGTCCACTGTTGTTGCACTTGCATTTATTGTATTTTCTAGCCATGTTAGAATTGTTATTTTTAATTATCAAATAAAATTATATTGGTATGGGGTAAAATTCGCCCGGGGCTCACTTTACCCCGAATGAACACTAAATAGTAAGCATCTGCTAAAATTTATATACTTTTTAAATAATCATCAAATCTTTCTTTGCAAGTTTCACAATCCGTACCCCAAAAAATCCTCAGTCGCTAACAAGTTTTTTTTAATCCAATTATTAAACACTAATATTTACATCAACTAGTGCCAAAATCGTGTTATGAGAAAATTCGAGGAACTGTAATTAAAGTGGATTTCTTTTATAGTGTATTGTATTCAATGCTTGAAGCTTTATCAAATATTTTTTTGCGAAGAGATTGCGCTATTGCAAACTTGAAATTTTAAGGGGTCCTACTTTACCTCGCTGGCCCACTTTGCCCCACCTTCCCCTACGGCTTATTTTAAAGATTTTTGTTTAAAAATTTCTGTAATATAAAAAAAATACGAATAAAAATTATCCTTCAAAATTTTTATTCTAGAAAAAGGATTTTGTCCTTTATCCTTGAATATCTCAAAATGCTTTTTTTTTATATATTTTGTAGGTTACGTTGTAAGGTCACAACTTTTGCAATTTTGCGCTATACTTTAGTAAGCGATCGGATTTTGATTATAAATGAAGCGGATGACCTAACTACACACAAATGGAGATTATGAGAAGAAAGCCTTAAACAGTCACGAGAAGGAAAAGATTCTCGCAGCAAATTTCGTTATCCATTTTTTTTATTATACAGTAGATAGTCTCATTCATCAGAACTATTCATCACCATCCTATAAAAAATCACCCGTATGAACCTACGAGCACAAGAACAAGCTGCTTGAAAAGCTACTTGAAAGTGCTTCTTGGGGTCTATTGACATTTCAGGATGAAACCCTTGTCTCCTATTTACATTTTATAACATAAATCTTGGAAAAAAGTCTTTGAGAATATTTTCCACTTTTTTTTACAATTTGGTCGTCGCCAGAATTGCAAGCGCGCTCAAGGGCTTATACAACATGAACTATGCACATACTCGTACTGTAGGCTCCAGTATTACGATCCTAGAATTTTTTTCTATCAGGTAATGGGGTCAGCATAGCTCTGATACTTTAAGAACTGCCAGGAGGACTTGCGACGACTCCTGAAAGAATGTTAAAGTGTTTCGTAGGTCCTTTCGATATGGTGGAGGGACTGGTGGCTTCTGGCACCCGATATACACATACAGAATATGCAGTCTTGGCTCCATGTTCGGCTCCAAAACTTTTCGAGCAAATAAAATTTGATTTATACGTTCTTTTCGGTCGTAGATTTGGGCGTCTTCGATCGTCTCGATATAGGCGTCATTGTCTGGCGTATTCGCCTAAGGAAAACTTTGGCTAAGAAGATTTTATGCCGATTCATAGGTTTCGATTCGGAAGAGTCATCTTTGTTTGTTAATCCGGCCGGGACCGATATTCTGCAACAATAGCCCGGCCCCCAAAAGTCGCTATATAAAATGAGGTGTCATCGGGGCCCCCCCGTTCAACTCCCTCACACAATATGTACCCAATATACAAGCCCATAATCTATAGATCCTGCATGGCCTCTGCAAACACATTGAACCTAAATGGGAATTAAGAGCATAAAATCGGCTATAGAAATCTACTCAACAGCACATTCCAGGAATTTGATCCTTATACCAAGGGACGGGGATACATTCATTTTTCGCAAATTGCAAATTGCACGTTCTGTACATGAGTGCTTTTGTTTTATTGACCCATTTCTTCGTGTTCCTATCATGGCGTTTTATATAAAAATTCTTGACAATTGACCAGGAAATGTTCAGACTTCAAGGATTTAATCAAAAAACAGAACGGATGGAAGCTAATCGGTAGTGTAACACATTTCCTTTCGCCTCCGAGTGTGAAATGGGTTGGATGGTTTAAAGCTGTAATTTGAAAATTTTACATCTCCAAGAACGGCTTATGCTAAGTAGTAGAGACTATGCAATATATTGGTATCTTACATTATATGCACATATCATGCATCTATTTTTAAAATATTTTCGTTGTAGGCTTAGGAGTAAGAAGTGTAGTAAGCAGTTTCTCGAAAACCCTGGCTATTCTCTCAGCTTTATGATAGATTGTAGTGAAAGAGATAAAAGTTTGGATGGTGGAATAGTGTTTTTAAAATGTAGTCTAGTGTACAGTGTAGGTGCTCGTCTATATTTGGAGACGGTAAAAGCCACTGAATTATGTTCTTCACATTGACGTCTTTACCAAGTTCATGTCAAACACAGAAGAAGTCATATGCGAACTGCAGAATAAAGCTCGCATGAATGAACCTCTCTAGGTCCTCGGTATTCCTCACTCATCTGTAGTGTTATGTACAATACTTTGGATATTTATGGGAACCAATGGCTTTCTTATATGTAGATACCTTGAAAATATTTTGGACAGACGTTATCTCCAAGATCGCTATCTTAAGAGAACTATTGGATTAGATAGACCAAGAAAAGCATTGAGATTGATAAATGAGTGGCCAATGTGACCATAGATCGATCATTCCTTGAGGAAGCCAGAGCAAAGATATTCAAACAAGCCCTGTATTTGAATTCGCAAGCCAGAAAAAGATGGGAGATAAACAATCGAGACTTGACTTGTGTACTACTCCCACGTATTCCTAACAAGGATCACACAGGATCTTAAGAAGTGATGATAATCCATAAAATGGTAATTGTCCTAATAAAAGACCTTAAATTATTTTACTGGAAATCCCAACACGAATATCTAGGCATTCGGCAATATGGGCTTACACGAGCAATTCAGTCTATTAACAATACGAAATCAAACTTGACAAACAAATCTAAGACTTAAAAGACTTTGAAATATTTATGAATATGAATATATGGCACTTGACAAATAAATGCAAAACTCAAAACAAAACTTGACAATAGGACAATTGCTCGGAATTTTCCAAGTTAGTAGAAATACAGCAACTATAGGGCGAGCAACACCAGCAATCTGTGAAAATATTGCCACATCGCCGAAATATTGCCGCAACTGGCATGATATTGCTCTGTATTGCTCCGTTTCTCGTGTCAGAGCACCTTTAGGAGTCTTCTTTTAATACTATAGCGGACAATTCCATATGTCTTAGGTATGGGAACGTCGTGAACTCGGATCGGGTGTAACATAAAAATACATCGTAGGCTGCACCCGATTCGCTGGCTTTAGAAGTGTAAATAAATTGGAATTGAAATAGTTTAAGTTTAAATAAATAGTTAAGTGTAAATACCTAGTCAAGGTTTTCTTTTCTCCAATTTTCCTTGAATAAACTCACACAAAATTTTTTTAAATTACTATCCTACAGCCAAGCGCTAAAAATATAACGTAGTTGTACAGACATTTGTCTATAATCTCTAAAATAAGTCATAGGTGTAATTATTATAAAAATTATTCCTGGCAATAAAAAAATTGGAAATTTGAAATAAATTCGAATTAGATACGATAAAAATACAAACAATAGGTTGTCAAGTCGGAGTCCGAGAAATGGTCTAAAATTAAAATTAATTTAAGCGACTACTAGCCATTTTAACGTTGTGCAAAGAGCTTCCTTAATAATATAACCGAAAATTATTGTCGAAAAATACCGAGATAGCCTCAAAATGTATATTTAGACCACTGCTCGACTACATAAGGCACCACCAGTGTAAAGGCTATGCCATTAAGGGTATAGCGAGGTAAAAAACTTTCACTAAACCAGTCAGTTGAAACTGTACAGGATTGGAACACTACATAGTCGTATAATATTTGAATTTATTTTTTTCCAGATGCATTCCCGTTTTTTGGTAATTATCTGGCGAAGGAAACTATCAATACTTTTGCTTGGATCTATTGTAATTTTAATTGGACTCTGGTCTTGGGCATTCTTTAACACTGCGTATAATACGGAAAAGGATAGAGTAATAACGATAAAGGTGAGCTAATTAAAAGGTACATATATAATGTTATTAAAGCCGATAACAAAACAACTAGGAATTTGAATCCGGCCCAAAACACGAATATCTATTACAAAAACTAATCTCACAAGCTAATCGCGTTATCCAGCACCAATACGAGTCCTCAAATACCGGACCAGCCGGTGTCAGATTCGTAAAACCCACGGGAATAAAAGGACCCGCAAAATATAAAGTTCCACCTGAGGAGTACCTTTTCGAAGGCGAACGATTAAAAATGCTCCAGAATCAGCTAAAAAATAAAGAAGAAGTGGTCGAGGAGGAGGAGGAATCATCAGCCGAACGGCAATCGCAATATGAACGTGAACTTCAGCGAATGGGGGTGCCGATTATTTCTGGATTAGGTCCTACGGGACCGCGACCGCCGAAGAACCGATTGGTTCACTTGGATCTGAAAGGAGCTCCGCCAAAGGTGTGACCATCCCATTAACATTGATCGCTCTTAACTTGTTGTATTCTCCTTCCAGTTGTCATTTTTAAAGCATCTACTTCCTATTTTCAAAACACTGGGTGCTACTGGAATTCTCATGGAGTACGAAGACATGTTTCCCTATTCAGGAACAATTGCAAACATTGCTGCTGACAATGCTTACAGGAAGGAGGAACTAAAGGTGAGTACTGGTATGCTTTGTCCTCTGTTTAATATCTAATGTCCGCCGTTTCAGGACTTCTTACAATCTGTTGCTTTTCACGGTCTTCAAATAATGCCCTTGGTACAAACCTTCGGTCACATGGAATACATCCTTAAGCTGCAAGGCTACGAAGACATGCGAGAAGTTCCTGAAAGTCCGCAATCAATATGCCCCAGTCAAACCAAATCGATATCCTTTCTGGAAGAAATGATCACGGAAATAGTTAATTTTCATCTTAAGGCTCCAGCTAGTCAGCACGGTAACAGTTCATCATCAGCAGCGGGGTCACCAACTTTAGATACAGATGCCATCCTACCGAATTTCACGCATATTCACATTGGTTGCGATGAGGTCTACCGGATGGCCGAATGTTCGAAATGTAGTCAACATCCACGTAACGAACTTTTCCTATCGCACGTTACCACTGTTGCCGGCTTTATAAAATCGAAATGGCCTCAATTGAAGGTCGTTATCTGGGACGATATGCTACGCGATATGACCCTTAGCGACATGCAAAATTCCCATATCGGAACGTACGTGGAGCCAATGATTTGGGTCTATGCCAACGATATCTATCGATTCATACAGCCGCACTTATGGGATAAGTATTCGAAAGTGTTCCCGACAGCATGGGCTGCATCAGCCTTTAAGGGAGCATTCGGTGAGACTCTGATGATTCCACCAATTCAACAGCATTTGGAAAATAATTTACGATGGTTGGCTGTTATCGCGAAGGAGGGTGGACGGTGAGTGGATATAATGTAGTATGTGAAGCGAGGACACTTGACGTCAATGTCTGTTCGTAGGTTCTCGAAAGGATTTCAAGGAGTCGCTCTAACAGGCTGGCAACGATATGACCACTTCGCTGTTCTCTGCGAAACGTTGCCAACAGCTATGCCCAGCTTGATCACATGCCTGTCGACTATGTCGAAAGGTTATTTTAATGTTGATACAAAGGATAATCCAATGTTGAGTATTTTAGAGTGTCCGAATCGTCCAGATAGTCAGTGAGTATAGGTGGTGGTGGAAATTAAAATTTTTTTTGCCAGTTTCTGTTCGACATGAAATTCGAACAGCGTACAAAGCTTGTAGTAAACACCATGCTATTTTTAACCCCTCAGCAGTCGCTCAGGACGACCATGGATCGAGTTTCAATCGTTTCATCACAATCATCTTTTTTCGGTCTGTGCATATCCAGGCAGTCCTGTCTACAAATTTATGCTGCAGCTATTCGAAAAACTCACGGAAGCGCATACTTACCTTACTAACGTTCAAACTAGAAACGCTTGGATGTCCGACTACAATATTCGGCATAATTTCAGTTCGCCGATTCGAGTCCGCGAATTGATTTCGAATACACCGCGTTATATTGAGGATTTGAAATTTTACGCGAAAGAATGTAAAAAGGTTATGGATGATATTTTTGATGAGGTAAGAAAGTACTATGTATGTACTATGACGAATGAATGAAAAAACTGTTAATTTCGTTTCAAGATGGCAAATGCTTTTTTATTCCAAGATAGCTGAATTCATTTTGTTTCAAGATGGCTGAAGCCATTTTGTTTCAAGATGGCTGAAGCCATTTTGTTTCAAAATGGCTAGAATCATTTAGCTAGAAAATGGCGGAAAATTGACAAATGAGAGAAAGAAAGAGTTTTTGGTTCAATTTTTTTTTTTTTAAATTGAAGGACCCTTTTATTGTATATGATTGGAGGCTAGAAGATTGAATAAAATGTATTGTTGAAAGAATGGTAGTCTTGAAAATTTAAGCTAACTGATTCTATTGTCTTTATCCGTTTAACCTAATCATTTCTATTGTTTCGTTTCAGAACACCATTGTTGAATTCATTGAACAAAATATATATCCATTAATTGATCAAATGCGTAAACAAGAAGAAAGCGGCCGTAAACTTTTAACACGAAAGAATTGGCCAAGACGTCCACTTCCATATGATCGTGATCTTAATCAATTGGATATATTCCAAAAAACAACAGATACAAATGAAAAAAAGTAGTTTCAACTACTAATCAACATCAAATTAGTTGTTTTTGTTTTTAGATTTTAGAATTGAATTGTTAATTACAAGATTTTTACTAAGAAAAAAAGAAAAAAGGATCAAAAAATTCACATTTTGGTCACTGTGTGGGGAGTGCGTGAAAATAATAATTGTGGGTATGGGAGGGGAATAAAAAAAATCTTATTAAGGATTTGGAGTTTATTTTTTATGTTTTAATTGACCTCTTTTACGTTTCAGTTAGTATAAGAAAATTGTACGTCTTATCAGGCGGAAGTCAGGGGTAATTAAAACCTCACAACTAAGGGGCGGTATCACAGTCTAAGTTTAAACCAAAAATTTGGTTTAAACTTAGGATCTTACGAATAAATTCCTAAGTTTAAATCAAATTTTTAATTTAAACTTGGACTGTGAAAATGGCCCTAAGTCAAACTTTTGGTTTATACTTTGACTGTGAATTCGACCCTAAATGTAAATAATACTCGACGCGTAAATTTGTCTGTAGACCAAACCCTCGCCCCCCACCACCCATATAATTTTCTCCATTCGCGCATGGGTCTGATATATAGACAGATATGTAATGGAGATGACGAGCAGCGACTGTTTTGAAGCCGGACAACTCCTCGTAAAGGACCGGTAATAAAAACTATGCTACTATTAGCATCTCACCCTCATTTATGTTATTCTCGAGTCTTGAACTCAAAAAATGCCAAACATTTGAATAGTAGGCTGCTATTTGCACTTCCCTGCCACCTGGCATCAAACGCTTCATACAAAAAATTTTGTCGTTGTCGTCTCCAGTATTAATATCTCTATAGTCTCATAGCCCCATTGAACATTTAAAACAGTATATTATAGGCAGTGAATAAACCAGACACACCTCTAAACTGTAGCGAAAAAATACCAGAAAAGAAAATGTTCTGATATTTACAGAGTTGTTTTTTTCATACCAGCCACAGTGTGAAATTTGTAGGACAGGTTTTCCAATTGTCATGTCCTCTAGGATAGCGAATTATCAACAGTCGGGGAAGATCGTGTTGGGGTTTCACTCCGCTGACACCGGAAAGCAACAAACATTTAATCAAATTTTCTATTGTTACACCAATGTACACCCTCCAGCTTCCAACACTGAAAAAAATCAGTTTTTAAATTTTACTGAATGCCTTTCATTAAACAACATTCTTTAAGATTGTTTTAATGTAAGAGTCTTTGGAACGATGAACAAAATCATAGAATATTTTTTTTTTACGATCTATGAACTGAACTGAACATTAGTACTATGAATCTCATTTCATTAAAAATATTATTATGAACTTTTGTAACGGGAATGTAAATTCGTGAACCATATGATTACATGTACATTAGTAGTAATAGTTTGAGATCAGGCTTGTGCCTCTACAACAATGGTTGGAAACTTAAAGCTAACAATAAACGGGAATGTATATAAATACTAATAGAAATCATTTATTTAAATTTTTTTCACAACTGACAAAAGGTTTACAACGTCGTTTATAGGATATTCTTTTCCCAATTAAATTTTGGTTGAAGTCTTGGCTTAGCCAACCCAATTTTACGACAGCTAACAGAGTCAACGAGTGAGTAACCTTAACGGTTTTTTGGTAGCATAATAAACAAATAGAGTTTTAAGTAGGTGAAATTTTTGCTTTGACAACAGATTGGTCATATCCTACCGAATGAAAATTGATTAATTAATTCAGAATGACAGGAAAGTATAGAAGGCTGACTAATTCTACAAGATCATCTCTCACATCAAAATAATATTAACGGAAGTTACAAAGTTCAAACCGAGACGTTCGTCACAGCTGTTTTACAATCATTTGAATATGATTTCAACAAAACAACGCTCAAGTGTGACTCGACATTATGACCGGGCTTTGAGTCTAATAAACCAGTCGGTGGGTACTGAGACTGCTGAGATATCTGAAGCGCGGGTATGAAATTAATAATGATAATAAAAAGATATTGAATTAAACCCAGGACGCATATTATCCAATTGCACTGATTGTTTTAGTGCAAACAATTTCCGATTTGAATATATAGCGTAGCTAGCGATGGTCACGATACGAAAGCCTGACAGTGAACATTATTTTCAAGTTTGTTTTGAAACTTTGATTTTTTTATTTACACATTTTTTACGCCGGCAAGATTGTTTACGTACGAAAAAAAACTTTCCGTTTTCATTCATGATCGCTGCAAAATTTCTGTTTAAAGCTAAAGATGAAGTCATTCGGTACGAATTCCGTTCATTCTTTTTTTCTTACAAAGTTAACACTTGACGTAGAGTTATAGTGAACGCGAAACGCGCGCGCGAAGCTGTGCGACGCGACAACAGCGATGCAATTGTGCTATCGCGCGACTCTCCTGCATCACCTCTGAAATCTTACCAAGAATTCTACCTAGAGATGGGTCGTTCACGAGTGAACTGGTGTTCCAAAAGAAGACTTCATTGAAGTGAGTGAGGGAAGTAACTCAATCCATTTGGTGAGCTGCAGTTCCATTGGGCACGTGACAAAAAACTTTACCGCTTTTTTTTGCTCATCATCTTCTTCCCTCAAGTGAAACTATGAATGAAATTCACTGAAAGGAACTGCTTTGTTTATCTCTAATAATTATACCCATCCGGAAGGAAAGGATAGTGAAAAGGATAGTACCAAGCAATTCTTTTATATCTAGAGATCGCTTTGATAAATTTTTGCATATTGATGCTTTAAATTTTATGGGGTAGTTATGGTACCCAGCACGCTATTCGGGATGCTACTGAGCTAAGGAGAAATATTGATTTTACCCAAAAATATCACAATAATTTGAAAAATTAAAAACTACAGTAATTTCAAACTATACAAAAAACATTTTAAAAAATGTAAAAGAAGGTGTCGGGTCCAACAAAAAGGAATGATATTCGCAGAGTCAGTTTTCTTTCTATTAATATTTCCACTAACACTTGTATACAAATTTGTGATATTCATTTTTCCAAGAAACCCGACCATCGCTCGTCGTGGCAAAAAGATGATGTGCAAAGTTTACTATTTGGTTGCTTTTAATCTGGGAAATTTGGGGGAGGGGGTGATATTTTTCCGAGCGATTGTCGGGTTTGCAATATTTAGAAAAATATTTTATAAGTTATTTTTAAAGGTGTAAGAATCTTTGTTCCATTCCGTATTATATTAATTGTTATAATTCCCATGTTTCACATTTCGGACAGTCCCATTTTTCTAAAATTTGTTTATAAATAATAAAGTTACACCCGAACTGGTTCTCTATTCCCATCTTCCACTTTTCAAATCCACTTCCGCCTGCATTGCACTCTATAAAATCTAAAGTTCACATACTTGGAACTAAAAGGTAGATAACATCTTCAACTCAAACGAAAGCAATAAACCACAAATTGCGATACCGCTTAGAACGCTCGTTGACAATTCGTCTTTATGTGCATACGCGTACAGACCAAGTAGAATATCAATTGCAACCGCCACAAGTCACCTATTAAACTCAATTGTAAACGTTACAATCCGACCGAGTACCCACGGTTCGAGAGAAATTCCTACCATAAGTCTGATGGAAAGATTCCCAACAGTATCTTAAGTTAATTCGGTCAAACTGGCAAGGTTTTACAAGTTCGGGACGGTTTAAAATTTGAAAAAATTCTTAAATTTCATTACATCAACGGAAAAATTACTTTCGTTGTAAAAAAGCATGTTCGAAAATCCGTTAAAAATTTTCACAATAGATGTCAGTGATGTTAGTGTAGCAGTGTCTGAAAAATTTCTGAGAAAAATCGATAGCTATTCGGGAAAAGTCTTACGTACGAGCAAATTTTCTCTACCAGAACGAAAATTGAATTAAGGAGTTTTTTTCCCATCAACAAGACAAGTGTTTTTAGTGTTGATTTCATTTAGTGTTCTTGGAAAATAAATTTCGAATCCCAATTAAAAGTTGAAAATGGGTGTAAATGAGCAGACCAGTTCGAATTTAACGCTGCAACTATTTCAGGATATTTTTAAGGATACCGATCCGGGTGTTACCATCGATGAGTTTGAGGTTAGCATAAATGTAAACAAAAGCACTGTAGCGCTCTTTTGCTGTAGCGCTTTAAGGACTTTAAGAAAACGAAACTAAAGTTTATTATTCTAAGGCTTTGAAAATCCTTTTTGCTACGGAAATATTCCCATAAAAATACAAATGTTCTATGTTGTGAAATCAAAGGTCTGTAGTCTAACGGGTGGAGTTCTACTACAGAAATTTCAAAACTATTTTGTGTTTCAGACTTCAAGAAGGAATTGAGGCAATTAGATTGATATTATGTACTAACATCGATTCTGAGTTGATCACCCAGAAGTATCTGAAAAATATGAAGACTGCAGTTTTCGTTTTAGATAAGACATACTTAGTTTGAGATAAAACCAATGAATGAGGGACTGGGAAGTGTATATAATATAGACACACTATTAGTCTGTTTCATTTATAAGACGTAAGTACTAATGGTGGTCACTCAACAATTTTGATTCTTTATCTGAAACCGGAAATCATCATAAGCAAAATAATCTACTTCAAGTGATTTTTTATAACGTTCTGAAGGTATTCTGCAAATTGTTTACTATACCTACGTACTCTAAGGACTTAGTTACATATTTATGGAAGCTACACTAGGTTTAAGAAGGGGCGCAGCGCTAGGACCGCCGCACTCACTAGGCGCCTTATGGGAAGCTACACTAAGAAGTAGAAGCATTTTGTGTATTATATCTCCATTTTATTTTTAAGTCTGGGCGAATTCAAGGAAACACCATCGAATCAAATGGGTCCTTCCTTAATGTAATGAGTCCTTCCTCCCATGTGAAATTCCTTGAAAAAAGAATATTTAAATTTCGTTGATTTACCAAGCTCCAGATATGTATGAAGGAATATTCTTTTTCTTTCGAGTAGCACTCAAATAAGAGTCCTGGTTTTGTGTTGTGTTATGTTTGGTGTGAGGAAGACACGCTGAAAAGTAACGAATCTTGAGCATTCAGACCACCATGGCCCATTATACTTTTTCGTCCTCCTCACGAAGAGTCCTTAATAAAGGACAAACTATATGCGAACTTCTTGTCTTACCTTTTCCTCAACTACAATATAAATGGGAGTTCAGTATTTCAGTTTAAGTATCACATGATTGGCCTACAGTCGATCGTGACTGCAATATGTTTGTCAAAGCCTATTCGAAACATTTTTGATTTAATTGGAAATTTTTTATTTTATATTTTTGCACTTTCGGGTTGTATATTTTTGAATGCCGCTAATCAGAATTTTTTTTTTTTTTTTTAATATTAACTTTGCTCGGATTAATGCCAGGCGAAATGGTTTAAAGTTAAACTTTTTTTTTTCAAATTCAAATTTTAGAGAACAGATAATGAAATCTTAACAACTTTATACTTAATTGTAAGTATCGGCTGACATTCTTAAAAGTTTGAAGTATTTATTAATTAATTAATTCAAGAAAAATTTGTTGTTTGAGTGAAACTTTATAACTTTATTCTTTATAATTAAAAAACTGCTTAAATTTCGATACTGGATTGGTACCCATAAAAACAATTAAGAAAAAAATGTACGGGCGTAAGGGGTTCCGTGAAGTCTGTTTTGTTGAGGTAACTTAATATTATTTTACTGTTTATATGTTTTAACGTCTAAATGTCGTCAATTGCAAGTTTTAACCAGCTCAAGAATTTTAAGTTAAGGGGGTTAGTGACTTGGATGCGAAAAAATTATCGAAGTTTTTTTATATTCTATTATTTCTCTGCATTCAATTCTGCACAAAATAAATCAAACTGCAGATTTTTCCGATCGGTAAAAGTGCTCAAAAAGTTAGTTCAAAGTGGGAAAGTTCGGTAATATTTTGGTATTCAAATTCAAATTCGAATTCTTTTTATTTTGCCTAATATGTATGTATAAAATCCAGTGTTTTTTATAAAGTTACTTTAGAGCTATTGAGTACTTACCCATTTCAACTAATGTTTTTCATATTTGGTCGTAAGACGTTGGAGTTAGTATAATTAGTAAATAAGAATTAAGGAAATATTTTGGTATTATGTATACATTTTCATTTGTATTTTTCAAATGAAAAACAACGCATAATCTGATAAAAAAAAAACTGAAGAAGGTTTGAAAACAAACCAAATGCCATCTGTGTGATTTGTTTTAACAATATAAATAAAAAAAAAAATTGGGGGAGAAAAGTATTTAAAAGAGATTAAAACTAAACGATTTTAGTTTTTTCGCTCATAAATGTTCCTTTTTCTCGAAACTGATAACCGATATCAAGATGATTTTTTTTTTGCGTAAAGATAGAAAAATGGTATTTATACTGAACGAAGAAATTTTTAAAAAGTTGATTCTAAATAATTTTTTTAAGTTTAAAAAATATTAAAAAGTTTTAAACTTTCAAACCTTCTAAGTCAATTAGTTTTTAATGTTTTTGAAATTCCTTCGTTCAGTAGCATTAGATTTACTAACATAATAAGAGTAAAAAATTTGATTAAAATCGGTCGAGCGGTTCCTGAGAAAAAGGTACATGAATTTGTATGAAAACTCGACAAGTCACTAACCCAAGCAAATTCGATTCGATTAAAATAAAGATTGAAATAGTATTTTTTGAATTCGCATTTACTTCTCGATCAAAATAGCTGTACAAACAGTTTCGCGTAGAACTGACCGTTGTCTCGGTTCACAGTAGAAAAACTTATTCCGTACAACAATATAAATTTGAAGTGTACCTTACTTTCCGTTATCCCTTTTCCTCCAGGGGTTTTCAAGTTAAAGGACACTAAAGTGGTATGCCTATTGCGTTTTAGGGATCCACAAGCACCAAATCTAAGTTTTAGATCGACACGTAATACTTTATTTACAAATATAAAATAGATAATAAAAGTTAAAAATAGATGACAGGACTGGTAAAGACAGTAAAGTGTGAATTAAAAGCATGTGCGATTCATAGTTTTTCGAAGTATACAATTAAAATAAAAAAAACATATTGGTGATTTTATTTGATGGAATATTCATTGGGAACTATCGCCAGTCTACTTTCATGCTGTAATTCGTCATTCTGTTTGTATTTTTTTTTTTTATATTTAATTTTATGGTCTATCACCGCAAGAATACTATGTTTTAACAGAAAATTTGATTTATCCTTTTTTCAAGGAAGCGCAAGGATCTGGAAAAGGCGATAATTATACAGCAGCATTATATCGAGCCCATTTAACTGGAAATCGCAGAAACTTAGATGACGGAAAGAAACTTAAATGGGAGAAAAGTGTGATATGTAAACGTCTACCGTATAATGTTGCTCGTCGCGATGCTTATAAAAGCGTTGAGCTATTCAGGTAGTTAAAAAATTTTAACGATTTTTCATATGATAATATCGCAAATTTAAAGAAAAGTTTTTAACCCACTTGGAAGTTTAAAAAAAAAGAGTGCGTCGGCCGGGAATCGAACCCGGATCAACTGCTTGGAAGGCAACTATGCTGACCATTACACCACCGACGCTATGACTCAATGCTGTCTACGTTAAAACTGCTGTGGCGGCTGCTCCCAAAAAGAAATGCAGATGTTAAACTTTTTCAATAGAAACTAGGTCAGCCTGTTATTACGGTTGAAATGCTTTGAAAATGATAAAAAGAACGAGAAAAAAAATGTTATCAGTAAGATTTTCACTGACGGGACGGCTAAAAACTTTCCACTGTTGAGTGAATCGACCATAAACCCTTGGACTGTACAACAAAAATTTCACGCAGACTTACCCGGGTAACAAAATTAGGGTGACATTCCCAGTCGGTGAGAGACCCAGAAAAACTGTTCATCAAATTGACTGACACTGCTATACTATGGAGCGCACTTAACTAAAGTTACTATAATCCATAAAATTAATGTATTTTGTGGCTCCTGGAGAGAGAGATGAATGAAAAGAAAGGATGGTCTCAATAAGAGGAGAATCATTCTAATACCTTTCTATTTAATAACTAAAAAAAAAATCAAGCTCTGTGAAATAAAATATATAAAGCAATACAAAAAAAAATTCATCTCTTTTTTCGCTGTACTATTAAATTTTAAACTCTTTTTATTTTATTATTTTCTATATTTTCCGTTTAACTTGTGTTTGTCCTGCCGTAGGACGACCCACAATAGTAGCGCTTATTACGTTAAGGGTTAGTGTTTTCGGTATCTTATGACCGACTGTGAATCTCATCACAATTTTCTCACCTGGGTAAGTCAGTGTGCAATTTTTGTTGGTCTGAAATGTGAAAAATGTACCTCCCCCACAGCTGCAGCTAACCCAAGAGTCAGTAAGCATGTTCTTATAAGTTCACATTTTAGCCACCAATTCGAACACTTCTATGAGGTTTGGTGAGCCATTTGGTTGATTGGAATTCCAGGATTTGCTTTTAACTTAAATATATTTAAATGCATAATCAGCTTTTATTTTATATCTATTATAGAAATGAAGTCGTATTCTACACAACTATTATGCCCAAGCTGATTTCATTCCAAAAATCGAAAACCAGTGATACGTTCAAAGCGATTCCTAAAATCTACTTAGCCAGAAATGACCTCATAATAATGGGTGGGTGTTTAACTATTCAATTGAAATTAATTTAAGTGATTCAACATGAAATTTAAAATAATTTCATTTTTAGATGATCTTCAAGCGCGAGGATTTCGAATGCCCGATCGACTTGAAGGACTATCGGTCGACGAAACCCAGGCAGTACTGAAAGAAATCGCCACAATGCATTCGTTAAGTATGGCCTATAAATTTCAAAATCCTAAAGAATTTGAAAAGCTGAAGAGCCTCATCACCGAAGGTATTTTTTCCGCGACAAATGAAGACTGGTATAAAAACTATTATAAGCAATTGACGAAGAATGCAATAGATATGGTAAGCAGATGTTAGATTTGCCTGCTAATACACTATCATAGCACACCCTGGAGCCCCACTTCCCAACACTTTCGTATCCATTCCTAAACAATCCTTGCCGGTATGCTACTCCTGCAAAAAACCGTAAGCTCCTAAAGCATCCGTAGCATAAATATTTTTTTAATTTCAATTTAGCAATATTTTTCTAATAATCCACAAGGTGTCCGAGGTTCTACCGAAAAACTCGAAATATGTGGAAAGTCTTTCGGAATTTGCAGAAAGTTCATCGTTTTTCGGACGAATGGTCGATTTAATAAGCAAAGAGAGCGAACTATCGGTTATTTGTCACGGGGATTGTTGGACGAATAACATCTTGTATAGGTATAGTGCGGATAACAAAGTGATTGAGGTCAGTTTTATGTTTTACAAACAAAATCAGTAAGAAATTATGTAAAGCGTTTTATTTTTGCATTTCAGACGGTGTTGGTGGACTTTCAATGCATTCGATACGGTTCCGTAGCTCTAGATATTTCGAATTTAATCTACTGTTGTACAACGAAGGCAATGCGCGACGAACATCTGCAATCATTTTTGAAATTGTACACCAGCGAATTGTACAAGAATTTGAAATTGCTGGGACAACTACCGGATTCATACAGTACTGAAGAGAAATGTGCACAATTGTAAGTACGACTATATAAAATACTAATACATACCAAAAGCTCAATCCGAAGGGCTCAGTCGGCATACAAATAAGCTGCGCCCGAAGCGCTAACGCGTTACCTTTACCCAACTCTTCCATTAGCTCCTAGTCTAGCCCCTGTTTTATAGTCATATGTTTGCAATTCCTGGAACTGATTTGTATTCATATAAATAAACTAACTTAAAATATAGGAGGCTACTTATAGGCACAGTTCACATACAACCAAAGGTGTTAGAATTCTTTCCAGAGCCACTGTAAATAAATTCGAATTGCTTACATAAATTCCATTTAAAAAGCCCGTTCCAAGATAAAAGGCCGTTATTATTTGAAAATGTTAGTCTGATAACGTTACACCATTTTTGTTGTTGCGGACTCTATGTAGGTTAGGTTAGGTTAGTTCAAAGAATTAAATTTATTTATAGTTTAAAATTAAAAAAAAAAAACATTTTATACCTACTTGAATAATTAATTACGTTCACTGTAGAAGGTTTGTTTCACTACAGTTGAAAAAACAAACAAAAATGTTGCATGGTTTTTTTACAAAATCTTTGTTATTAACATTTAATAATGCGTAAATGATAAGACAATTTTTTTATTCTATTTCCAGAGTTAACGAAGAACTTCAAATTTATGGAAAATTTGCTCTTGGCTTGGCCATGGATATTCTACCAATAAGCACATGTTCGTCGGAAAATGCACCGGATCTGTATTTAACCCGTTCGGAAGAGACAACCGGAGCACCACAATTGAATTTTCCGCCAAATGATCTTTGTCGTCAGAAAATGTCCGATATTGTTGTCGATCTAGTCGATAGTGGAATGCTGTAAATAGTTAGTTAGTCGACAACGTGATAAAGACTAGATCTACTCTGCTATGATGTACTAAAAATAAATAATTTAGCTTTTCGAGACAATATTAAACAATGTATACCTGTTCGTACGTCGATTTTGTGTCAAATGTAACAAGTTAAATTTAAATGAGCATAGAGACGTTTTGAAATTTTTTTTTCCTATTTTTAAGTTTTAACTTATCAGCAGCCAAAGAATTTGAAATTTAATTGGATTCGTAAAAACCGTATTTACCTTCTTTGTTTCAGAGATAGAATTAAATGAATAAACTGTTGCAGCTACTGCGAGAAGGTGTAGAGTACAAAGCATCAGCCAACCTCGGACAATATTATTTATTTCGTAATATTTAAGAAATAACACTTTGAATTTAATAAAATACAAAATTGAAATGTTTAATGCGTTGTGAAAGGCACCTTTTGGTAACAAAAGCATTTGATAATTTTGTGCAAATGATATTACCTTTATGATTACAATGGTTAATATACGTTTATTGAATTTTAGAATACTTTCACGAGCTATTTTTATTTTTTGTACTCTAATGTAACGAAAGCCGAGCATGGAAAAGATTAATATTTTGAGGGACCTTACATACGTATGTATGTATGTAATCAAACTTTTATAAGTCAAATTTTCTTTATCTCGTATTATTTTAATTTATCCCAAATGGGATCTTGGGATGTACTATATTTGTTAAGTAGGACGGACTCTCTATTATAGGTGCTCTTACACGAACGATTAAAAATGCTCAATTTGCAGCAATTCGAGACAATTTTGACGTTACGACGAATACCAGCTATCTGTGAAATCATTACTAAATTGTTGAAATATGGTCGCAATTAGCACGATATTGCTCTGTATTGCTCCATTAATCGCTCCACCAGATTTGGCAATAGTCGTCGGGCCATCAATTGCTCGTGTAAGAACATCCTTAAACCTACTCACTTTGATAGGGCATTGTAATTAGGTTACAGAGTTTCGACTGTATTTAAAGTGGTGATTTTCTGTAAATGTTGTTACCTTTCATATCAGCGAAATTTGTATTGCTCCATTTTTTGGTCTGTTCTGTTTGAGATACCAACCTATCTAATTACCGACTTCCATTTTATTGCGGAAAAATATTAATCGTGGTTGGGATCCATTAGACTTTTGTGATGCAGAAAACAGATTTAAAAAAACTTCATAATTGACGATATGGTGAGCGCAAATGTGTGTTTGGAAATTAGAGGGGTACGAGGAGGGTACGTTCGTACCCCCCCCCCCCACGTATCCCCACGTACCCCAACAATTTAAAAGCTCAGATACTTACAAGTCGCACCTTAAATTAAAGGTGCGATTGTCTCCTTTTCAAATCAGAAAACAGATTTAAAAAACTTCATAAGAGGATAGAGGCGCGTCGCAAACGCCGAGTGTAAACGCACCATAAAAAGGGACAAGGAACAATAAGAGCTGAACATCAAAAGATTTCTGACGAAACGGTCCGTCCGTACCTGAATTAATCCCGCTGTAAATGTATGTATGTATATTGTTCTTCTATGGTGGCTGGCATCGCCCATTTAAAATTTTGATCCTTTTGACAAATCATAAAATGGATATTTGTGAATTCATTAAGTGAGTTATGGTGATTCCTTTTCTGCAAAAAAATGTGACCCGTTTCTGCCCTCAATTTTTGTTCTAGCAGTTCCGCTGTTCTATTCTGAAATTTTTTTCTGACCTGCTAGAAAAAGGGGTTTGAGTCCGTGGCTAAAATTGACCTGAAAACTCGCATTTCTTGCCCCGAGAAAATTTCGGCGGTGCAACTCCTTTAGCCTCAAATGTGCGTAAGAAACGATGAAAATAAGAAAAAAATATCCTACGACACAGCGGCAAACGATTTAAAAGCATAAATTAAACTGTCCAACGGGTCATACGGTAATTAGAAATCATACGGAGTGTAGTGAAAATTTATTTCAATTTTGATAATAGCTTTTTGACCTGAAAGCGTTCTATTGTAAATTGACCTGTCGGACGGAACTGTCAAAAAAGAGGGCAGAACTGCAATAATTTTGCATATTTACAGGTCACATTTTTTTTGAGAAAAGAAATCACCATTAGTTTTGATAATAATTAGAAAAATTTAAATTTTCAAATAGCATTTTTCACCCGCACTGTACCTATAACCTACAAAATCATCTGTCACTTGAACCGTACGCGTCTAACTTCACGTCACTTCATTATCACTGTCAAAAATCATTTTTGATAGGTCTTTTAAAGTGCGAGTTTTTTTTTTGTGTGCAAGTAATTGACACAAAAGGCCGTCATTCGTGATTTGTCGTCGCGAAATCTCTTTATCGTTTTCTTTTCGCAAAAAAATCTACTTATAATCGTAGCGCAGTGCTTGGTAAGAATCCTAAATGTTAATCGCGACGTTCCGTGTGATTTTTGTGCGGAATTAAGTTGTGTGTGGGGGGTGTGTGGTAGCGGTGCAAAGTGCGGGCGAAGTTTTTTTCGCGTCGAAGGAGTTTCCGCCGTGACGAATAGATCGTCGTTTGCGTTGTTGTCGGTCGTGAATAATCGCGGACGGGCAAAGAAAAAAACCAAATTTATCCTAAATGACTACGGCTGAACCCCCGCTCTTGCAATTGGATGACGAAATCATCACTTGTCTGAAGGACGAAATCGATTTCCTAAAGGTGAGAGATCTCGTTACGTTTCCGAACGTTCCATATGATCGGAAAAGTCGGTCGTATTGTTTGTGCGTTTTTTTTACGGTTTTCTTATTCTGGCAGGCGAAAAAACCAGCAGACATCATCCGAAACGAACGGAATACGCTCTTAACCGATGACAAGAGCAGCATAATTTCATTGTCTAGCAGCAATTGCGGCGCAAGCACCAGTACCAGTTGCCGTAGCAGCAGTGACTCAATCGACGAAGAGATCAGTTTAGTTCCGGAAGTAGAATTCGAAGGCATCAATCTGGACGCAGGCGGTGATAGTCGTGAGTCGCAACCCCTGCTCGGGGGTCGTGATCACGTTGATATTGTTCACAACAGTTTTCCGGGTAAGTCGGTTTTATTTGTTGTGTCGATTTATGGGGCGTAGATGTGTGTGCGAAACGTATGGGAAGCCAGATAAGTGCCGCCGAGATGCAAACGTGTTTTTGTATACTCTCCTCCAGTCTGTCTGCCACAAACTATGGGCAACGAGCTGGGAACAATTGCACCTGTTGCCCACCCATCGTCTTCCTGTCCTTCATCAATCGATTTCATTTTTTTAAACGCCTTATTTATTTATGTGTCGCTTTAGAAGCTGCTTTGAATCCAATTATAGTTTGACGTTGTTTTCAGGGTAGAGAAAATTTCAACCCCAACTTTTGCATTGATTTGCTCACAGACACCGAATACTACGCACTCGTCTCTTTTTTTTGCTGGAAAATTAAACCGAACGCTGTCACCAGTCACCACACAACCGCTAATTATCTAATTTTTAAAATCTGCTCACGCTGAGAGGCTTTCCATTTCCTAGAACTCAATGCCACTATTAGCTGTAATCAGATACTGCAGCAGTTGTCTCATCGGGAATCGCGAATAGCGAATCGGTCACGGGTTTGGGACGAACTGTAAAATTTCCGTATTATCAATTTGTATTCGAATCGGAGCAACGTGAGCAGTAGTAAGTAAATCTCGGTTTTATCAGCTGCTGGGCGAAGGGGAAAGGTAAAGGGAATTGCAATGAAACATTAAAGGCTGAGATTAGATGAATTAATGCAAGCGATAAGAAGATTATCAGAGGAGAGAATTACCCCCATTATAAAATCAAGTGCGAATATTTTTAATGTTTTGGCTACGATAGATAAGAACTATTTTCTCTGATTGGGTCGACAAATTATCGAGATATTCAACAATATTGTTTACAGTTTCTGCATCGACATAGAACGTATATTTTTTGTAAGAAGTTTTATCAGTAATTTCTAAAAAGTTTTTCGTAAATGGAACCTTCAACTTCAAAAGGTAACCATCGCAACTTTTACTTTGTGTTTTTCATTCATACTTTACGATCCACGAGACAATAAAGAAAGTATAGAGCCTCGGTGGAGTCTACAAGCTCTAAGATCGTAGGTTCGATTTTCACTTATCCAACTGCGTATCATCCGTGGTCTAGGGTTTAGCTATTCCCTGAGTGTCAGATTTTAATTTAAATGCATGTTGGATAATATACTCTGAATGGGTGAAAAATTTCCTTCCAGTGCATACGCAAATGAGATCTGTGACTTAGAAGGTATCAATAGAGCTCTGTCCGAGAAGTGGTCATATAGGAATATGTTTCCAGAGAACGCAGTATTTCTTAGGAATTTTTTTGAAAATATATTGGTCACTTCTATTGATAAAATTCACTGTCTTTACATATTCAGCAGTTTATCCAATTTTTTAGAAAGTTACGGAAATTGACCGTGACTGTAGTTGGTTTGTGATAGCACACCGCGTTACTGGCTACGCATAAAAATCATTATCAATGTAACATTCAACATTAGCCTTGATCTCCAAACTTTGTCGGCTTTCGCTCTGTATCTACCGATTTCCGCACTTGTCTAACCTTCAAAACAACTACACTATTCGTTTGGATATATTCTCCCTTTTGTACGTGGCAATCGCATTATTGTTTGGTTCAGGCGAGGATTACGTCTGGTTATTGAATCTTAAGGGTCAAACTGTGCTCAAGGTTAATAACTTTATATTATTCTATATTTTATTATAAAAATCGCAAACACACACAGATGTACTCTTGGCTACGTGACTTTTGCAAATGTCAAGCTATGACGCTAAGATTTAGAGGGAATGTCAACAACAGATGTACCAACTTAACTAAAAAAAACAGAACTCAAATCGGAACAACAAAAGCGCCACACGGTGGTTATTTTGGGAACTTTTTGATCAAGGTGGTATACCGTGGCTTTATATTTTCCTTCGTCTTTCCTTATTTTTTCAAGCATATCCTGCCCAGTTATCCTTTCCGTCCCTCACCGAGTGCTGAGCGATAGACTAGCAACCACTTCCAAACAAAAAATGGGGCCTCACATCGCACGAAGGGACGACAAAAATATCACACATTTTATTGAAGTGTAAGTAGAAGAAGAAATTTAATTTAATCACTTCAGAGAGGGAATAAGGAATTTGGAGAAGCATCGAACTAAGTTAATTGATTAGATTGTTGTCTTTCATATCGGACCAAGCTACTTAAAACACTCTAGAAATTTGGGGCAGAATATGCGCGAAAAAAATTCAAATCAACCTTCGGAACTTTTAGCTTTTAGTTTCAGTGCAATTTTAGCCCAGTTTGAAAAAGTTCTTGGGGTTACATCTAGTCAGGATTTTCGAAAATTTGATTTTTCGTTTTCGACGGATTCTTAAAATATAACCTTTCAAAAATATTGTCTGAAAATTTCAAGTCGATCTGTTCAAAATTGAGCGAGTTGCGGCCGTTTTTACAGTTACGTTCTCACTCATCCAGGTTTGACTGTATATTCGAAATCGAAAACCGTCACAGTACAGCAGTTGACTTCGAAGCGCTCACGACGTTCAGTTATACGTGTTCTTCTAATATTTGAAGTTTTAAAATGAATCGTGCGAAAGACTCGAGAGAATTACACTTTACACTTTATCTATGTATAGACCCGACTTCAAACTTTAAACGCGTTTTTCTCGAAACGACTTTTTCAAAATCGGTGACCACGATATCTCAAAAACAAGTGAACCGATTAACTTGAAATTTTGCACACTTTTTTTTACATCAAAAGGCAGTCCTTAATCGAAGGATTTTTTTTTCAATGCATACTTTTTTTTATATCAAGGAAAATGAAGTGAATTTTTCACCGAAAATTAGACTTTCACTTTCGATCGCCGACCATTTTTTCAAAAATGAATATTTTATCAAATCCTTCGATTAAAGACTAGATAATACGATAAGAAAACTTAATTTATTTGGTTTTTTTATTTTACATCATTGGTGTGGAAGTTACAGTGGTCACCGCAGAAGGTTTTTTTTTTTTTGAACAGCGGCCCGGGAAATATATTATATCTGCTACATTTGTGAATTTTTTCCAATAAAAAAATTATGAAACATCGTAAAAGATATACCCTTTACTATGAAAAAAAGAACAGTTCGAAACCTGCAATCGTTTTCCCAAAAAAAGTTCACAAAAACACTCATTTTTTTCGGCCGCCAAATAGATGTAACCCCTTAATGTTTGTAGGAACTTAACTATGGACCAACCAGACCTCGAAAAAGGCCTCAAAGATGCACTATGTAATTTATGTTTAAGTGCAATTTTCTTCTCAATAGCGGATACATATATTTTGTATATTTGTATATTTCTATATTTGGATTGCTTATCATTTAAGTAGCCTGGTTGCAAAACCGCAAAAAAGCACTAAAATCGTTTAACTAAAAATTAAAGATTAATAAAAGAGGTAAAACTCCGAATTTGAAACTATCTTAGCAGTAAATATATTGAAAATAACTCCCTTGTTACTTGTTAGTTACGATATCAGTTGGGCTCCAACTTTCTTATTCGAATAAACAGTTTATACTAATCATGGGTCCGCGAATGTATTACCTGAATGAAGGGAGTATTCATGATGGGTTACGCTAGAAAGATGTAAGCCAAAAGTAAGAAAGTCCGTCGATTCACTTATCATTAAATTGAATTCTTTTATAATTGTTGTATGACAAGTGTGTAGCCCAGTTTCAAAGAGTTCTTTCAATGTTTGTCGGAAGCATGGCCAGTTGCTGAAAATCACAAGAACAGATAGATTTTCAATTAAAATTCTCCAAAAACATTTCTAAAACTGTGAAAACCTTTGAATACATAGACCAAATGGTCACTTTATAAATCTAATATATAAAAATAAGTCAGTTTTTTGGTCGGGCTCGATTAAAATCTACATCTGTAAACCGTTCCCTCCCAAATTTTGCATGGACATTCTCGAGACTACCGGACAGGTCGAGAACATAATTATATTCCCGAAATATGGTTCGTGTATTTGTTATAAATGAAATAAATTTAACTTTAATAAGTTGAACATGACTTAGAATTAAAAGTTTACAACAGGCAGTCGTAGCGGAGCGAGTAAGGATCTGACTAGAAATGAGATGATTCCCTCTGGGAGGGTTCGAATCCTGCCGACTGCGAAGCGAACATTTGTGATTTTTTTTTAATTTATTTGTTATGATTTTACTACCAGCTGCGAACACGTGACGGGAGTAACAGGGGCGATGAAACAATTATATATTCCCGAAATTGGTGGTTCGCGAGTTATTTCAACATTTGAGTGGATGAAGTATGGAGGATGGTGGATAGAAATTGGAAGATGAATGAAGGATGGTGTGGGATGGAGAAAAATGAAAAGTGAAAAATGAAAAATTACATTAATGTCTCCAGTTCCTTGAGCTGAGAAAGTGTACCCGAAACGGCAGTAATGTATCAACGGGAGAAACAGGGACGATGGAACAACGTGAGCATAGCCGTGGGACGCGGCTATATCTATTAAATAATATAACTATGTGAAAGTCAAGTGGTTCAACCTAAATTTAAATTTGTGTCAAGCACAAGGTCGGAGTGACGTGTTAGCTGCTGGTATTCAGGCTAGACTAAGTCGTTACTTTACACAAGGTTTTCAAAATTATGTCGACAAAAAAATTATCGATTGATTGATTTTTAATTCAAAGAAAATCTAAAAGAGCCTGACATGTTCTGTGGTGAATAGAAATTAAACCTGACCTAAAAAGAGTCTGTGTCTTTCCTTATTTTCAAGCATTTCACACTTAGGAGACACCTAAGAAAGCACTTCATCTTTTCGTATCGACATTTCCACTCGAGTTACCTTGGCATTAGCTTTCTATTTGCATATATAGTTTTGAAGGATGCACCGACAGCGATGCAAAGTACAAATACAGACAATGATGGAAAATCCTGTTCTTCATCACGAGGATCAGCTATTACTGTTCCTTGCGATACCACATGTTCCGCCAATGGTCCACCTGTGTTCGTATCAGAAACGACATCACAATCGAGACGAACTGTAACAATAGTTCGATTCAGTGTAAGGGAAACAGAAGAATGCAATGAAGATAATAAAACCATTATAACCGAATGGAGTCTGACTGATTTATCTTTTGGCACCAGAGCATCGACGTCGACGTTTCAGTTTCCTCAGCCCTGCTATAAATGCACTTGTTTGAATTGTAAATGGAATTGTAAGTGTCCCAGTATTTTGTAATTTTATTTGAGTTTTTCGTTTGGTATAATAATTATTGGACCATGTAATCATAATTACATCTTTCGTATACTGCTGTAGATAATATTGATTCTTTGACTTATTTTTTTTTAGTGAGGCCTTCATTTTTTAATGTCACGAGTCAACTTCATTAATACGTTGAAATGGTCTCGACAATTCGCAGGATAGTGGATCTCTTCCAATCCTACCACAGCTCGTCCGACTCACTGGCTGGTTCGATTACATTTAGTGCACTTGTGATATATTAATTGATTATTGGGTTTACGAAACCCATCTAGTCGCTGAAATCAAGTATAGTCCACGTGGAGAATAAGGGCGTATCCGTTGAGTTTCCATTATTTTTGATAGTTGATTTGTAATGGCAAGCGGCCTATGTAAATAGTTACTCCGATCACTGCTATCTTCATCTTTTTGAATTGGTTGGATATTGGCACCAAATCCAAGTTAAGGGAAAAACCAAAAAATTTGCTAAGAACTAGGACTAAGGGCCATTTTTACGATTTTCAGTTAAACTTTAACTGGAAGTTGTCTATGAAAACCTGCCAGTTAAAGTCCCAGTTATAACGTAATTAAACATTGTAGGAACGGGCCTCTAAGGCTGTCTAGCTATGCAAGTGCAAAAATTTATGCTTAATTCTGATGGAGGAGGAGCTCAGAATTCGGCCTCAAACCAGGATATAAATTTTGTAAAAAAAATCAAACCTAGGCTAGGCTTAGGGAAGCACATGAACGTGAAATAAGTACATATTTTCATTCCTAGTTGTATGATAGGTCAATTGAGGAAATGCCTTCAACTTGAAATGAGATTGAGCTCGCATGCAAGAAAGTATTGGTGCTTTCCAGATTTTGCAACAATCTTTTTTTATTTATTAAATCATCTTCTCGAAGTTCGAAATTTTTCCATAAAAGTGTGAACAAAAAATATCAGTGAACATTATGTTTACACCACTAAAAGCTACAAATTATCAAGTTGGAAGTAATCAGAGCTTATAGAAAATTTGCAAAGCTTTCTTAACAACACTGATGTGTTCTAACTGAATAAAACGTACTTGAAAGCAACAAGTTCTTGTTTCAATCACCTCCATTCACCACTCGTAGTTCTTTCAAACAAAGAAACATTTGCACATATTCTGCACAGAATAATCGCCAACAACTAAAAATTTTTAATCCAAAATCAATAATTACAGTTGATAGCCTGCTGCAAGGTAATGGTCTAGTCGATGGTCACAAATTTCATTATAAACTGTAACCACTAGTAGTGAACGTATTGTTGTTCAAATAAAATTCTATTCTAAAAAACCCCACATAAATCAATTTCAATTGAAACAATTAACTCCAAAATGTAACTACGAAACTTTACTGCCAATATCTCCCTCACAACCGTGGCAATTTTCATTACATTTTGTTTATCACCAATGTAAAAAAAAAAAGTGCGATGCGATCGAATAAATTTCATTCTACCTTTACCTGTAGCATAGTTCAAAGGAATTATTTTTTATTTTTGCCATTTTAGTGCCACGTTGAGTTCGTAAACAAGTCAAGAAATTAAATTAACCGCGCCTTTCAAACCCCTCGGTATAATGGACAAATTGTGTCAAGATTTGAGTCTTTTCAATATGTCCCTAGTGCGAACGAAGAGGGTCTTTCGAAGGAAATCGATTGCCGACGATCGGACACGACTGCATCAGTACTGGCTTCCGGAATATCTAATCAATTCGATATCAACTATTTGTGGAAATAATTTAAGAAGAGGTGATTGTGTTTTTTGTGTTGTTCCATTCGTCAATGAAAGTTTGTAATCCTTCACGGTTGAGCTAGAACCGTTGGAGGAAATGATATTGAGCTATTTACTATCTTCGTTCGGAAGTAGACCTGCTAGAGTGGTTTTGGGTCAATGCCTGAACGATTTGATTAGTTGTACTATCAGAGTTTGTGTAATGTTTTTTTTTTAGTCATACGTGTTCTTTTCATTCAAAATTGCTCGTTTCAGTTCTTATCGGTTCAAATAATCAATTCCATGTTGAATATTTATATTTTTGTGGTAAAACTTTTCTGGAATTGATGATTCAAACTTTCTGTATGTATGTGAAAATCAAGCTGAGGTTTGAGCATAATAGCTAAATCTGAATTGTAATTTAATTGATTAATAATAGGTCCACACAATATTGCAATGGCTCTTATCAGTTTTATAATGACTATTAAATCTTAGTTTAGTTATGCTGCCACATAGCTCGCTGGGAAAACACAAGTTGTTAAGTGAGTGTGACACCACACTCTTCTCCGAAAATGATAACAATATTCTTCAGTACAGCATTCAAAGCTATTTATTGGAAACAGATAATATTGCTGTCGCTAAGTGTTTGAAGCACTGCCGAGGAATCAGTTCTCGCTCTTCTGTTTTTAGTAGGGGTTCATTCTCTTTTGTTTTATTCAATACTAGCCGCGTACCGCGGCTACGTTTGCTACGCTCGTTCCATCGCCCCTGTTACCCCCGTTTATCCATTGGTCCTGTTTCTCCCGTTGATACATTACTCCCGTTTCGGCTACACTTTCTCAGCTCAAAGAACTGGAGACATTAATGCCATTTTTAATTTTCCACTTTTCATTTTTCTCCATCCCCCATCCTCCATTCTCTATCCACCATCCTCCATTCTCCATCCACCAAATGTTGAAATAACTCGTGAACCACCAATTTCGGGAATATATAATTATGTTCACGACCTGTCCGATAGTCTCGAGAATGTCCATGGAAAATTTGGGAGGAAACGGTTCTCAGGTGTAGATTTTCATCGCGCTCGACCAAAAAACTGACTTATTTTTATATATTAGATTATTTTTCAATTAAGCTGATAGGCTTCCGTTTTTATGGCAATGAATTGAGCTCTGTTTTGTCCCCACACATAATTTTAATTTTTTCAAAATTAATGGCTAGTTTTGGTTTTTGGATAGGTCGCAGTGCTAGCAACTGCCACGCATAGACCGCACAAGGCGGGCACTGCCACGCATAGACCGAACACTGCCACGCATAGACCGAACACTGCCACGCATAGACCGCACTAGGAGGGCACATAGCGGTTCCTTTGAAACCTTGTGAGTTATTAGCACTAAAACGGTTTAACTCCCTGCAGAATTAGACCGGTTTGTCAGGGATTTTAAACTGTCCTTCAGAATTTCCAAAACGGCTTAATTACTTGTGTCTTATACTAGACACTCTTTATTAATCAACTAAAAGGTCTTCTTCCCTTCAGAGGGGTATTGTTAAGATCACACTCTAGATTACAACCGTTGGTATCAAAGAACTACTACTCCTAGTCAAAGACACTAAAGAAACAACATCTAACCATCTTTTAAATTAATTTCTCAGATGATCCTCAATTCGGTGAGCTTATTCTACAAGCCGAAACGGCTATCGATCATGGAATATACCCGGAACGAATATATCAGGGCAGTAGTGGATCGTATTTTGTTAAAAATCCGGCAGGTGTAAGTATAACATAAAATTAGATAGACTAGTTTTTATTGCTCATCAGAATGTTGATTTGAGGAAAAGCTTAAGCAAATTAGTCTGAAATCGAGCAAACATCAAATTGATTCAAATGGGGATTGGTTTTATAAAATATTTAAGTTTCTCAAAACCATTTTGGTTTGAATCAGATATTCGTAATTGTATTTTAGAATACCCGAACATATGCATTATTCTTGCCGTTTTCTTTGTCATTCTAATTTAAGCAGAAAGTTATAGCAGTTTTTAAACCAAAAGATGAAGAACCGTACGGTCGATTGAACCCGAAATGGACCAAATGGATGCACAAGTTATGTTGCCCGTGTTGTTTTGGTAGGGCTTGTTTAATACCGAATCAAGGGTAAGGTGTTTTTTGTTTTTTACTCAACAAAAAAAGACGTTCTTATATAATTTTTAATCTTGCAGTTATTTATCAGAAGCAGGTGCTAGTATAGTGGACCAAAAATTAAAATTAGATGTAGTTCCGAAAACTCGTGTCGTTCGATTAGTTTCGGAGACTTTTAATTATCCTCGAATCGATCGGCAAAAATGCCGGATAAAACGAACGATAAAAGAACAATTTCCATCGGCAAAATTTAATCGAATGAGCTTGCCGCCTAAGGTAAAATTCGAATCGAAATCGAAATTGAAATCGAACGGTTTTCATTTTTTTTTATAATTTTCCAGACTGGATCTTTTCAAGTATTCGTAGATGGCTATAAAGATGCCGATTTCTGGCTTCGTCGCTTCGAAAATGAACCACTACCCGATAAATTAGCCAAAAAATTCCAATTTCAGTTCGAACGGCTGGTCGTTCTCGACTATATCATACGTAACACGGATCGTGGAAATGACAATTGGCTTATAAAATACGAATTGCCAACGATCGTAAATAATACGGCTGCTAACGGGGTAAATGGAGCAGCTACAACGATCGGAACATCGGCATCTAATAATTTGAGTGCAATGAATGCCGCTACGGCCGGTACGAGCACATCAAATCTAACACAAAATGATGCCGAATGGCATGTTGTTCAATCGCCCGATATTAAAATCGCAGCAATCGATAATGGGCTGGCGTTTCCATTTAAGCATCCCGATTCGTGGCGAGCATATCCGTATCATTGGGCATGGTTGCCACAGGCCAAGTTGCCTTTTAGTCAAGATATAAAGGATTTGGTGCTGCCGATCCTGTCCGATATGAATGCTGTCGAAGAGCTATGCCATGAACTTTATGAGTTATTTAAGGTAAGGAGAAAATTTGTAAGGTTTGACGTTGTTATTTTTCAAGTAGGAATATGGTTTTTTATTGACTTGCGATTTCATTTCTTTCTTGATGGAAACTTTAGCAGGATAAAGGTTTCGATAAAAGCCTTTTTGAGCGACAAATGTCTGTGATGCGCGGCCAAATATTGAATTTGACGCAAGCTTTGAAGGATGGTAAATCGCCCGTACAACTGGTACAAATGCCAGCAGTTATAGTTGAAAGGTAATAAATAGAAAATGAAAACTGTAGACCTTGTTTTAACAACCGAATTTTTTTTTTTTGTTTCAATGTTTAGATCAAGCAGCTCTAGTTCGAGATTCTTCTCATTTACACAGCGCTTCCAAAATAAGAGCCCCTTCTTCTCATGGTGCTAACTAAACACAAACAAAAAAAAAAAACAATTATAGGAACAAAGAAAATATCTAAACATTTAAGCAGAAAAATCAAGAAATAAATAATTGGCAGTTGTGTCACACTACTCTCATTATATAAGAAACTCTCCGATTTTATTGAGAGCAGTTAGGTTTTTTTTTAAATTCTGCAATTCGGTCAATGTTTTATTTTTATTTCTATTTTTAATTCGAATGGCGCCCGATCATAACGTATTAGAAGAAGAACTGTTTTATGATTTCTTGTTCACGTATAACTATGATCGAATTCATCCCTCATTCTCATATCACGCCCTATCCTATTTTGGAATATCATTTATTTACACACATGAAACCCTCGTGGGTCTATGTGAGGCCTTTGGCCGCCACTGCAACCTACACACATGAGAGTCGCAAATCATTCCTAAACGTGTCTCGTCATGTTTTGTTATTCGTGTTTTTTTTTATTGTTTATTAGATATCCAATTCGATAATGAATATAAGAAATAACATAAAAAAAACAGATTGTGATTTTTATTGTTTATTATCTTTTTAAATTAAAATTGTTGGTTTGTTTAAATTCGGTTAAGTAGAAATTTACGGCAGTCCTCAGTTGCGAATCAGAACAATTTGGGGTCGCAAAAACAAAAACGTCGAACGATTAATGGAATTGATTACGCTAAGAGCACAAACTCATATTCAAGCCAAATGATTTCTAAAGGTCAAAGTCTAATTATCCCCAGATCATTGCACCATGCCGTTCATCTAAAGATTGCAATGGTTTCTATCTGTATGTATATTAAATTTTTCGCGACAGACGACTTGCTTCGATCTCCGATCTAGTGTAGCTAAAATAAACATAAGAAATAAATAGAAATACAACTGAGGACATAATTACATATATATTTATAGTTTATTTTATCAACTACATATTCAGCAAAATTTAATTTATTTCAATTTCGTTTAATTGTTAAATGTTTCCTTCCGCCTTATCTATCATCGTAGAAAAACAATTTAGCAAAACAAAAACAAAATGATAATGTAAAAGTAAATAATTATTCATTTTATATATATACATAAAAAAAAGTAAGAGATATACATATTATACATTATAATCGTTTTAAAAAGTCATACTACTTATGTTGTAAATAAATACATAACTATTATATATGAAAGAAAGAATGTACATTTAAAAATATTTAAGTTTTAGTTAAATAAATGAGAACTTATATATTATACGCGGTTGTTATTATTTATTTATTTATTTCTTATTCGCACAGGCTCGACAACTTAAGGCTGGTTTACATGACGAATGCAAATATTTTTTACTGATATTGTGAGGAAGAAGGAAAATCTCTTATGAGAAACTGATCAGGAATGAAACGAAAAGATATCATGTTTAGCAAAAAATATTGACAATATTTCTGTGAATTTTATTTTTTGCAGTGGTTTCTTTCTACTCCATTGAAAATTCGATATGCTCACAATTTCAATAAAAAATGTTTGCATTTGTCATGTAAACCAGCCTTTACACACTTCTCAATAGGGAGTAGTCAAGTTCCCCCGGACAGTGAGCAGTGTTGGCAGAGTTCAGGTTATCGCGCGGAGGGCAATTATCGAAGAGGACATGAAACCGTGACAGAAAAATATGTAATAGATTTTTGAGTGTGTTTCTACCAGGTGTTTCAGTTGCTATGCCCATTAACTTCTGTCGAGCTATTCTTCGTATTTTTTTTTATAAAGAGTTTTTCAATAGGGACGAATCATTTTGTTTTTCACATTTCTCGAATAGGAGTTAAGCTGGCTTTACAATTCTTTCACATTTTGAAGCGTGAGTCTATGCTATTTAATCATGGAGAGATACACGCTTGAACAGCGTTTGGAAATTATTCAACTTTTTTTTTTATCAAAGTTCACGTTCTATCGCGGCTACGTTGCGCGCGCTTACGCCAAGAAAATCATCTTTTCGGATGAAGCTTACTCCTGGCTCGATGGTTTTGTCAACAAGCAAAATTGCCGCATTTGATCGAATAAGCTGAAGTAGTGTACGAGACACAACTTTAACCGAAAAAATTAACTGTTTGGTGCGGTTTTCATGCCGGCGGCGTTACCGGCCCATTTTTCTTTTTTGATGAAAACGGCGCGCCAATAAGCGTCAACGGCGATCGCTACAGAGCCATGATATCGGAGTATTTTTGGGACCAGCTCGACACTATGGACTTGGACGAAATGTGGTTCCAACAGGACGGTAGAATGTGCCATACAGCGTACCACACAATCGAATTATTGAAGACCAAGATCGGCGAGCGAGTTATCTCATGCAACGGTCCTCGCGAATGGCCGGCTCGTTCGTGCGATTTAACCCAAAGGGTCTAAAGGACATTTTTCTTTGGGGTTACATTAAATCGCTGGTTTATATGCCAACAAGCCAGCAACGTTAGAAGAGCCGCAGGCCAACATCAAACGCGAAATTCCTGGGGCCTTATTACTGAATACGATACGATCGAAATCAATCGTAAATTTTAAAGTTTAGTATGCCGAATTTAGGAATTTACGATTGATATTGACCGTATCGTATTCAGTAATAACGCCCCTGGTATTTCGGCCGATTTGTGTGCTCGAGTCATGGAAAATTGGATTCAACGTATTCACTCGTGCCAGCGTCTCCGCAGCGGACATTTGAACGATGTCGTATTTCACAAATAAAAGCATCGATTTACTTTCATTTGAAATAAAAATCATTTCCATAACTAACCCACAAGTCTTTTAAATGAAAAAACAAAATGCGTCGCTCTTAATGAAAGACCCCCTTATTTTAAGTTCCAAGTTTGCTTACTTTTAATAATAAAATATATATTTTCATGTCATATGAACACCAATAGTTTTGTAATGACGACCCAATTTTTAGTTATTGTAAAGTAGGTACGTGCCTATTCACGTAAACGTTTTTTTTTTTTTTTTTGGAAAATTGATTTTCTTACAGAAAAATTGGGAAAAAACCACAACATGCTAAAAACGCTAGTTTCATACAAAATAAGCGAGAAAAACTCAAAAAACAAAATCAATCGAATTTTACTTATAACTCTAGACCTTCGCCTGTTCGGCCAGCATTGCTCCAATTTTGACCGGATTTTCATTCTGTTTGATTTTTTGAGTAGATGGCTATTTCACCTTTATTTTGATATATAGTATGTACGAAAATCAAGAAAAAATAAGGAAATAAAACTACTATAGGTACTCCCTCTCTTATTTGGAAAATAATGTTATTCTCCATTTTCATTTCCGTGTTTACTGTTCTTTAGACTAACGTGAGGATACAACAGAGTTTCACAGTGCAAATCGCATAAGTTGTTTTCGAATATATTCGCCACAATTTCTACTCTTCCTCTTTCTCTTTTGTCTATGCATATTTAAACTAAAAATTGATTATCTACGTGACAACATGAAGGACCAAACATGTAACTGCTAACGACACTGTAAATATCGATTCAACATATTTTCCTTCTTTCGGCTGAAAATACCAAAATCAATTCAATAGTCAAGTTACCCTTAGAACATGTCTCGTGAAATGTACAACGAACTCTGGCGAAAATCCCAAAAGGATTTAGAAGTATTGGCCATAACGGATTTCGAGCAACAAACCGTTGAGCCTCAATTCGATCGTGTCCAATCGCAAAATACAACTTTCGAACTTTATCTGCGCTACGTTAACATCGCCAATCAGCTCGAAGAAGTCTACGACAAAATAATACAACCTCAGAAACGGATACTAGTCCGAAAACTGTTGGACGCGTGTCTAGGACGAGTGATCGAGCTGAAACACGATCTTGTTAACATCGATATGATGGAGTTCAGCTACAACGATAATATCATGGAGAAATTAAAAGTAACTCCAATGGATACGGAGCTTCGAATTCCGCGCTACTTTAAACGCGAACGGGAAAAAGAGATTCGTGAACGGAAGCAAGCCATGGATGATATACTGATCAAGTTGGGTTGGATGGATATGAATTCGGAAGAGGAAGAATTAACTGAAATCGAAGCGATTCGAATGCTGCAGATGCACGAACGAGCCAGGCAGGGAAGACTGAGGTATTGTTTCAATTCATGTTCTAACGTATCAACGAAAAAGAATTTAATTTACAATGCAGAGTCCTAATTTAATTTATCATGCAGAGCCCATTTCATGAAGGAGATTCGTATGTTGAAGGAGAAGGGTAAACCGGATGGTGGTAAAGATCGAAACGAATCTGGTCTTTTAGCAGCTATGAAGATTCAGAAAATGTGGCGTGGTCATACAGCTCGACGGAAGACTAGACGCCGGAAAATGGAAGAAATGGTTTTGATTGGAATGATTCCACCACCGCAGACAACACAAAAAAAGTCGGCAGCAATTGAAAAAATGAATGCGGTATGCAACGAAATTCTTAAGTCAAGCAGATCAATAATGTTTTATTTTTTAGATAATAAACGAAACTTATAAAACCCAAGCAGAGTACAAGGAAAACTTCGAAAAGACTCTGCTTGAAGTCCAGGAAGAAATAAAGAAGAAACAAGGTCCAACAATGATGGAAGATATTGCGGATGAGATACGCGCTTGGATTAAGGACTATCACGACAAAACGGGAAAGATTCCAGAGTTTCCTTCCGAGGAAGGTGGCGGGTCTAGGCATATTTTCAGCCGACAGGGTGAGCATTCATTTTATTATAAAATCAGGACTTATTACTACTTCCATCCGAAGGAACTGAGAGTGAAATGAGTCGATCATCGGCGATATCATCGAAGGAGTCACGAAAAACCAAAGATAAATCAAAGTCACCGGCTAAAAGTGGAGATCTAAATATTGAAGAGAACGCAGATGGCGGTTTTCGACCGGGCCAATCGACATTTCTCCCGGACATAAAATCTGGAATCGATGAGTATTACTCTCTTATTTTCTAAAGTTTTTCTTTAACTTAACCGAAAGTATTTTTCGTGAAAAGATTCAATGAAGTGTGGCGCGAAAAGGACGAATTCTGTAACAATAAGCAAACTCACTACGATGATATGATCTATACCGAAAAATATATCGAAGTTGAGTTGGAACTTCGTAGAATCGTCGACGAATTGATGCGACAAGAACTCGATCAGTTGCAGGCCGCATTAGATCGAGATCGAGCGTCTAAAGGTAAAAAGGCGAAAAAGAGTAGCAAAAAAGCTCGTCGAAGCGGTAAGAAAAGTAAAAAGAAGAAAGAAAAGGATCTTACACCGGACAGAACCACAGAATCACTTTTCGAAGAGCTCGTTACGAACGGAATTATCCGAAAGTATCCGGAAATACAACTCAGTTCATATTTAGGTGACAAGTCATATGCCGAGCGAAATGGTATAAATCCATCACCGGGCGATATAAAGCAACTTCTAATTGAATATTGTATACTGCCGCTTGGTTCCGAAACCATTCGTAACTACAGTCCATGTATTCGATCACTGCTGCTGACCGGACCAAAGGGAACTGGAAAGAAGGCTCTGTTGCATGCGATTTGTACCGAAGTCGGAGCAGTTCTATTCGACTTAACGCCAGCGAATATTGTCGGAAAATATCCGGGAAAATCGGGACTTCTAATGCTAATGCATTTAGTAATTAAAGTGTCACGACTACTTCAACCGTCTGTGATTTTTATGGGCGATGCAGAAAGACCTTTTATGAAAAAAATTCCAAAAACTGATCGAACAGATCCGAAACGTTTGAAAAAGGATCTGCCGAAATTAATCAAAAATATCGGAATGGAAGACAGAGTTATTTTTATAGGAACTTCAAATCTTCCGTGGGAAGCGGATCAGAAATTGTTGCAGCAGACTTACAATCGATTCATTTACATTCCACGTCCAGACTACGGAGCATTGTCGTTTGCGTGGAGGGACCTGATCAAGTTTGTGCTATTTGTAAAACTCATCCGTGGTTTTAGATCTTACCGATTTTTTTTTTTCAATTCAAGCGAATACACAGGAGGATATAGTCAATTTGATTACAGTGTTATGGCAAAAATATCCGACGGTTTTACAATTGGTTCAGTCGTTTCCTGTATACAAGAAGTGATAACGTGCAAGCGAAAACTTCAACTGCGATCACAACCTTTAACGCATGCCGAATTAATCAACGCTTTAAGGTACTAACAGTTAAAATTTTGGATCAAAATTTTCACCGATTTGTTTTTTATTTTAGCACTAAGGAACCAGTGTACCGAGAAGAAGAAGAAGCGTTTGCGGCATGGTGGGCCAAGACTCCGCTTGGTCGTCGACGCCAGAAGGCTCTCGAAACCGATATCGAAGCCAAAACCGAAGCCGAAACAACAAATGGAAAAGGAAAGAAAAATAAATCGGCATAAAGTATCCGCATAGTGTTATGATAACGGAAATTGAAATAATTTATTTCCTGTCTTACAAAGCATTCTATTTACCTTAATTTCGAAATCTTCGGGATGTTTATTCAAATACTCGTCAACGACTTTTTCCAGTGACATAATATTTTCTTGCAGTCGTTGTTCGTGATCGCCTAGGCACCATAGTATGCTTGCATGATATGATCCATTCTAGAATAACATTTTTTTTTATCAGATTTTATTTAAACAATTTACCGCATTCTCAAGTCTGCAACACAAAAAGCTTGTAGTTAGTTTTTGAACAATTACCTCATAAAACTCGGGTAGACGATATTCTCTTAAGATTGAATCAAGTCGTTTTGAAGTCTTCTGCAATAATAAAGTGTTTCCTTCAGTCACACTCAACCCTATAAATGTTCTGGTACGTTCTTCGTTGCAGTAAATTTTAAGACCACAAAATAGAATTGTGAATCTAACAAAAAACAGCATACCAATAAGAATAGATAAGAATCAAAGCTTTACAATGACTTACTCCCTTAAACAATGCAGTTCGCTTCGAATTGATGTGATAAAGGAATCAATCCAATGATGCTGTAAGACTAAAGTTTTCGTTAAACTTATGTGCAAATTTAACGACGACTTTAATTCTAAATCCTGCACTATTTGTACAAGGGCTTCCTGTAGATCTTCGATTATGAAAATTTCGACTGTAAACAATTGATGGTTTAATATCAAGGCAAAATTAAAGTAAGGACAATGATTTTACTTGGAATATAGACGTATGTAGCCCAATTTCCACGTTCATGTTCGAATGATCTCACTCTACCGTCATGTTTATCCAGATCGTCCGCTGGTGACTCGTGTACTGATTTTAATTGCATGTCCTTTATTTCCGCGGGAAGTGGAAGCCTAAATTAATGGCGCAATAAATTTACAAGAAATCAAAAACAATTTAATACGCGGTCGATTTAAGCTGGAGTTAGCAGAGAGTATAAAGCTAAAGTTTATTTCTTAAGAACCACTGTTCTTATACAGAGCTAAAAGTATGTAAGGAATTGTGTCGACCAGGATTCTTTTTCGATACAGTATATGAAATCTATTGTACGTAATCTTCGATGGGAGAAAATCCTAGCTACTCTACAAGAAACTTGTGCCCTTTGTGGTTGAAATGAGCAATGGTTCTTAAATGAATTTACACCTCGTATAAGTTTCAGAATATCTTCGAATTTTAAACCACAGACCTCCGATATCGGAAATTTTTTTTTGGTAGGAATCGGATCTAATGTTAAAAATACACCGACAGTATGCTTAGTTTCAATGAGGATCAATTCTCAGCAAGCTAATATTGCCCACGACAAGGAAATTCCGCAATGAGTCAAATAACTACCTGAATCAGAATAAGGTGGATGATTAATTAAGTAATGGTTCCCTTAGGGAAGGATCATACTGACGAGCTCGATAAAACAATAAAGAGGGCAACATCTATTATGATCTAGCATCAATACTGCACAAATTGTAGTGTAGAGGCCCCCCAGTTTAAACTGGTAAAGTACGGCCAAGAAAACAACATCCATGTTATAATCAAGCGTCTTCAAAATTACAAGGAATCAAGCTCCGATTTTTCCTGCCGTGTTAGTGATACAGATCTTCATCATAAGAGATTGCTTTTTAAAACGGGTTAGCAATTATTAAGGGGTTATGCCAATCTAGAGTTTTGGGGAAATCGATTTTTTTTTTATTATTTTAAATGGTACCCTAGAACCTCAAAAATGATGTCCCAAAAGATTATGACCAATAAAAGTGGCTAAGAACTCGGTTTTCGAATTTTAGTATAAGGCATATTGCAAAATTACTCATGATTTTCTACATACTGAAAACTTCAAACGCGTTTATCTCAAAACTACATTTTTCAAGCTGGCCGGAAACATAACTCAGACAGTTTTCAACCGATTTACTTGAAATTTTTAATATATCTTCAGAACTATATTGTCCATCAGAGTGCGTAGGATTTTTTTTTATATTGCATAGTTCATTTGTTATTAACAATTTTCTGACAATTTTTTAGGCAAATTTCACACTTTTCACTTTAGAAGTGCGCCATTTGGCTAAAAATAAAAATATCGAAAAAATCCTACGTACTCTTGTGGCTGTTATTATATGTAATCGAAATAAATTTATTAGCTTATCATAATTCAAAAAGTACAGGCACTAGGTGTCCGGCCATGGACCCTTGAAAAACGGAGACGTCATCGGAAAAACGCTACACAGTCGCCATTTTGAATTAAATCTCTTAAAAAAAATTACTGTACATAGTCAATAACATATACTATAAATATCCATTTTTGCAATATCGATTTATTTTGTAGTTTTTCTGAAAAAAAAAAAAAATTCCGAAAAGGCCTATTTTTTCAGCCTCTAGAGTGGCATAACCCCTTAAAGAATAGATCTTAATTTGCAAATGTCTTCATTATCCGAATTCTATAAAAAAAAATCCAAGTTTTGATTTCGAACCTTAATCAGTACATGGAACATAGAAACCGTAATTTCTTCTCCCATAAACCACAACCACCCTTTTGAGGAGTTACACTACACGAACAAATGAAACTTTAATAACTCAAAGGCTTTAGAATCTAAGAGCCTCCAAACACATTTACGTACGGTGTTCAGATGGATAACTTTTTATTTTTACACTTAAAATGTGAAAAAATTTCACAATAATACTTTATAAAAAATGTTTATTAAATTAACACAGTAAAATAAAAATAATAAATAAAATAGTTTTTCGTTTTTATTTCGTGTCTGCTAATATTAAGCGGAAAGAAATTTTTTTTTAAATACTGTAGAACCACCCAAGTGACTGCATTTTTATTGGTCCCTTTATTCGAATTGTCAGATTATAAAAATAATTTTACAAATAAAATCCATTTCTGATTTAAATCGGGACCGCAAAAAAAGAAATTACAACTTTATGCAAGTGGTCAAGATACGAAGCCAGAACCTGAAGAAGTGACCACGTCTTCAGGTTCTACTTTATAATAAAGTTTAAATTATTTAACTTTACAAGTTGAAATCGGACTTGAACTTCAAAATCGAATTAAAAAACTTACTTACCTCTGCAGTTCGTCTCAGTGCTTCTTCATTTTGAATTGTTTGCGTATTCGCCATATCCTACGAATGCGTTTCACTCACCGCTCCATTAGAAGTCTTGGTTTACACTTCCCCCCATCACTTAACTTTGCTTTCACAATTGCCTCACTAAAAAAATTCAATAAAAACCGAATTTAAAAATTTGTTCGGCGAAAATAGATCAGTTTTACCTTTGCTTACAGTAGAGCAATTACTTCTGGAGTTTGAGTCCCTGAATCGTTATTTTCCCGTTGATCCAGGACTACAGAAGCAAAATATTGTCGTCCTACTGTGAAGGAGGGTGGTCCGGGCCACTTCCAAAACCTTCTGCAAGATTCTCTTCGAAGCTCTTAGTAATGGTGAATGGTTACCATAAGGCCCAAAATGTATCGCACCACACAATTGCAAGACTCTATAGACGGCATTGAATTTCTACTGATTTCCAGTAAGAAGTGCTGACCATTATGGTCCTCGTGGTACCTCCTTAAGTACCTTCCACACCTATTTGCCTGCAAATTTGTATTTTACCCTTTCAACAGTGTGAGCATCCGCTCGCCGTTTGTACCTGGACACAGGCCATTAACAACATGTACTTAACTAGTTGTGACAGTGTAACTACACTGAGCTTAGCTCCCTCCCAGATTTCTCCACTCACAGCAATGACCTTCACCACAAGGGCCCTCGACTCTTTTTTTTTTTCGTTTTTTAAGGATACTGAACTGGACTTAGGTGGTTAGCCTTTAATACACTGTAGAGTGTACAATCCAGTCAGCTTAGGGATGGAAGGTCAGAAATCGGGCCGGGTATGGCAGTGTACTAATTGGTGTTAATAATTTTTGAGTGATGTTAGGCTATGATGTGATCTACCAGAACAGCAATGTTGCCTATAACAAATCAACTACTGTCTGGTATCTCTGATGGTGTTGTTACCGCACCCAATTATCTTATGCCCTCTGATCAAGCCGAGCCTAGTCAATATTAGGACTAGATTGGTAGCGTCACAGCTGCTATGAAGAACCTCCATAGCAGTCTGGATATTCATCTCAATCAGTTGCCACTGATCAACACAAACAATACCGCACGGTTATTGTTCGTCCGCCACGGCAACAGTGAAATTCCTGAAGTATGCAGGATGCAAAGAACTCGACTCTATATTGGCTCGCAGTTGTCGGGACCCACCGACTTCCACCTAAAGTCACATATATTCTCGTCGTTATCCAAATATTTCACTTGAGATAGCTCCGCATTCCTTTCTTGTATCTTTCTTAATCCTTGTAACTAAGCTGAGAAAAATCCATCGTCTCGTACTTTGCGACCTTGCTAAGGCTATATTTATGATTTTTTTGTACCTCTCCAGCTGACTTCGTTTCCCTGTCGCTTCCACCTCCTCCACAGATACTAACCTGTTCTTCACTTTTACCCTTTTTTCGGGTATTACGAGTTCTTCGCAGGCTACTTCAGAATCTGATTCGGATGACGAGCTGTAGGTCACCAATGAATTCATCTTTAATTGCAGTTCCTTCAACACAATAGAGTAAAACTAAACACTTTACATCTTTTTGTTTACTATCTGGAGACTGGAACTAGATTCGAAACTTAAGGAGTTTCTCTTTCCGCCCACTAGGATGCACTGCTGAAAGTACGCAGAAATAGACGAAACCGAAATTTTCAGTCTTGCCATATTAGCTTTTTCGAAGAAACATCGTCAAAATTTGTAACGGATATTAACAAAAAAATTTGTTTCCCACTGTTACAGTCTAGCCAGTCACAAATTGCTCGGACTGCCACCTATCCGTTTGTAAGTGGTATTGATTTTTGTCACTAATCGCGAAATGTCAGATTACCAGCTGTTGTGTGATGTGAATTAGGGCATCGCCCCATCGCCCGGAAATCCAAAAGAAATTAAAGTTTTTACTTAAAGAGACAAGAGATCGGGCAAGATGAACGTTATAACGGCTGTAAAATTGTACATTGAGAAGATGACGAACGAGTCCGGACCGGGGATGAAGATAATTTTAATGGACAGAGAAACGGTGGGTGAAAAAATACTCAACAATATTGTGGCTTCGTCTTAATTTTACTTATCCTGAATTTCAGACAAGCATAATTTCGATGGCATTCAGCCAATCGGATATGCTGCAGCGAGAAGTTTACCTCTTCGAGCGGATCGATTCGGCCCGTTCAAACGAACGCCTCAAACACTTGAAATGTATCGTTTTTGTACGGCCGACAAAAGTAAATGTTTCACTTTTGGCCGATGAGCTGCGGAGCCCAAAATATGGAGCGTACTACGTTTGTAAGTGGTTTGATTAGTTTGCTGTAGTACTAGCGACAATTTAAGTCGATTTTTTTTTGTAGACTTCAGCAACATAATTCCACGAACCGACATTAAACTGCTGGCCGAGAGCGACGAAAGCGAATCCGTGCGCGAAGTAAAAGAAATTTACGCCGACTACTTGTGCGTAAATCCGAATCTTTTTTCGCTTAACATTGCGAGCTGTATGTATGGACTGAAGTGGGCTCCGGAAGCCCTGCTGCGAAGCGTGCAGGGAATAACATCGGTCCTTCTCTCACTTAAAATCCACCCGGTTATTCGCTATCGGACCGGAAGTACAGTGGCCGAAATTCTGGCCAAGCAAGTCCACGACCAAATTACCAAGGAGTCATCGTTGTTTGATTTTCGATCGCACGACAACGGAGTTCCACCGCCACTCCTACTAATCCTCGATCGCCGTGACGATCCCGTAACACCGCTCCTCCATCAGTGGACGTACCAGGCAATGGTTCACGAACTGCTCACGATAAACAATAATCGGGTTGATTTGTCGCGAATTGCGGGCATTTCCAAGGACCTGAAGGAGGTTGTACTCTCCGGCGATCAAGACGAATTCTATGCGTCCAATATGTACTCGAATTTCGGCGAAATCGGAGCCCGTATCAAAACCATGATGGACGACTATCAGCGCAAGGCAAAGGATCAACAGAAAGTCGAAAGTATTGCGGACATGAAGAACTTTGTCGAATCGTATCCGCAGTTTAAGAAAATGTCCGGAACGGTTTCGAAACATGTTCGAGTCATTGGCGAATTGTCGGATCAGACGGCACAACGTCAGTTGTTAAATGTATCCGAACTGGAGCAGGACATGGCGTGCCGGGCCGATCATTCGGCACAATTGCAACGCGTTAAGAAAATCGTCGGTGACGAGAAAATCGCTGTTCAAGATGCTCTGAAATTAGTTGCTTTGTACGCTCTGCGGTACGAACGGCATGCGAATTGTGATATCATGGGATTGTTGCAGACGATCGAGAAGCGACAGGGCAAGGCAGCTTTTGTGCCGAAGCTGATTGAATATGCGGGACAGCATGTCCGACAGGGAGAGCTCTTCAGCTCGGTGCGGATTACCGATGCTGTTAAGTTTACGAGGAATTTGATTAAGGTGAGTACGGAAATGTTGGGGATAGGTTACGAAAGCAGAAATTGTTGTTTCGAATCTTATTCACTCGTAGTTTAAAAATAGTCTGAATATGAATAGTCTTATTAATTTGTTCGTGAAAGTCTAGAAAACCTTTAGAATTTAGTTACGGTGCTAGCTACTATACGAGAGACAGCCTAAAAACCCACCCAGTTTAAGACAGGGCTAAAATCGGCACCCCTGATTTGTTTAAGCTTTGTTTTTTTTTTAAGCACTTTCCTTGGACAAGTCTTATTCATTTTTTCTACTTGCAGGGTTTGAAAGAAATCGAAAATGTCTTTACGCAGCACAGCTGCCTTCTGAAGGAGACTCTCGAAGAAGTTTTTAAAGGTCGCGATTTAGATCCGATGTATCAAGTGGTCGGAACCGGTGTGCCATTCCGTCGACCACATCAAGAAGTAGTCGTATTCATGATTGGCGGCGTAACATACGAAGAAGCGTTGGCCGTACATCAATTAAATACGTCCGGCTATCGTGTAATTTTGGGCGGCACAACAATTCATAATTCCGATAGTTTTGTAACCGAAGTAATGCACGCAACTGCCGGTATACAACCGAAGCATACAAAGTCGCTTCAACAATTCCATTCGCCCGATTAGATTTTAATGTTACGGATCCGATTTTTTTTTTATGTATATGTATATTTGTTAAATAATGATTTCTAAAATCCCATATTGTAACTATTAACCAAGTAATTAAATATTACAGTAATAGGTTTAAAAAAAAAAACAACTTTAAATGTAATAAATATTCTTCTAAGTCCTAAACTTCGTGTGATTCAAAGAGGATGCTTTTTTTTTGTGATAGACCACCCATAGACACTATCTTAAAGGGCCCATAGACGCTCATGCATGTTATCATTCTTCCATGACTGTATGGATCAGAAACTTGAATGTGTGGGTCTGCCACCATAGAAATCAAAAGCTTTTGATTTTTGTAGGCGGAGCCAAAACGTTTCGCGACAAGCATGAATGACACTCATGCATGAGCGTCTATGGGCCCTTTTAAGGACTACGGAAGTGCTGAGTGAATAGCGTACAAACCAAGCAAAATACAATAGATCTATTTATTTATAACTAAACTCGTTCAGGACAAAATAAAAACAAAATAACCAAAAAGCTCTATAAAGAAAAATTTTGTACACACGATTAATTTTCATCGTCATCATCTTGATCGTATTCGATATCATCGTAGTACGGTTCATCAGACGTTAACTAGAAGAAATGAAAAAATGATCCAACAAATTCAATAGTCGATCAACAAAAATACACCAACCTTAACAATTCCCATCCACGCTGCATAAACGCTCATTGCAACCACAGCCCCGATTGCCGACAGAATTTGAGTTCGTTGTTTCGATGCGGCAAACTCATGTTCGGACTGTGTCATTGTGGTCGAAGTATTCGTACCATTTGCCGATTTCGTTTGCTTTGCGTCCTTACTCGAATAAGCCTCGGCCGTAAAATATTTCTTTGTGATGCGTTCGATGAAATTCACAATATTCGGACATTCTTGCAGATGTGCTTGTAGCGGATTATTTGTTAGTTTTATGTGATGCAGAACAGATAGGTAGGAGTAGACTAAAATATCGAATTTACTGTGTTTCGGGCCGAAAAACCATTTTTTGGTGCCCAATTTTTTTGCGAGATGATTTATACATTTCTTTGCGTTAATAACGATCTGGAAAAAAATTATTGGTTGTTTTCTTTTAATTTCAAATAGAAAGTAGCAGGGTGGACAGGCTCAGGTAGCTCGGCTCTCTATTCAGAAAGAGTTTAAGGCCTAAGTGTTGAGTTACTTTCTTTTTCCATGTAACGGAACTGGAGATGTTGCTATAGAAAACGAACTACTTGTTTGAGATCGACATCTTGTGCTGACATAGGACTTGCTTCGACTGAAGGCACCGGAGCTGGCATACCAGGGGTGTAAATATGAAACCGGAATTTGATCATAGAGGACCTCACTGGTCAATGTGGTTATTGTGAACACGCGTCGGACAAAGATTGTCAACTCATTACACTTCAATTTTCATACCTCAGAATAGTTTTTAATAACAGTGAACATGTCGAACTTTGTACCGCGAAACTACGATTCGCGGGCAGCTTTAATTTTCTGTTATCATTTGAAGAAAACTGCTGCTGAATCGCATCGAATGCTTGTCGATGCTTAAGTACCAAACAGAACACGGACTTCGATTTTGCCATTTGCCTCCTATACCGAAGTCCAAGTCGGTGTTGTGAGCATCACCATATAATCCTGTGTGTTCTAAAAGACAGGGACTTCGAATTCGAAGTCCGTGTTTAGTTTTGGCCATTACGGTGATCATGCTCTTGGTAAATCACAGTGCTTTGAGTGGTTTAAAAATCGCTATGGCCGGAAAACAATGCTCTGCGTTTGGTGGGATCAGAAGGGTGTGATTTATTATGAGCTGCTGAAACCTGGTGAAACCGTTAACACTGAACGCTACCGACAACAAATGATTGCATTGAATCAAGCTTTGAGTGAAAAACACCCCTAGAATACCAGCAGAGAAAAAACAAAGTGCTTCATCACACACAGCAAGACTGGTCAAGGAAATGATAGAGTCGTTCAGTTGAGAAATTCTTTCGCATGCCGCTTACTCACCAGACTTGGCTCCGTCTGATTACCATTTGCTTGCATCGATGGGACACGCATTTGCTGAGCAGCGCTTCACTTCCTATGAAAATATACGAATATGGCTCGATGACTGGTTTTCATCAAAAGACCAACCGTTTTTTTGGCGAGGCATCCACACTTTACCAGAGAGATGGGGAAAATGTATAGCTAGCGAAGGGCTATACTTTGAATAAAATACTCCTTTCCATTTCCAACCAATAAGTGTTCTTTTTTTTTTGCAAAAAAATTCCGGTTTCATATTTACACCCCTGGTAAGCGGACCACGCGCCAGGATGATGACGTCCCTCGGTGAATATCCCTCCACTTTCCAAACGGAGGTTCCTGCTATATCCACGTCTATAGAAATAAACCTCGTAAGTGGTTACTCCAATAAGAACATACATACTATACGTTATTCTAACAGATAGTCAGGCAGCGATAAAAGCCTTGACTGGACATACGGTAAACTCAAAACTGCTGTGGGAAAGCTAAGAAAAATTATGTATCCTTAATACCAGCAACAGAATCCTCTTGCACTGGGTGCCCGGTCATAAGGGCAACGAAATGAAATAGCAGACTAACTTGAAGAGACGGAGGAGCGGTCCGCCCTACTGGACTAGAGCCGTTCTGCGGAATCTCAACTTGCTCCATTATGAGGATCATAAGGGTATGGGAGGAACACAAGAAATGCCAACACTGGGCCACACTGCCCAAACTTAACAGGCCAAATAAAAGAACTAAAAGAAGCAAACAACTTCTAAAGATTGATAGAAACAAAGTACGGGTGATAGCCGGAATACTCACGGATCATTCGCGCTTGAAAGATCATCTTAAAAGATTGTAGGAATCATAGCTCAGAACTGGCCACTGCAGGAAGAAACCTCTGAACACATTCTGAGCTGCTGTGAGGCAGTCGCAACTCAGAGCCACAAGTGTATCGGAAAACACTTTGTGGACCATAGTACCATTGCAAAAATAGACCTACACCAACTACTATTAACATCTTTAGGGATTATGTTTATAATACATAAGAGATAAGAAACTGCACTGTTGTACAGAATAGCGTAGAGTCTGACAATACCAAGTTCTTTCATATTTTTCGTCAACTTTTTGCCGAAGGAAGTTTTGGAATTTTTAAAATTCAAACCCGATTTAGATTGGTTCGTTTGTTTTTAGACTTTTAAATGGTACGCCTTTCTGAACTGCTTGCTTTGGTGGCAAGGCGACAAGAACATTGAGTGAAACTGTGCACCTGGTTTTTGGAGCACCGATAATTTACAGAGCTGAATGAATATGAAAGTTGCCACTATCAGCGTGACGCTTAGAACAATGAAGAGACTTATTGTGCCACCATGCATATTTTAAGAAACTTAAAAGCGTCCATGCACTTTCCCTAAACCGATTTCTTCAAAACTCTTGCTTTTACTGGGTCCAGCAGCTAGGTAAAAATCCTTTTATTGAAGTCCACTCTTTGGCTTTGTTCAAGTCTACGAGTTCGACGCTTGCGAAACAAGCGTATAATTTTTTGAGGGAGTCTTTTTAATTTTCCGAAGCCCAAGGTTGTATTATGATCGTATGAAGCGGCGGTTAAGATACACTTTTTCTCCACAGTACTTAAGTTATTTTTTATAGCGTGAAGATTGGGTGGCGATTAAAACAGAAAGAAAAACGACGAAATAAAAAAAAAATCTGTTCGTGCACGGAATGAGTTCTTTCGGCAACGCTACAACCGAGAAAGTGGCACGAAATAATAGTTTTAAGAGTCAGCTTTGCAAGCGTTTACGCCAGGTACTAGTCTCGACCAAAGATATCTTTTCGGTCCGATGTTACTTTTTTTTCTTAGCGAAGCAAGATCAATATCATCTGGAAAACAACTAACAATATATGTACATATTCAATGCTGACTTCGTCTATCTCTACATACAACGCGACAAGTATAAAAAACAAATCCGATAAGATAAGAAGCTGCAACAAACGCAATTAGCTAAACATTCAAAGATATTTCGGCACAAAGACCTTATCTTAGAAATAGCAAAATCAAAAATAGCCCCTTTAAGCCAGCAGTTTAAACTTCAACTCACCATTTCTGTTGCATGAAATTCGATCTTATCATGCACCGAGAAGTCCGCAAAAACTTGCATAACATCATCGGCATGCTTCATATATTTAGCAGGGTAGTAAAAGTTGAAGGGAAACGGCGTGCGATTGGCATAGATCTTGCGGGTGGTGTCGACATTGGCCGGATCGCCAAACATGAAATATTGAAAGTACGGATGTAAATCGTTGAAGACCAGACACTCGTACGCATCCGACAGATTGAAAATATCGCGCGGCAGTTGATCGTTTATCGCGTATCCCTAAAAAAATGTAAACATGATTTAAAAATCTGTCGTATTAAAGGAACACCGGGCATCGAACTTACCTGCTCTTGTAAATAGGCGACTATATTTGAATACCCGGCAATTTTTACATTCTCATTTTGAATATATGGCAATCGGCCACAACCCGAGCTGAATGGATTTCCTTTCGAATTTATTGTGATCGGAGCATTGGAAAATTTCACAGCGCACTGGAAAAAAATCGGAAAAGTGTGAATTAAAGCGTTAAAACTTCCATCGAATTCCACTTACCAGTGCTCTTAAACAGTCGAAATCAATCGAAGGCAGACCCCATTCTCCCTGGTACACATACAACGTAGCGTTTTCAGTCATTTTTCAGTCAAAAAATCTCAATTTCCTATTCTAAAACTTGCGTTACATTTGGCTCGCCGTGTAAATTTTGCTGACAGCACGCAATTCGCACAAAACTTCTCGAAATCGAGGTTAGAGAACGCAAACAGCTGACACATATAAATTCACCGGAAAACTTGAATAGTTCCGTCGCTCGGCACCATGGGCGCCACACGCTCCAAGTGGTTTTCTTTACATTGGACAGCCCTACTTAAAGTAGCTGATACGAGCGGGAGTTGAGACGATACTTTCCCCTCCCGGCTAGTGTCAATGCACCAACTACATTTGACGTTTTCACGAATGTTTTGGTTTTTCTGTGATTTATGTCGCGTGGGAAAACAAAAACGAAATTTCCGCACATAAACTGAAAGAAATCGATCGAATTTGTGCCCGAAACGAATCAGAAAGGCCGCCAGAGTTTCACTAGCGCCAAACTGATTATGAATATTTCAATAGAACGGAAAAAGTCCGATTGTAATGTTCTGCCGCCGAAAGGATGGCCCCCACGGGAAGACGTCCTTCGAAAAAGCTCCCTGTCCGCGGGAAAAGTTGATGTTTATTACTACAGGTAAGACGATTCTTTGTGTTTTAATTGGGATTGTAAGATTTTCGGCAAATAAGCAATTGTGTCTGCAAGTTGATGCAGACAACGGGACTAGATCCTGTGCGAATAAAAGTCGGTTGCTTGATTTCGTTGTGGTCTGGTCGAGTGAAAGACTAGGAAACAGAATATTTAATTTCTTTTGGTCGTGCGTTTGATATCCTACATCTTGTTCGGACCTACCAAGATTCAAGAGGGACCGACTATTAAATTCTTAGCTTTCTCTTTTTCTTAGTTTCATCACGTTCCGCTTAGTTCGACCTAAGTCTTAAGAACCCTCATCATGTCGTGATGGATAGAGATTGAGTGAAAGAGGTCGCATTTGTAATAATTTATAATCTTAAAATACCAATAGTTAAAAAATCAATAGTTTTGAAGCTTAGGAATAAAGTTCAGATCGAATGAAGGAACCATAACGGCAAAACCACCAAACGATTTAAAGAAAATTATTGAGGAGATAAAAACTTGTCTTGGGCTGCACCGCCGTACAAACCTATCTGTGCGCAGCACTTAGTGTGCAGAAATATGCGCTTATAGTTTAGGCAATTAAATGTCCTCAATTTTTGTGTTTCTCAGCAGTCCGCAATCCCAAAGCTGTTATAAATTGTTTGTCTGTTTTGCAGTGATGTGATACCAAGTATATTAATTTTATTCTGACTTTTGGTAGTGTGGCATTCCCAACAGTCGATAGGACTTTAATGTGACACACACTGAACCCATTTAAATGTATCAATTCATCGGAAATAAGGCCGATATCGTAGACGAACGACAGAACTAATACTTCACATTCTACACACGATTATCTGGCAGAGAGGTTCTTCACCGACAGCAACAAGAGGCAAGGCACAGTGTAAAATAAGGTAGTCTGTCTGTGTAGGCGAATGTGATGACCTAAACAAAAAGTCCTCTGTGTAAGTAATACCGTCGACTGATATCAACAACCACAAAAAATCGCCCCCGGCAATGCTTAAAGGAGCGGAACTCACTTTAAATGTGATGACCTAAAAAAAAAAGATCGCGATTACACAAGCCTAGTTTGCACCAGAAATAATGCAATTTGTTACTGGCAGGCGCGAACGCAGAAAATTGTTTCGTGAAAGGGGGGGGTTTTAAAAATTTATATAGTTAGTAGAATACTTATTATAAATATCAATTTGCATTTGACCTCCTTTTTGCAAGAGTATTCTGGTACTTCTAGGCTAAAGCTTAAAACGAGGTCTCAGTCCAATAATTTTAGTAACAAATTTCAGTAAATATCGGAATTAAATGGAAGGCGAAATGTTTCGCCATGTCTGTGTGTTTACCGTGCTCCCGCTCGTTATCCGTTTGTCGCACGAAAAACTGGTTTAAACGAAACTTGTAGGGAATTTAGTCTTCTACAACTTTGCCATGTAAATATGTCACCTATTTTTAATAAAGTTCCAAAAGTTTAAAAAACTGGGACAATCTCCTAATTTTTTACACTTTACGCTTTATATTAGCAATAAATAATTAATTTACAAAAAAGTTGTTCGGATAAAAAAGATAGAGAATTTAATTCTCTATAAATTTGGTTCTTACCATTTTTAGCGAGAAATGTAAAATACGGCTACAAATCGATAAAATAGAAAATTCAATATTTCGGGTACACGCCATATCAAATTTTGGTAACTGTGATTCCCTATTCTACTCCATCATTGGAACCTAACTACGTCAAAAAATTTCGCCTTCCATTTAATTCTTTTTAGAATTCCTAATTAAGGGGTTACATCCAGTCAGAATTTTCGAAAAATCGATTTTTCTTTTTCGACGGATTCTTAAAATATAACCTTTCAAAAATATTGTCTGAAAATTTCAAGTCGATCTGTTCAAAATTGAGCGAGTTGCGGCCGTTTTTACAGTTACGTTCTCACTCATCCAGGTTTGACTGTATATTCGAAATCGAAAACCGTCACAGTACAGCAGTTGACTTCGAAGCGCTCACGACGTTCAGTTATACGTGTTCTTCTAATATTTGAAGTTTTAAAATGAATCGTGCGAAAGACTCGAGAGAATTACACTTTACACTTTCTCTATGTATAGACCCGACTTCAAACTTTAAACGCGTTTTTCTCGAAACGACTTTTTCAAAATCGGTGACCACGATATCTCAAAAACGAGTGGACCGATTTACTTGAAATTTTGCACACTTTTTTCTTACATCAAATGGTAGTCCTTAAGCGAAGGATTTTTTTTTCGATGCATACTTTTTTTTATATCAAGGAAAATGAAGTGAATTTTTCTCCGAAAATTGGACTTTCACTTTCTATCGCCGACCATTTTTTCAAAAATGAATATTTTTATAAAATCCTTCGTTTAAGGACTAGATTCTACGATAAAAAAACTTAATTCATTTGGTTTTTTTAAATGAGATCATTGGTGTGGAAGTTACAGTGTTCACCGCGGAAGGCTTTTTTTTAACAGCGGTCCGGAAAATATCTTATATCTGCTACATTTGTGAATTTTTTCCAACAAATAAATTATGAAACATAGTCAAAAATATACCCTTCACTATGAAAAAAAAAACCAGTTCGAAACCTGCAATCATTTTCCCAAAAAAATTCACAAAAACACGCCTTTTTTTCGGCCGCCAACTAGATGTAACCCCTTCAGGGAACGCTATTCCGAACTAGTTCGTTCGCGAACTACAAAAGCCTAGTTTGCACCAGGAATAATGCAATTTGTTACTGGCCTTTTCTAACAATTTGCACAACTTCTGTTACCTTAAGGGCAACATCACTGTAACAGTCTAAAAAAATGCTCTTTTTCGACAATTTTTTTTTAAATGGAAGGAAAAAAAATGGATAAATAATATTTTGGGAAGTGAATAACCATATATTTAAGTATACGATAAAACAAAAAATTGGGTCAAAAATTTACAAAATGGCGTTTAGCTTGCGTAAATTTGAACTTAGCATAAAGAAGAAAAAAATCACTGAATCTTCATGAGTATAGCTAGAGAATCACGTACGGGAATTTAGAAATATTGAATTTTGTGCGGTTGGCGAGTATTTGAATAATTTTTTTCAATTTTCGACCAAAAACAGGACAGTTATTAGCTAATAACTATTTTTTAAATCAACGTATCAAAAATTCCGTACGTTGATTCTCTTAGGAATATTATTTTGATGATATGGTAAAAAATTCAAATAAAAAGAATGAAAATTGTTCGAGTTAAGTTGCAGGCCGATTTCGAAAATTGTGTTTCGAGAAAAACGCGCTCAAAATTTTGAAATGTGTTACAGACATGAACTAGTAAATAATTCTAGTTTTAAATTTTTTTTACCATTAATCTGCAACTCCAGGACCATAAAGCTGTCCTTCTAATTTGGAATATTCCTCTTCAATCCCTTTCCTCGACGATTTAATGGTCGAGCGCATCTTTTTTGCAGCAACTGTCAATGAATTCTCAGCGTACTGGATTCGCTTAGCATCGGACTTGACACAAAAAGTGTAGCATTAGACGCCAATATCCACATCCAGAACCTTCGCAATTCGTTGTATGTTAGTCAGTCCATCATTAAAATTGCATACAGCGATATCCGTTGCTATACCATATATAGGATTTTTACCTTTTTGTACATGAACTGACGCTATACTAACAAAATTCTGTGTGAAAATACATCCAATGGAACACAAAAACTTTCTAGCGATATCTATTAGTTTTGTCCAGAAGTTAGAAACCAACAGGGAAATCATTAGACAGTATCTTCTCAGATGGATACCTGATGTGACACAGGTAGTCGTTTCGAAGCAGCCTGAAGCGCTCGGTAAAGAGTTCGAAATTCCAGGATAAAACTCATTTTCATGTTTTAAAATTTTTTCTCCATATTCTCCAAAGTACAAACAATTTTTTAAGCAAAGAAAAAAAAAAATTATTTTCCAAAATGTTAGTGGTGTAGAAGGTGAAGAAGGCTGCCTGCCTATTTAACATCAGTACAGTTCAGTTGAGAGCCAGCGTGCCGTAGCAGCGTAGGTACGACGAAATGTCGTACGGCACTACAATTTCAAATAAATCAATTTCAATTATTTGGTTAGGCTTTTACAATATCTTGTCTCTTCTAATGTAAAAATTTGAATAAAGAAACAACTGAACGTTGCTGTCGCTAATGCTTTGTCCTGCGTTTTCCATAAGCAAATTGGTCGAGCGTTTTTTAAGTTTTATAAGTTGGAGTTAGTTCGAAAGTCAACTGCGAGCAACGCTCATCAAGCAAGCAGCCTTTTGAGTTTATCAGAGTGAAATATTTGTTGAATTATTTTTACGCATAATATTTTATATTTTTTTCATTTGTTAGCTACCATAGCAGCGGAAATATGTTTCTCTTTGTTTTGTCGTCCCTATTATAAATTGTGAAATCAAGAACTTTCCTAAACTACAAGGAAACTTCATTCCAGAAAAAAAAACATACAATTTGATTTCTTTATTTTTCTTTTTTCACTAACAATTCAGTAGCCCCGGTCTTGGTGGTGGTAAAAAAGTCGTCGATACGAAATCACAACTAGCGCGTCAATTGAGCGACACACTAGACGTATCACCGATCGATTTTCAAAGTGGAAAAATCCTTTCGAATGTCCAACAGCCGATTACGCTACAACGTAACGCGTCCAGTTCGTTGAAACGTAAGCTCTCAGCGACAACAGGAACAACAAGTTTATGTAGTCCGGGCGGTAGTGTATCGTCGGCACTACGACATCATCTTGAATACAGGTAGCAAATTAAATAAAAAGTTTGCATTATTAAAAAAAATATGCTGCCAAATAAATTTTCTATCATTTTATTTTATTAGTTTGTTGTTGTTGTTATTTTCTTTTTTTCTAAAATCATCTTCATTTTATTTTTGTTTTTAGAAATTTTGTTGCGTTGTAGAAACCTTTTCCCCTTTTATTGGTTCGATTGATTTTTAATCTAAATTCAACAAAATTGACACAATTGGGAATAATCCAGACAAAATTCAATCCATAGCTGACCGGCTTGACCGGACTTTGCATAAATTTGCATTGACCGTTTTATTCATTTATTTTATAGGCACTGTTCGCATGTTGATTTATAGTTTTTCTGCACATCCTATACGCCAAACTAAATTGATAAAATTAATATCTCGCTTAAACTCTTCCAGCAGAGGACTCCGAACAGACATATCTTTAGTACCGCCCATTCGTCAGACAGCATCGATCTTCAAACAGCCCGTAACCGTTTATAAAACGCTAGATGGTAAAGTGAAAAATGATTTGAAGCACGGTACGCAAGAAAAGCCGAAACAATTATTCTGGGAGAAACGTTTGGAAGGTTTACGATCGTGCGACATAACTGGAAGCGAATTCGGTCCGATCGATTTACCGAAAGGTATCAAGCCTGTCGGTCCGAACGTGTGCGAACAAACTCTCCTCCAGTCTGTAGCGACGGCCTTGCATGTTTCCAGTCAACCCGTTACTGGACAAACGACGGCCAAACAAGTTCTACGTGCCAACACCGGTGTGTTCTTAAATCCCGATCAACCCCTGATGCATTCGATTAGTATCACAGAGGACGATATTCGGCGGCAAGAGGATCGAGTCACGCTCGCACGACGAAGACTGCAAGAAGCTCTAAAGGCATAAATCAATTTTTAGGTTATAATTATTCAACGGATATTTAATTTTTAATAACTTTAAGGAAATAATATTAAAAAAAAATAAAAAAAAAAATTCGCATTGCCAGATATTTATGTGTTTTTATTTAAAAAAGGTAAAACATTTTTTTTTTTCTAATTGTCGAGTTCTACTGTAGTTTGAATGTAAGATTTGTGAATCTATTTTATACGAATTATAAAAATTGTTAATCTTACTTGTACATAGTACATAAAAAAACAGCCACTCAAACTTGTAACAAAGTTATGTTCCAATCATTTAAAATTATCGAGATTGTCCTATACTTCGCAATCCAATGACTTCTTTTCCACATGAATTATCATATGCTCATTCAAACGATCTTTACATTCGAATAGTTCGGAACATGCTGCACATTCAAACTTTTCTCTATTGAGTATTATAGCGTCATGAGTCCTTTTAATATGTGCCCATAAACTTTTTTTAAGTCGAAATGTTTTTGAACACACTTCGCACCGAAATGGCTGTTCTCCCGTATGAATTCTCATATGATCGTTCAAACGGCATTGACTTTCGCATAGTTCGAAACATGTTGAACATTCAAACTTTCCCCTATTGGGTATCATAGCGTTATGAGTCCTTTTCATATGTGACCGTAAACTACACTTAAGTCGAAATGTTTTTGAACACATTTCGCACCGAAATGGCTGTTCTCCTGTATGTATTCTCATATGATCATTCAAACGGCATTGACGATCGAAAGCTTTCGAACATATCGAACATTTAACATGACTGCCATTGGGTGGTAAATTTCCATGTATCATTAGCATATGTTCTCTCAAACTGCGATTAATTCGAAATTTTTTCGTGCATAGTTTGCACTTAAATGGCATTTCTCCAGTATGAAGTGTCATATGATCATTCAAAATAGCTTTACTTGCGCATAGTTTGAAACATGTTGGACATTCAAACTTTCTGCTATTTGTTATTATATCGGGATGAGTTGTCTGTACATGTCTCGTCAAACAACCCTTCGATCGATATTTTTTCGGACATACTGTGCACTGAAACGACTTATCACCTGTGTGAATTCTCATATGATCATCCAAATTACATTTCTTTCGATAAAATTTCGAACATATCTCACAAGTGAACTTTGCAGTATTTGTGATTTTATCGGGATGTTGTGCGTGTACATGTTCCGTCAAGCTAGTTTTAAATCGGCATTTTTTCGGACATACTTTACACTGAAATGGTTTTTCTTCTGTATGAAGTCTAATATGCTCATCCAATTTATATCTTTGTTCGAATATTTTCGAACATATTTCACATTTAAATTTTCTAGTGTTCATCCTATCGGCATGCGTCTTTTGCATATGCCTTGACAAACTGGCATTAAGTCGATATTTGTTTGGACATATTTCGCACTGGAATGGTTTTTCACCGGTATGCATTCTCATATGCTGTTCCAATTTGTATTTTTGTCGGAAGAATTTCGAACAGATTGTACATTTAAATATTTGAGTAATCGTTGTTCTATCGGTATGTTTGATGTTTATATGTTCCCTTAAGCTGCGCTTCAATCGATATTTTTTCAGACATAATTTACACTGAAGGGGCTTTTCTCCTGTATGAATTGTCATATGCTCATCAAAGTCATATTTAAATGCGAAAAATCTTAAACATATTACGCATTTAAAATTTCTAGCAGTTATATTGGCATGTGCCCTGTGTATGTGGGATCTCCAACTTGCCTTCAGTCGATATTTCTTTGGGCATTCTTCGCACTGGAATGGTTTTTCTCCTGTATGAATTGTCATATACTGTCGTAACATATATTTCTTTTGGAATAATTCCGAACATATATAACATTTAAACACACTAGTGTCTGTTATTTTTTCATCAAATTCTATTTCCTCTGCGTTTATCTCGATTTCGGGTTCTTGTTTCACTTCTTGAACGATAAATATCTCTTTTTTGATACATCCTTGCTCTGCATCTAGTATACTAGCGGCTTTTTGTTGTTCATTATTTGATGTATAGTTATTTAGTTCTTCAGAATAATATTCATACTTGTTTACATCTTTTCCATTGTTCTTTAACTGATTCAAAATGGATTGTGCTCGATCGAATTTCAACTTGAAAGTATAAGACTGTTGTAATTTGTTGAGACAATCGAAACAAATATTATTGGATAGAATATCGACAGGAGATACCTGAAAGTTGAATTTAAAAAATAACGTTAGCGTAGATCTTGCATAATTTAGGTGAAAATTTCGAATCAAAATAAGCTACTCGCCGATTCTTTTGACATCAGGAAAGGAGTTGAAAAGCATTTTATTCAAAAATACTTTGTATGCTTATCTCTTGTTGAATTCAGTCTTTGTTTATAATATGCTACAATATTTGTACGTCTTAGAACCCATTTGTTTATTTTTTTCCCAAACAAGAGCGCGGCAAATCCAAACAGAAAACTTAGTTTGCAGTAGAACACTTCAAATTAGGGATGTTACAGAGGTATACCAGATCCGAAGCTGGAGTCGGAGGTTATAAGTCTGCTTTGTCGGAGTCGGAGCCGGAAGCTGAGTAGAAGACATGTCGATGTGTTAAGTGTTAATTTAAAGACAGTGACTTGTGACTCTGGCGCTGAATAGTTATCAAGTAAGAAACACATCTCGGAGCAAAAAACACTTTCACCCGTATTGCGAATGTCGTGGTCACGTCACTTCGATGCCGATGCGAAGTGTCACGTCGATCGAAAAAAGCGATTGTGTAACTCCATCGACGTAACTCAATGGCATTGCCATATTGATTTGTATGTATCAGCTGTAAATTGCGTTTTTAAGGTTTTGTATGCCTTCGTTTACAACTATGACGTTATTTTTCTGCAATATCAAATGCTACATTCAAATTTAAGATGCGGATAATGCTTTTTTCTAAAGTGGAAAAGCTATACATCTTGTTTGGCCCATTTTTGGCTCTCACTTCTGCTTGCGTCTCGTTACGGTAGTCCGAAAGAATTTTACAGTGCCGAAAATTGGAGCCGTATTTCTTTAATGTGTGTCGATCTACACCACTTTTAATGACGATTACTTGTTGCGAATCCATCAAAATAAGGAAAGAAACATCTTTTTGTCAAATCTATACTTGCATTTTTGCATCATCGTTAATTTTCTTCAGGCGTCACGGACTCGGAATGTCATCGACGAAAAATGACGATCAAAGTGACAACGCTCGATGACAATCGACACTCACAATCGCCTTTTCATGCGTCGATATCAAATCGGCATCGAAGTGACGCGACGTGACAATCACAATACGGTCGTTTATTGATTGGTCCTTTTCCTATAAGAGGAATGGCCACCTGAAGTGGACCAAACCAGATACCTGTATTACCACTTCTGGGAAATCAGGATTTTTCACAAAACCAAAAACTAATATAATTATCTAAACTAACCTTTTGGCAACCCAGACGCGTTTCAATTCCAGCCACACAATCTCATCAGTGGGATTAACACTTTTACTAATCAATCCTAACCCCCTGTTTTTTCTCACAAAGTTCCTTATTTTCATATTACTCTACCGCTTTAATATTTTATTGCGTTACTTAAGTCTAGGTCTATCAATCAGTTTATTGTCTACATTAAAATAATCCGCAGAAATGCAATAGGCACACGTTCGTACCTTTCTTCATACAACTTTTTTAAAATACATAAAACAATCGACAAAATCTTCGATCTTCGTTATTAACTCCGATTCAAAATTATCGGAGCCGAGACGAAATCGGAGGTTAAAATAAATACGAAGTTCCGACCTTTCGGAGTCTGAGTCGAAGCTCCGTAACATCCCTACTTCAAATATCGTCAAATGAACAGCTTGCACTAGACGTTTGAAGAATAAAGAGAGCCACCCAATGACCGACTGAATTGAGCTTAAGAGCGCGAAGCACTTGTAAGCATTGGTTGGTTGGTTAGAATCATAGAGATAAAAAATACTGGAAACGACAAGAAGTCGTTTTTGTATGAAGTACTTTGAAGCAAAATTCAACGTTTTTGTATGGAGCGTTTGATACCAGGAGGCAGTCAAATGCAAATAGTAGCCTAGTATTCAAATGTTTGGTTTTTTTTTTTTTGCTCAAAACCAAAGTATAACTTTAATCTGAGTAAGGTGCTAACAGCAGCATAGTGTTTATTGCCGGTCCTTTGCGAGGAATCGACCGGCTTCAAAACAGTCTCTGCTCGTCATCTACAGTACATATACATATCTCTATGGTTAGAGTGGTAGTCCAGCCGCACGGACAATACTCAATTAGCAAACGGGCGGTGGTATGGTAACACAAACTCGTTTCACCCGATTGATAGTTTATTGTGACTGAACTATAGTCGGGCGTTTCTTGATAAAATGGGAAAGAATTGATCAGTTATATCCAGCAGTTTGTATTGAAAGAAATGCCAAATTTAGCTACATGATCTCCAAATGGCTAGTGACATGTATTGATCCCCATGATCCTGCAGATGCCTGCTGAAGTCTTAACAGTTCCTGGATCTGGGTTCGGTTATAAGATCGCCACATCTATCTAGTTATGGTGCAAGGGGGCTTATTGCAAAAATAATAGGATCTCTAAATTACTTTTCTATTTGATGTAGTTTTGTTTATTACGAATATAAAACCTGTTACTCTTACTTGTACATAGTACATAAAAAAACAGCCACTCAAAATTGTAACAAAGTTATTTTCCAATTATTTAAAATTATCGAGATTGTCCTATGCTTCGCAATCCAATGACTTCTTTTCCACATGAATTACCATATGCTCATTCAAAAGAGCTTGGCTTTCGCATAGTTTGAAACATGTTTCCTCTAGCGTAATGTGTCTTTTTCATATGTGCCCATAAACTACGATTAAGTCGAAATGGTTTTGAACACACTTCGCACTGAAATGGTTGTTCTCCTGTATGAATTCTGATATGATCATTCAAACTACGCTTTAGTCGATATTTTTTCGGACATAATTCACACTGAAAGGGCTTTTCTCCTGTATGAATTGTCATATGCTTATCAAAGTCATATTTAAATGCGAAAAATGTTAAACATTTTACGCATTTAAAATTCCTAGCAGTTATATTGGCATGTGCCTTGTGTATATGCGATCTCCAACTTGCCCTTAGTCGATATTTCTTTGGACATTCTTTGCAGTGGAATGGTTTCTCTCCTGTATGAATTCTCATATGCTCACGTAACATATGTTTCTTTTGGAATACTTCCGAACACATATAACATTTAAACACACTAGTGTCCGTTATTTTTTCATTAAATTCTACTTCGTTCGTGTTTATTTCGATTTCGGGTTCTTGTTTCACTTCTTGAACGATAAATATCTCTTCACTATTTGATGTACAGTTATTTAGTTTTCCAGAATAATATTCATATTTGTTCACACTTTTTCCATTGTTCTTTAACTGATTCAAAATGGATTGTGCTCGATCGAATTTCAACTTGAAAGTATAAGACTTTTGTAAGTTGTTGAGACAATCGAAACAAATGTTATTGGATAGACTATCGACAGGAGATACCTGAAAGTTGAATTTAAAAAATAACGTTAGCGTAGATCTTGCATAATTCAGGTAAAAATTTCGAATCAAAATAAGCTACTCGTCGATTTTTTCGATAATGGGAAAGGAGTTGAAAAGCATTTTATTCAAAAATACTTCGTATACTTATTCTTTGTTGAATTCAGTTAGAACCCATTTATTTTTTGTTTTTTCAATTAAGAGCTCGGCAAATCCAAACGGAAAACTTAGTTTGTACTAGAAAACGTCAACTACCGTGAAATGAACAGCTTGCACCAGACATTTGAAGAATAAAGGGAGCCACCCAATGACCGACTGAATTTACCTTAAGAAGCATTTGTAAGCTTGGTTGGTTGGTTAGAATCATAGAGACAAAAAATACTGGAAACGACAAGAAGCCGTTTTTGTATGAAATACTTTGAAGCAAAATTCAACGTTTTTGTATGGAGCATTTGATACCAGGAGGCAGTCAAATGCAAATAGTAGCCTAGTATTCAAATGTTTGGGTTTTTTTTTAAGCTCCCCATATACACGCGAGTATGTTGGTGCAAACATAGGTTTTGCACACATCATATGCTTTGTTTTTAATTGCACGATTTTTGTATATCTCTGATTTTACTCGCCATGTTTCAGGCTTACTCTTATAGAGTTTGAGAAACTGTACCCAAAACTCCGATTCTATAAATCGTTACATTATTCCAATTTTTTGACTTCTTTCAACGACTGCAGTTGAACAACTGAACACTGAAGTTTGCGCAAACACCAACATGTTGGCGCTGAAAAATCCAAATATTTTGATTTTTGGGCGAGCATGTTTGTGCATGCTCGCGTGTATATGGGGGGGGGGGGCTTTACTCAAAACGAAAGTAAAACTTAAATCTGAGTAAGATCCTAATAGCAGCATAGTATTTATTGCCGGTCCTTTGAGAGGAATCGACCACTTTCAAAACAGTCGCTGCTCATCATCTCCAGTACATATTTCTCTATGGTTAGAGTAGTAGCCCAGCCGTACGGACAATACTCAATTAGCACATGGGCGGCGGTATGGTAACACAAACTCGTTTCACCTGATTGATAGTTCATTGTGACTGAACTATAGTCGGGCGTTTCTTGATAATGTCGGAAAGAATTGATCAGTTATAACTAGCAGTTTGTATAGAAAGGATTGCCAAATTTAGCTACATAATCTCCAAATGGCTATCCCAAACGTATTTATCCCCATGATCCTGCAGATGCCTGCTGAAGTCTTACTTAAAAATTTGTAGATTTTGGTTCGGTTATAAGATCGCCAAATCTATCTAGGTATAGTGCAAGAGGTTCATTGCAAAAATAATAGGATCTCTAATTTTTTTTTCTATTTGATGTAGTTTTTTTCTAACGTTTATTATTGTTCCTTTTTATTACGAATATAAAACCAGTTACTCTTACTTGTAGTACATAAAAAAACACGTCCACTCAAAATTGTAACAAAGTTATATTCTAATTATTTAAAAGTATCGAGATTGTCCTGTACTTCGCACTGCAATGGCATCTCTTCCATATGAATTCTCATATGATCATTCAAACGACATTCGCTTGCGCATAGTTTGAAACATGTTGGACATTCAAGCTTTCTATTGGTCATTACATCGGGATGAGATGTGTGTACGTGTCTCGTCAAACTTCCCTTCAGTCCATATTTTTTCGGACATACCTTACACTGAAAAGGCTTTTCACCTGTGTGAATTCTCATATGATCATCCAAACTACTTTTATTTCGATAAAATTTCGAACATATTTCACAAGTAAACTTTACAGTATTCGAGATTCTATCGGCATGTTGTGCGCGTACATGTTCCGTCAAGCTGATCTTAAATCGGTATTTTTTCGAACACACTTCGCACTGAAATAGCTTTTCTTTTGTAGTGTATGTCCATTCATACTTTCTGATATCCGTTATATTGGCATGTGTTCTTTGCATATGTAACATTAAAATTTCCTTAAGTCGATATTTTTTCGGACATACATTGCACTGAAATTGTTTTTCTTCTGTATGAAGTTTAATATGCTCATCCAATTTATATCTTTGTTCGAATATTTTCGAACATATTTCACATTTAAATTTTCTAGTGTTCATCCCATTGGCATGAGCCTTTTGCATATGCCTTGACAAACTGGCATTAAGTCGATATTTGTTTGGACATATTTTGCACTGGAATGGTTTTTCACCGGTATGCATTCTCATATGCTGTTCCAATCTGTATTTTTGTCGGAAGAATTTCGAACAGATTGTACATTTAAATATTTGAGTAATCGTTTTTCTAAACGTATGTTTGATGTTTATATGTTCCCTTAAGCTGCGCTTCAATCGATATTTGTTCGGACATAATTCACACTGAAGGGGCTTTTCTCCTGTATGAATTGTCATATGCTCATCAAAATCAACTTTATATCCGAAAATTTTTAAACATATTACGCATTTAAAGTTTTTAGTAGTTATATCGGCATGTGTCCTGTTCATGTGCATTATTAAACCTGCCTTCAGTCGAAATTTGTTTGGACATTCTTCGCACTGGAATGGTTTCTCTCCTGTATGAATTCTCATATGTCGATGAAGCTGATATTTCATTTGGAATGATTTTGAGCATATCGTACATTTAAACACACTAGAGTCCGTTATTTTTTCATCAAATTCTACTTCGTCCGTGTTTATCTCGATTTCGGGTTCTTGTTTCACTTCTTGAACGATAAATATCTCTTTTTTGATAGATCCTTGCTCTGCATCTAGTATACTAGCGGTTTCTTGTTGTTCACTATTTGATGTACAGTTATTTAGTTCTTCAAAATAATATTCATATTTGTTCGCGTCTTTTCCATTGTTCTTTAATTGTTTCAAAATGGATTGTGCTCGATCGAATTTCAACTTGAAAGTATAAGACTGTTGTAATATTTTTACACAATCGAAACAAATGTTATTGGATAGACTATCGAAAGAAGATACCTGAAAGTTGAATATAGGAAGTAAAGTTAGCGTAGATCTTGCATAGACCTGGTAAAAATTTCGGAACTTAATATTGTATCTATCGAATTTTAATTCAGAAATGGAATTGAAAAGCATTTTATTTCAAAATACTTCGTATAATTATCCCTTGTTAAATAGTCGTTATTTATAACATGCTGTAATACTTCTACGTGTTAGGTTCTAACACAAATTTTTCTCTTTTTTTTTCAATCAAGAGCTCGCCAAATCCGGACAGAAAACTTAGTGTGAACTACTAGCAAATTTCAAATGCCGTAAAATGGCCCCGGTTCGCACCAGGGTTTTCAAAAATAAAGGGATTTTCCCAATGACCTATTGAACTTAATTAAGGGGTTATACCCAGTCTAATGTACGTATATTTAAGTATATTCACAGAAAGTTTAATGTCAATCTGATAAATATTCTCGAAGTTATACTCATATTTGTAAAGACGTCTCCGAGTTTTAGAAACTTTAAACGCGTTTTTCTTAAAACTGTGTTTATAAAGTCGGTGACCAAGATATCTCCTCCCGCGGTTGAGTTCCCGATCGAAATCGAATTCTTGCGAGGGTTAATGCCTTTCAGGATAGCGGAATTGCCTTAGTAGCTCTAGAAAGTTCTCGATATTGTTAACTACTTTATACTCCTTCTCTCAAATCCTTCACACACAAAATCTAATGAAATACGAAATGCTATTTAACTGATACTTTTCAGATTCAGGGTCCTGTTTTACTCCAGATAATAAAGCAACAAGAGTGTTTCTTCTCAAGCTGCGAGTATTTATTACAGTAAATTCTTCGCCCAATTGCTTCAGTCGGATTACCATAATATTTAGTGCATATCAAAACTACTAAATTTAAATGAAAAAAATATTAACTCACTGAAATATCGAAAACTTCTAGTATTTCGGGAAGTGTAAGTTTTATCTCTTCGGAATTAGCCAGCTGAATCGAACTAAATATAGACTGCATAGGTTCGTCGGTAGCAAGACATGTTCTACACACTTTCTCTAAATCCATTGTATTGTTAAAGTAAACTTAAAGGTTGAAAATGAAATTTATATTAAGTAAATGCGGTTCACTTATTTTAAAATAGCTTCGACTGCCCCTAGTCCGTGCAGTGTACAGCGCGTTCTCAATGAAATGTCAAAAAATTCCCTTAGCTGCTTGTAGCGCTTCACGCCAAAGTTGACCAACTCTTAATCTCCAAACAGAATGGAAACAATAAAATGCACACAGTTGGGATGTTTTCCATCCATCGAATGATAAAGGTTTTTCCGTTGTCCAGCAAAGAGGAAAAATAGAGATAGGTTCTGAGCAGGACGATGTAGTCGTAAGTATCGACTCTTGCGATCGCGACTTTCTCGTGCTCTTATCTTATCGAAGCTGTTTTCGTACCTCGATAAAGCTTCGATGAGGTCTTACCGAACTAATCTGGCGCACATTTTCCCATGATTCGACAGCCAAGCGCCAACATCGAAGTTGTTTTTGCTTCCGTACGGAAGTTACCATGGTTTTTGCTTCCGTACGGAAGTTACCACTGTTCGCATGTTGATTTATAGTTTTCCTGTACGTCCTATACGTCAAACTAAATTGATAAAATTAATATCTCGCTTAAATTCTTACAGCAGAGGACTCCGAACAGACATATCTTTAGTACCGCCCATTCGTCGGACAGCATCGATCTTCAAACAGCCCGTAACCGTTTATAAAACGCTAGATGGCAAAGTGAAAAATGATTTGAAGCACGGTACGCAGGAAAAGCCGAAACAATTATTCTGGGAGAAACGTTTGGAAGGTTTACGATCGTGCGACATAACTGGAAACGAATTCGGTCCGATCGATTTACCGAAAGGTATTAAGCCAGTCGGTCCGAACGTGTGCGAACAAACTCTCCTCCAGTCTGTAGCGACGGCCTTGCATGTTTCCAGTCAACCCGTTACTGGACAAACGACGGCCAAACAAGTTCTACGTGCCAACACCGGTGTGTTCTTAAATCCCGATCAACCCCTGATGCATTCGATTAGTATCACAGAGGACGATATTCGGCGGCAAGAGGATCGAGTCACGTTTGTTGTACGTTGGACTCCTTCCTGAGTGGCCATTGCGTCGTCCCGGTACATAAATCATCTAACACTCCAATTACATACATAAATCATCCAACATTCGCACCACATCACATTTCCACACACGGTATTTTCCGCATTGTAAATAAACATACGGATGCAAGTCTATGTTTATTTACAATGATCATACTTATTTAATCGTAAAAATATTCTTCTTTCCTCGTTGTAAACAAACAGGTGAATGCGATTCGGTGTTTGTTTGCAATGCATCTGCCTCGAAACCCAACGACCTTCTTGCACGAAATGCAAGTCGGCATTACCGCCGGTCAGCAGTACCTAGGGAATGCCGGCTTGAATTTCGTACACAATACGCAGTGGTACTACCGGATGACGTAATGACCAGAAATGCAATCGACTCATAATGTGTTGACCTAATGCCTACCGGCATAGCATAACAAGGTCAGCGTAATGGGTCGAGTGCATTTTTTAAGAATATAAAAGTGTGTCGCGACTGAGATCTGCGCTAGTATTTTTTCTTAACCAGTGCGAGTATTTTTTGTAAGCCAAGTAAAGTAAACCAGGCCATTTTAGTGATGTTTATTTAAAACGTACTTTTTGTAATAAAGTGATTATAAGCTATAAATGAAAAAGGTAATTTTTAAACAAAACCTTTCCTTTTCACGACTAACAGGCTTCCTTCGGGTCGCTAGGTCCTCCTCGCTAAAAAGCATCAAAAGGTGCTGGGCATTTCCCCAACCCCTTTTCAGGTACTACATCATATAAGATTCAACATTTTAAGTACATCATCATAGATGACACAACACGTTCGCACAACGAAGACTGCAAGAAGCTCTAAAAGGCATAAATCAATTTTTAATTACTCAACGGATATTTAATTTTTAATAACTTTAAGGAAATAATATTAAAAAGAAATAAATAAAAAAAAAATCGCATTGCCAGATATTTACGTGTTTTTATTTACAAAAGTTTAAAAGTTTTTTTTTTCTAATGGTCGAGCTTCTACTGTAGTTTGAATGCAAAATTTGTTATTCTATTTTATGCGAATTATAAAAATTGTTAATCTTACTAGTATTACATAAAAAAACAGCCACTCAAAATTGTAACAAAGCTATGTTCCAATTATTTAAAATTATCGAGATTGTCCTGTGCTTCGCAATCCAATGACTTCTTTGCCACTTGAATAAGCATATGCTCATTCAAAAGACCTTGGTTTTCGCATAATTTGGAACATGTTAAACATTCAAACTTACTTTTTGGGTATCATAGCGTCATGAGTCCTTTTCATATGTGCCTGTAAACTACACCTAAGTCGAAATGTTTTTGAACACATTTCGCACCGAAATGGTTGTTCTCCCGTATGAATTCTCATATGATCATTCAAACGGTATTGGTTTTCGCATAGTTTGAAACATGTTGAACATTTAAACTTTCCTTTAGCGTCATGAGTCCTTTTCATATGTGCCCGTAAACTACGATTAACTCGAAATGTTTTTGAACACATTTCGCACCGAAATGGTTGTTCTCCCGTATGAATTCTCATATGCTCATTCAAACGGCATTGGCTTTCGTATAGTTTGAAACATGTTGAACATTCAAACTTGCCTCTAGAGTAATGTACATTTCTCATATGTGTCCATAAACTACGCTTAATTCGGAATGGTTTTGAACATATTTCGCACTGAAATGGTTGTTCTCCCGTATGAATTCTCATATGATCATTCAAACGGGATTGGTTTTCGCATAGTGTAAAACATGTTGAACATTCAAATTTTCCTTTAGCGTCATGAGTCTTTTTCATATGTACCCGTAAAAGAGACCTAAGTCGAAATGTTTTTGAACACACTTCGCACTGAAATGGTTGTTCTCCTGTATGAATTCTCATATGATCATTCAAACAACGCTTTACTCGATATTTGTTCGGGCATAATTCACACTGAAAGGGCTTTTCTCCTGTATGCATTCTCATATGCTTATCAAAGTCATATTTAAACGCGAAAAATGTTAAACATTTTATGCATTTAAAATTTCTAGCCGTTATATTGGCATGTGACTTGTATATATGCGAACTCCAACTTGACTTCAGTCGATATTTCTTTGGACATTCTGGGCACTGGAATGATTTCTCTCCTGTGTGAATTGTCATATGCTTACTAGAGTCCGTTATTTTTTCATCAAATTCTTCTTCGTCCGCGTTTATCTCGATTTCGGGTTCTTGTTTCACTTCTTGAACGATAAATATCTCTTTTTTGATAGATCCTTGCTCTGCATCTAGTATACTAGCGGCTTCTTGTTGTTCACTATTTGATGAACAGTTATTTAGTTCTTCAGAATAATATTCATACTTGTTCACATCGATTCCATTGTTCTTTAATTGTTTCAAAATGGATTGTGCTCGATCGAATTTCAACTTGAAAGTATAAGACTGTTGTAAGTTTTTGAGACAATCGAAACAAATGTTGTTGGGTAGAATATCGACAGAAGATACCTGAAAGTTGAATATAGGAAGTAAAGTTAGCGTAGATCTTGCATAGACCTGGTAAAAATTTCGAAACAAAATAAAGTATTTATCGAATTTTAATGCAGGAATGGAATTGAAAAGCATTTTATTTCAAAATACTTCGTATAATTATCCCTTGTTAAATAGTCGTTATATATAACATGCTGTAATACTTCTACGTGTTAGGTTCTACCAATAATTGTTTTCTTTTTTTTCGATCAAGAGCTCGCCAAAGCCTAACAGAAAACTTAGTTTGTTTAGTAAACTTCAAATACCGTGAAAGGCCAGTTTACACCAGGGGTTTTAACAATAAAGGGATCCTCCCAATGACCGACTAACTGATAGTTTTCAGATTGAGATCCAGTTTTACTCCAGAGAATAAAGCATCAAGAGTGTTTCTCCTCTAGCTGCGAGTATTTATCACAGTAAATTCTGCGCCCATTGCTTCAGTCGGATACTAATTTTTAGTGCATATTTTTTTTTATATAATAAATTTAGTCCCTTCATGCAAAATGGGCGGTTCCTTCCCAACTCGAGAGTTGTAGAAGAAATCCCCATTTGGTCGCACTTTCTCAGCTTAGAGAACTGGTGAAAATGCTGTCACTCAGCTCAATGAACTGGAAAAATTTTCACCTAGTCAACAAACTCATGCATGTATGTTGACATTAGGCTCAGAGTCCAATCAAATTTATGTAACCCAAAGGTACTCCCCAGTCAGTGCAACTCACTGGTATAAGGGGTCGTACCGAGAAATATAGTTTTCAAATATTTTAATAACGAGAAAAAAAATAATAATAAAAAATAAGAGTTATTAATAAATGTAAATGGAGAGGGGAGGGGATTATGAACAGTTTATAAAAAGGAAAATAATAAAAAATAAACACGTAAACATGCAATACATGCAACAACACAATCTACAACCATTCCTTAGAATCTTCGAGAATCTCGAGAATCCGCCTGAATAATTATCTGTTTCCAGGTCGTTTGTAATTGTAACAGTCCTTAATGCCTTTTTTAGTTTTGACATAAAAGTTGCTTTTTTGCAATTCGTTTCAACTGAAACACATTCTTTGCCATTTGTATATTTGTCGGAAAAGCATTATATTCTCGTATTGCCTCAAAGACAGGATCCTTTCTAAGTCGATCTGTCCTTGGAACATGTTGCTGTTTAATAGATTTCGCACTTCTTGTGTTAAAGTTGCGTGTTTCTTGGTTGGGAATCAATTTGATGGAGGTTAAGTTTTTTGTCTTTTATATTGTGAATTAGCTTTATTCGTTCTAGGCTTATGAGCTGGTGTATGGTTAGTTTCCCATAGGTAGGGTACAGTTCCATCGATGGTGTCATATGTGGTAAATTGTAGACGGCCTTAATGCATCTATTAATCAGTCTAGCGATTTTATCCAAGTTTTTTTTCGAGGTCTGGCTCCATACAAGAAGGCCGTAACTTATGTTGGATAGAATGAAAGCATTATATATCATGTTCTTTATTGGGACTTTAAGATATTCGTTCCGTCTTATTACTCTAATAATCGGGGCAATTTTATTTCTCAGTTTAGATATGTGAGGAGTCCAAGTAAGTTTGTCGTCAATTGTCAGCCCTAAGTATTTTGTTTCTTGTACTCTCGTTAGTTGTATTCCTTCTATTTCTAGTTTTAAATCTATGTCGAATTTGTTAGTTTGTCTAAAGAGCATATAGTTTGTTTTTGCAGTATTTAATGTAAGCCTATTGCCTAATAGCCAGTTTTTAAAAAATTTCAGGTCGGAGTTTATTAATATTTCTAGTTGTTGTTGTCATCGGCATAAGTTATATATTTGGCTTTAAGTCCTATGAACTGTAGATTGTGTATATACAGAAGATACAATGTAGGTCCAAGAATTGAACCTTGTGAAACTCCTATATTGACTGTCCTAGTTGAGCTTAGTGTGTCGAGATTTTTGGTAATGTTCTGTCGGTTAACTAAAAAGTTTTTTAATATGTCGCTGACCTTTCCTCTAATCCCAATTTCCTTTAGTACTTCGAGCAATATTTTATGGTTTACAGTGTCAAAGGCTTTTTTTAAATCTACAAATACCGCAGTAACGTAGGAACCTTCATCGAGACCTTCGTTTATAAACTGAATAGCGTCAACCAAGGCTGACGTATTGCTGCCTTCTTGAAACCCGTATTGGTTATTATCAAAACTGGAGTATTTTTTTATAAATTGCAAGAGCCTCCTGTTGATAACTTTTTCGAAAATTTTGCTTAACACGCGCTATCAAAACTTATACTAAATTAAAAAAAAAAATTAACTCACTGAAATATCGAAGACTTCTAGCATTTCGGGAACAGTAAGTTTAATGTCTTCGAAATCAGGCAGCTGAATCGAACTAAATATAGACTGCATAGATTCGCTGGTAGCAAGACATGTTCTACACACTTTCTTTAAATCCATTGTGTTGTTAAAGTAAACTTAAATGCTGAAAATTATGTTTATATCAAATGCGGTTCACTAAATTAACTTATTTTCAAATAGCTTTGACTGCCCTTAGTGCGTGCAGTGTACAGTTCTCAATGAAATGTCAAAGTATTCCATTAGCTGCTTGTAGCGCTTCGCGCCAAAGCTACAACGTTGCAAAACCGCGTAGTGTAGTGTAGTGGATTAGCTAATCCTCCCACGAGAACACTTGTCGTTGCGTTGCGTAGCAGTTTTCTTGTCAAATGTCAAGAAACTAGATTGGATTTTGTCTACGATTTTAGTTGTAGTCCCTTTAATGATTCCATTTCGATAAATAATAAAAGAAAAAATTATATTTAAGACATAAAACGGTGAATGTAACAGATTATTATAATAAAATAAATACCTCTTGTGACAGTTGTCAACAAAAAATAAGAGTGTGAAACGTCAATTCACTTCACGTGAACACTCATATATCAACCGGATTTCATAATACGCTAGCTACACTACACGACCGAGGTATTAATCTCCAAACAGAATGGAAAGAATAAAATGCATACAGTTGGGATGTCTTCCTTCATATTTTCGGGACGTGCACATTTACCACGTTTCGAATGGTGTCTTGCAAAAGTATTAACATTAGTTGTAGTGCATACGCCAGCAAGCATTGGATTCCACCTCACGTGAACACTCATATATCAACCGGATTTCATAATACGCTACGCTACCACGTGAACGAGGTATATAGTAGAGCAAAAAAAGAAAAGAGCAAACGGAAATTATGGGCGACAAAAATCCTTTAAAGCCTGAAACACAATGTTCACGTTCCGTTCCGTCACGTTCAGCTGTCAAAGTAGACCTTATGGGCTGGCCATGTAAATGCACACTATGGTCGTTATGGAACGGATCGGACGAGTTCACCTAAATTCAACTTTTACGGATCACATAACCTCACTTCTCGTGACGTGACTGAACGGAACGGATGCATTGTAATCGGGGCTTTATCCGTAAGTCACAACGGCAACGCAAGCCGGCGCAGCCTAGGTGTCAAAAAGTTGAGAACAGTGAATTTCCACTGTGGTAGTCACAACGAACGTACACTAAAACATCATAACGCAATCATCAAGAAATGTTCGCCAACTTTGAACTTTTTCGTTGCCAATAGTTAACCTCAAAATCGAGAAGTGATTTTTTTTATCTTTACAACAAGCGCCAACATCGAAGTTGTTTTTGCTTCCGTACGGAAGTTACCATTGTTTTTGCTTCCGCACGGAAGTTAACATTGTTTTTGCTTCCGTACGGAAGTTACCACTGTTCGCATGTTGATTTATAGTTTTCCTGCACATCCTATACGTCCAAACTAATTTGATAAAATTAATATCTCGCTTAAATTCTTCCAGCAGAGGACTCCGAACAGACATATCTTTAGTACCGCCCATTCGTCAGACAGCATCTTCAAACAGCCCGTAACCGTTCATAAAACGCTAAATGGCAAAGTGAAAAATGATTTGAAGCACGGTACGCAGGAAAAGCCGAAACAATAAAGGTTCCCACACACTGGCGCGATTTATTCGCAGACGCTGCGATTATTTTGCAGCGGTGCGGTCAATTTCATTAGTTACCATGTAAATAAATGAAGGGGAATGTACCGCTGCAAAATAATCGCAGTGTCAGCGAATAAATCGCGGCAGTGTGTGGGAACCTTTATTCTGGGAGAAACGTTTGGAAGGTTTACGATCGTGCGACATAACTGGAAACGAATTCGGTCCAATCGATTTACCGAAAGGTTTTAAGCCAGTCGGTCCGAACGTGTGCGAACAAACTCTACTGCAGTCTGTGGCAACGGCCTTGCATGTTTCCAGTCAACCCGTTACTGGACAAACAACGGCCAAACAAGTTCTACGTGCCAACACCGGTGTGTTTTTGTGCATTCGATTAGTATCACTGAAGACGATATTCGGCGGCAAGAGGATCGAGTCACGTTTGTTGTACCTTGGACTCCTTCCTGAGTGGCCATTGCGTCGTCCCGGTACATAAATCATCTAACACTCTAACCACATACATAAATCATCTAACATTCTCACCACATATTTCCACACACGGTATTTTCCGCATTGTAAATAAACATACGGATGCAAGTCTATGTTTATTTACAATGATCATACTTATTTCCTCGTAAAAAGATTCTTCTTTCCTCGTTGTAAACAAACAGGTGAATGCGATTCGGTGTTTGTTTGTGTGCAATGCTTCAGCCTCGAAACCCAACGACCTTTTTGCACGAAATGCAAGTCGGCATTACCGCCGGTCAGCAGTACCTAGGGAATGCCGGCTTGAATTTGAAAACGTACTTTTTGTAATAAAGTGATTATAAGTTATAAATGAAAAAGGTAATTTTTAAACAGAACCTTTCCTTTTCACGACTAACAGGCTTCCTTCGGGTCGCTAGGTCCTCCTCGCTAAAAAGCATCAAAAGATGCTAGGCATTTCCCCAACCCCTTTTCAGGTACTACATCATATAAGATTTAACATTTTAAGTACATCATCATAGATGACACAACACGTTCGCACAACGAAGACTGCAAGAAACTCTAAAAGGCATAAATCAATTTTTAATTACTCAACGGATATTTAATTTTTAATAACTTTAAGGAAATAATATTAAAAAGAAATAAATAAAAAAAAAAATCGCATTGCCAGATATTTACGTGTTTTTATTTACAAAAGTTTAAAAGTTTTTTTTTTCTAATGGTCGAGCTTCTACTGTAGTTTGAATGTACAATTTGTTATTCTATTTTATACGAATTATAAAAATTGTTAATCTTACTTGTATGACATAAAAAAAACAGCCATTCAAAATTGTAACAAAGCTATGTTCCAATTATTTAAAATTATCGAGATTGTCCTGTGCTTCGCAATCCAATGACTTCTTTGCCACATGAATAAGCATATGCTCATTAAAAAGAGCTTGGTTTTCGTATAGTTTGAAACATGTTTAACATTCAAACTTTCCTTTAGCGCCATGAGTCCTTTTCATATGTGACCGTAAACTACGATTAAGTCGAAATGTTTTCGAACACATTTCGCACCGAAATGGTTGTTCTCCCGTATGAATTCTCATATGATCATTCAAACGGCTTTGGCTTTCGCATAGTTTGAAACATGTTGAACATTCAAACTTTCCTCTAGCGTAATGAATCCTTTGCATATGTGACCGTAAACTACACTTAAGTCGATATGTTTTTGAACACATTTCGCACCGAAATGGCTGTTCTCCTGTATGTATTGTCATATGATCATTCAAACGGCCTGGACGATTGAAAGCTTTTGAACATATCAAACATTTAACATGACTTACTGACTGACTGACTGACACATTGGGTGATAAATTTCCATGTATCATTAGCATATGCTCATTCAAAAGAGCTTGAGTTTCGCAAAGTTTGAAACATGTTAAACATTCAAACTTGCCTCTAGAGTGTTTACTTTTCATATGTGTCCATAAACTACGCTTAATTCGGAATGGTTTTGAACATATTTTGCACCGAAATGGCTGTTCTCCCGTATGAATTCTTATATGATCATCCAAACGGGATCGGCTTTCGCATAGTGTAAAACATGTTGAACATTCAAATTTTCCTTTAGCGTCATGAGTCCTTTTCATATGTACCCGTAAAATAGACCTAAGTCGAAATGTTTTTGAACACACTTCGCACTGAAATGGCTGTTCTCCTGTATGAATTCTCATATGATCATTCAAACTACGCTTTATTCGATATTTATTCGGACATAATTCACACTGAAAGGGCTTTTCTCCTGTATGCATTCTCATATGCTTATCAAAGTCATATTTAAACGCGAAAAATGTTAAACATTTTATGCATTTAAAATTTCTAGCCGTTATATTGGCATGTGACTTGTATATATGCGATCTCCAACTTGACTTCAGTCGATATTTCATTGGACATTCTTTGCACTGGAATGGTTTCTCTTCTGTATGAATTCTCATATCCTTACTAGAGTCTGTTATTTGTTCATCAAATTCTATTTCCTCTGCGTTTATCTCGATTTCGGGTTCTTGTTTCACTTCTTGAACGATAAATATCTCTTTTTTGATACATCTTTGCTCTGCATCTAGTATACAAGTGGGTTTTTGTTGTTCACTATTTGATGTACAGTTATTTAGTTCTTCAGAATAATATTCATACTTGTTCACATCTATTCCATTGTTCTTTAATTGTTTCAAAATGGATTGTGCTAGATCGAATTTTAACTTGAAAGTATAAGACTGTTGTAATTTTTTGAGACAATCGAAACAAATGTTATTGGATAGACTATCGACAGAAGATACCTGAAAGTTGAATATAGGAAGTAAAGTTAGCGTAGATCTTGCATAGGTAAAATAGGTAAAAATTTCGGAACAAAATATTGTACGAGGGTCGTTCGAAAAGTAACTTAAGTCAAACACACACAGCACGCGTATATCAAAAAGAGTGTAAACTGTAAAGTTCAGTCTTTTGTAAGAGTGCTGTCAAAATTTTAGCCATTTTGGATGCTTAGTTTTGTTTTGGTGGTGGATTAAATACGACGTGTTTAGTGTTTTTTAAAAATGAAAGAAAAAGAATTTCGTTCAGTGATAAAACATTTTTATTTGGCGGGGAAGAAAGCGACCGAAATTCTGCAGATTTTGCAAGAAGTTCATGGCACATTTACTCCTTCGTTACCAACTATCAGTTTCTGGGTAAACGAATTTAAACGTGGCCGTACTAGCATCGATGATGAACCCCGCCCTGGACGTCAAAAACGGCCACAAACCAAGAAATCATGAATAAGGTACATGATATCGTATTAGCCGATCGACGAGTCAAGGTGGTCGAGATAGCCGAGGCTGTGGGCATCTCAGCTAACAGCGTCGGGACAATCCTACATGAGCATTTGGATATGTCAAAGCTATCGGCGAGATGGGTGCCGCGTTTGCTGACTCCGGACCAAAAGCGAAATCGTGCCGTTACTTCGGAGAGCAGTTTGAAAAAGTATCAGCTCAATTCGCATGAGTTTTTGCAGCGATTTGTGTCCGTCGATGAAACCTGGATTCATCACTATACGCCGGAAACCAAGAATCAGTCTAAACAGTGGACTTCTCCTAACGAACGTGCTCCGAAGAAGGCAAAGACGGTCACATCGGCCGGAAAGGTTATGGCGACCATTTTTTGGAACGGTGGTGGAATAATTTTAATTGACTATTTGGAGAAAGGAAGGAGGATAACAGGACAGTATTATTGTGCTTTATTGGATAAATTCGATGCTGCATTGAAGGAGAAACGACCCCATTTGAGAAGGAAGAAAATCTTATTTCATCAAGATAATGAACCAGCTCATTCCAGCCTTCTTGCAACTCAAAAATTGATTGAATTAAGCTACGAGTTACTTCCGCACCCACCTTATTTTCCAGACCTGGCCCCCTGCGACTTTTTCTTGTTTCCCAATTTAAAAAAAATCATTTCCAGGAAAAAGATATGGGTCAAACGAAGAAGTCATCGCTGCCACAGAGGCCCATTTTGATGAGTTATCAAAAACATATTATACGGAAGGGTTAAGGAAGCTGGAGCATCGTTGGGCAAAGTGTATTGAGTTACAAGGAGATTATGTTGAAAAATAAATAAAAACTTTTCCAAAAATCAAGTGTTTTCTTGCCGACTTAAGTTACTTTTCGAACGCCCCTCGTATTTATCGAATTTTAATTCAGCAATGGAATTGAAAAGCATTTTATTTCAAAATACTTCGTATAATTATCCCTTGTTAAATAGTCGTTATTTATAACATGCTGTAATACTTCTACGTGTTAGGTTCTAACAATAATTTTTCTCTTTTTTCGATCAAGAGCTCGCCAAAGCCTAACAGAAAACTTAGTTTGTTTAGTAAACTTCAAATACCGTGAAAGACCAGTTTACACCAGGGGTTTCAACAATTAAGAGATCCTCCCAATGATCGACTAACTGATACTTTTCAGATTCAGAGCCAATTTTACTCCAGAGAATAAAGCAACAAGAGTGTTTCTCCTCAAGCTGCGAGTATTTATCACAGTAAATTCTGCGCGCCCCATTGCTTCAGTCATATACTCATAATTTTTAGTGCATATCAAAACTTATACTAGATTAAAAAAAAATGTTAACTCACTGAAATATCGAAGACTTCTAGCATTTCGGGAACAGTAAGTTTAATGTCTTCGAAATCAGGCAGCTGAATCGAACTAAATATAGACTGCATAGGTTCGTCGGTAGCAAGACATGTTCTACACACTTTCTCTAAATCCATTGTGTTGTTAAAGTAAACTTAAAGGTTGAAAATTATATTTATATCAAATGCGGTTCACTATATTAACTTATTTTAAAATAGCTTCGACTGCCCCGCGTTCTCAATGAAATGTCAAAATATTCCATTAGCTGCTTGTAGCGCTTCACGCCAAAGTTGACCAACTCTTAATCTCCAAACAGAATGGAAACAATAAAATGCACACTGTTGGGATGTTTTCCTTCATATATTCGGGCCGTGCACATATATCACGTTTCCAATTGTGTCTTGCAAAAGTATTAGGATCTCTGTTCTTTTCACCATAACGAAAATCTTGAGAATGTTTTAGTCCCATGAAAATATTTTTAAAAAAAAAACGGCTAAAACACAACTCGATAGTGCTGCCATATTGTTGCCCCGGTCCCATTCCGATATCCCACGCTTCCATCTGTCAATTCCGCGTTGACGTTACTGTACCAGTGGTTTCTATCTTGTTTTAGACTGTGAATTACGTGAAATTTTCATTGATAAAAATATGTTAATTTGATCCATTAAAAGAATAATTCGATGTTTTAAGTGAGAGCAGAATGACTTCAACTATTAAATTAAGATTAGTGCGCACTTGTCGTACGTGCGCTGAGTTAACTAACGGAAAGGATTTGATGCCGCTCTTCGAAGGAGCGTCATCGTGCATAAGATCGCGGGAAGAAATCTTCGAAGAAATCTTTTCCTTCGATTTAGCGGTAAGTGATTGTACTTTTGAATGTTTTATGATAACGAAGCCGGAGTTCATGCGAAGTGCAATTTTTAGATAAATCCGGACGATAAGCTTCCGCAGCAAATATGCCGGAAATGTGTCCAGGCAATCGAATCGGGTATTGAATTTCGTAAACAATGCAAGGCGGTGCAGGCAAAACTTCGGGACGACTTTTTACACTCAAATCCATCGAATGATAAAGGTTTTTCCGTTGTCCAGCAAAGAGGAAAAATAGAGATAGATTCTGAGCAGGACGATGTAGTCGTAAGTATCGATTCTTGCGATCGCGATTTTCTCGGGCTTATTATAAAGTTTGTTCTTTTAAGGATCGTACGGTTCCGTTTTATGAATCTGGCTCTAAACGAAAGCCGCATGAAGAAGGGAATAAGGTGAAGGCGAAAGATAAGGACACCTTAGACTCACTCCGTTCGAACGAAAGTTTTCTTACTAATCCGAAAGAAGAAATGAATATCCAATCAGATAACGAACAAGACGACAAAACAATCGATGAAATGATGAGGTGCGTGGTGAACCTAGAAAAAATAAACGACCAGGACTCGAATAAAAATGATTTCACTAATATGGATGATCCGGAGAATCTTTACCAATTTGTAAGTACTCGAGCGATCTCGTCATACTCGTTTTTTACTGTACGCTTTATGTTTTAAGGATGACGAATCACACTTTGACGAAACACAGTTTGAAGAGTCGAGCATACAAATGAAATGTGAGGTTTCCGAAGATGAAACTGATAATTGGGAATGCGAGTACTACATCGAGCACGATTTTGAGAAAGATGAATTTACAGAATTCAATATGCAATCTTCGGTTAGGCGTTATTCAAAAAGAAACATAAGTGCTTCGTTAGAAAGCACAGGCATCGAAGATACGGACAGTAAAGTAAGTTGTATCATAAAAAGTTGCCGTTTCACTTTGTATCTCAAATATTAAAATTGTAGAATTGGAATAATTCGGATTTTGCCAAAGAGGAGCTCTCGGCGGATTCAAGTACAAAAGATGAAAAATATAATTCGGACATAGAAAGCTGTCTCCGTGAATTGGTAGTATTTACAATTTTTATTTATATCTTATCAAAACTAACAGTTTTTTTGTTGCAGCTAGAGAAATCCGATTTGGAGAACGACGACGAGGATGAAAGAAAGCCGAAAAAAATGGTTTGTACTTTTTTATATTAAAAGCATACAACCGTGATCAAAAAGTTCCCGGAATAACCACCGTGTGGCGATGTTCCGATTTGAGTTCTGTTTTTTTTTTGTTAAGTTGGTACATCTGTTGTTGACATTCCCTCTAAATCTTATGCTGTTATGACATTGGCTATTTAGTGGCTATTTCTTAAGTGCAATAAAAGTGCAACAAAGGCCCCATCGTGCGACAAGGCGAACAACATTAAAAGAAAGAGATACCACTCTTTCCGACGCTAGCGGCAACTAGTAATCAACATTAACAACTGCATTGTTAAGAAAAATACCGATTTTAGCGCGTTTCATAACATAGCATGGCACTTTTAACAATTTATAAGTACCGAACTGCTAAAAACAAGTCTGTAGCAGCTCATAAATCCACTGGTAGCAGGATTTTCCTAGGATTAAGTGCTAGAATGTTGCGAACCACTGCTGGAATGCGCTATGTAGCGGCTATGTTGCGGCTAGTTTTTGACAGTACTGGCTTTAAACTACTCGGACTGTTTCTCTCACACCAAAGTCTAAATTGTATGTTACATCTTCCATCCCTCTCCATTTGGATTTACTAGCCGCAAAAATAGCCAATATCATAACAGCATTAGCGTCATAGCTTGACATTTGCGAAAATTACGTAGCCAATCTGTGTGTGTGTGGCGATTTTTTACAATTTTAGAAATGGATTTAAATTTGCAACAACGAACTTGTATTAAATTTTGCGAATTTTTGCCAGAAGGCCAGACAGTAAACAAAGAGCATTATTTGGGCGTTATGAGACGTTTGCGTGAAGCAATTCGCCGAAAGAGACCAGAATTGTGGGCAGAAAACTCGTGGATTTTGCACCATGATAACGCACCGTCGCACAGTGCCATCATTATTCATAATTTTTTGACAAAAAAAGCAACAAATACCATCCAACAGCCACCGAATTCACCTGATTTGGCTCCTTGTGACTTCTTTCTGTTCAATCGAGTTAAAAAAAAAAAAAACACTACGGAGAACGCGGTTTCAGCAGCCGAGAGGAAGTAATGGAAAAATCGCCAACACACACACAGAGATAGATGTACTCTCGGCTACGTAACTTTTGCAAATGTCAAGCTATGACGCTAAGATTTAGAGGGAATGTCAACATCAGATGTACCAGCTTAACAAAAAAAAAACTCAAATTGGAACATCGCCACACGGTGGTTATTCCGGGAACTTTTTGATCAAGCTGGTATATTCAATTTCTTCACGAGTGTGTTGGTCTATTATAAATGCAAATGTAAATGGAGAGGGGAGGGGACTATGACCAGTTTTTAAAAAGAAAAATAATAAAAAATAAACACGTAAACATGCAATGCATGCAACAACACAATCTACAACCATTCCTTAGAATCTTCGAGAATCTCGAGAATCCGCCTGAAAGTTTATATGTTTCCAGGTCGTTTAATAGATTTCGCACTTCTTGTGTTAAAGTTGTGTGTTTCTTGGTTGTGAATCAATTTGATGGAGGATTTAAGTTTTTTGTTTTTTATATTGTGAATTAGATTTATTCGTTCTAGGCTTATGTGCTGGTGTATGGTTAGTTTACTTAGACAAACCAAACGCCAAAGATCAATACACCTTAGAACACTAACACTGTGTGTCAATAATCCCTCCATCAGAAAAAAATAACTAATTTCTTTTCCATGCCAAGGGTAATTTGTTTAACTAGGATAACAAAGTACTTGTACGTGTGTATTTTGAATTTTAAAAAAACTGAAAAGTTCCGTTAATCTGATTTTTTTCCCTTCTTTAATAATCAATAATTCGCAATCCCGCCATTTCGAAAATCTCGATAATTCGTAATAAACCTTAGGTCCCTTGACATTACGAATTATCGGGATTGTACTGTACTCTCTCTAATTTCATCTAGAGAATAAATAGTAGACACGATTGCAAACCATTGAACACAGACAATTCTTACAAAGCTTGCTTACCATTCATTACATTTTTGTTAGTTGTTTCGCTCTTGCCCGCCATCTCCATTATACATATAGCTCTATGATCTCAAAACAGTAGTTTTGAAATCGATAGACACGATATCTCGAAATGTATCAAACGGATTTCTTTGAAATTTGGTAAACTTATTCAGTACTTATATATACAGTCTCCGAACTAGGATAATTGTGATTCATCAAGCCGTTTTTTTTGGCGACCTGAAGAAGGCGTAAAACACACCAAAATTGACGATAAAAAGTTCAACAAGCTGTCAAAAATGAACTGTTCAATATTTCTTGATAATCCTAGTTCCAAGACTAGTTCAAACTTCACAGATTAAAATGCCGTTTGATTTTTTTATTCGAGATAAGCAGAACGCCCGCAATCGTGTCTACCGAAAACAAGGTTTTTTGAAAATGGGTGGCTAAGTTGGCGTATACCTGAGCAATGAGCGACAATTTGGGGCTGAAAAAAATTCTTAAGTATGCTCAACCTGTTCATAAAAATGTAGTAAAAATTTCACAGTTGTATCATTATTAAGTTCGCCAAAACAAATCGCCAAAAATGGCATAAAAAAAATAGCCTGCACACGGGATAACCCTCTTAATAATAAGATTTCGGTTAAAGATCGTAGTACACACTTCGAACTTGTTCTTTCTTTCTAGAAGTTTAGCCCAGAAGTCGACAACGAAGAAGATTCTACAAAAACCCAAAAAAAAGCGAAAAAGAGAACGGTATGACGAAATTTCTTAAGTTTTACATATTTTACAATTTTTTATAATTTCTAATAGGTGCTACGTCCTCCTATACGTGACTTGACAAAAAAATATATCTGCAAATATTGCGATAAAAATTTTACGTGGGGTATCCAATTAAACAGACACATTTTAGAATGTAAGTTACGCACTTGCGTAAATTGTGACTTTTGTACGGTTGAATTCGAAACGGAAGACTTACTTGAAAAACATATGGATGAGTTTCATCCGAATGGTGGTCCACCAATGTGTCCGTTTTGTTCGAAAACATTTTTGAATAATACCAAACGGAATTTGCATGTGCGGCAAGTTCATACTAGACAAAATCAATCTTGTGAGATCTGTGGTAAAGAATTCAAGTCGAAGATGAATTTAGAAAACCATAAACAGCGGTATCATGTGGCCACAACCAAAATTTATGTATGTGAGATTTGTAACAAGCAATTTTTAACCGATGCGAGCTACAAGTTTCACCTTAGAATACATGAGGAAGGAAGTGAGAAATTCAATTGCCGTTATTGCGATAAAGCAACAATGAGCCTAAATAAATTAAAACAACACGAGACCATCCACACGGGTGAACGACCATTTTTGTGTGACATTTGCGGTCATTGTAAGTACGCTATATAGTTATAGAATAACTTTTACTGATTAACATTTTTGTTCTGTTCAGCTTTTCGTTATAAATCCGATTATAGAAGACACATTGCTACGCATATTAGTGGCGAGGAACATAAATGCGAGGAATGTGACCTAAGTTTTCCAACAAGACGAAGATATCTCGATCATATGAAGAAACAGCATAAAGAAAGTCGTATTCAATGTGATTTATGTGATAAATCATTTCGTAGGCAGGAGCTCGCCACTCATCACTACGCGGCCCACAATGGTCCGAGACCGCTTACTAAAGCAGACACAAAAGATTATCCATTCAAGTGCCCGATATGTTCGAAAGGCTTTGATGTCGCATTCAGTTTACTTCAACACGGCAGAATTCATTCTCTGGAACGAAAACATGCATGTACGTATTGCACATCGAGATACAAACGTGCCGATCATTTACAACTGCACATTAAACGGATGCACTTAAATATCAAAGAGCATGCCTGTGAAGTGTGCGGAAAAAAGTATCTTGAAAAGTGCTCGCTAAAAGCACATATGATTGTTCATCAAAGTAAGTAAAAAGAAAAATTTATTCCCAGCAAATACATAACGAAATATATTCTGCGTTAGATATCAAACCATTTAAATGTCCGCACTGTCCGTGGGAGTTCAAAACAGAACGTTGTCTAACGAATCACATGACGAGACATACTGGCGAGAAACGATTTATCTGTAACATATGCAATTTGTGTTTTACCAATCGTAGACTTTTGATTAGTAAGTTATTATTAAAACTGTGTTTAAATGTTGTTTTATCATCTTGTCACTTTCTTTTTAGTTCATACGGAGACCCACTCAGATCATCAAAGAAAAGCAATTGAAAACGAAGTTCGAATGGTAGTAGAAAATGACACGTCAAATCTCGAGATGGAAGTTTGCAAAACCGATTACCATGATACGGACCTCGCATGCGAATTATTTCTTAACGTTGAAGAATTGACTACCGAAAGAATAGTAGAAGTAGAATAGAATGTTCGAGAAAATATCTTTTAATAACCGTTTTATAGGTAATTCCCTTATTAGCTATATGCATTGTATTATATTAAACAGATTGCGTAATTATTAATCTCTTTCATCTATTTTTGTTTTACGTAATATTTTTAATGTTACTTCCTGAATTTCTTTTCGAATGTGGAGCCAGTTAAGATCTCAACATTATAGGCAGACATAATTCTATGTTAGAAAGTTATTACAGCGCGATTTTGAACTCTTACTGATTTATTTCCAGCGACTGAACTATGTATGTATATTGTAGTTTGTATTCACAGTGACTTCGCCGGGCACCAATTTTTTTTATAAATAATGTCCGCATCATAATACTTCATTCGTTTTATTTTGATAGCGTCTATTGGGAACAGTCACTAATTAACGTTTTCGCTAACGTTTCGTCATCGCGAAAAAATTGACGATTGCATGAAAACAACAAATATGAGTGAACAGTTCGTGCCGGATCCAAAAAACTGAGAAGCTTATTTATTTTTCTGAGCTACAGCCTAAAGATTACACAGAGCTAGATAGGCGCCTTCTAAGCTAAGTGCATGGGGCGCTGATTTACACAGGGTTTTTTTTTCATATTATTTCTTAATTTTCGTATTTTACTTTATTATTATTTAATAATAAAGTATTGTGATCGACCTGAAATTTCAAAAAAATTTGCTACTCTGAAATTTTGTATTTTCACGTTTTAGGACTAGTAGACCCCAAAAAAGCAATAAAAAAAAAAATGTCCGTCTGTACGCCGTACGCAAAAATAGTTTGAAAGCGCGTAGCTCCCAAACCCGTTGAGGTATTATCATGAAATTTTTATGGTGGGTAGGTTGGGTCAACCTCTACGACTGGTGGGTTAGAGGGGTGTGGGTAAGAGGGGAGGAGTGGGGAGGGTTTAAGACGAAAAATTTTGGTTTCTAGATCTCAGCAACCGCTTATGCTAGGAGGCTGAAACTTGGAATTTCTATAGAACTTCGATAGTGGACCCATTTGCAAAAAAATTTATTGAAATGGGTGAAGGGGTGTGGGTGTGGGGGGAAAATAATTCGTCCGAAAAGCAAAAATGCCGAGATCGACACATTATAAAATCCATATCTCCTAAACCGTTGATGGCACGAAATTCAAACTTAACAAATATCTGTACTTATACTAGGACAAAGGATTGAAAAAAAAATTTTGAGTAGGGGTAGTGGCGTACGGGGGTGGGGGGTGTAAAAATTTAGACTACGATATCTCACGAACCAATTGCTCTAGAAAAAATAAAATTCGGTTTGAGTAGAAAGGTCAACAAATAAAGATTGCTCAAAGTAAAATTTTTTAAGGGGAGGGGGTGGAATATGGAAGTGGGAGGGGGATAAGAAATATTCAAAAAAATCACGTTTCATATCTCAAGAACAGTGTAAGATAGATGTACAAATTTTTTACCAGACGTAGGCCCAATAGAACCCTATGAGAGGAAAAAAAATTTCGGGGTGTGGGTGTAGAGGGTGAGGGTGGGGGAGAGTGGAAACGAAAAGGTTCCGATGGTTATATCTTAAAAACCTATAATGATAAAAAGCTGAAACTTGGTATTTAGATAGAGCTATAGTAGTGGCATATTGGAAAAATATAATTTTTTATAGGGGTAGTATGATTCGGGGGTGGGGGGTGTTTCTTTTAACTATGTAACGGCTTATGCTAGAAAGTTGAAACTCGGTGTGTATATGTAAATCAACTAGAAAAGTAATTTGGACTAAAAAAAACCAATATTTATTGGAGTTCAGAAGTGGGGGCAAAAAAATGTTCAGTCAAAATGGAATGCATATATTTTCACGATTTTCGTCATATCTACTAGGTCTTCCAAAATATTGAATTCACTTTTATTCTACGGACTCTTCATATGAATACCTAAAAAGTGTTTTCAAGATTTTTTGAAAATTGACCCCTAAGGGGGTGTAAAGTGATTGTGTACTTTTTCATAAATTATTCTATATCTCTCAGATCCGATCAGATTTTCACTTCAACGGGCTTGTTCTTTTTGATAGGTTTTCAGTCACATAGTAACCTACACTGCATCTCGGAATTGGACGCGTTCCTAGCTTCTGCCGGAAAAATAATAAAGTTACGCCCAGATTGTTGGCAGATTTTTTACATATTGTTATTGGAAAAATAAGTCGATTAAATTTGGTTCAAATTATTTATATGGGAGAGAAGTTGAAAGAGTTGGGAGTTTGTGTTGGTTTTAAAAGGACATCTGAGTGGGGGGGATGGGGGGTGTGATGGTGAAAGAAAGAAGAACTTTCTGGATAAGGACGATGAATCAATTTCACTCATAATAATTAGCTTTAGCAAGCATCGCTTTGAATATTGCTTCTGCCTTCAAGGTGGTGTCATGAAGATTTTTTCTTTTGTAATTCTTTCACCGAGGACCGCATTTCACCAAACTCTTCGCTAACAAAGTACTAGAAAGCCTAATTTTATTAAGTTTAATTATTTTATTTGAAAGATTCAGATTCAGATTCAGAAATTTTTATTGAGACTAAATGTTACATGAATTACAAAATTGAGGAAAAATAAGCTTGACAGCGATCTTTTTGTCAAGCAACTATAATATGTTCAAATTCCGACCTTAGCCGAGACTGCAAGTGTGTGTTGACTTGAATGTAAGTGCCAATCGCTCGTATGGCATATCACCTGTTTTAGAGACTTAACCTAAATTTATCTACTAAACTATCTTAAACTAAACTAAAACTAAGTTATGGTGACCTAAATTTTGTAATAATTTACTTTTGGTCCCACTTGGAAAATAAATCAAATTTTTCATAGGTATACAAGTTATACTTATGGAGGGATTAATTGCATGATGAGCTGCCTATTTTATTTGAAATGAGTTAATGGCTTTGCATTTTCAAACCATTAAAATTACCCGGACAAGGAAATATTTTTATACTTCACTGTGGCAGCACTGTGAGTAATTCAAGAGGAGAAAGAAACAGCTGACTTCTTCCGTCAATCGTCAAGATAACTTTTGTTTGGATTTTCGGGATTTTCAATTGTTGGACAGAGTTGTGAATACTTGACTGAATTATTCAAGTTGTAAGCCAGACGTGATTATAATAAGTGACTAGACAATAACATCTAAAGCACACTATGCCGCTCACAGCAGAAGCAGCCGCACAGCAAGTGCAGGATCGCTTAAAGGACCTGCAATCGTTGGTACACGATATCGACGACGAGAGACGCCGAAACGAAGCAAACCTGGGCAGTATAATTCGGGCACAGGAGAAGTTCATCTACGACGACCGCAATTCACTTCCGCAACACAAAATGAAAACCTTATATAAAACTGGCTTACAAGATGCTGCCGAAGAGGAGGCACTGATTCGACAGGCTCTCTCGAAAATCCAAGAAATCCGAAACATTCGGAACGAAAGGCGAATGCAGGCACGTAATGCCGGCAACAAGGAGACAATACGACGCGGTGCTATGATGAAAATGCTGCAGATTTCGGCACAAACCTTACCGCTATTTGTTAGTAAGCCCGGCGAAAAAGTTCCGCCTCTTTGCGGTGCTGTTCCGGCCGAAAGTAGTTACATTGCAAAGGCAGGCGATATGGTAGCGGCACTTGTAAAAGGGATTGAAGTCGCTGAAAATTGGATTTTAGCTGAAGTTGTACATTTTCTAAATGGTCAGAATAAGTACGAGGTAGATGATATCGACGAGGAGGAGAAAGCACGTCATGTTCTTAGCAAACGGAAAATAATTCCGTTGCCATTGATGCGAGCCAATCCAGAAACCGATGGGCATGCTCTTTTTCCAAAAGGAACAATGGTAATGGCTCTTTATCCGCAGACGACGTGCTTCTACAAGGCCATCATTAATCAGACGCCACAAACTGCAAATGAAGACTACGAGCTTTTGTTCGAGGATGCAAACTACGAGGAAGGATACTCGCCACCGTTGCCCGTTGCTCAGCGTTATGTAATTGCATATAAACCGACCAAAAAGTGTAGCGGACTCTCGTCTACTTGACAGCAAAATTTTTCGGATAATTCGATCGATGAGTAGAAAGCTGTCCAGTAAATTTCCTTTTAATTTTAGTCGGTTCTGGCTTTGATTATTTTATTTATATAATTAGGTATAGTTTCAATAATAAATTGTAAAAGAAAATGTCATTAACGTTTAGCTGCATTTATAAACCATTATAAACATAAGTTTTATCGTTTTGTTTGATTCGATTTTCAAAAGAAATTTTATGTAAATAGGTACAATGCGATCTATACGTAAAGTAGTAATTTTACACGTAATATTGCAAAATACATACCTTGTTACACCACAAGGATTTTAAAAAATTAGCAAGTACTTAATCGGATTCAAGAACGGGCTATGCACTGGTCAGTCCAGTCTGTACGCCAAACTCGCCTAAATATTATGGAACAGAGGAATAATCATCTGATCTCGTGCCGTCCTGTATTAGCGCAGGGATTGAAGAGGCTTCAGTGACAGAGGTTAACCACACCAACCCTATTTCCAATCTAATCTAAGCACCACCATGTTTATTATTCCGGCCGCCAGCAGACGTGTCGTTTCCTGTCTGACTTCAGCAAACAATTCGGACGTAGGCGTAATTGGCCCTTCTTTCCTGAACTTTCCTTTCCTTCGAATATTTTTCAAGTCGAAATATTCACTCTTATTACTCCGTTCACAACAAGTTACAATTTTTAGTATAATATGTAGACCCAGTTAAACATTATCATTGCACAATCGTATAGTCTGATTAACTGATGAAATTCCAGCTGAACTTATGAAAACAGGCGACACCTGCATACCACATCTGCTACACAGATTGATCTCGGATATATGGATGTAAGAAACACTTCCCCAAACGCACACTAAAGGGAAAAGTCTATGGACCAGTTGAAAAACCAAGAAAGCTCTAAGAGGACTCTATTGACGCAGATAGCAAATCACTTCTAAGATGCCGAAACTGGAGGACGCGGTCACTGAACCGAGAAGGCTGGAGGCGGCACATTCAGGAGGCCAAGGTCCGATTTGGACTGTAGTGTCATCGTAAGTAAGTAAGAAATCGTATAGTCTATCGCCAGACAGTGTCTGTCTAAACACCCGGCTTTATTTTATATTTATGGATTCAGTCTTCTTATCTCATGTTTTAGTACTGTCTGACAGAAATTTGTTCTCAGCGAAAACACGCACAGCCTGGTACTGGATATATTCAACTCAGCGCGTCTCCTCCTTCAGTTTCCAATTATCCATGTCATTGATGTATGCACCAAAATGACGAAAATGTTGGAACATTTGGCGTCAAACGTTGAGTTACCTTGGATACACTGCTTGTATACCTACAAATTACTTTATTGAAATTATGATATGCGATACTATATGCACATTATTGGGTGATACACTGGTGATATAGTATTGACGATATTATGATTTATAAACAAGCCGTGTATCCATGGTGTAACGGATTACATCATAATAGAACCTCTGATGTCCGCGATTGTGGCTCATTTTGAGATGAAAAACAATAGAAAAAAATTGTTATCGGGAATACTTAGTAAAGTTAATCGAAAAATCTAATAAGTATTTTTGTGAGCTTTCGCACTTCACTTATCTTCGTAATTTTTAAGCTATTTTGTCAAGGTTATCTATTTAAATTGGCCAAAAACGGTAAAAAAACAATTTCTTATCAGGATATAATAATTTAAAACTCTACAGTACTCTTTGCACCAAATCATTTTTTTTTATAGAGGACATTATTATTGGTAAATGAAAAAAAATGCACATTGTAATTTACAAAACTATGAAAAAAAATATAAAATAAAAGAGAAAAATAAAAATGGAATTTACAAACGATTTTAAATTTATCTAATTTACAAAATAATATACATTTGAATGACGCTTTAACTTAACTGTACTAACACTTAAAGAGTATAATTTTTTTTTCTTCATTTTTCTTTCATTTAAAAAATTAATTTAGATATAATTTTTACAATACTTAAAACGAAACTGAAAAAAATTATACATTATAATAATAATAATAATAAAAGTGTACATGTTTATAAATTGTCGTTGTATTTTAGCAAACAAGCACGTACACTCGTGTAAAATCCGTCAATAAAACTTGTAAACGAATAAAGTCATAGTCTAGGCTAGGGGGATTATTATGCGTGTAAAAATATTCTCGTTTTAAGAATCAGTTCTTTTTTCATTTGTTTTCGTTTATTATAATAAAATTACAATACATTGAATCTTTGTGCTTTCTTTTATCATTGTCTTCAATTATCATTGTAAAAATAACATCAATTCGTGTTAAGTATTGATAAAACAGTTTTTTTCATTTAATTTATAGAAAAATTGTATAATTATTGACTTGTTGATATTTAATAAAAATGTTTTCGTTTTTTTTTTTTCAATTTACAAAAATAGTTTGACCTCATTTACTTTCGATTTACAGATACACCCTCCCACGAGTTTAAAAAAAAATATACGAATATTACTTTAAATGCTTCGGTTTTGTTTTATTGCGAATAATAAAATAAATTTCTTCGTTTCGACTATTTTCTCCTCGTCTGAATTTAATACTCTATTCAATTTGTTGAATTTTATTATTATTTTTAATAATATTTAACGGTTAAATAGAACTAACCTAAGAATTTTATTTGTTTAAATACTTTCAATTTCATAAAATATAGAAGATTGGCAACTTGCATCTTAAACTTTGCATTGCATATTTTGTAATTGCAGGTTTTATTTCTCAGTTCTTGAAATTATGTTTATCAAAAATCGATAGAATAGTATACGTGGAATGGTAGTTTTTGTTCCAAAAAAAAACACACCGAATATTTTAAGGGAAAGGCACAACACTCTGATATTGAGGCTCAAAAACAAAACACACAGCAGAAGCTGAAGATAATACCTGTAAAGAAAAAGAAAATATTATTTCTTATGATGCTGTAAAAAGTCGGAATCAAAGATTTAATTTATTTTCACTTTATTATTGACTGTAAATATTCAAAAAATTTGCTACCCTGAAATTTTGGATTTTAGCGATTTTTCACTGTTAGAAACAAAAAAGGAATAAAATCTTATTGAAGACCTGTAGCTCATAAATTTTTTGAGATATTCCAAAATCCCGTTTTTCCAAAATCCCGTGTTCCAAAATCCCGTTTGTCAAAATCCCGTGTTCCAAAATCCCGTTTGTCAAAATCCCGTTTTTATGGATCAAATTAATGTTAATTAATTCGGGCGCCCGATTCAATAAACAGATAAACATTTGAACACTGGATTTTGGAAAAGGAACACGGAACACTGGATTTTGGGAAAACAGATTTTAGTCCGCTCCCATGTCCACTAGCTCCTTGATCTAAGATACTTTATCCGAAACGGGGCAATTATCTTGTTCAATTCACTGAGTTATGTACGGAACGGTACTGTTCCGTTTTGGCTTCAGCTCAGAGGCTGATATGCCTCCTACTCTTGAAGTGGGGATGACTTGCCCATACATGTAGATGATTAAATCAATAATTATTATTAGACCAATGGAAACTTGAATTTACATAGAGCTACGATTATATGGTATGTGATATGGGAAGATACGAGGATTCAGTTGATGCAGATTGCAAATCGCTTCTTAGATGCACAAACTGGAGGACGCGGGCGCTGAACCGAGATGACTTCAGACAATGTATCCTGCAGGCCCTAGCCCGATTTGGGCTGTCGCGTTGTTGATGATGATGGTATGGGATGGTAATATGTATGGATTTTAACAGAAAATTCCCACTTATTTACTCTATAATATAGTTCGCTAACCGACTGACATCACACTCTACAATCTCTATCGCACCTGGTCTAGTTCTCCAGTAACTTAACTCTATGATTCTAAGATAACATATTGCAGATATGCTTTTAATGTCTGTTAGCAGCTGATGGATTATAGTTTCCAGTGTTGTCGTTGGTGTAGTCAGTAAATATTTCTTCAAAACAGATAGAGAATAATCCGAAGATTAAAAAACATTGAGTAAAACAAGGTGAAAATGTTCTTAATTTATATTTTCATAAGCCCAAATCGTACCACATCCAATTGAAATTAGGATATTACGTAGGACCATCCCCCGAAATTGCGCACAAAACTACTCCTACGATTGCCCAACCAATGTTGAAAAAAGAGAAAAACCGTGCAGAACCATGATGACAAGGTTCTGAGCGCTTAGTGGAGAATGAGTTCTTATATTCAGGATTTCATAGCAACGTAAGCGGCATTACCAAGGGCGCAATGTGCAACTTTAGTCGGTATAATTACCGGCCATTGTTTGATCGGGGCGCATGCGTATAGATTAGGGCTGACTACAAACGATATCTGCAGGAACTGTAAACTTCCCGGGGAACGGGAAACGCTAGAGCACCTCCTGTGCAACTGCCCCAGCTCTCGCTAGGAGACGGGAGAAAGCTCTGGGTGCACCGACCTTCACAAACCTTAAAGAAGTCTCTTTTAACAGAATACAGAGTCTGCTCAACTTTGCTATGGTTACAGGGACCTTTGAATTAAACGAGTAGCTCTCAACACAGATCGAAACACAAGCGCACCACCTTCCGTAGGTACATTGGGTCTCCTGTTTTTTATGTGATATCACTATGGACGCACGTGCGTCTTTGTGAGGCTTTTCGCCGCCACTGCAACCTAAACCTAAACCGCATTACAAGTACTTAATTCATTCGCTTATATCTTCATAATAAATTGTAAGCCTCCAAAGTCAAAGCGTGATCTTGATCTATGTACCCAGACGAATCGACATTGGATATTGCAAACGTTTCAAGTTTTAATTTTTTACAGATTTCATCTGGAATACTAAAAATTCGTAATTAAATAAATTTATATTATTATTCGTAAATTCAATCGTATAATCTAAAGCCCGGATGTAAAAAATTAAGTTTTTATTGCACTATACAATTGTGTAATTTAGATGGGAACAAAATACCTTAAGTTTAGATTAGATATCACGGTGGCAAGTATGAGTTTTGGTGGGTTTTTTTTTTACGAAAGCTTATCGATTGATGAATACTATCAGTAATGAAGGCAATTAATATCGATGACATGTTAAATTGATGGTATGTAAGTATTTAAGGTGATGGCCTCGGAGATTCATTCGATTCCATAATTCGTTTAAACTTTTTCCCATTAAAACATTCAAACGCATCAATAGTACGCCCAGATTTAAAAGATTGCGAACATAGCGAAAGCGTAATGCGACTAAATCGACAAGACAACTTCGAATCGATTAAGTTGCGACTTTTCAGTAAAGAAGGCAATTTGGGTTTGTGCATGGAGAATGCTATTTGATACTATCAAATGAATCAGTCTTACAAGAACAAAAAAAATATAGAATTAATGATTTCACATCACCAAACTGCACTTGACTCTAAAATGCACGATTGGATCATTCCCTAGTTAGGAAAAAAGGTGAACACTTGTTTCTGAAAATCATAAATTTACATGAATTTTTATTATAAATGTATGATGAAAATACTTTTCAAGCTTAATCGCAGCATTTCAAAAGTATCTCAACTCTGTGACGTCAACCCGAAGAACTTATCTCATTCGTTCCAAGATATGTAGAAATGACTTCGATATTTAAAATTATTACTTACAGTCTATCGTTCGAAGAGTCCAGTACCACAATACTTAAAATTGCTAGACTCTAAGATTTGTACGAGCTACATAAGCCGAAAACCACTTTATCGAGTGATTTTGTGCAAAGGTTGTTCATCAAAACTATTAGACCTCAACCACCGACTATACCCAAACCCAAAATTATTTCTTTACTGAAATTTAAGACTGCAAAAATGGATTTGTGAGTCAGTATCTGGTTAGTAACTCACTCTAAACACCGTACAATGGTATGTTTATGCTTTTAGGACAACATCCTCTTATTTTTATAGAAAAGCGTGAAAAAGTACTTCTCCCCCACATATAACATGTCACTGATCATTGCTCCCGAACGCTCCAACCACCGAGGTATGTTTATGCTTTTAGGATAATTTTCTCTGTTATAGAAAAGCGTTGAAAAGAATGTCCCCTGTTTATTACCCCCGAACACCGAGAGAAAGAAACGTGTAACATATGCGTGCAGCGAGGACGAATGGGTTCGCACTTTCAACTACACAATACATTTGGAAATTCTCAAAAAAAAAAAAAAAACTTTAAGGTCCGCCATCTCCTAAATCAAATCGATTTACTCATCATTCTCAACTCTGCCGTGATTCACGTAAAAATCTCAAATAATTTGAATATATAAAATAAACTTAAATTGATAAAATCAGTTCTCGCGTCGACGTTGAAAATGCATCTACTCCGTTCGTTACGGTTGGCTGATCGGTTCAGAACGACTTAAGTCCATAGATAGGAGTCGCATTGTTAATTGTCTCTCCACCTACGTTTCCTCTGCGACTTCAGAACCAATGTCGCTGCACTCTAAGGCAGTCCACGGACGCAATTTAACTTCCTCTTTAAGTCTATCAGAGGCCACAAGTTGTTACTCGTATATTGAATTAATTAAATTAATTAATTAATTAATTAATTAAATACATCATCTACATGAACCCATTTAGGATCTATGGAGTTTACGGAAGTGCTTGACTTATCTATTTGCCAACGGAACCCTTCGAGCAAAATCTTGGTTGTGTGTAATGTCGGTTTTCCACCAAACGGACAAAACAAAAACTCGTGTCGAAAAAAACATTTCTTTGCGTTTTCATTGAAGAGATATTTTTTTCGACACGATTTTTTGTTTTGTCCGTTTGGTGAAAAACCGGCATAAGAATAATTTTACAACTGCACAGCAAGACAGTGATATGGAGGACAGAAATGAGAATTATTAACAAAAATTGTAGTTTTCTGCGCCATTGCATATTTTCATGATTCAGAATTCTCACCCTAGTCAAGTAAAGAAAAATTAATAAGAACCTTGCACACGCAGCAAGCATCTACCATTATAAAGCGCTACTAGAAGCGTGGGGGCGTCAAAAAATTAAGTAGAAGTGAGCTCAGAAATTAGATCAAATTGAATTATATTGACATAAGAATGTATTTCATAATTTTCATATTCATTTCCTTTATATTTGAGCTTGTTATTAACATTTCCCAGTTAGAAGTGTTCCTTTAGTTAATTTGCAACGTACAATCGTTAGCTGCTTTTCTTTATAGAATCATAGAACATGGCATTGTCTGATAACAAAACTTTATCGACCTTGACAGTAATAATTTGTTGAAAAATATTTATGAGTGGAATTCCTCTGTTATTATTTTTTTTTATGTAGACCCATGTATGTATGACCCATATGTATTAAATTTTATTGAGCTATCAAAGTGATCCAAGCCAACACCGCCAAACGAAAAATTGCGATAAGCTCAACTATGTACCATTATATGGTGCCTTCGGTGCACCTGGTACCAGGTTCGAATCTGCTTGGCGACAAGTAATTTTCGAAAATGGGATTGGGTGCCGGACTACCAGTTTACTCAGCTGTAAATGAGTACCTGAGTTAAAATCGGGGTAATAATCACGGACGAGCGTGTGGCTGACCACTTCACCTCCTAGTGTTCCGTTGGTCTCGCAATGAAGTAACTCTAGCATTACTTCAAGGCCTAGGCCCGATTTGGGCTGTTGCGCCATTGATTATTGATTATGTACCATTATATACCAAAAGATGCGCGTCCTATTCGGCACAGTGACGATTTTCCGATTGCAGAACCCCTGTTTACCTCCACAGCAGATGGCAAGGAATGTACAGACGACGAAGAGCCTATATACGGTCTTGGAAGGATTTTTGCGAAGTATTTGGGTAACAAAAGAACTGATAACAACGTCAAAAATTCGCTTCCATCACTCACATCTAGAATTATTTCCAGAGAACTGCGGCTCCTTTGGTGATTAACACATTAAACGTTTTCATCAGGACATTGTAGCCATGGCGAAGGTATCTGCTCTGACATGAACAATTTTATCTGCCGAATAAAAAAGGATTCACGAAGAGTTTGTGCCAATGCGCTAATAATAAGCTGCTGGCCATTTGAATGATTGTTGTGATTGTTGTACGTTGTCCAAAATACTAGTATTAATTTCATTCCGGGGAAGACTCATTCTTGTAAAATCACAGCTATAATCAACAGCATCCGTTCCACTGATTCAATAATTGTTATTTATTTAGTAAGAAAAAAATGTTCTATAGGCGTTTATTTCACGAATGCTGTGATGACTTGGAATTAAACTGAACAGAAAATGCCTTTGGTGGCGTACTTTCTACTACTTCTTCGTTCGTCAAATATAATAATTTGGAGATCAATTAGTTTTTTGTCTTTCCTTTCATCGCTTCTACCTTTACTCTTACTCTTAGCACAGCCTTTCAGGCCTTTTCAGGACCGAGTCACAAGTCACAAAGTAGGTCGAGAGTCACAATTTTGCATGAATTTTGAATTAATTGTAACTTTTCACCTACTTTGTGACTTGTGATTCTGATCCTGTAGTGCGATTTTGTACAAGGCGAGTCGCCCAAAATATCGTCTAAAAACCGAAATTGACAACTTTGGGATTTTGATCACCTTAGGCGACAAAATAATAGGCGAGAGACCAGTGCTCAAAATCCCAAAGTTGTTAACTTCGGTTATTTAACTATATTTTGGGCGACTTGCCTTGTAAAAAATCCCACTACTGAATAGGCCAGTTTGTTGAGTTTATTACACGTCGCCTTAAATTATTTACCTTTTGTTATCATTTTCGAAATGCACAGTGCATAAAAAATACTTTCATTCCTTAGAACTGAACAAAAATTTCCGAAACATTTGATCCTGAATATTTTGTAAATTGGCCACGAAGAGTAGGAACATCGTTGACTAACATATTTCTCGAAGAATTTAAATAAATGACCTATGAAATTAAGACTAATGGAGCATTATCGTCTTAATAAGAGTTCTCTTAGCTTCCAAAAAAGAAATTAATTCTACACCTTATTAAAAAAAAATCTGATAAGACCTTTGTAATTTGCTTGTCCGAACAATAACCCAGAAGCCTGCACACCATGTAATTAAATTTGTCTCAATATGGCATGATAACATGCTGATTAATGTTGAGATTAGCACGGAAAGTACTGATAGAACAAACTTCATTATTCGTCATTTACATAATTCGTTGTCTATAGAATAATAAAGCTACGTACACACCTATGTAATTTGTTTATTGTTTAGTTGGGTCATATTACTCAGAGCTTAGATTTTGATATGTTTGTATTCAGTAGCTGGAAGTACAATGTGAAAAAAGATAAAACTATTGAACTATGATAAAATAAACTTTATTTATTTTACTACAAATCTGGTCATCCATAAATTGTTGTATATTCGAGAGACGCAAAAATAATAACTTTTTAACAAAAATGATTTTATTGTAACTAATAAAACGAGCGATAAAACAAGTGAATAAAATAATAATACCTTTTAGATTTACGATAGGTTGAAAAATCGTTTGCACTGTTCTAAACTTTCATATAAATTCGAAAGTAATATTCAATTCATTACTTTGGAATCCAATTTGTAATTTCTTACAATAATTTATTTCCATAAATACATCAAAAAACCTTGTTAGTTTCAACCCAAGTGTTGTCGACAAATCGAATCCAATTTGTCAGCATCCAAACGTGGCGTGACTCTAAATTTGTGTTTGGCCCTTCAAAACGCTTAAGGGATTTTATATTCATTCAATCCACCGATTGCATTTTTCGTAATTTTATCAAGATAGAGTTGGCGAAACAGATATCGCTAGTCTGATGTTGCTTCTATTAATCCCAGGGTTCGATGTAGCGTTCTGAGCCTATTGCTTTTCGGATGGCTGTGTTCTTTTTCGCGTAACCCTCTTAAGTTTGATGATAGTTTCAATATTTTATTTGCAATGATAATCACAACTAATTTTAGTTGTCTTTTTATTGCACTCTTTATCAAGTTGTGCTCAACTTAGTAGATATCTAAAACGGAAATTACCCGGGTGCACTTGGAGGCACCTCTTTCAATAATTTTTCTGTCTTGATAGCGTGTTTCGTTTGTGTAAGTCATACATTTTCAATTCATTTTTAATCAGGAGTTTGGTGGCGATGAAAGAACGCTATTCCATCATTACTGCGTTCTAATCGTTTTAGAAGCAAGGTTCTTCAACTCTTATCCTTCTAAGACTAAACATTGTATTTATTTTCATCATTAAAAACCACTGACTTTCGGAAGACTTCTATGTATAGCGCGATCAAATACAATGGGAAAATTCCAGAATGAAGGGGCATATGACCGATGAAGCAGTATGGTAGACCTCTCGTAATAGTCTAGGACAAAGTCCCAAAAACTATTCTCTTTTAAACGCTTCAATACCAAAAAGTTGCAAATGAAGGCGTGTGCGCCTTGTTAGCACTGAGTAGAACCAACAAACTAATATTGAGGACACAGTCCGATAGAAAAGGGAATAAGAAATATGTTTGAAGTTCAAACAACTATTTGCCAGGAAAGATAAAGACCTCAGTTACTAAAAAATTATCGCAGGAACTGAAGAGCTCTTTTAAGACCAAAACTACAAACTATGTTTCTTTCCAATCTGGAGAAATATTTGCGTGTTCTGTTTGTTTTCGGATGCATGTAGTTCGCGTGCTGACAACACAAAAATTTGTACAATAAAAAAAAATGTTCATCCGTTTCGGACATAAGGAGCAATTTCGGACCAAAAAATGTCCATTCCGTGCAAAGTTATGACAAGTAATCATAGTATTATTTTAATAAATTATCTGTGACCTACAACTGGCGGATTCTGAGGTTTGATACATGCTTATTTATTTCATTGGAATAACCGCCGCTTCGGAGTTCAGTTTAATAAAAATCGAAACAGTTGAATTTATGGAAACTATTACTCATGTTTCTGCCTATAGTGTACAGCTCAACTATATTCTTCTTTCGATGAAATAATTTTTTTTCAACCTTTGTTTATTTCACATGCTTGAATATTTAAAAAAAAAGAACATAAAGTAGGTACAATAATTTGATGCGCTGATATCGTTTTATTCGACACCATTTCAAGTTTATTTGTAAAAAAAAAAAAACAACGAAAATGTTTACTGATAAACAGTCTTATCTCCGAGAAAATGTATTATTAGGCTTGGTAGCGTAATACATCAAATCCGAAAAATAACACGATAACTAACTGCTTTCTTATTCGACATACTACAAAATGATAATTTTGTTATGGACGAATCTAAACTTGTATTGGTAAACATCTTTTATAATAATAATAAAAAAAAAAAATCTCACATTTACAGCAGCCACAAATTGTTGATTTTTTCTACTATACTAGAATCGAAAGTGAGTCAATACAAAATCCAACTGTTTCGTAATGAAATTAGATCGGCGGGTGTTGATTTCTCAAGAGCTTCTTTCTGATCTTACAAGTAAATATTTATTCAATTTGTGTTCGTTTAGATTTTAGATGCTCGATTATTGGCTATACTTTGAACAACTTCCTCGGAAGATAATAATTTTTGAGTTCATTCTAATACAGTAAAAAATTCGAGTTAATGGACAGTTTTACATTTCACTCTAGCACACTATAGTTAAGCGTGCAAGAGGAATTCTACGGGACCGTTCGGTCTTGCTGGGTCAAGTTTTCAGCGGCTCGGGTTCTAAATGCAAATAATAAAATTAAATGTGCGAAAACCTTCAAAGATCTACTTGGGTCCTTCGGATAGTAGTACATCGATGACCTAGGTATATTGTTCATATTAGCGGACGGATCTATGACCTATATTTTGAAATTCCATATCAAACTGGTCTTTCCCATGTTTTAGATCCATCCCGGAAAAATTTCGCCCAGACGTTAGCGAGATTACTGGACAATCCATGATTGCATTGCTTTTTGAACAGAAATATTAAATAAACAATCTCCGGGTTTTGCCAACAATATTTTACTCGCTATGCACATTGCCACAGAAGTACATCGATCTAAAATCAAAGAGTCTTAATGGTTGTTGCACATACGAGTACATTCAAAATAAGGACTCTGTCCTCCGAATCTGCAAAATATCAAGGAGACGAAGGATGTACTTCTGTAATTCAGCGGACTTAAACCAAAACAATATAACATTTTCAAGTGTCTTAAGAGTTAAGAGTATCTTATCTGTACAATGGATTAAATAAATAAATAAAGTGAAGACTAGAGACTTTTCAGTCGGGAATTTTTTTTTTTTAAAATGAAAGGGAATATCACACGATATTCCCTGATCTAATAGACGAAAAAAAAATATGTTTGCAATACTTTCGAGTAAGTTCCGAAAAGTTTTCCGTTCTACTGAATTTAATTTATTAGTGTCTCGTCACAACTTTTTTTTTTGACAAATAACAAAAGGCACATTGAATCAATCCCAATCCCAATTAACAATCGACTTGCTCCGAAATTTCAGAGAAACAGATTCGTTCTGTTACAATCTGATTCCGTGTGCGGCAAGCTTAAGAGTACATATTTAGCAAATTCGTCGTGGACGCCACCCCACTTGGCTAGGCTGCGGGATCAGACCAGTCTGAATAGACTAAAAAAACCAAGCTGGTCGTATGCATAAACTCAAAACAAACTAGTCCATTAGGACTGAATTTGGTCTTGATTTTGGTATGGGCCAAATGAAACCAAAACAGTCTATTACTGTGAAAATGCGCACATAAGTCCAAGACCCAGACCGGTCTTTGTAGACTGGTCTGGTCCGTACATAAACGCGACAAATGAATAATTTACTTCTGGCTTCTTTGCAAAAACTACCATTTTCGCAGCTAGTTGTTCAGTACCTCTATCAACCGGAATCCTGCCCACAGTTTCGACTTCCCGGTGTTTAATCTTTTAGACTACATTGAATTGTTTTATTCCTACAGGCCGAACGCTGAAGCGCGTCTAAACTTTAATTCTATTGAGTGGTAGACAAGGCCTAGTATAGACAAAATTTAGCCTGAAGTACCATGACTAAATAGAATTTAATGCTTCAAAAACGTTAACAGGTAATTTTACTGAAAAGCCGGAAACACTTTCGCGCTTAGTTTCGGTTGAAATTGAAATCCAACATAACATAATGGTTTGGGCTGACCATATTGTTATATGCAAGTCTGGCAACCGCACAACTCGATCGGTTTCGCATAATAGAAAGAGGAACAAGCGAATACCTAGCTGCAAAGTAACCCAATCAGAGCCAAGTTGAAGTATATAAGGGGGTGGAGTAACACGAGTGTACCTCCCTTCTAATCGAATGTTCTCGCATGTACCAGAACAGCATAGAAGATCAAATCGAATGCTCTCAAGCTTTCGAGTACATTCCACACACATCACCGAATGAATATTCAAGAACAGTCTAGACTATAGCGAAATAGTATAAAAGCATGCAAAGCTTTCAGTGAGAGAGATAGTAATTTTTATTACGTCGGCTGTGCGACAGACAGCGTGGATACGCGACTGTGTTGTTGGTAGGAAACGAAAGTGATCGAATCAAGCGATATTTATAAGCGGGCGGTATTGCGATACAGTGCAAAAAGAATAAAAGAATTGTGTTTTACTTGAAGTTCCGGCGAACCAGTGGTATGCTCGAGCAAATTGCATAAGAAACCGAACGAATAAAAGTAACTAAAATCCACGGAGAATTTTTAAATTATTTATTTTTCTTCTTTGTTACATTGTTGTGGTCTCACCAAAGCTTCTGCCGTCAGTGCTCCTTAGTCTTTTTCGTTTGTTTATTCGCAATATTTAATTTTAGAATTTTTTGTATTCAATCCATAATGGGGTAAATAGTGTCACGAATTCTTCTATATCTCGTGAGCCGAACCAGTAGCTCAGTTCTGTAGCTTATGAATGAGAAATTTCTCACCAAAAAGCCAAAATGAGGACGAATTAATGCAGTTTTCTCTGTGTATTCTCACCAAATGAGAAATGAAAGATTGCCAAAAGCGTAGTCAAGTACAGTGCTTTCTCATTTGGTGAGAATACAGAGAGAAAACAGCATCAATTCGTCCTCATTTTGACTTTTTGGTGAGAAAATTTCTCATTCATAAGTTACAGAACTGAGCTACAGATATCAAAATTAGTTTTGTTGACATTTCATCCAAAAAAACAGATGAGAAGCGGTTGAAAAACTGTCCACAACTTGTATAACTTGTGCCATATTTTTTGGGTTCGATGAGGTATGGGATTGATTGTCACTTCATTCAAAAACGGTTTACAATAAATGTCAGGATTAATCTAATATATAAAATAAAGTCGCATAAATGGTCGGGCGGGATGGAAATCTACACCTGTGAACCGTTCCCTCCCAAATTTTGCATGGAGATTCTCGAGACAACCGGACATTTTGAGAACATAATTATATATTCCCGAAATTAGTGGTTTGCGAGTAATTTCAACATTTGAGTTTTTTAATAAGTTGAATCAGATGAACCTGACTTAAAATTAAAAATTTACAACAGGCAGTCGTAGCCGCGCGGGTAAGACGTCTGACTAGAAATCAGATGATCTCTGGGAGCGTAGGTTCGAATCCGGCCGACCGCGAACATGTGTGATTTTTTTTTTTAAATTTATTTGTTTAGATTTTACTACCGGCTGCGAACACGTGACGGGCATAACAGGGGCGATGAAACAAAATTATATATTCCCGAAATTGGTGGTTCGCTAGTTATTTCAACATTTGAGTGGATGAAGTATGGAGGATGTTGGATAGAGAATGGAGGATGGCGAATGGAGGATGGTGGATAGTGGATGGAGGATGCTGGATGGAGGATAGTGGATGGAGGATGGGGAAAATATAAAAATTAAAAGTGAAAAATTAAAAAATTAAAAGTGAAAAATTAAAAAATTAAAAGTGAAAAATTAAAAATGACATTAATGTCTCCAGTTCCTTGAGCTGAGAAATTGTATCCGAAACGGAAGTAATGAATCAACGAGAGAAACAGGACCAATGGATAAACGGGAGTAACAGGGGCGATAGAACAACGTGAGCGTAGCCGCGGTACGCGACTAGTAATTTATAAAACCACTTCAGTACTGATCTACATCAAAAGCAGGAGCCGTGCTATTTTTAGGTTGTCAGTCGCATAGTAACCACAACTAAGCTTCCATCCAGAAAATAATAGAGTTGCGCCCGAAAAACTTGAGCCAGCTTGTAACAATTAACAATTTTTTGAAAATATATAAACATGGAGCTTATATTAACTTTGGAGAGATAAATTTATAATTATCTTAAGGAAGAGGACAAGAAGACGACAGCAAATAAAACACAAAAACTATTTCATTTTCGTTTTCCGTTTTAAATGGAATAAATTAGAAAAGCTATTTCGTTGTTCATTTCTTTGTGACTAAGAGACGAAAGTATAGCAGACAGGGGCTTTGATTGGAAGGGAACTGTTTACTCTACCACGAACAACGTAATTATTGCGCTCATTTCATACGCCATCTCCCCGTACAAGTTACCATGCCTTTCAATTTCCAAAAGATAAAGTTACTCCGGTTCAGTGGATTTTTTTTATGAATCATCAACTGCCGATGTTACCGAGTTACGACACACTATCGAAGCGATTAATTATCTAATCGGAAATCAAGAGCAAAAATTTCTTAGTCAATCAAGAAAAAGAAAAATGTAAAACTACTCCGTGCAATAAGTAACTCGATACTTTTCGTGTAATCACAAGAGGGTACCGTTCAAATCGATCTCGAATATACCAATTTAAATCAATTCATTCTTAAACTTCCAACTCTACGGCATCCGCACTTTATCTCTTTTTTATAACACTACCATGAAATTTAGAAAAAAAAAAAACACACAATTTCGTGCTTCTAATTACGACATGGGAAATGAAATTCAAAGTAGCCGTTTATTGCTGCCTAGTGCCTACACTGGCCATACAATAGTGCACTAGTCCCGCTAATTGAGACCGAGAAGATGTAAACGGGCGACGTTGGCGTGCGAGTGTACAATAGCGAAACGCAAGTATACAAGAAAACTGAAGGTCGTCTAGAGCTGATCAGCATAATAATGCCTTAGCCAGAGACCATGAAAACGTCGAAGAAAATATACGAGCTGGAAAGTAAATGGCAGCGTGTACATCCGAGACCGGCGGCAACAATATATTTCCGAAATATTTAGCCAGCGCAAAATTTTACGGTGCTAATTGTGCGCTACAATGGGTCTCCTCTCACTTTGCCGCAAGGGATACGGAAGAAAGCCCCGTAAAATTATACAGGCGACACAATGGAGTTGAAAAGAGGTTTAAAGCACGACCGACTGACAGGATAAGACCGTGATAAGAACCCTGAATCCGACCATTACTATACAAATGAGTTTGGCCGATTGTTTGAACCGAGTCTTTTGACGCGTCTGTCCGTAGCCGGGAATGTGACCTATGGCCCTCATTGAATTTAGACAGCGATTATATCGCACGTATGAACTCAGTGATCGGCGGCGCAACCATGAGTCATCGCGATAATCGCAAGAAGCCGGCCTAAATCGGACACAGTTAATGAAATTTTATAAAGTGCGAATGAAGCGCGCACGCGCAAGCCAACGTGTGGGAGAAAGTCGGAAACCTGAAAAAGTTTCCATTGCGCGTTTCGTAGATTATATCAATGTTGTTTGTTTTTTCTGATCGATAAAATAAGAAACAATTTGCAATTACTTACAGCACAACACCTCGTTGATCACACGCACAATCCGTTAATCACGTCCGACGTCCTAGCACACGTTTTGCCGCCTTAATATTGGGTACCAGTGCCCTGAGTTCGCTGCAATCCCCCAGGAACGGATGCTTCAGAAGTTCATCGGAAGTTGCACGCTTATCAACTTCCACTTGTAAGCACCGATCGAGAAAATCTTGAAGATTCGGCGAAAGATTGTCCCAGCTTTTAATATCCGGACGTCCGTTCGCTGCAATCAAGTAGAGTGCACGTAGCGGCGTTTGATTCAGGTAGGGCGGTTGTCCCTCGATCATTTCGATTGCCATGATTCCGATCGACCAAATATCGACCTTTTTGCCATACTTTTTACGTGTGACGACCTCCGGGGCCATCCAGTACGGTGTACCGACCATTGTCTGTCGTTTCTCGTCGCCTTCGATGTTCGCACAAAATCCGAAATCTGTTACTTTAACGGATCCGTCCATGCCCAGCAGAACGTTGTCGGATTTTATGTCGCGATGAATGATGCCCTTCGAATGAAGGAAACTAATGGCATAGAGAACTTCGCGACAGACCGCAGCGATTTGTTTCTCCTTCATAACAGTTTCGGTGACGACGTCGGTTAATGGACCGCCGTCCATGTATTCCATGATGACCCAGAGGTGATCTTCGACTTCAAGTAGATACGAATCGAGGAAATTCACCAGGTTCTTGTGATTGAAGTCCTTCAGGACGCGAATTTCTGTCAGAATGAGCTCTTTGGAGGACTGGTTCTTGAGGTCGATGGTCTTGACGGCAACGTCCTGTGACGATTGCATATCGGTCGCAATGAACACGGTACCCGACGCACCCTTGCCAACCTCCAGTTTGGTTTTGTACCGTTCATTCGGATCGTCCAGATTGCAAATGGCTCGCAGCTCTTCGTAGACTTCTTCGTCCGATTTGTGCGGATGTTTCTCTTTTGAACGGCGCAGGATTAACTCGTCATCTTCAGCGGGTCTGATGATCATTGTGTCGGTGTTGTTGCCCTCTTCGATGATTCGCAGATCTTCAAGACCCTTTGTCATTGGTAGGTTCGATAAGTTCTTTGGCTTGGGCTTGATTTGTGGCTTCGGTGGCAAGGTCATTGCTTTTTTAACAGGTAAGGGCGGTGGCGGTTCGGTCAAGCTATCCTCGCTGCTACCGCCCTCGAACGAGTCCAGACTTTCGCCCAGCGAGTCTTGACTCTTGTGTGCGCTCTTCAAATTTACATACTTGTCGATTTCTTCGGACTCCTCGTGGATCGCCTGCTCCGTGATGAACGGCTTGAACGCGTCCGCATTGTCCTTTTTCTTAATCGAATAATTGAAAAATGTGACGGCCTGATATGCAGCATCTGGATTCTGATTTTGTTCGTCTTGAGTGATCTGGGCGTTCATGAGCCGGACCCAAGACGTCGGCAAACCTTCCAGATCGCCCGTAATTTGATTTTTACTGACATGAATATTTTGCATGAAGTTCGTCGGCATGCCAATCTCTGAGATTTGCGACTTTTTACTAAACCAACCTTTGAAACCGTGAAAAGTCGACATGTTTGCAACTTTTAACGCGATCCGAAACACAAAATCGAACTTGGAATTTGCACAAAACGTCCGCGACCCGACTAGCGCATAATTTTCCGACGGTTTCGAACACTTTCACTGAACAAGGACCAGGGAATTTCAGAAAACAGGAGTGGCACAGAAAAAACGTTTCATCAATGGCAAAAAAAAACTAAGAAACGACGTTGAATGATAAAAAGAAATAAAGTGACGAATATTCTTCGTCGGGTTTTCGTCGACAAAGAGAGTGGAACATTTCGGTGTGGCCATATGATGTGTCAGTTCGTGAAATTAAAAGTTGCTTAAGTAGAGTTTCAACTTTCTTGAGTGCTAAGGTGCTTTCGTTCATTTAACGGCTTTCAATTGTTAATAACATTATTTAAAAGTTGATTATTAAATAGTTTAAGATCTTCGTAAACAATAAGTTTTATTGATATTTATTTCGGTTGGTCGGGGAAAAATAAAGTACCCATGAAATATGGGTTAAAAATCCATAGATAGATTATACTTTTGCTTTTTTGTATTTATTATATCCTTTATACAGTTAGGGCCTTTTTCACAATACATTCGATCGGCAGATCTACCCGCAGATTTTACTTTATTATTTAAATAATACAGTATTGTGATCGATTTTTTAAAAAAAAAATTTGCTACCCTGAAATTTTTTATTTTCACGTTTCATAACTAGTAGACACGAAAAAAGCAATAAAAATTTTCAGTCAGTCTGTCCGCCGTACACCGTACTCAAAATCGTTTGAAGGCTTGTAGCTCTCAAACGCTTTAAGATATTAAAATGAAATTTTTTTTACGAATAGACGGATTAGGCTCCTTGAAGTGACCAAATTTTTAGGGGTGGGGTGTGAAGGGGAAGGAGGGGGAAGCGTTTTAGACGGAAAATGTTGGTTTCTAGATCTCAGTAATCGCTTATGACAGGAAGCTGAAACTTGGAATTTCTATAGAGCTCTGATAGTAAACCCATTTGCATAAAAATTGTCAATATTGATCAAGGGGTGTGGGAGTGGGGGGGGGGGGGTGAATATAATGCGTCCGAAACCCAAAAAAGCCGAGATAAACACATTCTAAAATCCATATCTCCTAAGCCGTTAATGGCACACTATTCAAACTTAAGAAATATTTGTAGTTATACTAGGAGAACAGATTGAAAAAACATTTTTGGGTGGGTGCAGTTGCGTATGGGGGTGGGGGGTGAAAAACTTTAGATTACGATACCTCATGAACCAATTGCTCTAGACAAATAAAATTTGGTTTAGGTATAAAGGTCGACAAATAAAAACTGATCAAAGTAAAATATTTTTAAGAGGGAGGTGGAGCATAGAAGTGGATGGGATAAGAATTTTTCAAAAAAAGCACATTTCATATCTTAAGAACAGTGTCAGATAGATGCTTAAAATTTTTACCAGAAGTAGCGCTAATTGAACCCTAATAGGGAAAATTTTGCGGATGAGGGTGTAGAGGGTGAAGGTTGGGGAGGGTGAAAAGGAAAAAGTTCCGATGTTTATATCTTAAGAACCTGAAATGATATAAACCTTAAACTTGGTATTGTAGCGGCATGTTGGAAAAATATAATTTTTTTTAGGGGTAGTATCGTCGGGGGTGGGGGGTGTTTTTCCTAACTATTGAACAGCTTATGCTACTAATTTGAAACTTGGTGTGTATATGTAAATGAAATAGAAAAGCAAATTTGATGAAAAAAAAATTTCGAATATCTATTGGCGTTCAGAAGGGGGGGGGGGCAAAAATTATGATCAGTGAAAATAGAATGCATATTTTTCCGTGATTTTCGTCATATCTACAAGGTCTTCAATCATATTGAATTCATTTTTATTCTATGGATTCTCCATATGAATACCTAGAAAGTGTTTTCAAGATTTTTTTAAAATTGACCCCTAAGGGGGTGTAAAGTTATTATTTACTTTTTCATGAATTCTTTCATATCTCTCAGGTCTGATGAGATATCGACTATATTTTAACTTCCACGGGCATGCTTAATAAACACCTATTTACAAGTTTTTCTCCTTTTTCAACCCCTAGACTGCATCCCGGAATATGACACAATTATGTTATTCATATGTTACACCCTACTCTAACCGCTTCACGAACTTTTCAGTCACATAGTAACCTACGCAGCATCTCAGAACTGAGCGCGTTCCGAACTTCTGCCGGAAAAATAATAAAATTGCGCCCAGGCAGATTTTTGATTTTGATCTAGAACGTTTGTGTGGAAAAACAGAACTGAAAAAACTGAGAAATGAACCGAAAAACTTGTACTATATCATAAAAGGTTCAAGCTCACTAATGTAGAAAGGAAAGGACAAAATTTGTCCAACCATGGAAAGATAAAATTAAACGGTTATACGGTTAAATAGAGTCACTATAGAGGCATTTAGAAAAATTTTAAAAGGTGGTTTTTTTATATTTCAGAAACGGCTTCTGCTAAAAAGTTGAAACTTGGTACGTATATGTAGATATACTATTGCAGTAATTAAAGCAAAAAAAAAGTTAAAATTTTTAGGTGAATTCAAAAAATTTTTGGTGAAAGGGGTTTTCACACATTTTCACGAATTTTGTTATAATTTTTAGGAATGTCCATCAAATTGATGTTCCTTATGCGAGCTCTTTATATTAAGCGCCTAGAAACATTTTTAGGATAGCCAACTCCGAAGGGAGTGTAAAGTAGTTGAGTACATTTTCACGAAATCCAATATAGTTCTTAGGTTTAATGAGATTTCAAATTCACTTTAACATTTAAAGGCTGTAAATTTAATTGAAAGAAAATCCCTAAAAGGCGCAAAAATCTTTGATTTTTTTTTTGATAGTTAATGAAAACATACTACGGGTATTATCAAAGTTTTCACGAATTCCGACAAATTTTGTATGATGATTAATGAGATCGAATTTGCTTGGGCTTTGTATACAGTGATTTCAAAATTAATTCCAGGATTTTGCGATAATCGAACCCTTAAGCGGGTGTAAAGTTATTCGGTAAGTTTCTACTAATTCTGACTTATCGTTTAGGTCTGATGATATATCGAATGTTTTTTTTTTCTACCTATCTATCCGAAAACTATTTACTGAAAAGAAACTAGTTGTACGGGAATGGATTAACCCGTCCTGAAACTTTCTATTACCAAAGTATTCTTTCATGTAATGGCTTTATTACTCGGAATATTCAAACTCCTGCTAAAGAAGGATGAGATTATCATTTGTAATTAAATATAAAGAGGAAATTATGCTTTGTCCCAAATCGATAGAAGATAAATGGCATAATTGATATTTTATTACTCAATTCTGATGAGATGACCGACAACCACTTTTCAGTATTGCTACTGTTACTTCTTTAAGCATTGGTGTTCGTGTGAATCACAAAGTCTCAACTTTATGTGTTATAAACATTTTAAATTAATTATAAACCTTATCTTGTCAATCAATTCGGTCAAAAAATGTTTGCATCAGACCTTAAATTAAGTGAAATACTCTTATAATGTGAATTTACGTTAATATCATATTCTTATCTTATCAATTTTGCACTGATTATGGTTCGACAGTGGTGGTCGGTTTCTAAGAAAACATTCAGTACAATGAGCGAATTCGAAGACTTCAAAGCGATCACTTTCGGTTACTTTAGCAAATTCGATTCGATATCAAGGTCTTTATTAATGTAACAAGGTAAAAAAATATGTGAAATGACTCAGAGTGGTTCGGTATTGATAAAAAAAACTTTAGTTCGAGAAAAATGCTAATAAATTAAAGGCTGCAAAAGCCTTGTGATTTTCGATTCTTTAAATTTGATTTTGAGGACAATTTACACAATAGTTTCGCCGTTATTTTCAAGTAATAAAAAACAATGGACCGAATTGTACTACCATCCACATACAATTACAGCCTTGATAGTGATCTACAAATGATATCGTCTGGGAAATCAGAGCCAAGAACATCCCTTACGTCCTTAAATGTCGTTACGGAGAGACATTACAAAGCTAGGAATAAAAATAATTCCACCAATCGAAATTCCACAGTATCTGAAATCAGCGATCCTACCGACGTTCAACGGCAAATTCACGTCTGTTTGAATTCTGAGACGGGAGCATTAGAGGGTCTACCCTTGTCCTGGATACGAACAATCAATTCGGATCTTGAGAATCACAAAAAAGTGAAATGTTCATATGAAGTTTATCCAATTGGCAAGGAATTCAATCAGAAAATGCGAAATAAACACGAAGTTGCGAAAAGAAATAATATGACAACATACGAAAAACTCAAGAATATTTTCTGGAAAAAATCCGAACCAAAACGTTTGAGTTTTCCGACCGATTTTCATCATACCATTCATGTTACGAGGAATCCTGAAACGGGGGATTTCGAGGGATTGCCGAAACAATGGCTTCATCTTATGGCCGATTGATGAAGTAAACATTCAGACGATGGAAATTATTAGAAGTGCCCAAGATTAGTACAAAAGGATGTGGTAAAAAGAGCTTTACTTTGCAGAGTTTGCAGTGAGTTGCAGTTGTGCATTTTAATTTTAAGTTAATTTTCGTTATTTTTTATAATATGTTTAAAAGTACCACTTATATGTAAGTATAGCATTTTGCTGAATTTAATGTTTAAAAGCCAAGTAATAAATTAAAATTTAGAGAATAACCTCGCACTGATGTACATGCATTATTTTAGTGGGAGTTGCTTTTAAATAAAACCATAAAGAACAAATAAAATAGATTTCTTTAAAATTTAGTAAGTATTGTTTTCTTATATTTAAGGACTCTCTTTCACAAGTTCTATACCGAAGTAATTCGACAATGTCTCGATCAATTTTAAAACCTTTCAGATTAATATACAGCTTGACTCTAGGCCGTAAAATTAAAGATTTCCATTGGCGTACCGAGGAGGACTGCTGACTGCTCCACCATAGACTTTTTGATCCAGTAGTGACATCAAGTCTAATATCCATAACTCCGATTAACTATAATCAAAAATAGTAAGTAAGTAAAGTTTTTTCATCGGACATACCGAAATAAACAGCATAATTTCACTTTGATTAGCACTCCCTAGTGGAAAAGTACGTGCGAGTGGTTCATGACACCATAAAATACTAAAACTAAAAAGCTGTAATAACTGCCACAGATACACAATCACTGCTATTATTTTCTAATATATATTTTGATAATCAATATGGTTGCGAGCTGGGAAAATTAATAAATGTGTTCAATCGAAAGATTTCCAGCATATTCGGGGGTATGTTTGGAACATGCTGGAAGTGTGTAGAACATGCGTGAAGTGTGTAGAGCTTTTTGCAATGGATATTGGTTATAGCTTTCACTGGAAATTTCGAAGTTATGATAAGTGATAGTTGAGATTCGGTGCGCTTTTGTATTGATACATGTATTTTTTCCATGAGGCGACTCGAAGAGTCTCGCAGAAAGGCGTACATAACTATGAAATTCTAGCAGATTAACATAACTCATACGAAACAGTCAATGTCTGAGATGACACAATAGGCTGATAACAGATACCCACTAGCGTATTGTGTGTTAAACTTGGCGGTAAGTAGAGCAGAGTAGACACACCACAGAATCTAGTTTAATGGTTTCACTATTCTGCTCGCTCTTTTGTTCTTTTCCCATATCATAAAAAAGGTGCTCGAAAGAATGCAGTCTTAGAAACCCAGTGGTTCACCACTACCAGATGGATTCACTAGCCTTCCCTACCAGGAACAGTTCTGAGGTTGGAAGCTCCCTTCTCCAGTGAAATTATTACAGACCCACAGTTCAATCCATCTGAACTGAACTACGACTGAAACATTTCTTCATCAGAAATATTAGCACTGCTATCTGGATACTGGTCCATTGGACTTCAAACGGCTCTCACGTTCTGTTTAGTTCAAGATTGTCTGCTTCTCTGTAAGATTTTAAGGATTTCTCTGAGAGAGGGTTGTTACATATGGTCTTATGTAGAGTCTAAATATAGTGGTCCTAGCACCAGAATTAAGTACTACTAATTTCATTAGACATCACCAAAAAAGTCCTTAAATGGAGTAGTAGAGATGGGTCGTTCATGAGTGAACTAAGTCACTCCTTTTGATGAACTTTAGGTGGGTTTGCCACCACGTGACACAGCTTGAAAAGAACTATTTTTTTCTTCTTTGTTTCGTGAGTGAGGACCTTTTTTTTAGGTTCTCACATTCACTCTGAACTTGAAAAGAACTATAGTTCCTTCGCCGGGTAAGTGATCTTCAATAGGAACTCCAACTAGTTCACTGAACTAGTTCATTTCAGATTTCAGTGAGTGAGTCGGAGTTCACTCACTCACTAAAACGAACTGCTTTGCCTATCTCTATGGAGTAGTAGACTACTTATGTTGCTCGTTATGTTGCTTATTCATAGTGTAAAATATAAAATGAATTCAAAGTAGAATAGTGGAATATGTCCCCTTTTCTACATTATCCGTTTCATTCGAAATCATTAACCCCATCCAAAAGTTTTCTAAGAAGCCAAAAAGAAATTCGTTCTCCAAAAATAGCTCCATGAAACCGAAAATGTTCGCAAGCGTCTGGATCGAAAAGTTATATATAAAATACAGGCAATTCTCTGGTCTGGTTCCTGGCCGTGAATCTGCCAAGAAGATTAGCATGTTGTTCGTAAATGTTGATGCTGTTAGGGTTGCTTATTTCCATTTAGTATTTATACAAGATACACTCGCAGCCCATAACTTAATGGTATATTTATTGTAAACAGCTCGTCTTGTTTTTTTTCCTTGAAAGAAATGCGCTCGCTCTGCGTTTTCTGCACACATGGTAAATGGTAATTTCTAAATTAATTGTAAAAAAAAATTACATGATCCATCTGGAATACTGGACAAGTAAAAAAACTTGCATCAGAATCTTTTTTATAAAACATTTTACTGGTTCGAAAACTCTATCTCAATGGATCGAATTCAGTTTAATTTCTAATTAGAGTGAAAGTGGATGCGAAAAGTTTAAATTTTTGTGCATAGTATGGAAAAAGTATGTTATTTTTCGTGCATTGATTTATTTTTAATCTGTTGAGATATTCAAAGTGTTATCGGTTGTGTTCCATTTTAACCGATATACAATAATAATTGAAGAGAGGCTTCAGTAGTTATGGCCAAATTCACCCTTCACGAAATTTTTTAAAATGTTCTTGTCTATTATTTTGCGCAGCTGTTAAGTCGAATAGTGTTTTTTATACCATTTCAAAGGATAAATTTCTATTCATTGCCATGTAACTTTTTTCAATACTATAAAACCCTTTTGTCCTTTAGGGTGTAAATTTATTAGTTTAACTTAAGTTCTTTCAAAATTGTTCATTTTTAATCTAAACTATTTTCGTAATTGAGCAATTCTTTCTTTTAATAAAGTGCGACTAAGAAGGGAAAATCAAGTACTGCAAAACGGTGCTGATATCTTTATGATTCTGCTACTAAGATCTTTCTCCCTAAGATTTACGTCTCTGGAATAGTTCTCTTTCCCAACAAAACGTTTATAAAAATTAATTATATCCAGCGTATACAGAAAGAAATCTAAGGTTTTATCTATGAATTTCTTTAAAATTTTGGGTATGAAATAGAATTGAATTTCAGTTAAGATGTAGATGCAAATAAGCCAATCTGCAGAAGTTCGAAACGCGTTCAATTTTGACTATGTGACTGAAAACCTAACAAAAGATTCGGGAAGCGGTTAGAATAGGGCCACGCAATGAATTACATGATTGGGTCATATTAAGCGATGCGGGGTGGAAAAAGGAAAAAAAAACTGAAAATAGGTGATTACTAAACAAGTCAGTGGAAGAGAAAAGATATTCGATATCTAATCAGACCTGAGAGACATGGCAGAATTCATGAAAAGTATATAATCACTTTACACCCCCTCAGGGGTCGAACTTCAAAAAATCTTAAAAACACTTTCTAGATATTCATATGAAGAATCCGTAGATTAAAAATGAATTCATTATTTTGGAAGACCTAGTAGATATGACGAAAATCGTGAAAATATATGCTTTCAATTTTCACAGATCATTTTTTTGCCCACCCCTTTCGAACGCCAATGGATATTCGAATTTGTTTTCATCCCAATTCCCTATCTAGTTGATTTGCATATACACACAGAGTTTCAACTTTCTAGCATAAGCCGTTCTATAGTTAGGAAAAACACCCCCCAGCCCCGTACCATTCTACCCTTATACAAAATTATATTTTTCCAATATGTCACTACTATAGCTCTATCTAAATACCAAGTCTTAGCTTTATGTCGTTATGGGTTCTCGAGATATAAAAATCAGAACCTCGACCTTTTCCCCACTCTCACCCTCGACACCCACATCCACAAAATTTTGGTTTCTACTAGGGGTCTATTAGCCCTACATTTGGTAAACATTTTAAGAATTTATCTTACACTGTTCTTGAGATATGAGACGTCAACTTTTAGACAAATTCTTATCCCCTCCACTTTCACGCTCTACCGTCCCCTTAAACAATTTTAATTTCTGCAGACTCCATTTATAGACCTTTACTCACAAAATAAATTGTATTATTCTAGGGCAATTGGTTCGTGAGATATCTTAATCTAAAGTTATTCACCCCCACCCCCGTACGTCACTGCCCCCACTCACTTTGATTCCGATCTATTCTTCTAGTGTACCTACAGATACCCATTATGTTTAAATTTTGTGGTATTAACTGTTTAGTAGATATGGGCTACTATTCACAGTCGTCATAAAGTATGCTTTAAGTTAAAGCTGACTTTAGTGTCGTATTATTAATAAGATACTAAAGTCAGCTTTAACTTAAAGCCAACTATAGTATATGACGACTGTGAATAGCGGCCATTGATTTTAGAATGAATCGATCTCACCTTTTTTGCGTTTCGGACGCATTATTTTTTTCCCCCACTCTCACACCCTTTCCCCATATCGGCAATTTTTTTGCAAATGAGTCCACCATCAAAGTTCTATACAAATTCCAAATTTCAGCTTCCTAGCTTAAGGAGTTGCTGAGATCTATAAACCAAAATTTTCGGTCTAAAACGCTTCCCCCACTCATCAAAATATGGTCACTTTAAGGTGCCAACCCAATCTATTCATAAAAAAAAATTTAATTTAATAGCTTAAAGGGTTTGGGAGCTAGGAGCCTTCAAACGATTTTGCTTCTACCGGTAGACGTACGGCGGACAGACGGACTGAAATTTTTTATTGCTTTTTTCGTATATACTAGTCATGAAACGTTTAAAAAAAATGTTTCAGGATAGTAAACTCTTTTTTTTTTTTAAATCGATAACAATACCTACTGTATTATTAAAATAATAAAGTAAAACCTTAATTTTAAAGAACGGAATCATTTTTAGTTAAATAAAAACGTATTTTTTTTAACTGGAAACGGTAAGCCGCAATATGGGTAACAATAATCTGTTCTTGGTTCAATTAAAAATATGTTGAGTAATGGAACAATTACTGGGATTTAACTACAATCTATAAAAACAATTTTACGAATTTTTAAGATGTAAGGACCTTTCGTTGTTTATCTTTTGTGAAATTTAAATTCTCAGACAAAAGAATAAACGGATGGTGGTAATCTGGATCTGAATTTATTTTAAGCCAATTCGAAGTGGGTGGAGTGTAATATGTACATATATAGAAAAAAATTAAAGATTAATTCAAAGACAGTCTTTTCGGTGAAGGATAAAGATATAACTTTAGGGTATAGTAAGAAAAAAAGTACTAATTTACGTTTAAGATTTAAAATGTAGGAAGTAGACTTTTGGGATACACGGTGTTTCAAATCTTTATTTTATTTCAGACAGTATCAGTCTGGCTCGTTCTATTATTTATAATAGCAATTTGCTATGGCAACCTTATCCCCGACGAAAGTGAAAAAAAACTTCAAGAACAAATTGAAAATCTTTCTCTATATTTGGAAAAATTCAACGTGCTCTACTTGACCACGCTTGATCAAAAACTTACAACTATATCATCGGCTGTAACAACTTTGGACACTAACCTTAAGGCGCTGCAGGAGAAAGCCCATGTCTGGGACATATTTCAGCATCACATTCAAGCCTGGACGGATCATATGAAATCTGTAGATCACAAGATCGATTTGATCAAATTGAGTCAGGACGAAACTCAATCGATCGAAAGCAAGTTGAATAGTCTGGAGTTCGCCATAAATCATGTGATAAGTAAAGTTGATGTACTGAGTAACAAAAATCAGGATGCCGGACCGGTGGTACAAAAGCTGGACGATATCTACAAAATTGTGAACAATCGTGAGCGTGCGGATGGCTTTGAGAAAAAGGAGATGCTGGTCAAGCTGAGTTCTCTAATGAGACATGTCCTTACTATTGAGAACGATAGCGTTCGGAAATCGCGAGATGCTAAAATACGCGAACCAGGTAATGAAGGTGGCGAAAAATTTCATCGAAATATGGACGATTTGGAGATTAAAGTGGACAAAATGCTGGAAGAGATATCGGGGCATAATTTAGATGAGGTAAGTTACTATTATGCTATTTTTAAGATTGATGTAAACATAACCGTTATGGGCAGGTCTTTTCCGTTACCAAAAAGAATTCAGAAGTGATTGGTTATATTTCGGAATTAATTCAAGGAATTGACGAGAGGACACTAAGACTGTACGATGCAGAAGCAAGTCATAGCTCGAAAATAATTAGTTGCTGCCGATCGAGCAAAGACGAGCTGACTACTTTTACAGGAAGTGCCGACTTACTTCTCAAGCGAATCGAACAATTAATGTTAGCTCTGCAAAATCGGCTCGAAAAAGGAGCTACCAATTCGAATGAGAAGGATTCTAAGCGAGAGGAGACAGCTCCTGATGAGGGTGAAAAGGAAACGACTACGACAACAAAGCCAGCAGAACGAAAGCCTGAAGATCGTGGAACTGAAGAAGAAGAGAAAGAAGTAACTGCTGACAAAGACGATGAAGAGAGAAAGGACGAATCATCCGAGGACGAAAAAGTAGATACAAAACGAAAAGAAGAAGATAAAGAAAACGATAGTGGAGAAGAAGAGGAAAGTCCGAGTGACTGGGAAAATGGTAAGATAGCAACTGACTTAAAGGCTGAAAATTATTCTTATTCCCAATAAAATCCAACAGAGTTCCCAGACAAAGCTGGTTGTCACGAGCTTACGAAACGAATCGATGGAATTTACAAGTTCCGGAACGAATCGCTTCTCGGCGATCGTAATATAAACGAACGCTTCTGTGCGTTCCCGACTGATGGAATGGGTTGGACAGTTATTCAAAAGCGAGGTCCTTACGAAGTCCAGGAGAACTTCAATCGAACGTGGAACGAATACAAGCATGGATTTGGCGATCTAAGCCGCGATTTTTGGTTCGGTAACGAATTCATTCATCGAATAGTCTACAAGGACAGCTACGAGTTGCGTATTGAACTTGAAGATTTTGATGATGTTCAGGTCTGGACCGAATACTCAACATTTCAAATCGATCCGGAACAATACAATTACACGTTGATGATTGGCGAACATCGTGGAGCTGTAAGGGATTCGATGTTCTATCATCACGATATGGATTTTAGTACGTACGATCGGCGAAAAGGACCATGTGCCGAAGATTATGGAAGTGGCTGGTGGTTTAATAAGTATGTTGTTGTTTGTTTTTTCACTGGAGATAGTGGAATCGCTTATTGACTGATTTTTTCAGCTGTTTGGAATCAAATTTAAATGGAATCTATCGCGATACACCGACCGGGCATAATTACATTGGAGTTATCTGGGAAAATTGGCACGGTGATTATTCGTTGAAGAAGACAAGGATGTTAGTACGACCGAAAAATGTGTGGCCCGATGATGAAGTAGATGGAGAATTTCCGGAATCGCCACCAGAAGATCCTTGAACCGATGGGTGTTTCTTTTTTCCAGTTTGTATAACGAAATAATAAAGAATAAAAAATATTGCAGCATTTTTAAATTATATAAATCACATACTCCTTTAATACTCTAAAACACAAATTTTTTATTCACCTCTTCCCGATTTTTGGTTCGGTAACGAATTCATTCATCGAATAGTCTACAAGGACAGCTACGAGTTGCGTATTGAACTTGAAGATTTTGATGATGTTCAGGTCTGGACCGTATACTCAACATTTCAAATCGATCCGGAACAATACAATTACACGTTGATGATTGGCGATTGATATAAATCACATACTCCTTTAATACTCTAAAACACAAATTTTTTATTCACCTCTTCCCAAGTTAAATTTATTAAGAAAATCCAGTAAACCAAAAGATTAGTAAATAAGTCGTTAATGTACGTTACGAGCATTTCAATCGGTATTGATTTCAAAAATGATGCTTTAATGAATTGCTGAATGATAACGCATTGTTGTTAAATCAGTAAATCGAGAAATTAGTTTTGAAAAATTTGTAGCTCGTGCAAACGAGATGTAAATTCGCCATTCAGTTTCAATTTTTGATAGCCAAAATTTAAGCTCTTAGTTTTTTGTTCTGTTGAAATCATACAGTAACTTTTGTTTCAAAATTTGTATTTACCGTTATAAATTTAGTCCAGCCAAAAAGTTTGTAACTCATGGAATCGAGCCTTCGGTTAGCTGACATACAAATTAGGCTTGTGTAGTTCGTGAACGAACTAGTTCGGAAGATCGTTCCCATAAGTTAAATGAACGAACTAGTTCGCAGTGCATTCCCGTCCTAGTTGGATTGTAGGAAGTACTCCGTCTGTTGGAAGTAGTTCGTCACCACATTTGCATACCACGTATCATTCCACTCTCGCTTGCTGGCTTCCGAGCTAGCTGCGCCTGTGGGGGGTACGTTGTTCGCGTTTCAGGCCATAAAACCCTTGGCCTGTACAACAAAAGTTTCACGCCGACTTACCCGGATGATAAAGTTGGGATAAGATTCCCAATCGGTCATGAGAGACCGAGAAAACTGCTATCAACTCGACAGGCGCTGGTATTGTGCGCCGTCTAGTCCACACTACCATAGCCATACTTGTCCTCGAAAGAATTTCCTAGGTATGACCCCTAGAGAGAGGTATGAGGGGGGCGAAAGGTCTTCAAACGAGAAGATCCATCTTACTAGCTTCTTATTTAGCCATTTATATCGCTCAAAAATTCAAACAAAAAAAAACCAATCGAATAACAAAACAAAACACCAAAACAAAAGAAAAAACAATAATAAAATAATTACCTCTTCTTTCTTGTATACGACATTTTCCGGTGTATGTAATTATAATTTTACTTTTTAATTTTTAAATTTCTTTTATATATAATTAAATTTTTAATTCAGTCCTTGTCAGTTTCTGTTCTGTCTTTGTCGTTTTATATTTATTTTTATTTACTTTTAATTTTACGTTAATTTGTTTTTGTTTGTGTAGATAATTATTTATTTTTAATTTAAGTTAATTTATTTGTTATTTTCTTAATTTTTTATTTCAATTATGTTGTGTTTTGTGTTTGTAAATAATAATTTTCTTTTAATTTTGTTTTTGAAAATAATTTCATTATTATTTCGGTGACTGACTGTTTTTTTGCGTCACTGTAATTCTTTTTGCCGAGTCGGTACAACGACTGTGCGAGATCTTTCGCTTCTTCGGGGCAGGGACTGCGCCAACTTTACGCACTTGTCACAAACTCGTTACGCAATTTTCGGTTCGTGGTCGTTACAATTAAACTCATAATTTCTACTTTTTTATTTCTAGGCCGCGCCAAAACTTCACATCACTTCATCTTTCTATTTCTTTTTTCCTTTTTGTACGCACTCCACTCAAATTTTCATTTTTTTCTCCTCCTTTCACTATTTTCTTAATTTCATTTCTAAAACTACTTTAAACTATTTATTTAAACTTATCTTCTTATTCTTGCGTTGTTGCATGTGTTGCATGTTTACGTGTTTATTTTTTTAAACTTTTCATAATCCTCTCCCCTCTTTATTTACATTTGTTTGACTTTTTTTTTCTCGATATTAAAATATTTTAAAACGATATTTCTCGGTAAGACCCCTGATTGTCTTTTTTAATTTTACTTTAATACTAAAGGTGTCTTACACTAAAAAAAAATTGACAGTAGTATTTAACAAAAAGCGCTGGAAATAAAAACAATTTTTAATAAATTAATGAGAATTTATTTAAAATTGTTTACAGTTATTCGGTGTGTCGGCAATTTGAATTTCGTCTTCTAACAAACTATCGCGCCACCCCTTGCCCGATCCCGAAACTAATCAATGTCAAAAAATGTTTCGTTCAGTTCTAGCACGAGGAACGTTCAGTTTTCTATCACAAATCACACCTCTTCATTAAAAAGTCAATGCGATTCGCGTGAGAAAAGCCGCTGCGACAATTTATTCGTAATTTTCAATTATTATTCAACTAAAGACTGAATACAACTGCTGAAAATGGTAAGAAAAGTGTGAAATATTTATATGCCGGCATTGCTGATTGGAATGACGGCATAAATCCGAATGAAAAACGAGACTTTGTTTGCGATTGTTTTTTCGAGCCGAAGACAATGGAAGTGTCTTAAAATAATTAAACTTTGTGATTTGTGATGTTTGAGGGCGGTTTTTTTTAATAGTTTGAACAAAATTTGCCTTTTAACTTTTAATTCAATTTAATTTTACAAAATTTTGGTGCTGCACTTAACCTCAAACGGTTGTTTCGTCTCGAAAATTCTCGCGCATACGATTAGTCATCGTATGTGTGGTCGTCGGAGAACCGAAATTTTTTTTCCGACCGAAAATGAAAATTAACAAAAACCTTCTTGTATTTTAGCAACCACAAATTGTTTTACTGAAAGAAGGCACCGACACTTCGCAAGGAAAACCGCAGCTGGTGTCTAACATCAACGCATGCCAAGCGGTCGTCGATGCAGTCCGCACCACTTTGGGCCCTCGCGGCATGGACAAATTGATTGTCGACAACGGCGGCAAAGCGACTATTTCTAATGACGGCGCAACGATTATGAAGCTTCTCGATATTGTCCATCCTGCGGCTAAAACACTCGTCGATATTGCAAAGTCACAAGATGCTGAGGTGAGTTTTTATTCTGGAATTTCTTGTTTTTGTTGAACCGTACAGGACCGTACTAGGATTATTGCGTGTTTGATTTGGTATTGTCCCAACCGTTAGCCGAATTCCACGATTATGCGGAAAACATAATTTTCCACTTATTCTATTGTTTTCTTTGACATAGTTTGGTATGGAATTTGACTATCTTTCGTTGAAATTGATTTTAAGAGTCTTCCTATTTGTTGTTCCTAACTGCATTTCGTCTGCGAGACATGCTCTACAGAAGAAAGAAAGAAATATTAAATTATTGATAAAATGCGATTTCAGTACGTCCCTTCCCTAGCATTTCAAAAGTACTTACTTACGATGGCCGAACAGTCCAAATCGGACCTGGGCCTTCTGAATGTGCCGCCTCCAGTCTTCGTGGTTCAGTGACCGTGTCCTCCAGTTTCTGAATTTGCTGTCTGCGCCAATAGAGAGAGTCCTGCCAGCGCTTTCGTAGCTTTCCATCTGATGCTTGTCCATAAACTTTTCCCTTTAGTGTGCGTCTGGGGATTACTCCAAAAGAAGATCTGCACAGACTGTTCCGGGTCGTAAAATCAAATGTTTTCTTTTCTAAACGAAGTAATTGTTTTACAGGTTGGTGACGGTACAACAAGTGTTGTTCTCCTCGCTGGCGAGTTTCTCAAACAAGTCAAACCGTACGTTGAAGAAGGTGTCCATCCGCGAATCATCATCAAGGCAATTCGCAAAGCTCTTGCATTGTGCAACGAGAAAATAATTTCAATGGCGGTAAAAATCGAGAAGAGCGGCACTAACGAACATCGTACTTTACTGGAAAAATGCTCGGCTACGGCAATGAACTCAAAATTGATTCATCAACAGAAAGATTTCTTCTCGAAGATGGTCGTTGATGCCGTCCTTTCGCTCGATGTTCTCCTACCATTGAACATGATTGGTATTAAGAAAATTTCGGGTGGTGCATTGGAAGATTCACAGCTCGTGTCCGGTGTTGCGTTCAAGAAGACTTTCTCCTATGCCGGTTTCGAAATGCAACCGAAAACGTACAAAGACTGCAAAATTGTTCTGCTCAATATCGAGCTGGAATTGAAAGCCGAACGGGATAATGCCGAGATTCGAGTCAATAATGTTAAAGAATATCAGAAAGTTGTCGATGCCGAATGGCAAATCTTGTACGATAAATTGAAGAAGATTCATGATTCGGGTGCGAATGTTGTTCTGTCGAAGCTTCCGATTGGAGATGTAGCCACTCAATATTTTGCCGATCGCGATATGTTCTGCGCTGGTCGTGTTCCGGAGGAAGATTTACGGCGAACGATGAAAGCATGTGGGGGAGCCGTCATGACCACTGTCAATGATATTGACGCCAAAGTACTCGGTCATTGCGATTACTTCGAAGAGAAGCAAATCGGTGGTGAGCGATTCAATATATTCCAAGGTAAAGTCAATTCAGATTCACTTTATTGTGCGATTATTAATGCTTTTTTTTTGCAGGATGCCCCAATGCAAAAACTTGTACGATAATTATCCGTGGCGGATCAGAACAATTCCTAGAAGAGACTGAACGATCGTTACACGATGCTATTATGATTGTTCGGCGTACGATTCAAAATGATTCGGTTGTTGCTGGTTAGTTGAAAATAAATAATAACGCGACGACATCATCTTAAAAAATGTTTTCTTTAAAATTACAGGTGGTGGCGCTATCGAAATGGAACTTTCGAAAATGCTTCGAGATCATTCGCGAACAATTGCTGGAAAGGAACAACTGTTGATTGCAGCTATTGCAAAAGCTCTTGAAATTATCCCGCGACAATTGTGCGATAACGCCGGTTTTGATGCCACCAATATCCTTAATAAGCTCCGGCAGAAACATGCTCAGGGTAAGTGCTATTAATTAATTGATGTAGTAGCCCTTTTCAAAGGCATTCGTGTAATTGAGTGTTGCGTTTGAACTCATTACCCAAGTAATGCTATGTCCCCTATTCAGGATCAGAGTCTCATATCAAAAAAGTCTCAATTAAAATTTATACAAAATTGAGACTCTCGACCTACTTTGTGACTTGTGACTCGATCCTGAATAGGGGGCTATATTTATAACCAATCCACAATTATCTGAGGCCATATTAGACCGTTCCTTCTTGATTACTATCCATAACTCTTGGTACAAATTCTGTGTCGTCAAAACTGCTTAAGACCATCAATAAACGAATGTGACTACAGTCAAAACTGGATATAACGACATCGCTTTGAACGACGGATAGGTTGTTACGACTAAATGGCAAGGTCTTGGTCGAAAATTACGTGTATGTATGTATCTATTTGTGCATATTGCTTATAATAACTATCGGATATAGCGACCGAGGTTAGAGGCGGATATAGCGACCGAGGTTAGAGGGTCCCTTCAATGTCGTAATATCCGGTTTCGACTGTAGTTTTGAGAAAAGCTTAATATATTTTATCTACATGAAAGAATTAACCGAAAGCCTGCAAGAACTCCTGCTTGGTTTGGGTGGCAGCTCTGACCCTAGACAGAACACAATTAGCTCAAAGGCCGTTTTGATACCACAAACTCGTATTAACTTGGATGTTAGGGGTTGTTGTGACTGGGCAATTAAGAGTATGAGTGAGTGCGGGAAAAAATTGATCCGATTATAACCATCCTGTACTGTTCAGGAAGAGTAATAACTCTCCGATCTTCTTGGCCGAAATCTCCCTCAGGTCCCTGTAGAAGGGCTTGCCTAGTGCTCGCTCTCGAGCTCTAGCTAAAGCCGGGCAATCGCAAAGGAAATGAACGAGTGACTCTCGTTCGTTTGTGTCCTGACAGCTGCGACAGTGTGTGTTAAACGGAATGCCCAATTTGGCCGCATGTTCCCTAATTGGCCGCATGATCCCCAATTGGCCAGTGACCCATGCTAATCGCCGTGATTCTGGAGATGTCTGCGCGAGTCTTATATAAAAGTTCGTCTGACTTGGCTCTGTTTTAAGATGCCCATATCTTCCTAGATATGGCACAGGTTGTTCGGCTCTTCCATCTGGAATTAGCCGCTGATTGAAAGTGTGAGAGTACGTCTCTCTTGACAACTCCTGAAGGAACGTGGACTAGTTCCATTGGATGTATAAGGAGAGTCGGGAAGAGCGGAGCTCTTCCTGCCCAGTTCATCAGCCTGCTCATTATGCCCCGGGACCCAGAGCAAGGAAACTTTAGTTCGCTCCGCTTAACCTACTAGTTCGCTACGGCATTGCTGTACCAGTTTAGAGGAGATGTAAGCCGAATCTAGTGCCTTGATTGCGGCTTGGCTATCGGTGAAGACAACGATGTTGCGTTTTGGCAATAAGCTTTGCCTCAATGCCCGAGAAGCCTCACAGATCCCCAGTATCTCTAGAAGACGCTAGCGTGGTCCGGTAGGCGATAGGACATTGTGTGTATTAGAGAATATTTCTGGCCCGACCCCGCAGTCCATTTTTGAGCCGTCGGTATATATTATCGCGTCGAAGTCTGTTTCCACCGCAACATTCTTCCAGTCCTCTCTAGTTGGGAAATTAACAGAAAAGCCTTTCGTGAAGCTCAGTTTGGAGGAGGTCAGTCGGTGACGTGACCAATTCCTTTGGTAACTGTCCCAGGATGTTGCAAGAACACCTACATTTGTCGGCTGTATTTTTGTTCCACTCATACTTCTTCGTATAATATGGTATGAATTAAGGCCTGCTTACGATATTAATAACTGTCGAAACGTAAGTGCAAGCACGAAAAATACTTCTTCAAATGTATCTTTTTGAATTTGTCCAGAAGACTGCCCAAAAACCAAAACAAGGTCAGAATCTTGTAGAGGTTTTTATATTCTCACCGTAATTAAAAGAATTCAGGAAAGGATTCTTGTCTAGTAACTTGCGGCGAACGTTGCTGGCTTGCTGCTCGGATTCCGTGTGAGTTATACACATAATTTGCGTGAAAACGATAGAGTTCAAGTAACTTATCGTATCTTTGTTTGGATCAAGTTTTAAGTGCCAAATTAATGTCCTTCGTTATTTTACAGTGATGATAAACTGCTGTCCTGTCATTTCTGTTTCGTTCGTCAGTTCCATAAGGTTGTTGAGAAAAGGATTTCATTAAGAGTGTGCTTGTAGTGCGGTTGCAAAAATATTGTTGTTATGTTGGCTGGATTGATAGGCCTAAAGCCAAAAAAACTGGGATATCAACGAATGAAAAATGAATTACTACTTGGATCAGTGAAAACCCAAAGGGTAGTTGAACGAATTTTAGACGAGAATAAGACCCTTACGTCCAGGCCTTTTGCATATTTTACGGCGACCGATTCATTACAAGTGTGTAATGAATCGTATGTTCTTAGTAAGTGTATTTTGATGGCTATTATTATTATTATTATTGAGTTCAGTAGAGCCTATAGAAGCCTTACTGCTTCTCGAACCACGACCTAAGAGGTCTTTTGTTCCTGGCTATAAATGTGCGAAAGACGAATGCCCTTCTGCAGATTAAATGTTATATTTCTATGCCAAAGCCTGACCAGTGCTTACAGCTACAGTCTCGTTTGATCTTGGAGTTGTACGGGTATATCTTACAGGATGACGAGTAGCCTACGATTCCTAAAGGCTATGGCGCGATGTTATGCCTAAGACCCGTTATATTTGGAATAACCTTCTATTGAATGAGTGAATGAGATCTACAAACAATGTGTTACGAGTATAGCTGGGATGTGTGTCTGCAAAACCGACTTACTTCTGTCTCGGAGATATTTATTGCAATTCTTCATAGAATATAAAACTATTGGAACTCCTGTGTAATTTTCTTTTATTACAGGTAATTGTTGGTATGGTGTCGACATCATGAAGGAGCATATTGCCGATAATTTGGAAGCATGTGTCTGGGAACCGTCCGTTATTAAAATCAATGCGTTGTCAGCCGCATGTGAAGCAGCCTGTATGATCCTGTCGGTCGATGAGACCATTAAATCTCCAAAAGCCGCAGAGATGCCACAAGCCGGCGGTATGGGCAGAGGGATGGGACGACCAATGTAGATTTAAATCTATTATATTATAATTTTATCCTTTACATTATAATAATAATAACTTTATATTTTTTTTTCGTAAATTTAACGCATTTACACATTTTCCCTACGTCACCAAACACTCGTTCTATTCGTTTTGTATAACAGCCTCATATACTTTCTATATCTGTTTAGGATATTAATGTAATGTCATATGACTTAACTACATTCAGTTTCTGTTTTCACATTTTCACTGTTTTATAATATTAATTAATTGCTTAACGAGTAGCTTTAATGATAAATAATAAAAACAATATTTTGTCATTTCTAAACTCGTTTTTTACTTATTTTTCAGCCAGATACGTTAAGGCCCGTTCCTACGATCGTCAGTTACGTTCTAACTGGAACTTTAACTGTCATATTTTCTTACAAAACTTGCAGTTAAAGTTCCGGTTAGAATTTAACTGACGATCGTAGGAACGGGCCTAAGACTTTGATTGATAGAATAGTTGTTAATTGAAAGATTACTTAAATCTTCCTCTATTGCCCTTAAAAGAGCAACCAAAGTTTACATTGTTATTGGTAAAATAATATGGTCCATGTTCAACTGGACACAGCACTATTAGAAGCAGACAACACTCTGCAAACGAAAACTGGACTTTAGGGTCTCCTAAGACAGAAGCCTTGAAAGAGATCGTCGAAGAAGTGAGTGGCAAAATAGAACATCAATTTAATCGCCCTGCAAGAAACGAAATGGCTGCTTCGATTTGGGCTGCCGTGCGACTGCGACAAATTACCTTATATTACAAAAACCCAGTATTTCAATGTAGAGTTAACTTGTAAGTTGTCAGTTAATCAAAACCACTCGAGTTAACTTTATATTAAAATACCGGGCCTACAAATTAACTCTACATTCGGGCCAAAGTTGAAGTTTGGTACTACATACCTATATAAGCTAGACTAGTACTTTAGGCTTAGGTTTAATAAGGGGCGCAGCGCTAGGACCGTCGCGCTCACTAGGCGCTATATGGGCCATTGCGATCCCTTCCTCGTAGGCTATTTTACTATCTCAAAAACATTCTAATTCCTTGCAGAACCTGACCAATTTGCCATACCCTAATGCCCTCAAATACGCAATGCTCTCAAAGAAGAGACTACCCACTAGTACTTTAAAGCAAATTATTTGGAGAGATCTCTTAGACCCTGAATTTGAGCAAAATAAATAATAAAGTTTCTACCACATTATTAAAAATCATGCTAGAACAGTTGACAAACAACAACCTGATTTAAAATGTTGACTGGCAATTTTTTTCATTGGTTACCGATTAAAGTAGCAGGATATGGTTTAGATAAAATGCCATTAATAAAAACTTGTTTGTTCGTTTTTGCAAAACAACAAACTAGTCTATCTTTGAATTGTCAATTAGGTAGCTGCAAAGCTGGCAGCAAGTCACAACGTTCATTAGCATTTTTAGAATAATCTGAGAAAAAATAATAAGATTTTCAAAACATCAACAAATTAACATTGATGTTCGTTTTTGAAGTAGACTAGCTATTAATTTCGATAGACAGCGGTAAACTAGAAACATTTCCAATCAAGAAAAAAAAGTTCTAAAGAAAACGTATATTATAGCAATATTTAAAAATTCGTTTATGTTTTTGATTTGATGTCATTCTCTATGCGCTTTCAAATTCAAAATATAACTGTTGAAATTAAATTGGTGCTCACGAAGATATATAAACGAGGTTGAATGTAATTCGCGTGTTAGCTACTTTAACTAAAATTAGAGAGACACCAAATTAATTTTTACGCAATCTCATCACTCAGGTGCTGTAAATAGGATGTAAATGTTTTTACCAATTTACCTATATCTACACATATTAAGATGTTGAAGATAGATATTTTTATTTGTTAGGCTTGTTCAGTCTAACAGATGATTTTAGGTTTTTTTTTATATTCAACCTCTAAGGGAGTGTATAGGAGGAGCTAGTATACGTTTTCACAAAGATATAATATAGTAAATATGCTATTATATTAAGTCAAAGCATATATGTATGTATGTTTAAATACCACCCACACCCAGCCCATATGCTTATCACTTCGTGTGTTGTGGTCTTGAAAATGTACTTCCTTTTCTGAATCAGTGTAGTATGCTCTGTTGATACCACATCAAAGCTCGCACAGGCACTAATCGAAAGCAATAAGTGATTCTATCCATGGAAATATATTCTAAAAATAAAAATTTGTTAGCAAATAGGAAGAGAAATTATTCCACATATTACATTCGCACAAGGCCACAGTGCCGATTCTGAACGACTACGGATCCATTTTAAAGAATTTCTACATATTAAGGATAGGCCAAATCCCTAGAGTATAAGCTAAATCGCATTCCCTCTCCCCTTCGACTTCCGCACGATAAACAACTTGATCTATGGAGCGTCTCCTTTGACGTGGTCGTAATATATCCCTTTTATTGATGCGATATCCAATTACATATAGTTAAAAACTAACTTCTAGGGGCTCTTGCATACATTTTTATATACATACGAGTACAATTTATCTTAAATTCGAGGATATCGAATTGTTTTTATTTTTTAAAGCTTTGTATACAATCGCTTAAAAAACAATTTCAGGATACTACGATTTTCAATCTCTTAGGGCCGTTATTACGACCTGAAGTTAAGATTTAACCAGAACTTTGACTGTAAGTTTCGTATGAGCATCTCAGTTAAAGTTTCAGTTAGAACGTTACTGACGATCGTAGGAACGGGCCTAAGAGTGTAAAATGGATTTACTCACGAATTCTGCCATATCTTCTAGTTTGATAACATATCGAAGAGAGATTTTTTATATTTACTATTAAAACCAATATGCTAATGATTATTATAATATATAATCTTGAGCAATTAAATTATTTCCGAAAACAACTTCTGGTGGTTAATCAAGATTCATGAAGTAATGTAATTTAAAACTAACTCCAGCAAACACCCACTGAATTAGCTGACCGTAAAACCATTTTATATTTATGGTAATCAAAATTTTTATGGTCATATATGTATATGAAAAATAGTTGATAATGCTTCCGTCTATATCCATTTACTTATTTGCGTTAAAAGAAAATAAGTAATTTTAAATGTAATGCGCAAATCGTTATGCTTTCGATTTCTCCATTGTTCAAAGTGTCAACATACAGCAATTTTAACAGACAGTTTGCGATTGTGGTTTTTGTAACTTGATAATGTACAATTGTACAGTAGGCATAACAACGACACATTGGATTAGCCAACAGAATGTAGAAAATTGCGAATGTAATTTGCGTCATGCAAGTATAAATCCTACTCATCATACAATAATATGGTTCGAAGGATATGCATGCATGATTCTTGGTTGTTATTCGTACTCTGTAGCTCTATGCTCGTACTTATTATATTGTTGAGATCAGCATTATGTGGGCATGTATCAATATGATAAAATTAATTCATTTATACTCGTACATTATGGCGGACCTTACTATAAAAATTATAAAAGTAAACTCACGATTTCGTGCGAGTACTACTCGATGCCTAAAGCTTCAATAACAATAACAAATTTTTAATGAAGGCCGAAAATGTAAAAACTTTCTAAATAAAATCGATCCAATTCGAATACTCTGCGTAACTCTACATCGAAGTTTTAATGAGCTTACTATCTTATTTAATAAATAATTGAAAAACTCGTCATGACTCATTAATGGACTGCTTTGTGTTTAACTAGTTACGAACCTATTTACTGAAAAAACTATAACATCATGAATTATTGTTTCTTATTGTTTAACTTCCACTTGCTTACGTGCACAAAAGATTTTTGATTATTGTAAAGACAGTTACATACATATATACCATATATATATACGTATATAAGTGTCATAATGATAGCACTGGCCTTGTAAAAAAATTATAATTGAAATACATACATTTGTATAATTTATAGAATTGTTTTTTTCTTACTTTATCATGATATGTAGTTAAATAAATCCAATTTATAATTTAGATATTTCACATCCGTGTGCTAAGAGGAAGTAAAGTGGAATCAAATAATACTTAACTGAGAAATTCAACGTAATAAAAAGCTGTACGGTAATTGTATATACCTATATTCTACATTCAGAAAAAAACCTTTAGTACCCCAGCAGACAGACCATATTCATACAATAGTCATGAAGTTTAAGTCCATATGTACGATAGAGATAGAGATAGCATATATATAAAGAGAGTATATACTCAGCTATGAAAAAAGTTCCCGTATAAATTTAAGGAAAATTCAATATATTTTCTACACACATCTCTCCCAATATGTATAATGCCCTAGACATACGGCCCTAGACACACGGCCCTAGGCACACGACATTTGGCTATTAACTCGACGTAATACGTAATTATTTGACTATTATCTCACTAATTTAATACAGTTCGAAAGTCTGTATTAAATTGTTCGACGATATTAAAAGCTTGACGCAATGCGATGCATCGAAGAGCTTCTGTTTTTTCCCCAGTAACATACATATGTTTTTGACATTTGTTGAATGAAATTGAATAATTAATAAAATATAAATTTCTGCAAACGGATAAAATGCGTAAAAAATGAGTTCTGTGGACCATGTCTGACGAACAGAAGCTGAAAGATGCTTGAAGGGACAGTTTGGCAGACTTCAAGCAAGCGAAACAGAACTCGCACGGTTTCGCGGCAATTTAATTGTCAAACTTTTTGAGCTTTTTTCTCGATTTAATATATAGATTAAAATAAACGTACATGTGTCTCCCTTCAATTTTCAATGAAAGCTTTTGATTTAATTAGACAGTTACCTATATCACAGAATAGCGTAAAAGAGTCAAGTCAAATTTTGATTGCGTTGCGACGGACTTCGTGTTTGATGCTGCATTTACACCGAACACGTTCAGCCACGGCGTCACTCCCACTAAAAAAATCATGCGACGAAAAAATCCAACAGTGCTCAACTTTTCGGACAAAAATCCATTTTGTGATGGTCTTGAAGGGGTAAAGTCGCGGCATAAACGTTCAATGTAAATCCATCATAAGTTCTTCTTCGTGAAGTTGAACCGGTTCATGCTCCATTAAGACGCGACTTCCATCGCCCAATCCTATTCGTACCAGATAAAGGATTTTGGTGTATGAATATATTTTTTTGGAACTTTCAGGTTATCCTAACTTAGGATTCCTAAGCTTTGACGAGCTGCATTCATGTGGTTTTTTTTTATTCCCAACTTCAGAGCAAATAATGTGACAATATGGTGATATGATAGTACTCTCGTGAGAGCACAGAACGACTGTGTGAGAGTTCGACACCGTGATCTCTGTTGTATACACGGCGCGATATTTCCGCAATGCGATAGTAGTCTATCTAACCTTAACTCGATATACACTTGACACGTCGATGTCAACGAAATATTGTCGTGATAGTGAAGAAATCGCGACAGTTCGGCCTTTACGGCGATAGTTTTACAAATTGCGCGATAGTGCTAACTATCTCGTCAAACGTGATAGTGCGATAGTGCAATCATGTTAGTCTGAAAGCAACTATCCTGTAGTTTACACGATGATTACGATCGCGACAGTATCTATCACGATATCAACTATTGCCAAAGTATCACCGTGTAAACGGGGCTTCATTTACAATTCATATGTGAAGTATTCTGTCTGGCATAACGGTTTTCGGTTTTCTATGTTCCCTCATAAATAATCGTTCCCCTACCAAATATACGACGTACTTTTATACATACTACGTACGTTACGCATAAAATTCCCGAAGCGCCTTTGTTCTCGTTTTCTTATATGCGACCTTTACCCGCATAAGGATATGTGTACAACCGTCAAGACCTGAAATTATTTCGGTTGGAAATTTCATGCTCTGTTCCTCGCTCATGAAGTGCAGCCCTTTAAAACAAGGAACATAGCTAAGAATACTTAAGTGATGTGATCAAACCGTGGGGTGTTTTATTTTTAACCCTTGACAAGGGAAAAAGAAACTATTTGTTCGGGGGCAACTTGTAACGAATTTTTCTCAAGAATTTGAGTAATTAATAAATTTCAAGTACCTATACCATCTGTCCTCATTGAGTTAAAGAAGTTGACATAAAATCGATTTTGTTTACGAACAGATTGTCCCCGTTCAACAAAAATTACATAGCCATATCAATAATATAGTTTACTATGCAAAGAAAGCGTTACAACACTTTCTCTTGGAAACTACCCAAAACAATGTCTTGAAAAAGATATTTATATCATTGATATAATGACCAAACACTTTAACATGACAAATCATAATGATAACAGACATACAAGTAATATATTTGCGAGGAAATTTGGCACGGCCTGTGTGAATCACAGACTATTTAAAGCCAGAGAAAAAACATTAATTTTAGTGTGACTATTTATTGCAAAATGTAAATGTTTTTGATGTACCTAGTTAGTGATAGCGTTTTTAAAATAAATAATATCGTCATTGACGAGTTAACGATTCCACCCACGCTCCCACATAAATAATTTGAAATCAATTGCGTATTAAAATTTTAAGGGGAGCAAACCCTTTACAATTTAAAAAAAAAATAATTTTGTTTTACATTATTTCCAAAGAATAAAGCGTAACGAACATTTCACAAGAAATAGAGTCAGTTCGGACTAAAAATTCTGTGGGCTCACAAAATGTGCAACTATGAACTCGAAATTCGGTATCCACTCCTTAAAAAGAATTTGCAAAGCTCTTGACAGGTGATGTCGGGTTATACATATAGTGGGTAGCTCGCCTGTAGGAGTCCCCCAGAAAGTAAGCGTAAATGCTTTCAGTTTTTTCAGGAAAAAGGAGCGAGTCCTTTATGTAGTCTCCATACTTAAATTCATTAAAAATACGAATGAGTAACTTTGGGAAGGAACCAGTGTCACAACTGAACAGTTAGTTCTACCAGGAAATATGAATTTTTCACGAACTAGTTTTGAATAAAATATTCAAGTTCATCATTGAACAAAATTCTTAAACTTCTTTGGGTAGCTCCCAAACTACTTAGATCAAGTATTCTACAATTTGTCATATTTGTAATATGTAGATAATATTTAAATATTTTATTTTTTGTTTTGCTACATTATTCCATTAATTTATTAAAAAATTGAATTGGTCTCTGTTAGTTTCTGTATAGATAAATTTACTATAGAAATACCCCGAGAAATAATAAACTAAAATTTGTTCTTGGTTTTCATCAAGTTCCATATGGAAACGATTTTAACACCATTAGTGACATTTTACTATAGATAGATACACAACGTATTTTTACGTTTCAAATAAGATAAAGTAGCTACCATACAAAGGTCCTTAAAAGAATTGTGCTTGTACCTATTCACTGAAACTCGTGACAACTCGAGAATGCGTTGACCTTTTTTGGAAAAGCTGAATTTTTATTATGATTCTGTATAGGTGCGATAGTGTGTTCATGTTAGAAGCACTCTCCTCCTTTTCACTATCTTCTATTTTCAAAAGTTCATTAAATACGTGTTTAAACCTTTTGCAAAATAGATAAGTTCAGAAGAAAATAAAATATTAATCAACAGTTTGAGTGCGTTGGTATGACTAAAGCTAGTAAAATGGGAACATTTGTTTGAGAGTTGCCACAAATGGTGGTCCGGTTCTACGACCGCTGGCGACGTCGACGAGAGAGCATGGCTTCATACAATTTGGAATCTACAGTGAATATTTTTTTAAATAAATAAATAAATTTTTACGTAAACTTACATAAAAACGGTGCAGTTATTATTTGAATTAACATCATATTTTCAGATTTCCATTTTGGCTTGGCATGAAGTAGGAAGCTCATCGTCCAAATAGGTTAGCTCTGCATTTCCTAAATTCTACTCTACTTGATGTCAACATAGACGTAGAAGAAGCTGACTATTGATACAGTTCCTTAGTAAAAGTGTATCATTTCGTAGGTATTGTGACATGAAAAATAAAGTGAATGAAAATTTCCGAAATCTGATTTCTATTTCTACGTCTGCTTTAAGTTGGATGAAAATAAAATCAAATTACCGATGAAAATAATTTTCGTTCTCGAAAAGAGAAACTTTTCCAAGCGTTGCAAAGCAAAGCCCAGAGGTTATCGATACGAGCGAATCGGAAGAAATATTAGTAGATTTTATTCGTTACGGTCCAAAAATGGTAACTGGAAAATCTCTCTGCAATTTTGTACCGCACTTTCCACCACGATTTCATATCAACTTTTAGCACAACACCAACTGCACCATAGATTTACCAGCTTTATATGATGGGAAAATCGATATACTGCCTCCATACTGACGCTGCTGTGCAACAAACATATCAACGGCTTTACCTACCTTTTGAACAAAACCACACATACAAAGCTATTCATTGCAAAAAAGAAAAATAAAAATAAAACAAACAATTTATTGCAATGTGTACATTTTCCGATTGCATATGGAAGTTTGTTGACCTGTTTGCTTCAGGCATGCAGCGCACAACCGTTTGTTTTCCTAGAAAACAAAATAACACAACAAATGCAGTTCTAAAGTGCACAATGTATAACATATGGTGGATACTCGTATAAGACAGCAAGTACAGTGCATACAGGTACTGGGTTTCTGTAGGCCTCATGGGTGCATTTTGTTGCTGTTATGGCTGCAATTCAAACTGCTGTCTGTACACATACGATTATATCGATTTGTTTGATCTTTGAAGCTCACAGTGCATGCACCTATGTGCATTGTATGGCTTATACCTAACGAATGTAATTTCCTCAGCACACGTCTCGTTTTCATTAATTTACGAGAATACATACCTACAATAGCTTAAAATTCAAATCACGCTATTTTAAACTTATTAAATGCATAAAAATTCTAGTCGAATAGCAATCAGTTTAGAACCTGCGTTTACAGAGCTCCTCGGACGAGCACCTGCACAATGTAGGTATACGGAATGATAAACATACTAGCCGATGCCGCGGTAGAGAAGAACCCTGAATGCCCTGACCTGACCTGAAGCAACTCCTTGAATTATAATAAAAATAAAATAAAATAAAAATAATAAAATAATAATAAAATATTCAAATATGCCACGCAATAAGAACCTACTACTTCAGGTAGCCGGAAGAGCCCCGGGAAGTATCTACGATTAACCAAGAAAAGTCGTCATCCCCTATCCCAAACAGTGCATACATTTCTAGTGTTCATATAAGCCAAATTTTAATTTTTTTCCTTGTGTCTAAAGGCTGGTTTACATGACGAATGCAAACATTTTTTACTGAGATTGTGAGGGAGCTAGCTTATCGAATTTTCAATGGAGCAGAAAGCAACAACTGCAAAAAACCAAATTGGCAGAAATATCGTCAATATTTTTTGCTGAACATAATATCTGTTCGTTTCACTCTTGATCAGTTTGTCGTTAGAAATTTTCCTTCTTCCTCACAATCTCAGTAAAAATTGTTTGCATTCGTCATGTACTTGGCTTGTGCGATTTCCATAATCCAAAATCCACAATTCTATATTGTTACTGTGCTCTCCTATAGTACAAATATATCTACTGGTCTACTGCAATTTCCAAGTTCTAACCGTTAACCTGTGAATTAAAGTGTATGCCATTATTCCAAATATTTGTCTACGAGTATTCTGCGTAACAAATGCAGTCAGATAATGTAATTGTCAAATTTTTGAAAATATTTGACTGAACTTTTCGTCAAATTTTGTTTGTCGAATATTTGACAGCATGGCATACAGTGTAATTAATATACTAGCTTAACGCTGAAACTGACTTTGCCCAAAATTAGCTATTATTCAAAATAATGAATCTACATAGCTTTCTAGAATATCGTGCGTTTGGCCAGATATACTCGCTCATATGCAAAACTCCCACAATTTGATACTTTTTGGCTGAACAAAAAATAATTAAATTTAGGTTACGTATTTATTTTCTACTTAGAAATGTTTAGCCTTGCATCAAACTGATACATGACCAGAAATTTCAGCTAGAGCTAAAAGTGACAAATTAAGGGGTTAGGTGGGTTTGAAAATTAACATGTCTAGAATATTCTCTCAAAATTTTAAATCGATCCGAGTAAAATTCTAAGAGATGGAGCCTTCGGAAGTTCCGTCCATCGGGCCACGTCAGCCTCAACTTAAAACTTTAATTGCGTTTTTCTCGAAACTCTATTTTTGAAGTCGGTGGACACGATTTCTCGAAAAGTTATGAGCCGACCTTGTTCAAAGTTTGCACACTTCTTCAAAGTAACATTATCTAGTGCTTGAACGAAGGTTTTTTTTTAATCTTTATTACAACTCATATTACAAGGCAATACATGGTGAAAATTTTACCAATAAATGGGATTTTTTGTTCACAGCTCCGCCAAAAATTCAAATTTCAAAAAAAAAAAAATTCCTTCGTTCAAGCACGAGATCTATGCATGTACTAACGGAAAATGTTTGGTTTTTTAATTTAGGATGAACCAGTCATGAGTTATCCTGTCCACGCCGAGAGCACTTTTTTTTGAGAGATCAAGGGAAATGAGGTCCCAAAGGGTGAATTTCCAAAATTTTTAAACAAAAATTTTACGAAATACATACTTACGAAATATGTATCTTCGATGTACTAAATTTTTGAAATAAAATAATTCATTAGATATATGAAAAAAAAATTAGTGAAAATACCATTTTTTTAGGCCTTTGAAACCCACCTAACCCCTTAAGCAAAATAATTTATATTGAAGTCAATTTGAAGCAATGATTCTATTTATTTATTTAATAGATTATTAAACTTATAAACTTGCACACTATGTAGCATCGAATAAAACAATAATTGAATAAGAAAAAAAACAGTTTTTTTTTTGTTGCAGCAATCAAATTTAATATTTTTATCGAGTAAATAAATCTAAATTGATCTGCCCTTGTATGCTGTTGACACTTAGGCAATTAGTATAAGTAGTGAAAATTGCTTTAAGCGCAACGTGCACAATAAAATCAAAATTTCTGCATATGGGTGACATGTGCGAAACCTAATTATATTTGATGCGAATATGTATGTTTGTGATATACTCGATGAATAAATATTAGTATCGTATTCACTATGCCATGCCAATTTAGGTGTCAGTCCGAAAGAGTGCTTGGGGCTCCTAATGCGAACAAACTGGTATTAAATTAGAGTTAAATGATCGTAGCCTTTCTAAACATCACTTTAGATTTGAAACTAGTTTTATATCAACTTTTTGTTCTTCATATGACTATCAGAGTAAAACAAGTTTCCATATAAACGATATGAACATCAGATACAAAAATCTTTCACTATGTGACTTTTTAGCTAATCTGATATTTTAAATATGTACGTAATAGGTGCCCTTTTAGCTATCAGTCTACACTTTACAATTTCCGTGCTTTATTTAGATAATTGAAGCCCTTGGTGCAGGCCCGTGCACACGGAGGGTTTTGGGGTTCAAACCCCCCCCCCCCCCTAATTGGTCCATTTTCATATTTTTTTAGTACGTGCATAATACATTTGAAATAGGGTTGTGTAGTTCTTGAGGGAAGTGAGGACTTTTTTTTTAACCTCATCACATTGTGAAAATACTAAGATTGTAAAAAGTAAGACCTCCCATTTTTGAAAATCCGTTCAAAATTGAAGCAGTGCTGGCCGAAAAAGTGGAGCTCGAAAGCTATAAAATTCGATTGATTTTGTTTTTTGCGTTTTTATCGCGTATTTTGTATGAAACCCGCGTTTTTATCATTTCTTTATGTTAATAATAATAATAATAATATATAATATAACCTAATAATAATAATAATAATATAATAATTTTTCGGAAGGAAAATGAATTTTCCAAAACACCGGGGCACGTATTTGACATCAAAATAAAGGTGAAATAGCCAGCTACTCAAAAAATCAAACAGAATGAAAATCCGTTCACATTTTGAAATAAAGTCACCCTTGTTAAAATACCAAGGTTGTAAAAAGTATGACCACCCATTTTTCACAAGGGTCCCCCCTTTATTGCCTTATCACATTCACTCTGGCGGGAACTTACAACTCTCAGAATTTATTATAACCCCCCTTTATTCAATCCTTCACACGGGCCTGCCTTGGTGGAATAAGCAGTCAACTCGTTTCTCCAATAACATGCAAAACTTGATTTGTCTGAAGCCTTATTGTATTAAAATTATTTTACTGATTTTTTTTATGATTTTATCAAACTTATTAAGGATAATATTAAATCATAAGGGGCTTACTGCATCAGATGAATTTTCTCCGAAAGCAGTTAGAGGTCAGAAAAGTCAAGCCTTTTTTAAACCAATTTTCGAATATTCGTAAAAATCGATAGAGATGACGCATCGGTGCATAAATAACTATAGTAAATGAACAAATCCAGCCATTTCAATTAGCGTTGGTAGGCGCGTGATGAATACTTAAGCGTCATATTTCCAATATTTTTTGTATCGAGTTTTTTTAAGCTTTTAGAAAATTGATGTTAAAATCTCCGATTCCTAATACTATTTTGAAAGGTCAATTTTTCAAGAATTGAATATGTAAATTAAATTTGTCTTTGTTTTTACTGGATTTGTTTTTTTTTTCGATGTTAGCATAATTCGTGTTTTCATTTTGATTTTAATCAAAACCTGTTTATATCCACTAATATACAACACTATTGCTGCTTGCTGTTATGGCGTCCATTGGTTGCTTATGCATACGGTTAAAAAAAAAACTTAAACTTTAATAAATTCATGGTATACTCGCTTTTGATCAATTCAAGCATAATAAAATCGAATACAGGAAAAAAATGGCTAGACATATTGTAAGTTTTTTTTTCTTCATCAAAACGCTTTAAAATGTTGTATAAAAGTTGAATCGAAATTATTATATCTCTTCGCTATTAAATTTATACTTTTTTGTTATTTTATCGAATATCATGTTGCAATTATATGATCTACGTTATTAGTTCGTTTATGCATAATGCTAGGACAATATCTGGGCGTAATGTAATGCGATCTGGCGGCAAATGCTGATCTAATCTACAGATCTTCTTCTAAACGCACTAATTTAAATACGACGTATTAGGTTGATCCAGAACAGTTCAGGGGTTCCCCAGAACTTCTTCAGTTGTGGTGTGACCCCGATGGGGCGTAAGAAAACAATAGTAGTACTCCATAAGATACTTTCTTAGGTGTAGCGCTTAAGAGTCGTACAGAATGAACGCAATCGGAGTCGGATCGAAATGTCAAAATGTCGCAGCGAGATGCAATGGATCGCTGTAACCAAGTAAACGCTACATAAACACAATGGTCGGATTGAGTCGCAGTTCTATTAGTGTCAATAATCAAAGCCAAATTGATATGAACGGGGAAATCAGTGAAATATTCTTAATTCTCATCGAAATCTCTTGAATTTTCCATTGTATTTTTTTCTTTTTTAAATAATACAGTGCGTTTTAGATTGTGATAATGTCATATTTAACATTTCGATCCGATCACCTGCGATCATTTTAAAACATTGCGAACTTACTTGCGACTCTCTCCGACGCTTAGCATTCATTCTGTTTAGCTACATGCAACCACATGCATTTGAAACTGTTTTTTTTTTTCCTTCATTATTTTGACATTTCGATCCGACTCCGATTGCGTTCATTCTGTACGGCTCTTTACTCGTCGCCAGGACTTGTCCGTAGAAAAACTATCAAAATTCTAAACTTCTTGTTAGATGGAGACAAAACTATTGAAAAGTATATATAAAGGGTTTTCCAATAAGGACTTGACAACTTTGAATTCAATTTGTGAACGCACCCTTTCACTAATCATCGAACTGTCACTGTCAATTTATTCAGTAAACTTAACATTTTTATTATGGTAAAGTACACGAAGGAACAACGTCTGCAAATTAAATTATATTATTTTGAAAAAAGTTGTCAAGTCCTTATTGGAAAACCCTTTACATACATATATTATTGATCTGTTAATTATTACATAGCTTACATAGATGCTGTTAAGAAAAATTCAATTGATTAGACTACTACTGTCTTTACAACTTCAATGTTGAATACAATTTGCTTGTTTACAAATAGTTAAGAAATGCCTTAGTTCAATTCTTTTTAGGGGAAAACTCTTAAGAACCAAACGATTTCAGTCTTGAACCTAACTCATGATCTAAATTAAAAGAAAAAAGAAAAATAGAAACAAAAAATAAATAAATTGAAAAGTATATACGAAAAATTGAAAAATATAAAAGTATAAATTTAATGCATTTTCCACGCACATTCATCGTTATATTCAAAAAAGATAAATCAAATACGTAGCCCGTACGTACGTATCCGTCCTGGTTTTATTATTATTTTCCTCAACGTAATCACTAAACTCTCCTCAAGTAATGAACGATAAACTATTGTTATAAAAAAAAGCTAAAGAATGAATTAGTTCGCGAACGATGGAACAAACAGTTTCATGGAAGTACTTCACTGAACTCGTTCCTTAAAGTGAGTGGCTCGGAGTGAAGTACTTCACTGAAAAGAACTGCTATGCCCATCTCTACTTTAAATGTTCAAATATTGATCATAATGGTCGCATCTAAATGTTCAAAGCCTTAACACGTACCGTTCGTACCAAACGAATGATTGAAATGACAATTGTTTTAAACTATGCTGTCTAAACATTCGATAAATTTCTCCTTAGAAAAAGGACAAGAAAACATTTCATAATTTTTTCATCTAAAATTATGACAACCAGTGATGTTCTTCGATTTTTTTTTTACCTCGATCCCATAGAGCTCAATTTTATTTTTTAATAATAGCAGATATTATGATCGACCTGAAATTTAAAAAAAAAATTTGCTACCCTGAAATCTTGTATTTTCACGTTTTAGGACTAGTAAGCCCCAAAAAATCAAAAAAAAAAAAATATCCGTCTGTACGCCGTACGCAGAAATCGTTTGAATGGACGTAGCTCCCAAACCCGCTGAGGTATTATCATTAAATTTTTACGGTGGGTAGATTGGGTGAATCTCTACAACTGGTACTTTTTAGAGGGGTGGTAGTATGAAGGAGGAGGAGCGGGGAGCGTTTTAGACGAAAAGTTTTGGTTTTTAGATCTCAGCAACCGCTTATATTAGGAGGCTGAAACTTTGAATTTCTTTAGAGCTTCGGTAGTGGACCCATTTACAAAAAATGTGCTTAAATTGGCGAAGGGTTGTGGGAGTAGAGGGTGGGGGAAATAATGCTTCCGAAATGATTAAAAAGCCGAGATCGACACATTCTACTAGGAGTCATAGAGCTATATGTATAATGGAGACAGCGTGCAGCGACTGCTTTGAAGCCGGAGGTTTTCTCGCAAAGGACCGGCGATATTCACTATAGTGAATATCGAATAGTACCATATATGGTACTATCAGCATCTTACTCACATGTATGTACATATGTTATACTCCGGTATTGAAAAGAAAAAAAGCCCAACCTTTAAATACTACGCTACTATTTACATTTCACTGCCACCGGGCATGAAACGCTCCATACAAAAATGTTCAATTTTGCATCAAAATGCTTCAAAGTGCTTTATACAGAAACGGCGTCTTGCGATCTCCGTTAGTTATAGCTCTATGAGGAGAGTAGATTGGAATCGAATTTTTGAGTGGAGGTAGTGGCGTAAGTAAAAAAAGTAATTTCCATAAAAATAATTCGAATGCCCATTGGCGTTCGGAAGCGGGGGGGCCAAACAAAATTATCAGTGAAAATAGAATGCACATATGTTCTCATATCCATATATTATATTTAACGATTTTTGTCATATCTGCTAGGTCTTCTCAAATATTGAATTCCTTTTTATTCTATGGATTATTGACATGAATACCTAGAAAGTATCTTCAAGATTTGTTGGTATGTTTTGGAAAACAATATAGCCTACAAAATATTTAAAAATAAAAAGAACGTATTTTTAAATATTCAAGGATAAAGGTTAAAATCGTTATCCTGGAAAAATAAATTCAAGGATAATTCTTATATATGTACGTATTTTTTATATTGCGACAAGCCTCCCCTTTTAAACAAGCCCTACTCTATTGTTTTAGGATAAAAATTATCATAGATATGAATTTTGAAAGAGGACTCAGTCACAATTTTTGCGAAAACTTTCAAATACTATAACTAACAAAAAAAAGGAGATAGAAACAAAAAATTAAAATTTAAATAATTTTTTTCACTAGTTCTTCAAGTACAAGAATCGGCGATGGTAAGGTCACGAATTTTGTCATTTTTGGTGATTCTTGATGGAATAACGCAGTGATAAGAAAAATCTCTTTACTTTGGAAAAATCCATAATTTCCGAATCAAAGAGCTTTCTAATCAAGTGGTTTCAATTTAAAGTACTTTTGCCTTTTACTGTGCTTACATCGAAATTATTTTAATATTTTTTTTTTTATTACTAAATTCTTAGGCAAGCTTTACGACAGATAGATAAAATGAAATTATTAGAAGTGTGACCATTAAGATGCACTTGAAATAGGTCCGACCTACTCTAGAAAAAAAAACATGTATTACAATTTCGGACATGGTCAAAATTATAAAATGTCGAAAATTTAAAACATTTTGTATGGTAAACACAATTATACGTTACCCGATTATTTCATAACAACGCCTGGCCTTGTTCAGTTCGTTTACTCGTTCGACTCGACCCAGCTATTCCGAGCTAAAATTGCCATTATTGCATTAAAACAACTTGTAACTAATTTCTAGTACTCTTGACGCGGCGTCTCAAGAAAGACTCCATCTATCGACACTGTGTGGTTTGCGTGCTTACCAAATTAACCTATGACGCAACAAATCTAAAATTTACCCATTTCCCACATTGAGATTTAACTTTGTTGTTGTTGTTTTTATCTAATTTGGTGTCGCACGCAAATCACATGTTTTCAAGCACGTAAACAAGAAAATCGTTCGGGTCAATTACCGCGCTCCGCGTTTTCACGACGTTGGCGAAAATAAAATCCATCAAGATTAAAAATAAAATGATTAGAACTTATGGCAGCAGAGCAGATAAAATCATTATATAAATCGGATTGGATTTATTACGTATGATGGACACATATTCTGTTTCCCTATGGATCTTTATTTTGGGTAACGCTACAGACAAACACATCTCACGTGGAGATGCACGTTAGCACATGGGGATCGTGCATCCTAACGTGAACACTTAATAAATATGAATACGGATTGAAATGTTTCTCAGACTCGAAGTGTTTTTTTTCGATTATATTACGAAATCTGTTACGAAACAAGGGAACGTTCAGTATATAATATTGTGTCTTCAAGTGAGGTCTCATACAAAATATTAATTAAGAATTGTCCATAATCCTTGCTATATCTCGACTTTAAAGAGGCAACCACATCCCTAATAGTCAGAAATCTAAGACTATAAATAAACTAGATTTCAAGACTAGGACGGAAATAAAGGGCTCTAAAGATCAATAGTATTTTTGTTATGTGACTATGTCGGCGGCATTTACTGTAAAACCGAATCCAATTTGAGAAGACTGAAGATAGCAATAAATAACAAGCAGATGGTCCAGAGGGAGTAGACAGAACTGCTCTTAAGATGAAACGCCAGATTTAAACCTGATCTTACTGAAAACAGATGCTCTGTTGCACATGTTGCATTGAACATTAAAAAAGATAAAGGTGTCTGCACATCTTCAGATTAGTAATGTCTGAAATTGTTGTTTTAGCCTCAATGGGCGCTATTATGATTCAAATTTTAATATCGGAATTCGTAAAGTTTTTCAACTCGTAAATAGTAATTTTCTTTCTCCCCCAAATTCATTCGATCGATTTCAGATATCAAAAATATTTTCATCCAAATGTCAAAATATGACCCGAAATTTTCAAAATGAACGCGAAGTTGGAATCATGGTTCTATTCAAGGAGATAGATATACTGGAGATGACAAGCAGCGGTTGAGTTGAAGGCGGACGTCATCGCATTCACTTGCACGAAAAACAACAACAAATTGACATAACGCACCTGTTCTGTCTCACTCACTCATACCCTAAGACAAAAACAATTTGATAGAACGACCATGTTTTGTCTCAATTCTCATCGTGTTTTTGGCTTCAAAGTACTTTATACAAAACCGGTGGCCTATCGTCTCCACTAGCTCTATGCTTCTAATTTTTAAATTTGGCAACAGTTTGGGTACAACTTTTTTTTTTGTCGGCAAAGATCGGTAAACGATTAAGATCAAGACGTGACAGAAGTACCGACGCTATTGATACGTACCATACATTCCTTTAAAACACTAATTACGATTTTGGGTACGAGGTCAAAGATGAAACTACCATGTAATACTACTTGTTTCGAGCCTCTAGTAACTTTGTTATTTCTCAACTCATTATATTTTTGAGAAGAATAAATTTTGAACGTGAAATTTAATTAAATTACGTCACCTTCACTATTTTAATTATACATGCCTAGTACCCATTTAAAATTTCAATTACAATGGATTCAAAAGTCGTTTTGGATTAAATTTTCAATTGAACACGGTGTTAGATTTAGTAGCAAGGTATTGTCACACTTATGTACTTAAAAAAGGAATTTCTCAAATGATGAAGTGATTTGAAATAAGTATAGACCACATTTATGCTCCGGTTAGAAAATTATTTGAAAGCCATTAACGTTTCGGAAGTTATTGAAATAAATGACGGCACAAAAACGGGCTTATTTATATGGATATCTTATTAAATTGTTAAGGCCCTTAAGGCCCCATGAGTCTGGTGCGATAATTTTTTATCCCCTTTTTTATTTTTCTTTCTTGAGAGGATTTTAATCGATTGAAATCATTTTTCGTTCGTGTTATTTGGCGTGGACAATACGTCTGCATCGTTCGCTGTCTATCAGCGAACTAATTTTAAATTTACCGAATAAATAGGTGTTATAGGTTTTCAAATTATTTGAAACGCACACCTATTCAAAATCAATAATTTTTTCATTGATTTATCTTCTAGATAATATCTATACTACTTTTCAATGAAATGCGGTTTTCTTATGTAATTTCTCCCATGAAAATCGTGAAAAATTACTTCAGTTTGACTTCATAAATTATTAACAAAAATGAAAATTTTTAAAAATTTGATCTATGGAGGATATTCCTTAAGTTTTTTTTTAGCATTATGTTAATGAATATGACATGTAAATTATTCAAGAAATAGGTAGTAAATGCACTTAAAAAACTTGAATTTACGCAATTTAAAAAATGTTTAAAAGTTGTTGTTTTAAAAGCAATTTTTCCAATTACAGTTTTGTATTTTTTTTTCAATGGGCGACCTAGTTTACATACCAGCTAATAAAGTGCTGTAATTTTAATTTTGTTTTTTGTTACTATTAACGTGAAAAGTTTGTATGAAAACAGTCATAAATCAACTAAATCGGATTTAACGTGCACATGGAGCCTTAACATAAGTCCCTGCCCTCCTAACTTTATCACAATAAATCCGGTTCAGTTTTCGTTCAAAGTTACGAATAAAGTTAAGTACCTCAAAATTATGGTATGTGTAGTTCGTGAACGAACTAGTTCGGAAGATCGTTCCCATAAGTGAAATGAACGAACTAGTTCGCAGTGAATTCCGCTCCTAGTTCGTTTGTAGGAAGTAATTCGTCATCACATTTGCATACCAGTAGACTAGTTCGCGAGGGAAGTGAGGAACTCCTTTATTTTAGGTCATTACATTCAGTGTCTTCTTTCGTGACTTTTTTTTTTTTGTTTAGGTCCTCACATTCACTCGGAAGTGGATAGGAACTAGTTCCTTTGTAAGTGGAGACCTGCTTTTTTCTTTTCTTTTTAGGTCCTCATTTTTACTACGAAAGCAACTAGTTCCTTCGTAAGTGGGGACCTTTTTTTAGGTCCTTATTTTCACTCCTAACTCGTAGTTCATTCATGAGTGGGACCCTTTTTTTTAGGTCCTCACATTCACTCCCAACTTGAAAGGAACTACTTCACATTCACTCCGAACTTGAAAGGAACTAGTTCCTTCGTCAGTGAACTGCGAACTACAAGAACGAACTAGTACGCAAGGGTTGAGGAACTAGCACGCAAGGGCTGAGGAACTAGTACGCAAGGGCTGAGGAACTAGTTCGTTCACAATCACTAATGTGAACTAGAATGCGCAAGCCTACTAACTACCTACTATTATTATTCTTTCAAAATACCACAGTAGCGATCAAATATCTGAATACTGGGCAGTAGGTATTTTCACTGTACTGTTTCTTATTTTTTCAACATTTTAGAGCAACTATAATCCCTGCTTTGAAATTGAATTTCTTTCAACGTTGGTATTAAAAATTTTTGTCAATCCAATGAAAATGAATAGAACAAAGCTCCGCATACATAAATTGTGAACTCAGTAAATTTAAATTTATCCCCTGGCCATAGATGAAAAATATTCAATGCGCATGTCATCCCTTTTTGCCGGCATATCGAAAACCTTGCCAGTTTGCCGTGTTGTTTACTGCCCACGTCGTAGAAGGACGAATTAGAACGCAAAAAGTCCGGACAAATCGATTGAGGCAATCCGAAAATAACTTTCACCCTTGAAAGAGAACTTTTCGTATAGGTATACATATATGGGTATACTATATATTAGGTACCAGCTGGAAAAGACAGTTCTGAAGCATTCCGAGTAATGGGTGAAAACATTACTATCCTATTCGTGGTTTATTGCGTTGCTATAACATTGATGACCTGGTCTGGTAAGATAATACGATTTCATTTAAAATAAAAATGCCTTACTTTAAAATAATGTTGAAGAAATGATGCTCTGTCCACTCCTTAGAATGGGAATTACATTACCGCAAACACCGTGCGTAACGTGGAACGTTAAAAAAGAAGTGATTTTTTAATCACTTTTTGGAATGCAAAATGAAGATAATCCAATAAACTTGCATAAACTATAATGTGATCAATATTACTCAATACATCCTACATCTTCTTCTTAATTTGACTCGAAACGCATCAATCTCTTTTCTGCCATTATAGTAGCAATACCATATACCAATAATAGTATGCATTACTTTTCCGTTTACAACTCATGCTCTTTTTTTGCATTGATGTGTTAAGCTTTTAAGAATGGAAAATGTTTCGTTTTTGCATTACCGGTAAGGCTTACGGAAGTATTCCGAGAGTCGTAATAAGGTATTAATAAGGAAAAATAATATCAGTGTAGTTATAAGGTAATTTGTAAACAGTTTCGTTTTCCCGCTGGGATAAGTACCAGCTGATTAAAAGCATTCTGTTTTATAGGGGCTGGGACTTTCCACGTGTAACAAAAATACAGTAATAAGTACCTACATATTAAGATTTATTCAGGTCCAGTCTATTAAAATTCTGTTCTATCCAACAACAAAAATAACAAGCTTGAACTTAAATACAATCCGGTATTCGATATAAAGATTTATTGCATCCGTTTTGGGTAAGTGCAAAAATATTCCACCCATAAGTTTGTAATGCGCAAAAAGCACACCAGCAATAAAAGACACTGTGTAATCTCATAGAAAAAAAAAACAAGATAATCTCGTTTAATTTTATGTTTTTATCTCGGTTGCTTTTTTATTAGATGGGCCAAGCCTAAGTCTGGGTTAGATCTGAGCTGATATGGTGCTTTCATGACGCTGGCGAATTTCCCGAATCCAATTAGACTTCGCGGCTCAAGCTATTTATTGCTCAAATCGTCTTTTATTTAAAACTAGAAATAATATCAGCTTTAACGAAAGTTGTTTGCATTTATTAATAGTCCGTTTAATCTGTTGTTTTTGTACTTTTCTGTTATCGTAAATTACTAAGACGATACTGCGTAGTTGTTGTTATATCACTTTAGTTCATAGACTTGTTGCTAAAAATAGTTACATGAATTGTTGATAAATTTTTGGTTTTGTCAACAACCACTTGTTTATTATACATTATCCTCTAGTATGCGATAATATTGAGGACTTACATACTTGAATATACTGTTCACTAATGTACAGAGCTTTTAAAAATGATTCTGTTTATTATTTTCTGTACCGGGATCTAGTCGATTTAATAACCTTACAGAGGTACATATCTATAGAATAATTCTTTATATCCATATTACTGGTCTTAATGATCTTCAAATTTTCAGCTAAGGTTAACACTATTTTGTAACAAAGCGGTGCAGGGTTATATCCAAAAAAGAGTGAAAGCGAATACCTTCTAGGAACCATTGTGATTTTCGTTAGCCTTAGCTTTTTTCTTGGCCTTCCATACCATTATACCATATTATCCATTATGCTAACTTAAGCTAGTATTACACTGAATGCCAGGCGGTCAAATATTTGACAATTTTCCCTGTCAAATGATGTCAGATGGTGTCAGATAGTGTAATGGTCAAATGCTGTTTGACAAAATGTTTCATTTGACCACATTTGACCGTTTGCGATTTCTGGAAAAACAATTGTGTCAAATGGGTCAAATAGGAAATGTCACTCGTGAAAATTTTTTGTGGCAATCAGTTAAACAAATAGCAATATATGTATATTTAATTAATTATTTTAAGTACTGTAGTTCGGTTTTTCGTTTGTGTGATGTCTGCCAACACGTCGATTTAGATTTGAAGAATCTAGTCAGAGTTTCGTTCCGACGTGATAGCGTTTGACCGTTTGACACGAAGAGAAAATTTTACGATTTTGTCATATGTGTCAGATAGTGTAATATCGCGTAATACAGCGTACCAAATGGATATTTGACACGCAATTCCGTCAAATTGCTATGGTCAAATATTTGACCGCCTGGCATACAGTAGGTGCGTTCTTTTCAACTGGATCAAGATCAAATTGAAAAAAACGCTGTAGGATGATCCAAAAAAATCAATGTAAACGGTTGGCATTCCTGCTAGAATTCATTTGTATGTATTTGTGTCAGCTGACTGCTGCGATCTGTCAAATATTTTCTTGGCAGATAAAATAGTGAACGTAATGGATATTAACGAAATAGAAGCAGTAAGTACTTAAAATTACTATGTATTGAACTGATACTGTGCAGATATTTGCGAATATTCTTCAATAAATACGTAAAATATTTATTGACGTTTAAAAAATGTCAAATGTTGCAGGGCCACAACTGTGAAAATGCGAAAATTTTGTTGAATTCAGAAGCAGCTTTATGGTTCAACTATGATCCCATTTCAATGTTGGATCTTCTCAATTGTTGTTGTTTTCAATGTAAAATAAATGATCTTGATCGTGATCCAGTTGAAAAAAACACACCTAGTGTAATACTAGCTTTAGTGAAAATCTCTGAAGAAAATATCCTAGGTGAAAAAATTAACTATACGCTACATACCTGGTACACTTGTTTCAGAAGTGATTCCTTGTCATATTTTGAGAACAAAAATAAAGACAGGGTAGTACAGAAAGGTTGCTCGGTCATCCCTCACTCACATAAATTAAATATTATATCTTCAAAACTAATAAGCACATTTCAATATGTTGTAGCATGTTTTTTTAGGAAATTGAATTATATTTTATTCGATGTAAGCGTCGATATTGTAGCTGTATCCGATCTTGATAAATTTGCTTCGAACTACCAGGTGTATAAGCTTAAAACGATCGTTCTTTAGTCGGAAAAATACATGTTTTTTTGTCAAAGAAAACAAAAATTAATTTATTCGAAGTAATCACTTTCTCTCGGGCAATTTGTGGATACCCCGCCAAAAAAAAAAAAAATCCTTCTCTTTCGAAGCAAACCACCACTGATATATACATATGGATACCTCATCGGCTCATTTCCCTATACGATTTGACAGGTTGAAATAGCCGATGAAATCGTACCCTCTCGCTCCTTCTTTGAACTTCGAATTTGTGACGAATTTCGAAAAAACAGGGGCAACAAGGGGAAAATCTGACAATTTGAATTGTCAGTTTGACAATCCGAATTGACAGTTCTAAAACTGTTCAACTGTTGTCGGCCGCCTTCTCATTGCTTAACGGTTGCGATTTATACGTAGTAAATGCCGGTGATTCGCGTTGCGTTGTATGTCGAAACGGAAAGGCAATTGAAACGAGCTTCGATCACAAACCCGAAGACGATGAGGAGAGCGAACGAATATACAAAGCGGGCGGCAAAGTTACTTTTGGCCGCGTTAATGCCGCGCGATTGGAGATCACGCCTATAAAATGGTAAGTTGATATTTTTCGGAAAGTAATTGGCATGTCGGTGATTTTTTGGTTTTTTTTTTTATAGAATCAAGATTTGCCCGACAAAAAACAAATGATCTCAGCTCTGCCGGATGTTAAGAAGCTAATAATCTCACCAAACAATGAGTTTATGATTCTAGCATGCGACGGCATCTGGAACTTCATGTCCAGTGACGAAGTGGTTGAATTCATTAAGAAAAGAATCGACGAAGGATGCGAAAAACTATCACAAATTTGCGAACAGGTACAAGAAAAAAGGAAAACATTGGAAAAAATGTCCAAAAATCTAATCACCACCTCATTCTCTAGCTCTTCAACAATTGCCTAGCACCGAATACAATGGGCGACGGAACCGGCTGTGATAACATGACGGCAGTCAGAAACCAGCAATTCTCGATCTACCGACGAAAATTTTCATGAAATCGGAAGCAGTTCCGATTGCCCCATCAAGAAAACGTGCCGCATCACCAGCTCGTGTTGTCACCGACGACGGTACAGCAGCTGCAGCACCCGATAGCGAATCATCGTCGACAAATGAGTCGGCCAGTAAACGTATGAAAATCGACGATGATGTTAAACCGGTAAGCGCTCAGGATGACGACGATGTCACAATGTCTTCGACGACAAGCGATAATCAAAGTACAACGTCGTCGACGACAACATGAACGACATACTAAGAACCGATGATTTTACGAGAGGCGCAAGAGTCCGAGCTGATTGCAGCGCGGCGCACAGATTTAGGCTGTTTATGATATCAATTACAAGAAACTAGGAGTTTTCTTTTTCTTTTTATCATTAATGTTCTTTTTTTTTATTAGATTCAAACAACAAACATTTGATTTATCTCAGATTGTACCGTATAATGGAAAGCGAATATATTTTGGTTTATTATAATTTACGTTTTTATTTACTTAATTTTCGTGATGTCAAGCTTTTTTAATCAGGCCTGAATTATGGCCCAAACAGAACACGGACTTCGACTTCGAAGTCCCTGTCTTTTTAGAACACACAGGATTATATGGTGATGCCCACAACACCGACTTCGACTTCGGTACAGTAGGCAAATGGCAAAATCGAAGTCGAAGTCCGTGTTCTGTTTGGGCCAATACTCAGGAATACAACATATGGATATAAGCCCTAACGTTTTTACGTTACCAACAACCAAACTTTCTCCGCAAAAAAAAAATGATCTATAATAAATATTTTTCACTTACTTAAAAAAAACAGGTAAATATTGAGGTTCATTTTCATTGCTGAAACAATTTTCTATAATGCACTTAGCCATTTTCAATAAGAAACACGAAATTGACAACTGAAATCACAGTTCAACTCAATATATAACAGGAAATAACAGTTCCTTGGGAAAATTTATAACGGTTGAGCATGTAATACGTTATTTTTTAATATAGCGCCATAACGATAGGTAGATGGTATTATATTCGTACTGCAGTAGCCAATATTGCCTGTAAAATTTACACAACTTAGTTGCAATTTTATGAACTCATTTTCTTTCAATGCCTTGCACTGTTTATCCAAAAAAGTATTTATCAAATTCAAATTATTTGCACCCAATTCGAAATTACACCTAAAAGTTCGAATTTTTTTTTCATGTTGTCTGTAATTTTGCTGTCTGTTGTCTGTAATTCTGTCATTGACATTGTCATTGTTTTTCTTCTCGCTTTAAATATATGCGCAACCATGCTACTAACTCTTTCCTTCTTTCCATTTCCGGTTTCGAAATCGGATTCTCCAATTTGTGACCTGGATAACTTTCGAAGTTACTTCAAACTTAAAATTAATTGAATTTCTGAAAGAAACTAAAAGAAATGTTTCGATCAAAAATTATTTTATCTGCATTACCAATTTTAAATCTAATGAATGTTTAAATTCATCAGAATTTTGTTCAATAATGCAGAAGCTCGGCTTATCATGGACAACTTTTTCGAAATAATGACATTTCTAAAACGTCGGCTATATGAGATAGCAAATCGAGGTCTCCATGTATACATCTCAGTGCAAACCACTCATCAAGCCATTTTCGGACGTCTTCGGAGGAACCGAAGTTCTGCTCAGCGAGCGCGTAGCGTAGCCCATCGACGAAAACAATTGGTAGTCAGAAGGGGCCAGGTCAGGACTGGTGAATAAGCGGGGTGGGGAAACACCTCCCAGTTAAGTGTGTCCAAGTAGTTGCGGTCCAGTTTTGACGTGTGCTATGGTGCGGAGGAAAATCACCTTGTGATGTCTTTTTTTGATATTCCGGCCTTTTTTCGCGCAGAGCACGGTGCAGTTTGATAAATTGTTGGTGGTAGCGGTGAGACTTAAGAGCTCATAGAGGACGATACTCTGCTGATCCCATCAAAAGCGCTTCTTGTTGCTCAGGTCAAAATCGCCATCTTTGAATCGACGAAATCAAGCCCTACACGTTGATTCCACTAAAACTTCGTTACTATAGTCCTTACCTCATTCCCGACTACCAACCTACCCTTTGGTTATTTTTTTAAGTCGAAAAAACCACTGCAAGGCTTCTCCGTTCACAACAGTGTTCTGGGGTTATGGTGCGTTTCTCCGGACTGCAACCGAATCGGGGTCAAAACTGATCATCGTTTTTTTCGTCCGAGGCTCGGTTATATGCGCTACCAACTTTTGAGCTGAATTAAACGTATAGGTACTCTAAAGATTTTATCTTGTTTTTTTTTATCCTTGTTTCTTATTTCCATACTTCAGTGAACAGTGGAAGACAAGACCTTCGTCCATGCATACCTAACCTCAAATCTCGGCATCTTTAAGGTTTCCCAATTTGTTTTTTCATTTTGCCGTAATTTTCTGCTTCTGCTTTTTATACTGTCGAAAGAAGCCTTATCGCCGACCAAATAGCTATACAAACAGAACACATTTTAAGTTGAATTTGCAAAAAAAAAAAAAACAGAATGGAAAAAGTGCAAACCGAACGAAAAAGAAGACACTGGAAAAATAATGATTAAAATGACAAATCGTGAAATAGTGAAGGAGAGATAGAAGTCAACTTGAGCAGCTTAGCTTAGGCCGAGTACATTGAACCCGAAGTTGTTATGTAGAACAAACCATCGAACGGAACAAGCCTCCCAGTCGCAACTCCCAGCCTCCCACAGCGGACTGCTGAGCGACACTGGAGAACTGAGTACAGGCAAAAACAACAACTTTTAATCAAATTAGGTACATATCTGTACGTACTTTAATCTATTTTAAATTTGATGCAACGTGCGGTATTTTCCTCTTGGTTGTGTCGTTGTTTTCGACATTACGAGCTGCTATCGAAGAGAAACCTAATTAAAACTTATATGACATAATGTGTAAGTAGTGCGTACCTACACCTACTACTTTTCAACTTTCAACATCATCATCAACCGGGGAAAAAATGAAAAATATATTCACCATCTTTTTTTCTCTCAAATTTTTATAGGAAAGGAACCCTTTTTTTCTTTATGAGTTCTTCAATGATGCACGTATAGGATCAGTAATGCTTATTTCGCTAATTGTATAATCAATAGTTGGCGATAGTGCATCGTGTTTACATTGCGATGTCTTTGCTCCATTTTGCATTACTCGGAAGCGGTTATGGCATTAATGTTTCGGAATAGACGATGTAATCGATGCATTCGAATTGATTCCAGAAGTCAATACCGAGAATGTGAAGTAAGGTGAAAGGCTATGATGCCGATTATAGCGAAAAAGCTATGTTGTTAAACCTGTTAATACTAGAACGTAGGAAAATGAATAAAAACATACATGTACATCCATTAAAAGTCTTTGAATTATAAAACTCGCAAAATTGCGCATTGTTTTTATCTTATAAGTTGTAGTAATTAATGTGAATCTCAAATAGAAACAGTATTGTTTATGTCTCTGAATAATCCTGCAACTAGCTTGTATTCAGCATTTGTCCAAACCAAAGTTTATTCAGATATCCCAGCTAAAAGAGTGTGTAATCTCCAGCAGATCTTGAAGTTGCTAAGCGTTTCCAACATACAGTTTAATGTCATCATGAATATGGTTCACTTGATATTCATAGGCTGTGAGAGTACCATATTATAGTCCTCCCAACTGAATGTTCAATCCAGAAGAGTGACTTGTGGTATTCCAAATTTTCAGCCTCAATTCGGCCAGTTGGGACGTCCTACTCGATTATTTGTGATTCCTCTTCGATTCCTGCGCTTTCAATGAAGCTCAGTTCCGATGCTTCCATAAAACCCTACCCGAAGCTATGATGTCTTCAGTGAACAAGTCCCTCACAGGGGATGTGCTCTGGTGTTTCGTCTTCGTCATTGCAAATCACTCGCTGCGGTAGCAGAGAAATGGGGAACAGCTCCTGGGGTTTGTCAAGAATTTCCGTTTATTAGCCATAAACATTGAATTGTGGACACCGACACGTCTGGCACTACTAATTCTAGCGAAGAAAGCGATTGCATACAACAGAATGTTCCATACTCTGGGTTTCGTTATCGATATCGAGTGTAGTTGAAGCACCTCATTCACACGTCATAGATCACATCTCCAGTATTCCACTGAATAGCTCTAGCAATATTCTGCCGAAGGACATGACGACGATGTTCCAAACGAATCATCCAGAGTGACTGCCGCCACTGCAATACAGTACACAACTGTTTGTGCTTTGTAGTTCCAGAAACAGGCTTAGGCCCGATCTCTATATTGATTTGAGAGTACCATACACGGAGTAGCAGCGTTGAAATTAATCCTGGGAATTGTAGTCTGGGTGGCTTAGTGGCTAGAGCACTTGCACTTTTCGAGAATTGGATTGGGTGCCAGTTCACTCAGCTGTAAATGAGTACCTGAGTTAAGATCGGTGTAATAATCACGAACGAACGTGTGGCTGACAACTTCACCTCCTAGTGTCCCGTTGGTCTAGTAATTAAGTAACTCTAGCATTACTTCAAGGCCTACAACCAATTTGTTGCGCATTTGATTATTATTATATGAAAGTGCGAAGTACGAAGTGAGTTTAACTAAAAACCCTTCTAATGCTATGTACAGACTACGAGATTGACGCGTTTAAATTGAGTTAAATGCGCTGAAAACACTTCCCGAAGGCGATTACGAAAACACGTAGCTACGACGTGTTGAACCGAAAACATGCACTGCGACACTCGCGGAAATCGAAGTAAACTTTGAAAGAAACTTTGTAATGCGATAGAAATTCAATTTTGTGCTTGTGCAACGACTGCATTAGCTAATAAATTCACTTTTTATTACTGCTATGCAAACACATTTGTTTTAAACAATTTACATACCATAAATTTGGTAATGAAACACAGCTGAATATCTACTTGTCAGAAGAACTAACGTCAAGTCGTCAAGCTGTCAGGTATCAAAATAAAACCAGTTGCCTAGTGTGAACACTACTTTTCTGAGACGTTAATTTTGCCTACTAAAATGTGTTTAAAACGCATAGTCTGAACATAGCATAACACTAGTTCAGTGAACTAGTTCGAGGAACTAGTGAGAACCTAAAAAGGTCCTCACTCACGAAGGAACTAGTTCTTTTCAAGTTCGGATTGAATGTAAGGACCTAAAAAAAGAAGAAAAAAAAAGGTCCTCACAGTTAGTTCACTCACTCACTTCAATGAACTGCTCTTTTGGAACATTATGACCCATCTCTAGTTTGATGGACTACTGCAAATATTTTTCATGGTGAAGCAGTGGATACGCTTGCAGTGCTCGTTTTAACCCAATAAAATTCTTTGCCTATGGAAATGAAGAAACAGCTTTCTTTACTAACGAAAATATTTATGGACACATAAACTCGTGAATCTTAAAAAAAAAATTAATTTCAATTAGTTAACAGTTGAATGACGTGTAGCCAGAAAACAGGGATTATTTAGGATTCGCCCACTCTGCCCAATCACTATTCGAATTTACACCAACCCTTCTTGTTATTCATTTCGTCTAACATCAATATGCGTCGTAGAATCTATGAAATTGGGTAGTCACGTCCTGTTAAAAAAAAAAAAATTAATACATATTTATATAATTAGCGTTTCTGGCAAAAAGAAAACACAAAACACTAGATAAGGTTTTTTTTTTTGTTTTTGATGTAGAAATAAAAATTGCAACCTTTCATATATCTAAAGAAATCAAAACAACATTTCGATGGCGTCGTATTGTGTTTATTTCAGTCTTAAATTACGCTTCCATGGCGATACGGCCTGCTTGGCAGCCAATCCCGTCCATTTAAAGCGATAACTACTTGCCGGCTTCACAAATTTATTTTATATATTTTCTCCCTCGAAATTGCGCAGTATTCTTTTTTGTTAGACTATTTGGCACTGCCTGTTTTATTTGAGAAGTATGCATAGATACAAATGTACACCATATGCGTATACGTGCGTTCGTGCATGTAGTCGATATAATCGAATACATACCGCATTTGCGTAATATTGTTTATGTTTACTTTCAATAATTATAAAAGTGCTAAAAAAAACTAAATTTATATTGCTTTTGCGCATGAATGAAAAGTTATTTTATCGTATTTAATTGGAGAAATTAATTTTGCGTTGGAAATAGAGGTCAAAACAGTCAGAAGGTAATTGTTCGGGTAATTATAAACAATAATATTGTTATATCATTGCTCTAACCGGTTCGCATACTCGTATATTTGGTATTTCAGGATCACTTGAACGGCTTATGTGCTACCTTGTCGACAAAGTCCCGTTTCGTACTCATGTCCGCTGTATTTACTCTCATCACTGACATCCCAAAAAAAAAATCCAACCCTGCCCCTCTAATGGCGTCCTGATTAAAATGGAACCGTCTAGTCATGTGAAAATAGATCAATGTTTTTAGGGTAGATATCATCTAAAAAGTAAAATAGGATTGCTTTGCTAGCGCTAGTACTTTGAAGTAAATTAAGCTTAAAATTTTTCCAAGCTCTCCAAAAAAGTGTCAAAAAGTTGGTAACAATGAATTAAATAAAGAAGAAGAATATACTTACATATGTACACATAACCAAAAAAAGAAGACCTCGTGGAACGACTTGAAGCTGAATTCGGCTAAGGGAAACAAACCAAAAATAAAAAATAAAAGTTGACCGACTTTTAACTTCTATCCATTCCGACGCTTTTACACGAGTGATTAAAATTGCTCAATTTGCAGCAATTCCAGACAATTTTGACGTCACGAAAACATACAGCAACATCGGCAATTGACGATATGGAGCAATTGTTGGTCAATTCGTTGCTCAGCAGTGACTAGCGATATGGAGCAATACTCAGCAATTTAGCAATGACATCACACACGGACAATTCTCAATCCATCCGTCTTTTTTTAAATTCCGGTTCTTGTAATCGGATATGTTTGAATTCCACAAACAATTCCGGCCACGAACAGCGTCAATAAAACTTATTGTTTTCTTGTTGCTCCAAGCCATCTCTTACACGAAACTTGGAAAAAAAACCGAAAACTCAACATAAGATTTGACACACGATAACAATTGCTCGGAATTTTCCAAATTAGTGGAAATACAGCAACTCTAGGGCGAGGAATTGCAGCAATATGTGAAAGCATTGCCAAATTGCTGCAATATTGCCGCAACTAGCACGATGTTGCCCGGTATTGCTGTATTAATCGCTCAACTAGTTTTGGCAACAGTCGTTGGGCTATTAATTGCTGGAAAAAATTGTTCGTGTACGGGCTCAATAAGGGGTAAATTTTGGATTTCATCACCTCTTTCGCCTAACTGAAAATCAAAATTATACCTGGATAGTGTTGCTTTGACGGATGTTGGAACGGAATCATGTGCCTAGAAAATTTTCTCCTCCGAGGTAGCTCGATCAGATCGGAGTCAAAGGTCGCGTTTATGTGCAGACCAGACCAGTCTAAAAACACCAAAAAACCAGTTCGGTCGCACGCATAAATGTAAACCGGACCAGTCCATTTGGACTTATTTTGGTTCTGATTTTGGTACGAACCAAACGAAACCGAACCAGCCTAGTACTGGCACATAAACGGTCTTAGACCAAAACATAACCTACATTAGTGCTGGCCAAACAAAATTAAAACGTCAAAGCATACATCTGTGAAAATAAAAATGACTGAACGGTGGACATTTGACGAAGTGTCCACTTTGCGCAAACTTAGCGATGTGCAGTTACAAATTTGCATCCATGATTGAAAATGATATTTAAAATGACAGCTTCAAATTGGTTATGTTGAAAACCACACATAAATGCAAGACCGAAAAAGACCAAACCGGTCTTTTTAGACTGGTCCGGTCTGCACGTAAACGCGACCATTGTAACTGAGGCTTAACTCCATAGTCCGCGATGGAAAAAGTTGGGCAAGGGATTCACCACATTTCGGAATGGATACCATCGTAGAGTATTCCGATTAATGTAAGACGGCTGAAGGGTTCGAGGCTGGCATATACTAAACCCATACCGGATAACGAAATTTCTCAGTGAATACAACACCGTTTTCCAGACGCCCACAGAAATAAACCTTAAAAGGGGAGACTCAAAAAAGAATGCAATGATTATTCCCATTGGTTCGTTTTAAGGCTCGTGTACACTAGCAAGTAACTTGCAACATTTATTGCTAGAGTAATTTGGTACGATGCTTACCCTATCTGTCAAATTGCAGCAATTTTACTCTAACAAGTAGCTCTACAATATTCTTGCAAGTAAAACTTGCTCTTCCGTGTACACTTCATCATCAAAGTTTCGTTGAACTGTCAAAACGAAAAAGAAGAATACCAAAACTCTGGACAAAGTTCCACATTGGTAACAATGAACAAAAACCGTCCTCGGAACTCCATTTGAATTTTCCATTCATATTTCGCACGTAAACTATAGAACTAACCTAAAACTGAACTTAACCTCACTTCCAATGCAACTGTACTGACTTGATGAAAAATTTCGGAGCCGATCGGAACTTCCTTGCGGGATTTCAACTCTCGCAAGTTAGCGTGTACATTCATAACTTGCTTGAAAAGGCAAGCATTTGCTGGCTAGAGCAAAAACTTGGGCAAATGCACTCTCGGAACCGTTTACACATTCAGCAATAAATGTCATAAAGCAACTCTAACAAGTTTTGCTTGCTAGTGTACACGAGTCTTTAAAAGAATAGGAATCATGGACAGATAGCCTGTGCAGGTTCTGTCAAATGAAGAGAGGAACAGACCTATATCATACATGCATATGTAAGTATATACTGGATATGACAAGCAGTGATTGCAGTCGCATTCACTTCCACGCAAAACAACAACATTTGACATAAGGAATTTGTATTTTCTCACTCACATTTATATTATGTCACGCTCGTGAAACTCGCTAAACAACAACAATTTGATATAACGAACCTGTTTTGTCTCACTTCTCATCGTGTTTTTGGCTTCAAAGCGCTTTATACGAAACCGGTGGCTTGTCGTCTCCATTAGCTCTATGATCTATACAAACTAGAAATAAAGTTGGACAAGGATCTATAGGATGAAACTGAAGAAAGATCAATGGGGTATAGACCACCGAAACCAGTGCTTGTAGGAATCACTCCGCATCCGATAAAATCTAACAGCATAAACAAATTCATTTACATTATAAGTTTCAACTTTTTAATACATTATTATGTAGCTCCTATAGCCGAATTTAAGCTGATAATATTTACTCGTAAACTGTTCAATAAAATTGTGTTATCATTTTATTCGTATTTGATGGATTTGCTTACAAATACATTCTTTAAATATTTTTGATCAGCATTTCCTGTTACTGGTCTGCTACTAAATTCGTATAGTGATTTCTGATGAGAAACTAAATTATTCTATAAAAAACCTCAATTCAAAAATTCTCAACATTTCGAATAGATAAAAATAAGTTAATCAAAACATTATTCGAACTACACAGTATTACGTATGCCAAATTTATTAATACATACTTTTGTTTACTTGAATTGTTCGGTAATTGTTTATGCAAGAGAACCAAAACGTATAAGATTTTCAATTCCAGATAAAATTTTTGGTAGGTGAAGGTGTGCTCAAATGGAACATTAAAGACTTAACAAAACGATAAAATGATCATAAAATCTATTCGGAAAATATTTCTAGTTTTATTTTATTGAAAGATCGATGTATGTAATAGAAGTGGTACTTTGTTGGAATTCGGGCACCCAATCTTTAAGTATTCTTTCCGCTACTAACAAAGGTTTTATTTTTGACATCCTCAACCTTTCTCAGGGCCCTGTTGCTTCCGGTTCCGGTATGTCCCTGTTAATCTGCCCTTTCTTTTATTGTTAGCTTCAATACTTGACCATTATGCACCTATCCTAAACGCATCACGTCCTCATACTTCATTGTATAAAAAGAAAAAATACAATACTGCCTATAAATTGAATAGATCAAAATGAAACCTTTCACAGAGTCTACATAGACGCAGCAATGCTTTTCCTGCCTTTTCTAAAACGCCCATTTCTTCACCTGACCAAGATGAATGCACTGAAAGGAATCCTATTAATAGTATTTGACCTTTTTGTCTCATCTGAACAAGAAAGAGCTATAGAACATTACAAAATTCCAAATACGTCAGCAATAAACTTAATAATATACTCGGACTGGTGATAAACTATTCAGAAATATTTTCTTTATTATTACAATGTTTAGTATACTTAAAGTATTTTTGCATACACAATGTCGTTTTCTAAAATTTGGTCGACGTGCAAGAATTCGATTTAGTAATCGTTTCGACAGAGTCTAATAAATTTCGTAGTGGGGGTTTTGAAATAAACAAAGTGATAATTAGAAAATATTTACGAATTTAATTTCTAATTTGGAATTAATTGGCAAGCGGGATAAAGAGCACTGAACAATAAGTTTGAGATTTGAGCCAAGTTAGCAATAGGTCCTCCATTTTTCTTATTTTCTGTAGACATACTTTTGTTTGACGTATTGAAGTATTTGTTTTAACATTAGGTGTTTTTTCATTATTTTGGCAAGTTTAGTGTACTTACAATTTTCTTACTACTGCAATTTTGTTTGCAAACTGCAGACTACTTTCCACCTGTTAGAAAGAATGCGTCAATCTCAGAAAACGACTGAACGATCAAAAATTAATGCAACAAGTCGATATTATATTGAAAGATGAAAGCGGGTCTTAAGATAGTGTTAAATTTGTTTTCCAAAACTGTACAAGCACTATCCAAAAAGAACAGCTGGCAAGAATGCCACTTTGCCGAAAAGAACGCAAAAGCATACACTCAACTGCCACACCGGGTGAAACATTGCATTGAAAACATTGCTCCTGCGATGTCGTGGGTTCAATTCCCACTCAACGCATAAATTATTTATAAGAATTTTTCAGTTTCTATTGGCTCGAAGCATATTAATATAAATAGTGAACAGTGCGAAATGTTTAATAGAGTCACTACTAAAGGATTTAATGGTGAGCAGATGAGTTCTGTTTACATTCTTATCAGATTCACAAACACCATCAGAACTACCAGGCAGTAGTTCATTTGTTATAGGCAACATTGCTGTCTAGTAGATGATATAACTGCAAACAATTTATTATTATTCTTTGGTAGCTTACCACGAAAAATCTAATAACAACAAATATTGGTTAAAAAAATAAGTTGCGGCGGACGGGATTTGTTTCTTCGTAGATCAGATCCAAGGTTACAACCATTGTAAATTTCACAGCCATGAAGCGCTGACCATATCCAGGGTTACAACCAGAGAATATCCGAAATCAAGAGAAAAAAGCTTCTCAAAATACACGCCTTTAGCCTAAGGTAGAGGACGCCTTTCTTGACCATTAAATTCTTCTCGGTATTAAATTTGGAATGGGATGTGGCTATATAGAATTTACCTCAGCGATCCCACCAGCTGTCAAGGTGTTTCGGTTAGTAGGCAAGAATACACCTTCTGAAGAGTCTATGCCCTTCGATGACGAAACAGCTCCTTCGGACCTAGTCCAACACAATCTTATGATGAACTGGCTTCTCCAGTGAAGTTTCTTTCCAAATTTGTCATATCCTCAGGGATAGCGGTTAGTCCACAGTCGGGGACTCCGTGTTGGAGTTTCACTCCACTGACACCGGAAAGAATAACTAACTCCTAATCATAATAGCTTCTTTGGTAGCTTACCACGAAAAATCTAATAACAACTAATGTTCATTTATTATAAATACAGTAGAACTTGAAGAAGTGACCACCTTCATATGTTGATCACTTGCCTAAAGTTGCCATTTTTTTACAGTCCCGATATAAATCACAGATTTTCCAGACACTTTTGGTTTTGTATTGTGACCACTTCCTTATTGTGACCATTGATCACTTTTTAGCCAAATTTTACGTATCCCATACGTGTGGAGTACATCTTATAATGTGACCATAAAATACTACGCCACATACTAATTCAGACACAAATGTTGCAAAATGCAAAATGAGGCTGAAATAAATGAAGCACTAAGCTTAGTATCGAGATTATATTCTGTATAAACGCATGAAAAATACACATTTTATATTGGTAATTTTTGATTTAAATTAGATAACCTCTATATAGTGACCACCCAAGGGACTGTTCAAAATTGGTCACTTTATTTAATTATTTTTATAACCTGACCAATCGAATAAAGTGATCAATTTTTCACAGTCTCTTGGGTGGTCACTATATAGAGGTTCTACTGTAATTGAGGACATTCTTCTCTCAATCAACACTAAACAAAAAATATTAACACCTACAAGTAAACTGCCATACCCATCCCGATTTCTGACCTCCCATCCCTAAGCTGACTACTGGTGGCTGGACTGTACACTACAGTGTATTAAAGGCTAACCTCCTAAGTCCAGTTCGGTATCCTTCAAAAAGGTGTACTGTTCCTTTGAAGAAGCGAACAAAATTTGGTAACTTTGAATAAAATATCCTATTATTAATTTCTAACATCCATGGGTACGGCGCTAGCACCAATGGGTGCGGCGCTAACACCCATGGGTGTTTAACGCAACACCCATTGCTGTTCCTACAAAAACCATGGGTGTTTTGTGAAATTAAGCCACAAATATGGGTGAAATAAAATGGGTGTTTCGTGAAACACCCATAAATTTAGGATAAGCGTTAGAAACACCCATAGGATTTGCTTAACTAGAGAAGAAAGGGGGCATACTGCTTTTTGCGTCAATGAAATTTCATACAAAAGGAAAACTTCCTCGTTGCCTGCATGTTCGCAGAACTTCTTTGTTTTATCATTTCCAAAAATTATTTAAAAAGGTGTTCTCTATTTCATCTAAAATAAGACTGCGGTTCTTTTTTATTAATAAATATTTATCAAAAATGTTTTAGCAAATAAATGCAAGAAATTTAATTATTAATACCGTACAGTACGTAAATATGTAAGAAGCTGTACCATCTTATTTTGTGATGCAAACTGCTTTCTTGCGAATATTATCGCTACAGAGGAGCCTACTTTGTTTTCCTTTTATTTAACATTTTCGAAGAGAACATCCGTCGTTTAATTGTGAAGTAAACAATTTTTTTCGTATAGATTCAAGCCACGCGAATGAATAACATTTCACAATTTCTTAGGTCAACATCAGTGTCTGCTCGTGGCTTGCTGGTTCCATGAGACCGAAAAAGTCAAATGAATGTTACTCAATGTTATTAAGGTTTCGTATGGTTTTAGATTCTGTGATGTCGTCACGAACAAGAAAACGTGCCTTATAAAAAAAAAAAATTTAAAAAAAAAATAAATCTTGCCGAGTTTGTTTTGAAAACAGAAATAGAGGGGCCTACGTGCGGGCTCACCTCATTTCTTATTCGTGGATCAAGATTCAAGATATGAGGTGGGTATAGGTATACGAGTATCTTACCTGTAGTCGTATATAGCGTATAATGCGACTATAAGCTTTGGATTAAGTGAGCTCACATAATGAGGTCTGAACTGAACCTGAGCAGTATGAGGTGAACAAGAAATAAGTTTTAAGTATCATGTGTACCCTACTATTGAGTTAATGTTTGTTTACTTTTATGAGTCCTGGGTAGGTACGTTCAGTTTATAATTTCTACAGTCTTCTCAGGTTGTTTTTTTAAACTAAATTTTAAAACCGAAACTCGAAGCGAGGGCGAACAAAATGTTGATAGTACTTTATTGTTTAAACTCATCAAGAGTATTCCACGTAGGTATTCAAATTTTATCAAGAGATTCGTAAATTTTTCGAATTAATTTTTGCTTATTCGTTTTATTAATTCATTTAAGTCGGAATAAACAAATCTTTTAGAGTAGGTATACATTCCACTGTAATTCAGAACACCATTAAATATATGCTTGACAAAAGAAGCATTATAATACAACACTATTCAAATTGATTAGTAGTCGATACGATGAAAAGGAATAACAGACTAGTCCGTAACAAAGGCAATAAAGTTAATAATTTCAACAAAAAAATGCTGTGGCATATAAAAGCCAGTATTAGGAAGGTACCTACCATCAAAAAAACAATATGGCTGAGATTTAATTTTAAGCCTATTTGATTCTTACCATTTTTTCCATATGAATTCGATTTTTAAGGGGAGGAATCAGTTAAAAGGCCCGAAAAATGCCTCAATTTCAGGATTTTTTTGGATATAAAATAAATATATATGAAGAAAACTATTAATGGGTTATATATATGTAGGTACAAGTGAAAAATAATTGCGAATTTAAAAAAAAAAATATTGCAGAATGGCGGCTCCACTTCTATGACGTAATGTGCAATCGGCGTGAATTGATGCACGCTGTACCCGCTACAGCCTTCTAAGGCTTCTACATTTGAAAACAAAATTTCAAAAAGCTTATGAAACTAGATTTAATATGTGGAGCGCCAACGTTTTCTGATTTTGAAAAAACGCCCTGAGACTAAAATGGCAGCTATTTGAAAAAAAAAAAACAATTTTAACACCCTTTTTTTGGCTAAAAAACCCGATTACAAAAAAGGTGAAATAAAAAAAAACTCGACGTTGGGGCCCCCCAAATTTAGTTTTTCTTTCTTTTAAGCTTTTATTCATTAAAATCGGTTCATTCGTTAAATGTGTAGAACGTACCGCGCTCCGCAAAAAGTGGTTTCGAGAAAAACGCGTTTAAAGTTTGGCGTTACAAAAAAATCGTATTGAATATCGGCCGACCGTTCCACAAATCGGTCTGTAACTCGTGAAATACATTCGATATTGAAATATCTTTTTGTTCACATATTTTCAACATGTTAAAGATGAAAAATAATTTTTTTTTTTTTTCATCGAGAACTGATATCTCCCCTTAAGGCCCCATGAGTCCGGTACAACAATTTCCTATCCCAGTTCGATTTTTCTTTCTTGAGAGGATTTTAATCGATTGAAATCGTTTTTCGTTCGTGTAATTTGGCGTGGAGAATGCGTCTGCATCGTTCGCTGTCTATCAGCGAACTAATTTTGATTTTACAGAAAGAAATAGTGTTATAGGTTTTCAAATTATTTGAAAAGCATAACGGTTAAAAATCAATAATTTTTTCATTGATTTATCTTCTAGAAACACCAACTAATTATACTATCTATGATACTTTTCAATGAAATTCGGTCTTCTTATGTAATTCTTGCCATGAAAATCGTGAAAAATTGCTTCAGTTTGACTTCATATAATATTAACAAAAATTAATATTTTTTTAAAATTTGATCTATACAGAATCTTCTTTAAGATTTTTGCTAGCATTATATTAATGAACATGACATGTTAATTATTCAAAAAATAGGTAATATGCGTTTAAAAAACTCGGATTTGCGCATTTTAAAAAATGTTCAAGGGTTTTTGTTCTAATAACATTTTTCCCAAATACAGTTTTGAATTTTTTCTCTATACACGACCTCGTTTACAAAGCAGCTAATAAAGCGGTGTAATTTTATTTTGTTTTTTTGTTGCCATTAACGTGAAATATTGGTAAGAAAACAGTCGTAAATCATCAAAATCGCATTTAACGTGCACATGGAGCCTTAAGCTATTTTTGATGAAAAATTCATGCTCACAAAATAAAAAATTTCACAATTTAATTTAAGACTATTCAATTAGCATGCAACGTACCTAACAGTATCTGGTTCAGTTCAGAGCCTTACTATTAGTAGCCATTTTATTTAAACAGATCAATTTCCATAGAATAGTTATTCCTAGTTCTTGACCAAGAAGTGCAGAGTTTTGGTGAAATTCGAATTCTTTTTAAGGGCTACGTTCGAAAACGACGAGCATGAAGAAAAAATTGCAATGCACATAGTTTTTTCAGGGCCTATTTGAGCAGGGACGCAATTTGTGGGGGGGGCGGGGAAAGGAGGGCATTTGCCCCCTCCTGAATTTTGTTTTCTCATATAATATACATAATATACCTATATAAAAAATATATACATTCATAACATCTTGCCCCCCCCCCTCCTGGAAAAAACTGAAATGACGTCCCTGTATTTGAGCTAGGAAGTTGAAATTTGGAATATTTGTGAAGCTATAGAAATCAAAAATATTAGAGGTCATACGCTACTTATCACTAGGTTTCGATCTTTCAAATTTCAAATATAATAAATATTTATTCAATATAATCTAAATTGTTTACAATGTGTGAACTTCAGAGCTAAGAGAACAAGCTTACGCTTTTACAACATTAATAATCATATTATGATAATAGGTACGTTTATGTTAAAATGTTTTCCCTATCAGTTTCTTTTCTTAATATTGGAGGAAAAATTATGAAAAGAAAAAAAAAGCAGTCATCAATCAATGTAATCGCTCTTGTCATGTACGCATACTTCTTTTTTATTTGAATAACTTTAGCGTCTTACCATGGCACTTATCTGTTCTATTTCTATCTACATGAAGGTGTGGATTTATTAAACTCTGCATGTAATAAGAGGTCATTATTAAGAACAAGGCTATTTCAAAAAACAAACTTTTTCTAAGTCTAAACTTTATCAAGTAATTGTTTATCAAATTAATTTGTTATTCAGTTCCATATCACTAGAGAATATGGTGAATTGTGCTTTTAGTCACGTATGGACGGACGACTTTATAAAAAAAAAAAAACATTTTATAGTCGTACATTGTAGGAAATGTGTAAGTGTAACAGTATAAAATTAATTGTTTAATGCATGAGTGAAATTAATTGTATAATTGAATATTACATGTATGAGTCGGCGGAAAAAAAACCACGAAAGGGGATAATTTTTTACAATAACTCCTTTTAGAGGATTTGTCCTCGGCTGCTAGATGTAGAAGCCATACTTTTCAAGTACCTCACTGTGGTACGCACCATCTTGTAAGGAGGCTACGAGTATAGCTTAGATGAGTTGATGGTCATGTCACAGACTATCGATTATTAGTCGGCCGACTTATGGTTCTTGTTTCCTATAGACGTTTCTGCTTATGGTTCAGTATTACTGCTAAAGCTTATATTACTTATAAAAATAGAAAACTATTTACTATATGGTGGTAGGTATTTATAATAAATATATAAGCATAACTACTAACGCTTATAATCGCTTCTTGAAACTTTCCTGTCGTGTTTCAGGCACTCAAATCAACAAGAAAAATGCGATCTTATTATAAGATGAAAGGACTTAGTAATTCCTATAACCTTATTGTCAAATACTACAAGATCTAATTTACATCTAATCGAAAGAGCTGAACTGTAAGAACCTATAAATGTTCTATAGGAGCCTTATGAAATTTTTGCAATTAGTTGAAGCTATGTTCTAGACTCTAGAACAATCTAGAATTTAGAGTGTTTGTTAGTTGGATTATTTCATTCAATTTGCCGGATTAATAGAAGAACTGATTACTGTGTCAATACACAGAAATGCTATCGTGTTTAACTTCTAAGACACCAGTGGTTTAGAGCGTGGTACTTCTCGTAGACTAGACTATTATACCAAATCAATGAGACAACCAAACTCTATAAATTTTTGTTTTTATGCTGCTTATGTCGAAAACGTACCTTCCACCTATCTGAACAATAAAGTAATTGAAATAGTATGTAAAACTAAACTAAAATATAAATATGCAAAGATGTTTCAAGTAACCCGTCGAGGCTTACTCTGCTGTTCCACGTCTGAAACAGATTGGTACTGTAATGTTAGACGTAATTTCTAAATGTGCTTCCACATCACTTTCATTGTTCCTCATCCAGGGCTGTGTTTTTTTTTTCTTTATCGCATTTTTTTTTTCATAGGGATTAATTCATTGAATCCTTTTAAATTACGTCGTTGTAATGTGCTTGTGACGGATGTCTCCCGGTCACGTTTAAAAGAATGTATTTGCGTATCCTTAAGGACTATACAAACGGGTTGAGGAATACCCACTGTTTGTTTTAAAAATGGAAAATGGAATCTTCGGTACTACTCAACCTCCAAGAGACGCACCTGACGCAATTGTTGTGCTGGTATTGACAGCCTACCAGATGAAGCCTTCTGTAGACACAATTCCTGGCTCAGGCGAGATGTCAAACATATATGACACAACGCCCTGTAAGAACATGCGATCATATCATTCCTTCTATTTAAATTGTTTATGGTACCTAGCTCACGGAGATACGCAACATTTTATAGGGAGGTACAGAGATTCGAGTATGGCTTAGATTAGAAGATTTGGGCATGTAAGAGACTACTGACTTTTAGTCGGCCGACTTAAGGTTCTAGTTTTCTAGGGGCTTCTGGCTCAGAATTACTGCTTTACTACTCTTTTTGCATACATTTTCTAAACTTTTCTGCACTAACTATTCTTAACAACATTTGACGTCACAGCAATGACACAAACTCAAACTCAAACAGTTGGCTGGTCCCCCACTAATTTTCTACACTTTTCTGCACTCACTCGAGAGCTAGTGCGAAAAAGTGCATACAATAAGAACAGACCTATTGTAAGCAACTGTGTCAAATATTTGAACCAATATGTGGAGTATATCAAAGTGTTAGTAAGGAAGGTATTTTGAAGTTAGTTTCTATCCATTTAAGGTAAAAGATAATTGAAACTCACTCTTAGGACCGTCGAAGATATTCCTGACTTTTCCAGTAAGAGGGAGTCAGACTTACTGTCTCTAAGCAAGTACATCCCACCTTGACAAAAAGTTCCCGGAATTTATTGAGAAAATTAAAAAAAACAAGTTTATTCATCTAAATTTTTATTGTCCCCTTCAAAGTAATCCCCATCGATTGCAACATACTTATGCCAGCGCCTGATCCAATCCTCGAAACATTTTTTATATTCGGTTTTCGGTATGACCATCAGTGCACCCTGCGATTTTTCCATTACTTCCTCTCGGCTGCTGAAACGCGTTCCCCGTAGTGGTTTTTTGACTCGATTGAACAGATAGAAGTCACAGGGAGCCAAATCAGGTGAATTTGGTGGCTGTTGGATGATATTTGTTGCTTTTTTCGTCAACAAATTACGAATAATGATGGCACTGTGCGACGGTGCGTTATCATGGTGCAAAATCCACGAGTCTTCTGCCCACAATTCTGGTCTCTTTCGGCGAATTGCTTCACGCAAACGTCTCATAACGCCCAAATAATACTCTTTGTTTACTGTCTGGCCTTCTAAGAAAAATTCATGATGCACTATACCGTTGTAATCCATGAAAACCGTGAGCATTGCCTTCTTTTTTGACTGAAATCGACGTGGTTTTTTTGAACCACTCGTGCCACTGGTAAACGACCGTTTTCTTTAGAGAATCGTTGCCGAAACACTTTTCTAACATATCCAACGTTCGCGCACCATTAAATCCGTTTTTTACGCAAAATTTAATACAAGTTCGTTGTTGTAAATTTAAATCCATTTCTAAAATTGTAAAAAATCGACAACACATACAGAGATAGATGTACTCTTGGCTACGTAACTTTTACAAATGTCAAGTTATGACGCTAAGATTTAGAGGGAATGTCAACAACAGATGTGCCAACTTAACAAAAAAAAACAGAACTCAAATCGGAACAATAAAAGCGCCACACGGTGGTTATTCCGGGAACTTTTTGATCAAGGTTGTATAATGCAAGTGTTTCAATGGGATATTTCTAAGGATATTTTTCCTCAATCATCTTAAAATTAGGGACAAGGTGTCGTTAGACACACTTCGATTTGATGAAATCAAATCCAAAAACACTGAGCACAATCTCTGTGATTGTGTAATAACCAGATTCTGAATGGATTTACTCTGACCTATGAGAACATGTCGAAGACTCCCCTGGCCCTGTGTGAAACCATCTCCTTCCTGAAGGTAATAGATACGATCTAGGGATCAGATAAGAAATTTAGACCCAAATAATAACATAAGTATTCATAATTTGGACAGTTTAATTTTCAACAGTTAGTTGATTGGTGTATAAAGTAACTTCAACTTTCTAGATCAACGCGTTCTCGAGTTATTGTGCATTTGGTTCGATCAAACCCAATTCGGTCATTGCTGCCATCACTGAGTTAAAAAATAATAGGTGTATTGTAGAAACAACATTTGAGTCTGTGACTACGGGTTACAATTTAACATAGAAAACTAAGTTAATAAGCTAATACAGGGTATTTCCAACTCCAAAAACACCACCATAAAAATGTTGCCTACAATCTAGGAGTCCGTAATTCTGGAACGCGATAAGATACGCGAGGTCGGTCTTATCAGCTTATAAATTCGAATTATGTCCCAGTATTATAAATGCATGAGTTATTTTTGGATACCATCGTTAAAAGGAGAGTATGCCGAGCTTACTTCATAGATTTAAGTCAGCGGCCTAGTTCTCCGTTTCAGTGAACATCATACATAATCCGTAAGATCTACAGTGTTAATCGAGCTATGAATTTACTAAAAAATCATTATCAAATTGAGACTAGGTAAATAAATAGGTAGGTAAGGTACATACAGACGTAATATTCATTAATTGAAACAAAAATAAAAGCATGCCAACTAACAGATCATAAAAAGGAAAAGTCATTATTCAAACTGAAGATTTTTTTATTTTTTTTCAGAAAAGATAATAAACTTAAAAATTTACAATGTGCATAAAACTTACTCATCTAGGAAAATTTTAACGTCTTCTTGAGCTTAATGACGGCTTTTTGTATTTCATTACTGCTCTATTATTTTTCGTAGAAATTTCTGTGAATTTGTGGCAAACGTAATACCAAGCGAAAAACATCTACGGAAATTGTGAGTTTCCATGTCGATCTTTTTTCTTTGCTTTTTGCAGCATTGCTGTAATCAATTCTTGGTGGTTTATTTAAGTTTTTTTTTTCACGATATCTTCATAAGCATTTTCGCATTATCAAATAGAAAGTCATCGTAAGCTCAAACGACACTAGGAGGCATAAAGTGATTAGAAAGTTGCTTAGAGTGTGGGCAAACGTCTTGTTGCTTATATGAAAAATCATGTCGCCATAATACAACTAAAAGAAAAAAAATTAGATGGTTATATCGAGACGATAATTTCATGCCCGTAAGAGTTGGAAGTTAATTAAGTAGTTAGTAAGTTGTCATTTTTATGCGTTAGTGGCTAAGATTTGTTTGAAGCTTTAAACGGAGTTACGAGGACGACGGAATGATTTCCACGACGGAATGATTTCCACGACGGAATATATTTTATGGCAAGAGAATTAAGGGAGTGACATAATCAATTTTATTTATAATTTATTAAAAATGCAAACTAGAAAAAATAGGAAATATTTTTAAAAATTAAATACGTAGAGCAAAAAGAGCCTTAATGCAAAAGTAAATCAGAACAATCGCCTATATTTGATTTTTTTTTACGAATAGACGAAGTAAGCTCCTAGAAGTGACCAACTTTTTAGGAATGGGGGTGTGAGGCGAAGGTGGGGGAAGCGTTTTAGACGAAAAATTTTGGTTTCTAGATCTCAGCAACCGCTTATATTAGGAGGCTGAAACTTGAAATTTCTATAGAGCTTTGATAGTGGACCCATTTGCAAAAAAATTACTGATATGGGTGAAGGTTTGATTATAAAGATTGATAAATAAAGATTGCTCAAAGTAAAATCTTTGAAGGGGGTGGAGGAGCACGGAAGTGTAAGGGATTCGAATTTTTCAAAAATAACACGTTTCACATTTCAATAACAGTGTAAGGTAGATGCTTCAAATTTTTACCAGAAGTAGACCTAATAGAACCCTAGTAGGGAAAAAAAATTGGGGGTGTAGGTGTAGAGGGTGTAGAGGGTGAGAAGGAAAAAATTCCGATGTTTATATCTAAAGAACCTATAATGATAGAGAGCTGAAACTTGGAATTAGATAGACCTATAGTAGTGGCAGGTGGAAAAATAAATTTTTTTTAGGGGTAGTATGGTACGGGGGTGGGAGATGTTTTTTTTTAACTTTAGAACGACTTGTGCTAGGAAATTGAAACTCGGTACGTATATGTAAATCAACTAGAAAAGTAATTCTGATAAAAAAAAAATCGAATATTCATTGGCGTTCAGAAGGAGGGGCAAAAAAAATTATCAGTTTATATAAAATGCATATATTTTCACGATTTTTGTCATATCTACTAGGTCTTTCCAAATATAGAATTCATTTTTATTCTACGGATTCTTCATACCTCGAAAGTGTTTTAAAAATTTTTTGAAATTCGACCCCTAAGAGGGTGTAAAGTGGTTGTATACTTTTCATGAATTCCACCATATCTATCAGGTCTGATCAGAGATCGAATATCTTTTCACTTACACGGGCTTGTTTAAAATTCACCTATTTTTAAAAATTTTTATTTTTCAACCTCTAGACCGTATCCCGGAATATGACCCAATTATATAATTCATATGTTACACGCCGCTTCCCGAACTTTTTGTTAGGTTTTCAGTCACATGATAACATATGTACATCGCATCCCCGAATTGAACGCGTTCGGAACTTCTGCCGGAAAAATAATAAATTTGCGCCCAGACTGTTGGCAGATTTTTTAGAATGTTTCAATTTCAATATTATCAAAAAATAATAATAAAAAAAAAACATAATTATTACAGTACCTACACTTTATAATAATTTATTTCTTGGAGGTTCTAAGATATCAATTCAAATATCCTTGAGTTAGAGTTTTTTTTTCAAGCTAGATGTCAAGGAAAAGACATGTAAACAATTCTCCAAATTTTTCTACTGCTATATAATTATATACACCAAAAAAACACTAATTGATTAACAAGTAAATGTTAAAATACTTACACATACTCATAAATTATATAGTTCAAGGAATACCTTAAAAAAAACTCGCATCGTAAATAAAGAGTCATTTTTTTTTTTTAAATGACATAAAAACTGCATGAGGTGTGATCATTTTATGAACTGTTTTTGTCATTGAATTAATTTCCAAATGCCGAACAGTGTAGAAACTTGTTTTCTCCACGTTGATTTTGTGACTCATAGTGCAAATTTACTACATAGTAAAACTAACAGGAAATTAGTGCGCGCAAAATAAAAAAAAATATACAAGACCCAAAAAATTACTACGTTAAATCAAAGTTTTTTTTTTTTTGGACCAAGGTATACTTACCTCGTTTGTTTTTCTCTATGACACAATTTCACAATAGTTTGCAATAAAAAGCCAACGACGATATTACTGTTGATATCCCTTCTAATTAGCATTTACATTTATTATTAATTTATTCAACGTTCGCTGACTGACCCATAAGCAGCTTAATTAGATAGCGGAAGATAAGATTTCCTTTGTATATCTTTTTAAGCGTTGAGCATCGAGGGCTTACCATGTTACAACTACATGTGGTTAGTAACAATCAATTTCGTCACTCATAACGATATTTGGGCATAGCAACAGCCGCATAACTCACTAACTAAAAAAAAACCACCATAATGATGACCTTACAGTAGCAACAAACAGCCAAAGTAAAGATATGAGTCAGCGCGTATTTAATTCGAAACGAGAGCTTTAATCTTCGGAAAGATCTCGTAACTTTTATTAAGTGACGTAGTCAAATTCATAGTATTTAGTGTGACGACAGGTTGTAATAATACATTTTGGTAGTTCCCCAAGGTAATGACGTACTCGTCCGTCTACTTTTCATAGTAGTTTCCATTCGTTAGTTGATGGAATTTTTTTTTTATTTGTAAGTTAGATAAAATCTATATTAATAAACTTAACATAAATTTCCTGATCTGTGGATCCCACAATAACACGAGAAATTCGTACATTAATGTTTGTTAGGGTCGAGAGGAAAATAAAAAATAAATTTCATAAGAACAACAAATTTAGATTTTGTACATTTTAATTTAGTTGAGTTCAAGTCTTTTTTAAAAACCATAATAAGTTTTTGCTGTTGTTGTAGCTTACTATAAATGTTCTTTATACTCTAGATGAAATCATATAGAGTATTATAAGTTTAATTTAGCCCAAAAGTTTGTAACGCATAGAATCAAACCTCGGACGAAAAAAAAGGTGTAAATTTTTTTTTGTTTACTTGTGGTCAAAAACTTCAAATCCGCTTGACGTCCGTCCGTCCGTCCGTCCGTCCGTCCGTCCGTCCGTCCGTCCGTACGTCTTTCTATCCGTTATCACGATAACTCAAGAACGCCTTCACCTAGGATCTTGAAACTTTGAATCTGGGTATCTGGTTAAATTTGTAAGGCCAAGTTCGTTAACGGTCAAAATCGTCCCACTCCTTCGGGTAGCTGCCATACAAAATTTCCTTGAAACACGTGCTCAAGAATATTGGTCGATAGCTTCAGAAGGGTTTAAGCTACACGTCATTGAAATTTTGTATGTGTTATTTTTCCAACAGTTTGAGCGGCCCCTGTATTTCATCTAGCTAAAGTATGTGAGCTACGATTGAAGAATATCCGATTAGTCCTTCATGTAGCTGTCATACAAATATCCTGTCAAAATGTCTTCACTTAATTTACGAAACTCACTATAACTCGAGTAATCTTTTAGCTACGAATTCGGGATTTGGTACAAACTAGTTTTGAGTGAAAACTAAGTTCGAAGTTACTAGTCAGAGAAATTCTTTTACTCCTTACGGTATCTTCCATACAATCCTTTAAACATGTATGTGTTCAACAATATTTTCCGATAACTTTTGAACGCTCCCAGCTACGAATTTGAAATTTTGCACACATTAATTTTGGAATGGTTCCAAGGAAAAGGATAAATATGTTAGAAATCGAGTGAGTCCTTCCTGTGAAAGTCCTTGAAAAATATTTTTTTTTTTCGGTGCCTCTCTCAGTTTAAGATGTGAAATTAAACGCTGAATATTGTTTTTTTTTAGGTTTGAGTAGCAATCATATGGGATACAACATGTACTTTATATACAACTACAATATAAACCGGAGTTCTTTCTGTATTTCATCTAGAGTATCATACAATTGGCTTGCAGCCTATCGTGACTGCTGTATGTTTTTTTTATCCAATTTTACTTTATTATTTATTAGATAATAATATAAGTATTGTGATCGACCTGATATTTAAAAAAAAAATACTACCCCGAAATAAACAAACTGGTATTATTTACTAGACTAGTATTGAAGTCGTTTCATGGTATACAAATTCGATATTTTCACCTAGTATACTATGCATTTTCCTGCTGGTAGTGCCATTCCCCAATTATGTGGCGGGTATCGCAACTAAATGTCGTAGCTTGCTCATATCAGACACTGTCAAATCATATATATGTGGAGTGTATCATATGCAGCTAGTTTCAATACCATGGTTTGTATGTTAGCTGTGTATCAATGGTATTACGCTAAAAAGCTAAATCTTGGTGTGTATGTACCATATATTAGTGATGTGGAATTCAATTACTTTTCAGTAACGAATAATTACTGAATACATCAACTTCTGTATTCGATACTTCTTCAAATACTTTATCAACCATGAATCTCGTGGCTTAGTATTCAATTACTTCAGTATTCGATGTTCAAATACTTTACCCAGCTAAGTAAAATATGTTGTGTTTGATTTGACATGTACCATTGAATGGTATTTGAAATGAGGTAATATTGAATACTTTTCAAAAATGGTATTCGATACCGTGTAATTCAGGCGCGAACGCAGTGGGTGGTTTTGGGGGTTCAAACCCCCCCCCCCCCCCGAAATGATGTAGTTTCATACTCAAAACTAAATGTAACTTGCACTCAACGAGTAAATTTGTATGACCCCCCCCCCCCCCCGAAATAATTATTTGTCTGAAACCAACCCCCCCCCCCCCCCCCGAAATATTTTTCTGCGTTCGCGCCTGTAGTAATTGTTTAAAGTATCGAATACTAAGTAACGAATAATTACTTTTTGCACGTCTCTAATGTATATGTATCATAGAAGTAATTAAACCAAAAATAAACTAATAGGGTAGCATAAAGCCCAGCCCAAAATGAACATCCGAATGTGGCAAAAATCGCAATGTGCCATTCACTGGGACTCGAAAGCGGGCAACGGACACTCTATGCCGAAGCATTCGGATTAAAGAACATCTGATTATCTGAAATTAAGGAGACATCAGACCCGAACCCTAATGGGAGCTCTGACTGTACATTGTAACATGAGGAAGCATAAGAGTAGGATTGGTCTCTGAGAGATAAAAATTTGCGGATGACGAAGACAAAATACCAGACCACATCCTCTGTGAATGTTAAGGACTTACTCACAAAAGACTTCATCACTTTGATCAGGGTTTCATGGAACCATCGGAGTTCCTGACCATTCCTCTTTGTAAAATACTAAGCTTCATTGAAAACGCAGGGATTGAAGAGGAATCATAGATAATCCGTCACGTCACAGTGGCAGAGGTTAACCAGACCAACCCCATTTCCTAATCGAATTGAATCTACGTACGAATCGTACGGTCACGACGGTTGGGAGCCACAAATCTAGGTTATAAGAAGGACCCCCTTCTTATAACCTAGATTTGTGGCAAAGGAATAAATACAAATCGCAGATCCATGCCACGAGTGGGGCTCTGATGGCAAATTAAGAAGTCATCGTTACAAAACGTTGCTTTTCTGATTTGCTTCATTGAAATGCTTTCGTGGACCAGTTTTCTTCTGCTGGAAGTAACACCACACAGCACGCAGTGAAATGTAATTCGAAACTCGAAAGATTCTTCTATTACCAACTGGTCGTTTTTTGTTGGTTGTTTCTATTCGTACCTTGACGAACCAGACAATTGTCTGACTTTTTCACTTCACAAAGGTGTAGAGTTGTGTTGTGTAGTTATGTTTCGAATGTATGGCCGAGTTTCTACCACGGCCTCTACTGGCTTTTGGCTTTGTTCAAAGAAACCCACCGTTCCCTCCACTGAATAGGAGGTCTGCATGGAACATAATATCAGACGTTGGGTTAAGCGTTGAGACGACCGCCTATGGCCGCTATCGTATACCCAGTTTTAGTTTATTTTGCTGTACTCTATGCCGCTGTATATTCACAGTAGTACCTATCTACATACATGCCTACCTTCGATTATATGAAAAGGTGTATTATTCCGCTCAACTAAGTGGAAAGCATCTGCCGTCAGAAAACACATAATGCGACGAGTATGTAGGTCGTCCTGTATGTTGTGAAACCGGTTGGATAAAGCACAAAGGTGACTCTACAATCGACAATCGAGAATTACATCTTGTAACTGAACCAGAGGCCTTTCAGGATAGTGTGGTATGACTCTTCTTTAATGTCTACGAACTACGCATCCATTAAAGCATTTGAAGTGAAAATCAATAAAGGCGTTCTCTAGGATCCCTTTTAAAATACTGTGACTTTTTTATTACTTTTTTTGGCTCTTTAACGACATTTGACTTCCGTTCCGTTAAAAAAGCGGCTTTGATTTATTAAAGACCATTCCTATTTTTGAAGTTAAATCACACTAAAAAATAAAAAAAATTCTCAATAGTCCGTAATATTATTATTTTTCGGAACAAAGTATAGAAAACAGCTCTTTTGGACCTAGTTCAACACAGTTTCAAAACCGGCTTCTCCAGTGAAGGTTTTAGGTTTGTCATGTCCTCAATAGCAGTAGCCAGGACAGTAATCAATCCTAGTCGGGATTTTTGTATTAGTGTTTCATACATGAAACTCCTCTGGCGTATTCTTCTTCAAGTCTTTTAAAGTAATATAAAGTAATAATATCGTAAAATCCTGAAATCGGTTTTTAGCTGATTATATTTCAAACCGTTTTACTGTGATCGATCTGAAATTTCAAAAAAAATTTGCTACCCTGAAATTTTTTATTTTTACGTTTTAGGTTTCAAAAAATTGTCTATCTGTCCGCCGTAAACGCCGTACGCAAAACTGTTTGAAAGTGCGTAGCTCTCAAACCCCTTGAGATATAAAGTTGAAATTTTATTGGTAGGTAGAATGGGTGAACCTCTTCGAGTGGTATATTTCGTATAAATGGGGGTGTGAGGGGAGGAGAGGAGGAGCGTTTTAGATGAAAAATTTTGGTTTCTAGATCTCAGCGACCGCTTATGCTAGGAGGCTGGACGTTGGAATTTATAAAGTACATACTATGATAGTGGACCCATTATAAAATAGTCGATAGTGGTTGAGGGGTGTGCGAGTGGGTGGGATGCGTCCAAAACGCTTGAAAGCTGGGATTGAAACAATTTAAAATCCATATCTCCTGATGTCAGACGGCTGAAACTTTGTAGTTGCCTTAACAGATACTAGGAGATTAGAAACAGGAGAGTGGTGAAAAAACTTTGAATTACAATATCTTTCTTCTCAATTATTCCATGAAGATAAAATTTGGTTTCAGTATATGGAATTACTAATGGAGTCTGCTCAATGTAAAAATTTTTGGGGGAACGTGAAGCGCGGAAGTAGGGGGACAATCATATTTCAGGAAATTAAATTTGTATATCCCAAGAACCGTATCAGATATGATCTTGAAAATTTTACAGAAGTTAGGACCAGTAGACGACCTCTAGCGGAGACAATTTTTGAAGGTATGGGTTCAGGGAGTAATGGTGGGAGAGGATGAAGAAAAAATTCAGATTTTAATTTCTCGAAAGCCGCAAAGAATAGAAAGCTAAACATTAAAAAACTGTATGGAGCTACTATAGAGACGTCCGAGTTAAATTTGTTTGATAGGCTTAGCAAGGTACGCTTTTTAATGTCTCAGAAACGGCATATGCTAGAAAGTTCAAACTTAATATGTAGATATGCTACTAGAATAAACTTAACTAAAACTAAAAAAAATCAGCCAACAGTCTGGACGCAACTTTATTATTTTATGGGTTGAAGTCCGAAACGTGTTCAGTGCTGAGATGCGGTGTAGGGTACTATACGACTGACAACCTAAGGAATAACCAGGAGATTATTTGAGACGTGTCAAGGGATTGTTTTCCCGAAATCAGCCATATCATGTCTGAATAGATATTGAAGAACATTTATACTTTCACGGGCTTTTCATATATTTGTTTCCGTTTGAATTCCGTTTGCATGATTTTTCCTTTTCAATATGGTGGCCCCAAGGTGGTGTAAAGGTATACAATACGTGTTCATGAATTCCATAATTTTTAGAAAGTCTGATGAGATATCGAGTTGTTTTTTCTTCCTTGGTTTTTCTTCCCTAGGATTTTTAGATACACAGCCAAGGGAGTGAAAGGAGTTGCATACGTTTTCATAATTTTCGACATATGTACATACATGTATTTCGTATGTCTGATTGAGATATAAAATTGGTTATTAGTTCTTATTACATGAAATACCCGTAGAAGTATTTCATGTAATCGCCTGAAAACTAATTTCACGATTTTTCACAATTCAACCTCCCAGGGGATGTGCTCATACTTTCACAAATTTGTTTGAAATCCAACTCAATATTTGATGTAATGGGTTTATATATGACTTCACGAATTTCGTCATATCTCTAAAGTCTGGTGAGACAGCAAACTTCTTTGAGCTTTTAGTGTAATCGCCTAATTAATTTCAGCTCACAAATATTCTTAGTTTTTAGAAATTCTTGATAAAATAACCCCTTTTTTTAAATCGTGTTAAAATCCACGATCCAATCAATGGCATCATTACTCTGGCTATCCAACAAAAGAAACTTTTAATTATCACAGGTCTTTAGTTATTCAGTGTTTTTCTACGATGATTTTATATGTAGTTTACTACAATACACTGATTGCTACTGCATGCAGCGCTGCATTTGTTGGATCAATAGATAGTGAAGCGCAAAAAAAAAAGTTTGTTTAATATTTTAAAAAAAATAATAACATATCCTTAGCCGCGTAAAGCGAAGCATTATTTATTCAATCATGTCCTTACTTCGCTTACACCAATGATTAATTTCTACTATCAAAAGCATGAGTCCATGGATGACGCTTCATCTATTTCAGGTTTCTTTGTTCGAAGCGAAGCCTGCGTCAGCAAGTGAGTATCGTAATATCGATTAAAGAAATACATATTTGTTTGAATGTATGTTTATCTTGTATTTATATATTCATAGATATTTTCGTTCTCATTTAAACGGTGGAACGGGTACGGCATGCGATTAATAAAATGAATATACGCTTCTACGCAGGTACTTGCCTTTCCATTCGTTATTATTGTGTTTATGATGTTTCACGGCCATGTTTTAATAGTTTATCATTATGTACATAATAAGTAGGTGTGTACAAAAACGCACTATCCGTACGTTTCTTTATTTTCAGTAATAATTTAGCGAGTTATCTTTTCTATCTGTGAACATAAATAACATGCATGACGCGTGCAACATGTGTGACGCGTTTTCATGTGAATATTTTTATTTCCGGTGTATTGTTATTAAAGACAAGATTGTTGATCTCTTATTCTATTTATGCCTTTTTTATAGTTCCCCAGAATTGTGGACATTTTTCACTTATCGTACAAAAGCACAGCTTTAGTGAAGGTAAATCTGCGTTTACACGGTGACATGTTTGCAATAGTTGTTGTCATGAAAGGTACTATCCTCATAACTCTCATCATGCCTAAACTCCATGATACTTACTTTCGCACTATCATAATAGCACTCTACAAAACATTATCATGTTTGACGAGATAGTTGATAGCACTATCGCGAAATGAGAATTACATATAAGTTCAATTCAATGTACAGAACGGAGCCTAGGACGAAAAATGATACAATATTTCATGTCCAGTAATGGTCAAACACCAAAGCTGCTTGATTGTCTGGATTTTACAAAATTAAGAGTGGTCTACCCCTTTATGGAGGTGCACTCTTGCCAGACTATATTTCTGTTCAATATATATTCTAGTATTAATTTTACCCCCCTATTCAGGACCGAGTCACAAGTCACAAAGTAGGCCGAAAGTCTCAATTTTGTATGAATTTTGTATTAATTGAGACTTTTTTGATAAGATACTCTGATCCTGAATAGGCCTGTTAGACTAAATTCAAAGTTTTAGTTAAATCATAAGGATTCTGCTTACCGTTTTCCTTTAACATCAATACCAATAACTACTCCTATATAGTTACTAGCTCACACTAAACTAATGTTCCCAATACTTGTAGAGGCGACAGCCTGACCACTTAAAGCAATGTTATCATTTAAGAGAAATTTACATTATTGGAAATAAATATAAATTTGAATTTATGTACATATATGAGCCGATGATTTTGAAAGTGAAATAAGTCCATTTCGTTTTTAAATCGACGTGCTTAACGGTTTACGTTTTAACATGTTTAAATATATTTATGCCATCTTTCAGGAAAATTTACTTGTATTTGTTAAAAGTGTGATGAAACAATTGCATCAACAGATTCTCAGAAAGTTGCTTCGTGTTGTATAGAATAATGTTACAATGTCACAAAAAATATTTTTTTCAAAATGGACTTATTCTACTTTCAAATACAACGGCTCATATATTCTTGCGAAGTGTCATTAAAATCCATCGATTACTTCTACGGAAATCGAAAGTTCAATCGATTATTCGTCCAACTTTGGGGAGTGTTTCACCCCTTAAATGCTCACGACAGCCGATAAATTCGTATCCCTTAGTCCGAGTTCTAGTACATATATGACATTTTTCAAAATCGACGTGGACACTGGGGAATGTTTTCCTTGTTAGTCAGACCTAGGAGATACGCCGAAATTCGTGAAAACGTATAAAACTCCCTAACACACCACCTCACTTCATTACTACAGATCTTTATAAAAAAAAATTAAAATAAACAAAGTAAAAGTCTGCGAGCAGTGTGTGACAACTTTATTTTTTTTTGGTTCAAAGTCCGAGACGCCGTTTTAATAAAGATTCCGTTGAAGTGAAAACCAATTCAAAATAAATACGGAATTCGTGAAAACATATTCAACCCTTTTTCCCTCTCTTTTGTAGTGAAATGCGACAAAATTGATTTTTCATCGTTTGCTTAAAGAGCAAGTAAATGTGAAAGCGAACTCTTCATTTTGTCGGAACTTGGATATATCGCAAAATTCGTTAGAAAGGACTTTTCTCTCTCTTTCGGGTTAAACAGCACTTTTCACTCTCTTTCAGGTTAAAAATTTAAAAAACAAAAATTAAATTGATTGTGCTGTACCTTGGACCGAATGTACCGCGGTCCAAACGTCAATTGCAACTAAACTTTAACTGCTGAAAAAAAAGTTTCTTCAATGAAAGATTGCCAAATGCGTAGGCTTAAGTTTCAGTTTATTAAAGCGAGCCTAGAAGATAAATTAATTAAGATAAAACAAAAGAAGTGATTTTTGGACATAAAAGTATTTATTTGTTAGTTCAGTTATTGTTTTTTTTTTTCTAAGTCGTGTATAATTATTTCTACTACTCGTATATAGCAGTTTTAACTGGTAAGACAATTAATTCATTGTGGTCTTGACCGTAAATTTAATCCTTTCTTACCATTAGAAATAATAAAAAAAATATGTTTGTAGTAATGGGTGATGGGATGTACCTTGGACCGTTTTTTTGGTTGTACCTTGGACTATCTAAGCTACATACATTAAAAAAAAAATTTAACCAAAAGGGACTTTCTTGCTGAAATTACACCCGCAGAGGTAGTAGCAGACAGTAGCGAATCCTCTTTTACACTACTGTTTATTTCAGCTAGACAAACCATTTTCTAAAGTTGCTAATTCTTATTATGAGTTTATTTTGTTTTTTTTTTTAAATTTATAATTTTACTTGATTTTTCTTTACAAATAAAAATAAAATAAAATTAAATAAAAGAACATTATACTATTTCTCAGGATTTCGACTTTAAAATTGAATTATTTTTTATAAGGTCCAAGGTACAACTAGCAGCGGACCGAGGGTTTATGTAAAATTTGGACCGAGGTACAGCACCTTCCCCTACTCGTTGAAATGAGAATCATAATCAGACTAATATACATATAAAAAAAATCGGAAATTTAAGGATATATCGCGAAATTTGTAAAAACGTAAACAACCCCCTTCATATACCACCTTGATTAAAAAGTTCCGGAATAACCACCGTGTGGCGCTTTTATTGTTCCGATTTGAGTTCTGTTTTTTTTTTTTTTGTTAAGTTGATACATCTGTTGTTGACATTCCCTCTAAATCTTAGCGTCATAGCTTGACATTTGCAAAAGTTACGTAGCTAAGAGTACATCTATCTCTGTGTGTGTTGGCGATTTTTTACAATTTTAGAAATGGATTTAAATTTGCGACAACGAACTTGTATTAAATTTTGCGTAAAAAACGGATTTATTGGTGCGCGAACGTTGGAAATGTTGGAAAAGTGTTTCGGCAACGATTCTCTAAAGAAAACGGTCGTTTACCAGTGTCACGAGCGGTTAAAAAGTGGTCGTGAGTTAATCGAAGATGATGAACGCACAACGGTGTAGTGCATCATGAATTTTTGCCAGAAGGCCAGACAGTAAACAAAGAGTATTATTTGAGCGTTATGAGACGTTTGCGTGAAGCAATTCGCCGAAAGTGACCAGAATTGTGGGCAGAAAACTCGTAGATTTTGCACGATGATAACGCACCGTCGCACAGTGCCATCATTATTCGTAATTTTTTGACAAAAAAAGCAACAAATCCAACAGCCACCGAATTCACCTGATTTGGCTCCCTGTGACTTCTTTCTGTTCAATCGAGTTAAAAAACCACTACGGGGAACGCGTTTCAGCAGCCGAGAGGAAGTAATGGAAAAATCGCAGGGTGCACTGATGGTCATACCGAAAACCGAATATAAAAAACGTTTCGAGGATTGGATCAGGTGCTGGCATAAGTGTGTTGCAGTCGATGGGGATTACTTTGAAGGGGACAATATAGGTAGATTTAGATGAATAAACTTGTATTTTTAATTTTCTCAATAAATTCCGGGAACTTTTTGGAAGAAGGTGGTATACTACCACTTCGGGTATGAATACAGTGTAACCCGTTTATAACGTACCTTGAGGGCACCACAAAAGTAGAACGTTATACCCGATAGTACGTTAAAACCAACATAACAACCTTGAGAGGTTGTTTCTGTATTAGAACTTAACAAAGATACGTTATAAAAGTGCACTTTATAAGCGGGTTGATCAAATTTCTTATACTGCTTTCTAGGTCTTTCCGTTAAGAGTCTCCGCAGACGTAAAATCTAACTAGATACCTTACCAAACCTAAGAGATATGGAAAAATTTGTAAAAACGTTTATATCCCCATCAAATATTGCAAAGTCCTGGATTTCATTTTTGGCTACTATTACATACAAAACCCGTACAAGTAAAAACCAATTAGATATCATCTCTTCAGACCTAAGAAATACTACGAAATTCACTCACTTCACCAAAAAATCTGTCTTCTTACTAAAACTACTTTTCTAGTACGTCTATATTTCTGTATCAAGTTTCAACTTTCAAGCATAAGCTGTTCCTGAAATAGAATAAGACCTACAGAGCGTGCTTCCACCATAAAAGTTATTATTTTCTTTTCGAACAGCTTCCCAACTAAAACAAAAAGGATAATGTTGCCTGAAAACTGCTGGTGGACCTCCTTACCCAATGTGCACTACATCATGTGTTATGTGTATCACTAAATTAATTCTATAAATAATTTACTAGAAAAAAAAATCATTTCAAATGTTTAATGAATTTTTTGACTCAACTAAAAATAAATTGTGCCTATGGTAACGTAAGAAACGTTTGACAGCGGTAAAAAAAAATTTAATGAACTTTTTTAATCAAATAAAATGTATAAAAAAAACTAACTTACCTCGATCGCATCTTGCAAGTAATCTGGGCTCAGAGACATAAAGTTTTTTCATCAACACCTTCAATCGTCGTCTGGTTACTCTTCGGCTTCATCTTTACTCTTTTGATTGTCTTGAAAAAGACATTTGTTTTTAAGTTTTTGCTTTCTTATTTTTTACTCTTTATTTATTCATTTGGGGGGAATTTGGAAGGTTAAGTAGGTAGGGAGTGGGGGAAGGAAAAGGATACAAAAAGGATGGGAAAACAGTCTGGACGGGCAAATGGAATTGTTTGTTTGTTTTTTTTTCAGGAATTTTGTATTATCAGCGAAAAACATTGTTTTCTCGTGGAGTATAAAGGTAAATACAATTGGTTTCATATTTTATTTTTCTTCTTCTTCATTTATTCATAAGGAATAAAAATCATGTTTGTTTTAAAATCACATTTGTTACATTCAAGTTTTAAATTTTTTTTTTCTTCTTCTTTTGTTAACATCTTGTAAAAATTTACTTGGTTTTTTCTATTCATGATTTAGTTTCTTTATTTATGTTTGTTTTTTTAAAAAAAAAAGAAGAAATTAATGAAATAATAGAATTTACATTTAAGATTTGACAGATACAAATCTAATTAAATAACTTTGTTATCGAAAACAAAAAAATTAAATATATATTCTTTTGAAGAAAAAAGTCATGAGAATTTATAAAAAAAAAAGAAATGTTTTACTTTACGGTTTATAATTTTTAAGAAATTGAATCGAGTTTAAATTATTGGAAACGAAAAATTATACTTTCTCTGTATATCGAATAAAAAGAAATATTAAAATTAAAAATTTACTATTACGTTGATTTCATAAAAACGAATGAGACAAACGATTTTATTAGTTCTTTTCTCCTTTTCAATTTATTTTTGCATAATTCTATAATTTTTGTTTATTTAAAAAAAGAAAGAAAAAAATCTCACATTTTCATTGTTTGTTTTTTTAATTTTTATTTAGAGAGATATGAAAATCATTTCGCATTTTATTTATTTTTTTTTTAAATACAATTTATTTAATATATAGTTCATTTGTTTTTTATACATTGACTTTAATATATATTTTAATTTAATATATATTTTTTGTTTTTATTTATTTTACAAACTTTTGTTATTTGATTTATTTTATTTTCATTCATATTTTTTTTTTTAATATAAATCACAGAATATCTCAAAAAAGAAAAAAAAATTGCATCTGACTTTAATTAATTAATTAATTTTTTTTTGTAGTTTATACAAAAAGAAATGAAAATAATATTTTTCTTTTTTTTTCTATCATTGTTCAGAATAGTGTTGTCTTTCATTGTTTGTTTGTTTTTTCTTACATTTATTGTTTTACATAAATTTTAAAAGTAATATATTTTGTCCTTAATATATTTCAAAAAAAACGGAACAAATACATACACAATGATTGAATGATGTTGTTGTTGTTTTTTAGCATAATTTTCATTTTTATTCATTTATTTTGTATTTAAACTTGTCAATAATTTTCTAAATAAAAGCATTTTGCTTTATTGTTCTTTTATCTAATCAAATTTTTATGTTTTGGTTTCATTATTCACACTTCGTCCTTTTTTCTACTAAGTATACAATAAAAATTTCAAATTCTTTCGACAAAATTGAATTAAATATTTGTTATTTGTTGTTTTTTGAATTAAATGAAGTCATTAAATCCAAAGAGAAATATTTAAAAAATTGCAAATTTATTTCAAGTGTAGTTTTTTATGTAGGGTTTTTTTATACTTTTTTTTTGTTTTTATTTTCACTGAATTTTAATTGAATAGAGATTTTATATATATATAAAAAAAAAGTTTATTTAAGCTGCTTCTAACAGAAGTTTAAAGAATTGTCCACTTTTATTAAAAAAAAAAAAAATAAAATAAATATACATATAATTCAATGATTTAATTTCGTTGCACCTTATCCACTGATTTTATATACTTAGGGGTTTTTTTTTCTCATAAGTATTATTAGTTTAAAAAATAAAAATAAAAAAAATTAAATTTATAAAAGTAGACTTTTTTTTAGCAAATTTTTGCAGCAATTTGAATTTTGGTTAAGAACATTTTTGACATTACAACATTTTACGAATTATAGGTTGGTTTTACGCATGATTTTGTATCTTTATTTTCATTGGTGAACCTGTCACCATTTTTTTTTTTTTTGTAACTAAACTAAAATTTATTCTTTGACACCATCCACATTATTACGGGAATTAAAAAATTTATACATATATGTACATATGTATAAAAACTGCGAAAGTTATGTGGAAAACGTTGGTAATTTTCAGATGATCCACATCAAGCGAGCATAGCAAAATTACAAAAGATATAAATCTGTAATTAGGGGCAGAGCATATTTTTACATGCAACATAATAAATACGAGAAATTTAATTTCGACCGTCTGTAAAGCTATATCAGCAAATGATTTCGTTGTTTCAATGCCACTGGTTCATTTAAAGGCGTAAATGTACCATTAAAAACAGATTTCAAATCGGTTCTTCGCAATCATAATTTATCACATATACTAGTATTTTTATATTGTGCGCAACTTTCGACTTTTGTTTATACACATTAAGATTAAAATTTATAAAGAATAAACAGTTGACAATTAAAGCTTGATATTCTTGGAATTTTACACGAATTAGGCATTTTAAAAAGACTAGAATTAAAAACAGATTTCCCAAAATAATGTGACGGTCCCGATCAGTATCACATTCCGATCGCTTATTTGGAATGTTTGCGTCTCCTTGCGCCCTCGTCAACTATTTTGGAAAAGACCACAATCTCTCTCCTTGCACCAACTTATTTGGAAAAGAAGATGAGCCGTGTCCTTTTCTTCTTCAATCCACAATCTCTCTCCTTGCACCAACTTATTTCGGGATGTTTCCGTACTACACCCTAACCGTCGATCATCATCTTTTTCCGTTGACCGAACGCAACAATAGAAGATCCTTCTGTTCTAGCGATAAGGCTGGAATTTTTCAGGATCTTCTATTGACGTTATATCAACGAAAAAAGATGATGACCAACGGTCAGAGTGTAGTAGGTACGAAAGCATCCGAAATAAGTTGGCGCAAGAAGAGAGATTCTTGATTGGAGAAGAAAAGGACACGCACATCTTTTGACGAGATACTTTTAACTGTTTTATTCAACAGACATTTTTTTATTGATATATGGAAATAACTTTTCCCGTCCCCCCGTGAAGAGAGAGCGTGGCTGAAGAGGATACTACATCTGAAGAGTAGCACAATCAATCAAAAATAGTAGTAGATTTAAAGGGGGATTTCCATTGTCGTCGCAATTCTGCGTCTGCGTCACACGTCGAACATTGTTCGGCTTTTTTCTGTGCAACAAAATTAAATTGCTATGAATTTTCTGTCAGACGCATAAATGCGACGAAAATGGAAATCCCCCTTAAGCAACAAGGGAGTAGGCATATACGTATGAAAGAAAATACGGCTTTTTACAATTTTATACTATAGTTCAAATTGTTTGGCAAATAATGCAAGCAGAAAAATGACCTGTCTGCTACCGCTTGTGTGAAGAGTAAGAATGGCGACTGTATTGCCACGACAAATGAATATGTTGTTTTGTACCAAAATTTCAAACGGCAGAAAAAGGAGTACATTTTCTTGCAATTTCGCTCCAACTGTTTTCGTTTTGGGAATAAATTTTCAATATTTCCCAGCGTTGTTCAAGTGTAAATCGACTCATTTCGTTCAGCAGAGATATGATACTGAATTTCTTGCAAAGTTAGAATAACATTAGTGTTGCCAGGTGCAAAAAAAAAAAATCGGTAATTTAAAAACACACCGATAGCTGGGTCACGCTTTATATTTTGCTTACTCCGGAGTAGATGATTTACAGCACAGAAAAGGAGTAGATCTACTCCAATTGGAGTAGGGTGGGATCATCAGAGGCTCTGACTTGAATTAAAACGAACCCATCCCCGCCCTCTTCCCGCGGGACTGACGAAGAATTTTCAACTGATTTTTTGTATTTTCAGTCATTCCGAAAATTGTTTTTTCCCCCAGTTATTTCCAATAAATTGAAATCTGTTTAGAAACAAAAAAAAAATCAAAAATCATACGTTCAACCTCTTTTAACACTTACTCCAAGATTTTTTTTCTTTTCTTAAATCATACATTTTAACATTTAATAATTTAAAAAGAAAATAAATAAATCTCCATCAATTCAAATGGTTTTTGTTTTTTTTTTTTATATTTTTTTTAGTCTACACTCAAAATAAATTAGGCAATTTTTCCAATATCCTTCAAATGGAATTTAATCGTTCCGAATTGGTTTTGTTGATTTCTTACTCGTTTTGTTGCATAAAATTAATTAAGAAAAAAAAAAACGGAAACATTTATTTCAAATCGTTAATAGTTTATCAGGTGGTTATCTATTTTTTAATACGTAAAAAATTGTTTTTCTTCATAGAGTCGCATTTTTGAGACATTACCAAGTTTTACAAATGTTTCTTAAAAATTTTTTCTTTACAACAATTTACGGATGTTTTTTATTTGTTTTTGCAATATATTTAATTTTAATTTTTATCTATTTGGTTAGGTTATTTTAAATTGATTTCTTTGTTATCTATCATTGTGTTATGAGCTTGTATTTGTTTGTTTTGTTTTAAGAGTGTGTTTGTATACTTGTTTTTCTTCTATTGTTTTTATTTTTAAATTTCGTTTAAATTTTCTCTCTCTAGTTTTTTTTTTTTCATTTCTGTTTTTCTATTATTCATTCATTCATAATGCTGTAGAATTTTTAGAATTGAATTTAAGATTAATTTTAAATTTTCTACACGTAGTGAGATCACATTTAGTTTTGCTTTTATAATCTTTGTTTTGTAATATATATATTGTTTTTTTTTAATATTCGTTTTTCATAAAACAATTTTATTTTTTATTGTTCGGGAGTTAATTAAGGAAGGAGGAAGGTGGAAAAATTCACTTAAAGATTGTTTTCTGAGTTTTTTTTGTTTGTTTGTTTTAGTAAAATATCCCTGGACAATTGCTGAATATTTGTTTGTATTTTTTTCCTACTTGTACTTAAGTTTTTAGTTTCTAATGACTGACTGTTTTTTTTTATGTATTTTTTTGAATTATGTGAATAATTTTTCAATATTGTCAACATTGTAATTTTTCTTTAAAAAAATTTAATTCCATACTCTTGGCATTCTCAACTACATCACAATAATTTGTACTTTATCTAGAACAAAAGCATTTAAATTCAGTTAACAAATTGAATAACTCCGATTAAATATTTGACAAAAAATTTAAGATTTAAAAAAGGCTGTATTTAAAGCCAAATTTAGTCAACTTGATTTGTTAAAAAAAAAAACACAATTCTTTTAAAAAGAGTGTAATAAGGTTTTTACTTAGTTCTAGTTCAATACATTCGAATTCGTGTCGGTGTATTGCAGACGGAACACTAGTCTTCTCGTTTATTTGGGTGGAGAGGGGGTAATTTTCAATCATTTGTTCGTTTAGTTCTTTTAGGTCGAAGTTTAGACAATTTTATTTTCTGGCTGACAAAGACGTCAAAATTCCAGTTTGACACCAATACAGCTTGTTAATTTTGAAAGATTGATTTAAACGTTTATTAATTTTGATAGAATTTTATTTTAAAGCTGCTTTTTTTTATTAATTTTTTTTAGGGAAATTATATGCTGCTTAAAATACCATGCAGCACAGAACTGTAGCCAAGCAAATTTGGCTCGCTGAGAAAAAGTTTCCTTTTCGAACAGCAGTCAAGAATAAAATGGACTAGATTGATTTTTTGAGTTTTGAAAATTAACTGAAATGAATGGATGGGTTGTCCTCGGTCTAATGAAGTTACTGGCCAATATTTCACTGTCTCTAGTAAACTAAGTGTTTTTGTTTGGTGTGGGAAAGACACACTAAGGCCCGTTTCTACGATCGTCAGTAACGTTCTAACTGAAACTTTAACTGACAGATGTTCATACGAAACTTATAGTCAAAGTTCTGGTTAAATTTTAACTGAAGGTCGTAACAACGGCCCTAAAAGGCGAATCTTGAGCATTCAGGCCACAATGGCCCATTATAGTCGAATCCCCAGTCTCTACCCGAACTTTTTCGTCCTCCTCACTAATTTCAACTAACCGTAATATTTGAATGAATTTAGCGATTAGATTCGGTGGTATTTCGTGACAATAGTTGGGACGATCCAACTAGAATTTTGATGATTTTTGGTTATCGACTCTTCCGACCAATGTGAAAAGATTCCAGAACCAAGAACCTCAAAATTTTCATTAATTCTTCTGTTGAAACATCACCGGAAAAAAGTAACTAAATTTGCAACCGTAGCCATAGCGCTGCATTGATTAGCTTTAACACTTTGCGTGCAACACTTTTTGTCAAAAATTTTGACAATGCTATTTAAAGGGTCAAAATTTCTGTGTAGGTCACCGGTGACCCTCATGGCATTCAACGTGTTAATAGGAGGAGGCTTGTTATTGTCTGTATTCTAGTACTAATTATGGTATACCTGTAATTTACTTTGTTTGGAATGTGCTCTGTGCCTCTGGTACCAGATATATTGTGAAGAATACATATTTTGAGCTACATACTCGTATTATCCCCCAACAATTCCGAATCTAAGACACCGACCTAATAAACATAAAATTGAGTAAAGGGTTGACACGTTACGAGTTGAATCGGAACGGAGTGAACTCCGAACGTTACTCGTATCGTGTTCTCGTGTTAAAATCCCATACGAGTAAAGTCAGACAGTGCTCAACTTGTCCAAGTAAATGTCAGAGGGAGTTAACTCGACTATCGGGAGTTCACTCGTTCCGATTTCACTCGTAACGTGTCAACCCGGCTTTAAGCCACTAGTTGCATATTATTTTATTGTATCGAAACCATTAGTCTGATCTTTTCCATTTCATTGTGAAGGCTACTAAAAGGTTTATTATCTGGTAAAATATTTGGACAATAGGAACCACCGTGTTAACGAGTATTTATTTAGGACGCCAAGAGCGACCATAAAAATTCCTTGTTTAGTGAACTCAGTACGTTGTTGGAAGTGTATTAGGCTTGGTCAAAATTCTTGATATAATCAAAAATACCGGAACCCGATCGGAAGAGGGTCCCTTCTTGGATTTTAATTATATAAAAAAATGAAAATATATATTTTACTGCTTTTACAGAAAATATGACTATGTTTCTATTTTGCCGACATATTAAAGGCTTATCAAACTTACTTGCCAGACTTCATTTGACTGTGAGTTGAACGAACTGATAGTTGGTTCGCAAAACTTTTTATCACATTTTTTCTAACTTGTTTTCATACTTTTCTGAATTACAGATACACCTTTTTTCCAAAAAAGATTAATTATGAGAGATTTTTAAGCCTAATCGTATTTGATAAGAAAAATAAAAATGAATGTGTTGTTGTCCTACGTAAAACTACATTTAATTATTACAAAGCGAAGTGAAACGATATATCTGTTGAATTAGACGCAATTTATAAATTCAGAGATAATAACATAAAAATGATATATTCGCGTAGTTCTTTAAAGCTGATTCATAGTATTTTTAGTTGCTCGTGTTTATTTTAATTGTAATCTTAAGATAAAAAATGCTCACATCGAAATATTATATTATATATCACCAAATACTGTTTTTTCCTATGTATTTTTATGTAATTAATAAAAAAAAAAACAAAATTGCTATTCTAGACATCTTATTGTTGATTATCAACTTGCTATATCATTTTTATTACTCTATCGAAAAACAATTGCATCATACAACAACATAGAAATTAATCTGTTTGTATTATTTGGTCTTATTTTAGTTTATTTAATTTCACAATTTTTCTTGTATTTACTGAGCCTTGACTTGAATTTTATATTAACAAAAAAAAAAAATACAATTAAATTTTTCATAAGCATTCTAAATATTATCACAGGTGGTTGAAAGCAAAAAAAAAAAAACTATTAAAATATATTGTAAACATAAAGAACTGGACACTTGATCGATTTAAAAAAAAGGAAATCACGCGGAAAATTCCAGTTTGTTGCGGGAATATTCCGTATGACTTGCAGATATCAAGTCGATTGTGAAACAGTTGGGTCTTACTTTGTATATTAAGTCTTTTCTATCCTAAAATTGGATACTAGGATCCTATCCAACTGATCACTTAAAGTATAGTGATCGTGTCCCCAAATGATCTACCCACAGTGTAAGAATTGTTGTTTGTTTTCTTTGTTTGTTTGTTTCTCAGGGAAAATAATTTCAAATTCAATGGGTAAAAACAAATTTTAAAATTAACTCGTTTTCTCTTTGGGAATTTTATAAAAGCTAAGTAATGTAGACGTTCGATAATTTTATGTGGCTATTGGGTCAATTGAAAATGTTGAGCAATCAGTCTTAAGAATTTTTTTTATATATTTTTTATGCGGTTAGTATCAAGTAGGAAAAAAAATCGAACCATTCAGTAGGCTTCTTCTTATGATTGGAAGAATATTTCTTTTCTTATTTACTACTACACTTTGATGAAAAATGTAACGATCAAAATCAAAATTAGTTCAAATGGTATTAAATTCGAATTTGTTCTCGATACAAAGGTAATTTTTTTTTACGTTTTTTTTAATTATTTTGTGTTTTTTTTTGTTAATTTATAATAGTAATTTATTGTTGCATTCTTAAAAAATGAGTCACATTCTGTGATCACTAAAACGCGATCGACAATCACTAAAACATATTTTATTTTTATTTATCCAAATATTTATTCGCTTTTATTTCATATATTTAAGTAAAACTTTTTTTTGGGTACGTGATACTTTACTTGGATTTTGGAGTATGATCGATCATACTGTAATAATCGAAATGTTGTTTAGTTTCGACTGAAATGCATTTTATTTTGAATAGTACAATTAATTAATTTTTTAGGCTGATCAATGGCCGAAATATTGGAGAAATAGTCTAGATTGTAACAATCCTAATGTTGGGTACGATCGGTCACTTAGAAATACAACTTATGTCTACTCTTCTTCCGCCAAAATCCACTGTTCAATCAATCAATGTCGTAAAAAATGTAGCTATTCGATTTGAATAAAAAAAATCCAAGTGTGTGACCTAATGCAATTTATAGAAAAGTTAGCAAAACAGGACACGAACGCTTGGAGAACGCGAAATAGAGTGAAGCCCGAGTGATAAGAAACCGGAATTGTATTCAGTTTTTTGTTATTGCAAAACTTTTGGCAATATGCCAAAAAAAGTGCCAAAATGCAGAATACAAAAGGCAACAAAACTCAGTCTAACTCTCGACTATCTAAATAGTTTTTTTTTTTTTTGCTAAATTTAACGACATTTCTTAATTTATTTTCACCAGCTACATGTTTATATAAAAAGTTTTTGGCGAATTTTCAATTGAAAGTGGACGTTGGATATGAAGGTATGTTACATACTTATTTCTTTAATGATCATGCGTAGACTTTTGGATCTAAGGGCCATTATTACGCGATTGTCAGTTAAACATTAACTGGAACTTGAACCAAAAGTTTTGTATGAAAATCTGTCAGTTAAAGCTGCAGTAAGAACGTAACTTAACATCGTAGGAACGGACCTAAGTCAAAAATCCAGGAAATAATGTGTTGTCATAAACATTAATCAGTTCCGTATATTCAACCTTGCGCGGCACATTTAGGGCCGTTATTACGACCTTTAGTTAAAATTTAACCAGAACTTTGACTGTAAGTTTCGTATGAAAGTTAGAACGTTACTGACGACCGTAGGAACGGGCCTTAGGAGGCCAAGGTCCGATTTGGACTGTAGCGCCATCTTAAGTAAGTAAGTATATTCAACCCAGGTTCTGGATTTTAGAACACGACTTCTTCAAAACATTGGGTCTACAGCTTGGTGAGATTTGGGCCCATTTCTACGATCGTCAGTTACGTTCTAACTGAGACTTTAACTGACAGATGTTCATACAAAACCTGCAGTTAAGGTTCCGGTTATAATTTAACTGACGATCGCAGGAACGGGCCTAAGGACTATAAAGTAATTTTTTTTTTTTAATTAAAGACAAATAGAATCAAGCTAAATCTGCGGCCTAACTAATAACCTTCAGTGATCTAGAAAAACCACAAATAAACAACAATAAAAACTGGTGACACCGATTTCTTTTGCTTTTGGCAAACTGTAGTAACGTGCCGAAATTTAAATATTTAGAATAAAACTAACAATTTGTTTAGCCTTGGAATGTAGTATTTATCGAAAGTTCGAAAAATATGTATTCAGTTTTGTTGTCAGTTTGAGAATCTAAATCGAGGATATAGACATGTGGAAAAATGCCTGCTACAGTATGTTCTACACAAACAGATCTTACGGAAATTTTTTCAAATACTGCGTAGTTCAATCGGAAAAAAATTGTTTATCCAAATGTCCAATGTTTGGTCAGCAATATTTCGTTAGATATGTGGAAAATCGGTAAAAAAAATTGCATCATTTCTTGAAATAATTGTGCTACTTTTTCGAGAAACAGTAACCCCTTCAACAACAACGTAGGTCCATTGTAGAATGTTGTAGTCGTTTTTGTTCTCATCGGTACACGGCCTGCAACCTTTTTGGTAAAATCACGCAAAATTTTAAAGCTTAGCGGAAGAGTTCTTTTGGTTCGATAGCTTTGCAGCGTGAAATTTGATCTAAACAAAAATTTCTGGATTCAAGAAAGAACCTCTCTCTGAATCAAAAGTTTCTACAATTGGGGAATTTGACTCTTAATACTAAATTGTTCCCTTCTTTATCGAGGCCATTATCAGTATTTTCTTAGATTCACTGCAATTTTTGGAAGGGAAAAACTGTTTTTTCCGTTGCCAAAAATTAAATAGCAGATCAAATCAACCAGATTTTTAGACACAATCTTAAAATTTACAACAATTGAAAAATTACTGAATAAAATACATTATTCAAAAATAATAAAGTAAAATTACATGAATTTTAATTCTTTAGCAAAAATTATGTAAAAATAAAGGTTTTTTTTTTCCTACTGTCGCCAAAATTTTGTTTCTCTTTTCAAAATTTATTTCGCCGCCTTTCACTGGAATTCAAATAAATGGACGAACATAATTTATTGCAAAAATATCTTCTGATTAGGAAAAAAAAAATAGTTTTGACTGCGTTCAAAATCTTAGAAGCATGCCAAAAAAATTTTGATTCCGTTCAAAATCTTAGAAGCATGTCAAAACACAGTTCCATGTTATTTTCATATTAAAATCTTATCGGTCTTTTTTTTTTAAAGTTCTAAATCCTTAAACTAAAAACTACTTGCAAGGGTGGTGTCTGTTGATAAAAGAAAAATCGTCTCACAGACTTATCACAAATTGTACGTTTCAAATAAAGTACGTAGTTTTCAAAATCAAATTTTGAAAATTGCAATAGAACAACTGGATTCGATTGTAAAACTAGATTGTCTTATGTACGGCTGCTTGGTTTTTTTGAATGATACGTACCCCAAGACAGCGAGTAGATAACTTAATACATTTCAGACCTTGTCAAATAAAAAAAAGGTTCTGAAACATTATCGAGTCTTAGATCAATCGAGATCCAAATTAAAGAGCCATCACAATAAAGTGTGTTCTACGTTTGCTAGCATCCTTAAAAATCCTCCATTACGTGAAATAACGTAGCCCAAATCTTTCAGGTTTTTTTTTTTTTGGTTGTTGTTCAAAACTTATTCTATCAAATTCGAGACCGTTTTTTTTTTTTTCATTTTCATCTCATTTTCTAAGAATGCAATAAGAAATTAACAATTTAATTTTTATATTTTTTTTTTTTTTTTTGTTGTTCTACAATATCTATAAAAATTTAAAGATTGTTTCATTATTTTATTTTTTTTTTGTAGTTTTTCTTTATATAATTAAAATTAGTAATTTGTATTTCCATTGAACCTAATTAATTTTGATATTTACATTTTGGCAATTGTAGCAAACGGGGAGGGGAGGAGGGAGGGAAAAAAAGTCGATCAAAACAAACTTAAAGTGAATTAGTCGAGAGGAAAATTTACAAAACATGCAAAATATTATTATACAAAAATTAACTGGATTTTTTTTTTTGGACAATTTAAAAGTAATTTTTCAAATTGATTCGTTTCGTTTTAAAATCATATTTGATATGACAAGTAAATAAAAAATATTGAACAGTTTAAAAGTAAAAAAAAAATAGTTAAGAAGTAAAGTTGCGCCCGGGCGAAATTAAAAGCAAGCGAGCCAAGGTCCGGTATCAATGTTGATTTCTTGGTTCTATGACGCACTTTCTCTTTAGCACTTTATTAATTTGCTGTTTTTTTCACACTACGTTAATTTCAGTTTTTTTATTGCACTACAAAAAGATTGAGTAAATAGGTTTTGTATGTAATTACATAGTTAAGGTCTGTTCTGCTTTTTATTCAAATTGTTAGTGAAAATTGGGTGTTGAATTTTTTTTTTTTAACATTATAGTTGTTTTATGAATTTTTGGTTGTACTTTACGAAGGATGTTGATGAGACGCGCGGCGCTGCTACCTTGCTCGCTTTTTCTTTTAATGTTTTTCTGTTTGTTTTTTTTTTTTTTTGGTTGGCTTGCACTGGTTCATTGATGATATGATTGAATAGTAGAGAAGAGGAATGAAGGCAAACATTCACAAATATTTTTTTAAGTAATTTTCTTTTACACATTTTGCGAAAGAAACGAGTTGGTTTTTGTTTATTAATTCAAGTCCAAATTGAAAGTCTTTAAAAATGGCAAAATTGTTTTGTTTTTTAAAAAAAAAAAAATTTTTGTTAAAACTACAGTTTAGCTGTATCCACACTCGATAAATTGTCCTGTGAGTTTTATTGTTGTAGTTATTGTTATGATGATGAGAATTTGTTTTACTGTAGTCGGCTTGTTGTTGTTGTTTTTGATGATTGTGATGATGTTTGATGACGGCGTTGACTATGATGGTGTGCAGCAGCATTACGAACGGGTAAGTCCCGTACAGTTTGTTACGATTGCACGTTGAGCAACAATTTTAGATTGTGCGTACCGAAATCGTCGATAAGTGCTCGCCTGGCTGATTTAAAGGCGGCATGATAATGATTATGATGAGATGTTTGCGGTGCCACCTGAGATCGTCGGGTTAATGGAATTGGCCCGGAGGACAAGGACGTCGATGACGATGAACTGCACGACGAACCGCTTGATGTCCAGTGTTGCGGTGGCTTTGGAAGAGCGTTTGGTGCTGGTGCATCGAAACATTTACTGCCCGCAAAATGCGTAATTGTTGACAATGATGAGATTGGTGAGACGCGACCAAATAGTCCAACAGTTGCTGCTGTTGCGACAACAGGACCAGCCCCGGCCAACGCTTGTACACCATTTGTACGTTGATGGTGATTAAAATTATTCGGATTATTTGATTTGGTGGCAGAGTGTCGACCGCCGCCGCCTGATCGTGTTGTAATTACGGTCGATGTTGATGAGACCGGTACAACGGTTGGCGACAGGATCGGATTACCGTTACCGACACATCGGCTTGTACTTATTGTTGAATTATTTACAGATGTACGCTGCCAGGCACCACGATTTTGATTTGATTTTCGATTCGAATGCATTCCTGCGCCGCCACCTAAACCACCGTTACCAAAGAATTGATTAGGTGGACTTGTACCGTGTGCATAACGCTCTGCGTTATTTCTACCGGCTGCAATCCTATTGTGCGAATACGTCATTTTTGATCCTTTTTCTCTCTTATCTTCTTCCTCTTGTCTGCTTTACAATCGGTTTTCTTACTTAATTTTGGTGTAAAACTTTTTCTTATATAAATTCACAGAGCGGAAAGCGCGCACGGAAAGTTTTTCTTATATTTTTCTTTTTTTTTTTTAGAAATTAACTTAACTTTATATCACACACTATAGGTTATGTAAATTGAATTGTTTTTCATCTATTTTTATTTTTGTTTTAACCCGAAATCAGTCTCTCGTGGAACAGAAAAGAATAAACAATCACACACAATCGGGCGCAAAATTATATTATAAAATAATAATAAAAAAAAGAAACTTGTTTTCTTTTTTTGCGTTCTTAATTAATTAATAAAAAATAAAAACGAAAAAAATGCGTTTTTTTCTGGCTTCTTTCTTTCGTTTCGGGCGGGAGAAAGTGTGGTTACCTTTTCATTAACTTCTGTCGCACAAATAATATCACAGCTGCATCCTTATAGCATTCTATATAAGACTTAAATTGAATTTTATTCGCTGATTGATGATTTTTTATTTTATACATTTGTTTTGTACTGAAGGCGTTGGTTTTTTTTTTTTTGTTGTTGTTGTTGTTATTATTACTTAAACCTCTCGACGATATTTCTTAGCGCGTTACACACAACACCGAGATTTTTTCTGGAAATAAAAAAAAATAAAAGAAATTTGTTAATAAAAATGAATATATTTTTGGATTTGTAATGACTTAAATCTTTGTTTTCAAATTTTTTCTGAATTTTGTTACTAAAGGGTGAGATGGGTCGTTCAGGAGTGAACTGTTCGAAAATAACACTTAATTGAAGTGAGTGAGTGAAGTAACTCACCCCTTTTGAGGAACTGCAGTTCCATTGGACACGTGACAAAAAACTTCATGACCTTTTGCCATCTATTAGATGTAGTGACCCTTTTTTGGTCATCATCTTGTAGATCTACTGACGAAACTATGGAATAAAGAGTTTCAGAACTACTTCATTGAACTGTACTGATAATTTTTTTGGTCCCCATCTTCTACATCTACTGGCGCAAGGAAGGAACGATGAAACGAAGAGTTCCGGGAACTACTTCAGTGAAATTTTTATTTAATTCTTATGATAAAAGATGACTAGAAAATGGAAAGAGATCCGAGCTAGGGTGTGTCGTGCGACCTTTGGAGCCTGAAGGGAAAAAAATGTTACGATTTCGGGTACCAACTGAGTTCGGTCTGAAAAAGAGCTCGTCAAGTAAGAACCTACAACAAGTGCTATTTGTAGAAATTTTAAATTTCCCATAGACGGGCATGCATGACGCAATACGTTTTGGCTCCGCCTACGAAAATCCAAAAATTTTGATTTCCATCATGCCACATGATCAAGCCCAGCCATTCAAGTCCCAAACCCATACACTCATGAAAAATGACATGTATGCGTGCCCGTCTATGGACACCTTAGGGTTCACCATGAGCAAAACCAAGTTGACAATGGATTTGCGACCAAAATCTCCTTTTCTGATGAGGCTCATTTCAATTGAACACCGAGATCGTGCGATTTGATTCCGTTAAGACTTCTTTCTTTGGTGTTATCTCAAAAGCAAGGTAATAAACCAAGCACCACTCAACAACGGAGGGGCGAGATAACAAACCGTATTGATTTAATTGATTAGCAATTATTCCGGTGATGTCTACAAACAAGTTTTGACAAACGAGTCAACTATGGCTGTAGGAGCAGTGGCGAGCATTTATACGATGATATTCTTTTTCATACCTAATTGCCAAAGACCAAATAATATTGTTTAATAAAAACTTCAATAACTTCATCAACTACTTGTTTATAATTTTAATTTAACTTTGGAACGTTCCACCCTTCAGACTTTGCCGGTACATCAGAATCTGGGTGTGCCTCTCTCCACATGTAAACTGCTACTGAGACTGGACTCAATTGAGAAAACCAACTCAAGATGGGCAGATGGCACTACATGTCACACTGCAAGACAGATCTGGCCAAAGCTGAATCTAAACCGCTTTAAAAGGCTGACTCTGCTCAAAAGGGCGGACATCAAGGACAAAGGGCGGATATCAAAGGCGGACATCAAGGGCGGACATCGGTGTCCTAACCGGACACTGTCTTATAGGTCGACATGCTGAAAGGCTCTCAAATGACTTCTGTAGAAGCTGCCAGGATGAGGAGGAGGAAGAGAAAGTCCTTCACTTTCTCTGTACTTGTCCAGCTCTAGCCAGAAGGAAAGCTCATCTTGGAGCTTACTTTTTCAACTGTCTTGGTGATCTTGCCATAATGAAGCTCGCGAGAATCCAATGATTTATTACAAGCTCTAAATGGTTTGACAAGTAGGACCGGATTCGATGATTCTGTAGTATCACAACGGACCTTTTAGGTTTAAGTGTGTCCGTGCTCTCACGGACAGCCACGCGTACCTACCTTGGAACGAGTTATTGTAACACCCTGTTCACAAATTTTTACAGCGTTTCCTTTAATCTTGTATTAGATTATCAAATTTTTGAACATAAAAATTTGACAAAAAAACCAGTCAAATTATTTATATTAAACAAGTCTGTAGTACAAAGTAAAAGAATTTGATGATTACAATAGCCCAAGTGAACATTGTTGCTGATAATCTTGAAAACGATATGCGATAGCTGGCATTTTGTAGCTTTAAAAAAAAAAAGATAATCACTAGCATTTTTTTTAAATGGTTTATGCTTGAAATATTATTCGGTGGGAACAACATTCTACGCACAACTTGATTTCTTATCTCTCTTCAGTTAAAAAAAACACCACTTTTCATTAGCTCAGCTAAAAAAAAACGAATTTTCAAAACAAATTTGAAATTAAAGAGGTGCAATTCTTGCATCCTAGTCTCGTCAAATGCGCCATAAACACGCTTGCTAAAATTCACTATTCGCTACCATCTGAGAAGCTTATCGCAACAGCTGAATAATAATTAAGCAGAATGGGGAGAGATTGGCTTGTGCGGAAATTTGAAAATAGCCATGGATCTTCTATGGTTTTATGCATTGAATAGCTTTTGATTCACCTTTACCATCGAAAGGATTGACTAAATGGCAGGAAGCCACGGCCAGACTTAGGCTGTCGCTGATTGATGATGATCGGACCATGTAATGAAAGAGAAAAACTGATTGGGTCCGCAGGTTCACGCTAAACAAATATTCAAAACTTAAAAAAAAAAAAAATTTGCCACCACATCAACTACTTGGATTGCACGGCATCAACACCAATTTTTTTTTTTACATCGATTGCCCGGTGTATAAAATGCAATGACCCGAGTAGGCGAACTTAGACCGATACAGGCCTATTCACCACCAGAGTCACTAGTCACAAAGTAGGTGGAAAGTCACAATTAATTCAAAATTAATACAAAATTGTGACTCTCCACCTACTTTGTGACTCTGGCGCTGAATAGGCCTGATAATGTTGTTTTTTGTGATGACAATCTCAGTCCAATAAATAAATAATTAAATTGGACGAAAAAAAATCCGAGACTTTCTGACTGTTACCCTACCCAGTAAGATTTAAAAAACAATCTATAATCGAACAGATAATCTAAAAGACAAAATTCAACTTCAAAATATCTGCCCTCTGTGTTTTGCCTGAAGTAAAAGTGATGACGTGATTATGGCAGATAGCAAAGTTGATTGTGCTATTTACTAACAGACAGCAGACACCACACGACACAAAGCAATTATTTTGATTAGATAAGAAAACACTAGAAATCACTTAAAAACTACATACCACGTCACGTGACTTTAATCTCCTCGCAAAATAAAAACATCAAACGTAGTTATTTAATTCAAAAAAAAACTGTGTGATTGAAAATCACAATTTAAACTGATAAGATTTCGAAAATTTTTCAGATTTCAAATTTTGACGACAGTAGAAACGATGTGTTGCTTTTGGACCACTTGGATAAAGACTGACTGATGTGTGGAATTATGATCAACCGAATAAAGTTCGGTTTTCATTGACAAGTTACAGATCTGCGCAAAAACGATATAATGTAAATAAATTATGGTCTATCGATACGTCCCCCCCCCCCCCGCGTAAATAATTTGATGCGTCTGCGTTTTCACATTTGTTGTAATCATAAGGGACGAACATTACAGCATCTGCTTCTATCTTATGGGTTGGCCAAATCTTAGTTGTTGAAATGGCCACGGTAGTTTTTGGATTGGAGTTGGGGCTTGGTTTCCTCTGTCATTGAAGAAGCCTCAATTGGACTTATTGTGACGTCCTCTTAATTGTTTTTAATTTCAATACCGGTAATTTCAATGAAGCACAATAATTTCCGAAGAGGAAGAGCCCAGAAATAAGATGGTTTAAACATAATGAAATGCCGAAGACTTTTGCGGTTAGGTCGCTCACATTTACAGAGAAAGTGTTCTGGTGTTTCGTCCTTACAAACTATGTATGTTTTACTCATAGAGAGACCAAGCCTATGGAGATGCTTCCTTATGTGACAATGTCCAATCAGAGCTCTCACTAGGGATATATACAGGCCTATTCAGGATCAAAGTCGCAAGTCACAAAGTAGGAGAAAAGCCACAATTAATTCAAAATTCATATAAAATTGTGACTCTCGACCTACTTTGTGTCTTTTTTTTCCAAATGTTCCGGTAAAACAGCAACCGTTTTGAATGTCTGATGCGAAATTTTTGAGTCCCAGGCAATGCAACTTTGCGATTCATACCACATTTGGATGTTCATTTTTGCAGCGCTTAAGTCATATCTTTTTGTTCTCGTCTGCTTCGGTTGAGCAGTCTTCTGTGTTGTTTTTCGCCACTAGACAGACGGCATACATCCAGTCGGTTAGTGTTGGACTCAGTCACCAGTTCTTGCTGCAATAGTAGGTCCGGAGCGAAATTCTGACCTTTTCAAAAACTTTGTCGAAATGAGCATTCGACTCCCAGAAATTTCTCCTGGCTAGCATAACTCGAGAGATTCTACAAAAATCAGTTGGTCTAGATAGTTTTTTGTTACACCTTTTGTTGTCAAGCCTGGTTTAAAAAACCAGGATGCTATCTGGTTACCGAGACGGCAACGAACGGGACGAAGTAAATCAACGGATCATACTAGCAAATAAGGCATACTTCACGGTTCTCCCGATCTTAAAATCGAAAAAAGTGCACAGGCTGAGCAAACTTCGCATATACAAGACCATAAAAAGACCTGTGCTACTATATGCAAGTGAAACGTGGACTCTCACCCAAGCGTCTGAAAAATCAATAGACGCTTTTGAACGACGAATTCTTCGAAGAATTTTGGGACCAGTAAGAGAAGGCACTGAATGGCGTATTCGGTACAACAACGAGTTGTATAACATCTATGACGACCCAGCCGCGTCGACTCTTATAAAATTCCGTAAGCTGCAATGGGCAGGTCATGTGAAGCGAATGCATGACGGAAGAATTCCCAAGCGCACATTGAAAGGTAGAGCTCATGGCAAGCGACCGGTGGGAAAACCGCGAAAAAGATAAGAGGATTCAGTTGACGCAGATTGCAAATCGCTTCTTAGATGCACAAACTGGAGGACGCGGGCGCTGAACCGAGATGACTTCAGACAATGTATCCTGCAGGCCCTGGCCCGATTTGGGCTGTCGCGCCATTGATGATGATGATCTGGTTACCGTATCTTCGAATTCACCTCTAATATGAATGGACAAATTGTCAGCGTAGCCTGTTTCGTATTTCCAGATCTTAGATAGTGAATAAATTCGTCCACTTCTAAGCACTTCCCACCCTGCCCTGTGGATACCCTTTCGCAGCTGTAACTGTTGAATCAACTAGTTTTAAAGTTATTTCCCAACTGTGGGTCACACATTGCAGCAATTACTTTCGTAGGCAATGTAATCAAAAGCCCATTCCAAACCTAAGAAGAAGCCCACAGCTTAAATATTGTCCTTTATCGATTTCATGATTTTTGTGATAGGATTTGTTATGGCGTGGGTTAGTCTTCCCTGGATGGATAAAACATTTTGATTGATGTGTAGGAGTTTTGATTTTGATATGATATATTATTCTTTCTTTATTACTAATTGTTTTCAAGAGAAACGACTTTAAGCGAACAGGACGATACGACTTGGCGTAATTGCTCAAACGGCACCCTCTGTTTGGTATATATATCACCTTAATGTTACACCAGTACGTGGGAATGTCAGCCCATGCATGATTTGCTCTGAATATGACTAAAAGCGTTGGTAGAACCTGTTCGCAGTATCGTGCAAAATATCGTGCCTTCCCCAGGTGAATTAAAGGTTTAGAACTCCACAAAGACCATTTTACTTCTTCACTGCCGGATTTAGTTTTGGAAATAGTCGTCGGGAAATTAATTGCTTGAAAAATTGTGTACGAGCACCTTAACCCGTAAGTCACAACGGCAACGCAAGCTGGCGCAGCCTAGGTGTCAAAAAGTTGAGCACAGTGTTCTTCTATTGTGGTAGTCACAACGGAAGCAGCTTAACGCAGCCATCAAAAAAAGTTCGCCAACTCTTAACTTTTCCGTAGCCCGTAATTAACCTCAAAATTAATGAGTGATTTTGTTATGTTTAACACGTTGAATCTGTACTTTATGTGCCCCGGACTAAATTAAAATTAGCTACAAAATTGTTTCTAGTTAATTCGCTGCTTCGTATAAACGAATATGAACCCTTTTGTGAGAATTTCAAATTAATTTAAAACTCAACCTGACGCAGAGAGTGAATAGTTATGTGACTTGATCTTTTACTGAGTGCGTAAGGCTGCGCCGTGCTGCCTGATTCTACTTTGTATGTGACTCAAGCATAAGACTTATTCTGTAAGGGCTTGGAAAACCAGTCAAAAAAATTGGGAGAATGACGGTTGTCGGGGTACTCGCCCGGGAAAACAAAACAGCGCAACAACGAATCGACTAAGCCCAGTCAACTTATCGGCACTGTGCCAAATCTATTTGCCCAATTTATAGAATTCGAATTTGGTCAAGGCCCGAGCGTATCTAAGACCAATAAACCCCGATCAAAACAACAATATTCCCAGCCTTGATAAGCGATTTCTCGCAATTGTCCGATAACTTCTCGGGTTCACTGTTCCCTCGTTCGATATCAAATCAGAATTTTCTGATCGTATCTCCCCCCCCCCCCCCCCCCCACTGCAAAACCACCTCACAGAGACAAAAGGTCTGTTCTATTTGACGGGTGTATGTTCTACACTTTTTGCACTGGCTCTCGAGCTAGTGCAGGAAAGTGTAAAAGGGAGTGGCGGGGAAGGAACAAGAACACTATTTGAGGTTGAGTTTGTGTCATTGATTTGACGTCAAAGGCTGTTTAGAAAATCGGGTGCAAGAAAGTGCAACTTACACCGGGCAAAAGGAACAAACCTAAAATGAACGCAAATACAAAAATTTCTAAAATCGATAAACCCTACCCGTCTGGCTTTTCGCAAACGAATCAGTAAGAAACTCACCTTCAATTATTTCTCGAAAGCAGCGAAGACGTGGTCTCGATAATCGCACTCCTTCGTCGCACACACGTTAAAAAAAAATCAAAATATTTACAATTGAAAAAAAAAACGGAAAAAAAAAATTTACGAAGAATAAACGAGAGAAAATCAACGACACGGAAAATACGACGCCCGCAAAGCGAGTTTTGAAATTATGGCAGCTACGTTCGTGCGTTTTTCACGAATTTTCCATCGATTCCGCGCGCGGGACTGACACTAAATGTTATTGTTGCCGTCGTCGTTGTTTTCTTTTTGTTTTGTGTGCTACGTTGCCACGTTTCGCGCAATAAAAAAATATATAATTTGCCGTCGTTTGTCGGTTTCGTTAAGAAAAAATTCGTACGGCAGCAAGATGGCGGCGGCGTTGTCGTCGATAAATCACAGATACGAGATGAAATTATTTTTGGTTGTTGGTGTTTTCGTTCGATTCGATTTTCATCACGAATTTTCGTCGTCATGCAAATTATTTTCATGCGATCGAGCACACAAAGGGGTCAAATCACAAAATCGATTGATTTCTTTTTTTTTTTTTTCGGTTTGCACAAGACACAAGACTCTTTTTGTTGTTGTTGTTGTTGGGCTCGTATACGAAAACGCACTTGAAATGATTTTTTTCCTTTCGTTTTTGGAACGCGACCACACGCCACGGCCGAATTTTCCTTCCTGCCTGCGACTATTTCTTTACAACAAAAACCCGAATTTCCTCACAAGAATATTGGGGCGAAAAAAAAAACTGAAAAACTTAACACGTAACACTTTTTTTTCGCGTTGCTTCTATATTCTTTCTGCTGCTTTTCTTTTCGCCACTTGAACTGATTTTCTTTTGCTTTTCTTTCAACGGTGGCAACTTTCTGCGACTTTTCCCACACTTTGGCTCGGTACAAAAATAAAAATTTTTCCGTCTTGCCACTTTCCACCTTCGTCGCTACACTTTTCTTCTTCGCACAATTCTTAGGGAACGTTAAAAAAAAAACGTCCGTCCACCGCGACTCTTTCCGTATGACTTCTTACCAGTTCCTGCCGAGTCGTCAACTTAAAGGCAGTGCTTTCGTTCAGTTTTACTCGTGCCAGAATGAGAAGACGAATATTGATGTCGATTGGGTGCACAGGCAAGAGGGAGAGAAAACATTGCCAGCTGGCTTGAGAGTTGCCAGTCTTACGATCAAGTAATCGAGTGCGTTTAATGAGTGTCTAGTGTGGGGACCCAGCTAAAAACTGCACTTATCATCAAGCATATCCAATTGACAAATATACCATGTGCTCTGGTGGCAAATTTCGGAACTATATACGGTAGACACAAAGTGGAAGTTGCATGTTTTTTTCAGACAAAATTGAGATTGAGCTTAAATAAGAGGGTCCTACTACAAAATATTACTTAAAATTATTGTTATAATTGATAAGAAGGACATATGTATCATAACATATCAAAAACAACAATTTTTTCTTTAATAAATCAATTTAAAGTACTAAAATAAAAGAAAAAAGTATTGAAAAAACGGTATACGTTCTTTTCAAATAATTTAATAGTTATTACATATTTCTTTTTCCTGGAATATTAAACATTTGAGAAGTTATTTCGAAGTTTATACCTCCCATTCATATGGAAAAATTGTTCATTTTCTGACTTCGTTGTGCGGGATTGAGCCCATGATATTCGAAATGTAGAACCGGAAATGAGCACCTTATTATCAACCAAACCGATCTCCATCAATCTTTATCATGTCTTTCATAATGAAATTAAAAGAGAATCGAAAATTCACCGAGCTCCGAATCGTAAAAATACACACGAACCGCCATATAACAGTCAGCTGACGAAAATGTGTCTATCATATCTGGTAGTTTTTTTTCCCACCAGGTGGAGATTTCCAACTTTACCATTCGTCAATAGCTGCTGTTTAGCTGCTTTTGTGTCTCGGCTAACTGTCATTCCGGTACTTAGCCGAGACACAAAAGCAGCTAAATAGCAGCTATAGCTGAACATTGGACAGACTCCAGGTAGAGATTTCCAACTTTACCATTCGTCAATTAAGCAGCCCGCTAAAATTAACAGAAAAGTGTACGCCTAACTTAACACTCTACTACGCCAAGAACGCTTTTTACGTATTGCCGCTTAAATCTAGGGCAAAGACTATCCATAAGAAAACTGGACACTACGCAGTATCTTATAAAAATTTGACCTTGGTTTCTTTATTTAATTAGGTGAGGGAAGTAGATAGAAATAGCATGGTGCATGATTAAAAAAGAGACAAAAGGTGATAACGATAGTCGCATTCCCCAAAACAATGACATCCTTACAGAACGCCAGGCGGGTGCAATACCGTATACGTACACATAAAGTTGGTGAAGTAGTTTCACACGTATTCCACACAAAAGAAACTGAATTTTTCGAGAGAGCAGAACCCGTCTAACCGGTTTCCCCTGTCCTCTTAGCTCCGTAGCTTTACCGTAGCAACTACCGGAAAAACGTGCACGCACACATAAAAATCGCCGGCCAAAATGTCAAACAAGACCGGTTTTGACTCTGTACATCTCACCGACCCCCCATTTCGGAAGATCGCGAAGAAAACAAAATACGTGTCGCGCGAAATAATTTGTTAAAAAGTGAATGAAAAAGTGCTTAAAAAGTACAAATAAAGGCCAAGTTGTCAAGCATCGGCCATGATTACTTGTGCTTTGCGAAAGGCGTACTTAATTTCAAAGATCGGGGGTTCATAATATGAGCCGTTGATTTTGAAAGTGGAAAAAGTCGTTTTTTAAAAAATAAATTGTTGTGACATTGTAACGATGTTTTATACAACACAAAGAAACTTTCTGAAAATCTATTGAAGCCATTGTTTCATTACACTTTTAACAAATACCAGTAAATTACCCCGAAAGTTGGTATGCATATTTTTAAACATGTTAAACGTGTTATGCCTTAAGCATGTCGATTTAAGAACGAAAGTGACTTTTTTTTTGTTACTCTATGGCATATAGATGTATATACTGGAGATGACAAGCAGCGATTGAGTTGAAAGCAGACATTATCTAATTCACTTACACGTTTTTCCTCACTCAAATTTATGTTATGTCTCACTCCTGAAACACGCTAAACAACAATTTTATATAACGACGATATAAAACTGGAGGCTTGTCGTCTCCAGTAGCTCTATGGTCTATGGTAATGATATGAATGTATTAGGAGTTAGTTGTTCTCTTCGGTGTCAGTGGAGCGAAACTCTAACACGGAGTCCCCGACTGTGGACTAACCGCCATCCCTAAGGATATGACAAATTTGGAAAGAAACTTCACTGGAGAAGCCAGTTCATCATAAGATTGTGTTGGACTAGGTCCGAAGGAGCTGTTTCGTCGTCGGAGGGCATAGACTCTTCAGAAGATGTATTCTTGCCTACTAACCGTATATAAATTTTTCGAGCGAATATTTTAACATTCATTGGATAGAATTTCTTAGTTTGAAATGATTCTATTCTTTTGTACCTGCATTTACTCTTATAAAACATATTTTTTGTAATTAATTATTTTTATTTACAACGTTCAAATTTCATAAAAACTTGATTTGTATTAAAATTTTGTACTCGGCTCGCTCGATTCACAACATTTTTGAGAGAGAACCAACAGGTGATTCTGAATTTTCCAATTCAACTCGTACTTATTCATTTTGTATGAAAAATGTGACAGCTAGTAATATTGTTCTAATGCCGCGTTTATACCTATGCCTTCATATGCGTAGCGCATATGTGATGAGCACGAATGTCTAGGCATATGTGGAAACGGCAAGCATATGCTACACGCACATCCCTTTGATCTGCGTCAAAAACCGCCATCGAAGCAAATGTTCAATGTAAAATTTACACACAGTGCAAAACTTCTGCTTGTAAATAAAAGCAGAGGCGGAAGCAGCCACGAAAGCTATTCTAATTTCTAGTTCTAAAATCCCTTAAGAATTGGAAATGTTGACAGCAATAGACGTGATGAAGGAGTCAAAATTTTTTTACATACAGTGGCTCACAGCTTATTTCAAAAAAACTTTAACTGCTTATAAAAACTAAACTAAAGAAGATATCAACATTATTTAAACGCAGGTTATTAGTCTAATGTTTAAACTTATTAAATATGACTTCATTTATTTTTTTATATTTTTTTAATATGCTAAAACATTTAAAAACGAAAAACGCAACAAAAAACAATGCCACAGCTTATTTCAACCAAGTAACAGATTCAATGTTTAAATTAAGTTAAGAGGCACAACAAAAAATTTCAATATTTGGTATGACCACCCTTTTGGTCAACTACCATTTTAAGCCACTTAAGCATTGAATCGACCAGTTTTTGTGTCACTTCTGGGGTAAGTTTGACCCATTCTTCATTGAATGCATTTTGCAGATCGCTTTTGTTGGATATTTTCTGTTTTCGGATGTTTCTATCCAAAACAGCCCACAAATTTTCGATGACGTTAATGTCGGGCGACTGTGCTGCCGGTGGTTTGATAGCATGCGGTAAGTTCCAAACCAGCCATGTCTGTAGAATACCGACTTATGCTTCTGGTCATTGTCTTGATAAAATCTGAAGTCATCGCGAAGGCCCAGTTTTTTCCCGACTATCAAGCAAACTCGACATTAAAATTTCGAGATAATGAGACCTATCCATTGTAGTCTCAATAAATTGCAAATTTCTAACTCCCGCGGAGAACGAGTAGATTGTAGCTTTCAAATTTTTGTTTTGCAATTCTGTATTTGGCTTACGCCAAACATATGAGGCTCCATTAGAGCCAAAAATATTAAACTTCGACTCATAAGCGAATATACCGGTATTCTAAAATTTAGAATCCTTATATAAATGTTCCTTGGCCAATTATAAACGTCACTTCTGATTTTTGGCGCTTATGAATGGCTTGTTGCGCGCTATTCAACCATTGGTCTTATGCTCTCTATGCACACAACGAATAGTTTGACGGGTGGCATGACTTGCCCAACTCAGCTTCCACTCTACTGCGAGACAATAGTCTTCTGGTTTCCCGGATTTTCCGGACAATTGGTCTGTTCTATTTGTCGGGTGTAGTGTACACCTTCTACACTTTTTGCACTGGCTCTCGAGCTAGTGCAGGAAAGTGTAAAAGGGAGTGGCGGGGAAGGAACAAGAACACTATTTGAGTTTGAGTTTGTGTCATTGATTTGACGTTAAAGGCTGTTTAGAAAATCGGGTGCAAGAAAGTGCAACTTCCGTTGGATTGAAAATTTTGTTGGGGGCATTTCTCTCTTTATTCTATTTTCGCGGATAAATCGGTATATGGTGCTCTGCACAGTAGAATCACTTATTCCAACCATCTCACCAATTTTCCTGCGCCATTGACCTTTTATAAAATTACTGAGAACCAGTTCTCACTGATCAATTGTTATACGTGGTCCCATTTCGCAAAACTAATTTTTCTGCACGATCCTCTCAAAGAATTCAGGCAGAATGAACTTGAACACATTACGAATATAATAACTAAATCACAGAAAAAAAAAAACCGCTACATTGCAAAATAAAGGATCATTGCATACCTGCAAAGTGTTTGGTTGAAATAAGCTTTTTCGATGCATTTTTCGTTTTTAATTGTTTTAGAATATTGAAAAAATATAAAAAATAAATGAAGTCATATTTGATTAGTTTAAACATTAGACTAATAACCTGCGTTTATATAATATTGATATCTTCTTTAGTTTAGCTTTTATAGGCAGTTATGTTTTTTTTACGTGCTGGTTGAAATAAGCTGTGAGCCACTGTATACTCGTATTTACTAAAAAATTTTATTAAAATCTCATAAAACTTAAATGAAACAAAATGTTTTCGGTCACTCAAACAAGAGTTTAAAATAATTGGGACTGTTGACACTTTGACAGTTTGCACAGACACTTTTTTGTTTGCTTCTGCTTTCAATTAAATTCATTCAGTAGAGCAGAAAGTTGCGCTGCTGTCGCAACCGCTGCTATATTAGTTTGGTTTTTCCCTGCCTTTTCTACACTTTTCACAGTTTTTATTCTTTTGCTTTTGCTTTGTTGTCAGAGGTTCTTTTTGTCGAGTGTAGTGTACTCAGTGTACACTTTAATAATAATAATAGATTTAGTCCCTTCATGCAAAATGGGCGATTCCTTCCCACTAAGTCGGAGCATGTGTAAGTTCTTCTTCTTTACCATCTGCCAAAATTAATGTCTGTATGCAAATAAAAATGAAACTTTTTGAATTTATGAAACTACTGTTTTTATTAAATACATGCAAGAATTTTGAATACGAATAAATTTGTATTGATAGAAGTGTAAGAATAAAGCAAATAAAAAAGTTCGGAGTTTTAGCTGTCACGTTTCTACACTAAGCCCCAATATTTCAATGTAGAGTTAACTTGTTAGTTTCGTAGCTAATGCCAAAAAATTAACTGGGAGTTAACTAGTAGTTAACTTAGGCCGCGGTCCGAATTACGCTTTCTGCGCTTTTAGCTCGCTCACACTCGGTCCGAATTACGCTCACAGCGCATACAATTTGCATGGAGGGGAAATTTTCTGGCGCTTACACTACTCACGGTTTCGAGCATATGCACTGTGTGTACGTCTTTGCAATCTGTCACATTGACGGTTAAAAATTTAAAAATACTAAAATTTATTCGCGATATTGAAGGAAAATGAGTTATAACAATATTGTTGAAGAAGATGAAGTTGAGGAGCCAGATATCATCTCCAGATCGCTATCACTGTCACACATTTCCATTACCGTTTCTACTAAAAACACTTTTTCAAAACTCATTTTAAAATTACTGACACAACTGACATTTGTGTGCATACGATCGGTCCGAATTATATGCGTTGTAAGCGCGCATACAATTCGGACCGACTGTAAGCACTGTTGGTAATGTAAGCACCGTAAGCGTAATTCGGACCGCGGCCTTATAATTAAACAAAAACGTTTGGTTTCAAGTTTATAAATTGTATGTAAGTAAGTGTACTTAACAGTATAAGTACTTAAGTATGCTTAACAGTTAATTGATAATAAATAAATTTAACAGAAACAATTACAGTCAATTTAGAAATTACTTCAAATTTTTAAGGTTATCAACTAGCAACTGTCAGAAGTTAACTGATACCTGAAGTATGAGTTAACTTGAAAGTCACTTTTACTAACACTTTGTTGATTACCTGATATTGAAATATAGAAAATATTTTAACAATCAGTTAATCAAAACCACTCGAGTTAACTTTATTTTGAAATACAGGACCTAACCAGTTCTTTTTGCGCGAAATGCACCCTAAAGTGTATTAAACTTAAAGTATAAATAAGTTGATAGTACTGTTGTGATATTTTATTAGTTTTCATTCCAAGGTCTACATTTTGGGTATTATGCGGGGAATTTCAATATTTTTTGGGGAATCGCGGTGAATTTCGGGGAATTTGAACATTTTGTTTGGGTAATTTTATCGAGAGCAAACGGCATCCCTGGTGTGTGTACCATAACTTTAGTATTTTTCGGTCAACTGAATTTTATTGTATTAGTGATTCTACTGCTATAAAAGCTGTCTTGCCTGCAGCTTCTTGTCTAAGTTCTTCGCAGAGTCCATTTTAAAACGGAAGTGATCGCATGATTAATTTTTTTTAAGTATAATTTTAAATCGATAGTGCAAAAAAACAAGATCGCATATAGCAATTTTGTGATTTTATTCAACTCAAAATTTGTTTTGAACGTGCATTCAGGTAAAGATATAATTTTTGATCGTACGAGGTGGGTGATTGTTCTTCTTTAATAGTGACTTTTCTTTAATTTTATACAGTTTTCACGGCTATTGCTTTTATTATCAATTTGTTTCTTAGACCACGGGATATTAGCTTATTGCCTAATAGTTTCCAATAGTATCCTGTACGTAAAACACATTTTTACCTTTTATCAATTTTTATATTTGATCAAACTTTTTACCAGTCTTAATAATTTCATTCCAAATCATATTACGACTATTTTGGTTCAAATTTTATCTTGCTATTAGTTTCGTTTACGGGTTTTGCGATGGTATGGTTATACATACATACGAGTATATTGATATATTAACCCGCGGTTCGAGTAATTTGGTTATTAAGGAAAATTCACCCTGCAAAGTTCTGGCGATAGCTATTGATTGATATCTAGAAGCATGATCCATAGGAGGAATTTTGGATAGAAGTGGCAGTGTATTCCGATCATCTTCTTATTTATATTTCGTCTAAAATATCTATCTTCTATCCTGTTCATTTTGAAGTGATTCCTTCCAAGAATAAAGTTGGTTGAGTGCACCTCTATGGTTGGATAACAGAATAGTAAAGTACTTCGAGTTGTCTGTTAAAACTGTTTTGCACTGTGTATGACATACAATCAAGTATTTGACTACAAACATTTGGTGTTAATTTTTGGAAAAATTTTATCTTATTCTAATATAAACTTCAGTGTTCAGTTGAATTGCAGTCGTTGAAGACAGTAGCTTGCTTGTATTACCCAAAACTCGTAGTACAGCTTTTATCGAAGAATGTAAAGGACAAGTAACTTAATTGTAGGGCTTGCCCGAAACAACAACTCATCCGCGCACGGAAGAGTTTTACTAAGGTTGTAAGTTGCAATATTTGTTTTTAAGTTTTAAAATGTGCTTTATTTACGCCAATATCTTAAATCGAATTTTTTTTTCCTAGTCGAATGATCATTCCGCATCACGTCTGTCGCAATGAAATTGTCGAATTGGTCATTCATTCCATCATTCGACGAATTACGATTCCGAAATGGTAATTACGAAAAATTGGTAATTCATGCAAACGGTGAGTCCATGAGACAAGTGGAACAAGTGGAAAATCAGGTGTTTCGCCGTCCAAATTTTTCTATTTATTTCATGTGAGCATTAATTGCGATCAATCTTTTCAAACTTTCGTTCACAATTGCTTACATATTGGTACTTTTCTATCACTCTATTTTAAAAGAAAATTCGTAGCCGTGTGCAAAAATGCCAACTTTTATTCGGCATTCCCACAACAATAATATTTTGACAGATTGAATGTAATTCCGATAGACATGTGTCAAGGTTAAATCTCATTGATCATTCAATGTGAATGATAATTCTCCCAATGTACATTCGAATGCGTCGTCTGCTTAGGGTTTTCTATAAAGCCTATGTTTGCGCAAGCGGCCAAGCCTATGTTTGCGCAAGCGGCCAAGCCTATGTTTGCGCGAACGAAAAACGCCCCTAACTTTTTTTCGATTTAATAACTTTCTAACAGCCTCATTAAATAAAAATTCAATCAGTTTTTTTTCCGTATAAATTTTCGTCGCACAAACAAGCCTTGTCTGGACAAATAAAGAAACCATTTTGTCAAACAAAAATTGGATAAGCATGTACACACCATATGGTTTTTTTTGCGAAAAAGACAAAAAATTATTTTGGGGGGTTTTCAGACAAATTTACGCGTCGGGTATAAGTTACATTTACCATAGTTATGCGCTTGTAATTACATCATTGGGGGGGGGGGGAGTTGAACCCCCAAAACCTCCCTCTGCGTTAGCACCTGTGTACGCTACATCAGGGAATCTCCCCATCGATGAATAGGCGACATCGCCGTTAATGCGACAAAATGAAGAAAGGATGTAGTCGGGAGAGTTTAAGATCTAAACACAACACGGTTTTCGACGTCGCATAGAAATCCATGAACTATAATGTATGGTACGGTATGGATAAACTACGCGACTGTGCTTTCAAAACTTTCTTTGTTCACTTTGCGCCACGAGTATGATACACGTAAGCTAGTATTACACTGTATGCCAGACGGTCAAATATTTGAGCATAAAAATTTGACCGAATTCGATGTGAAATATTCATTTGGCACGCTGCCCGAATGCGATATTACAAAATTTTCAAATTGTCAAATATTTGACCGCCTGTCATACAGTGTAATACTAGCTTTACTGATCGCGATTTGACAAAAACTTTGTTATACCATTTCTTCGTAAAACAAATTTCGAATTCTCGGCATGTTCCCCGACGCGAAATGCGTTTTTCTGCTTGCTGGGACGTTATTTTTCGTTCATTGTGCTCCCATGTAGGTGTCTTAGACCCGGTATTTCAATGTAGAGTTAACTTCTACGTTGTTAGTTAACCAAAACCGCTCGAGTAAACTTTATATGGAAATACCAGACCTTAACTTGTAGGTCTGGTTATAAATGGCACTGAAATAACGGATGCATTAGCAAAAACTGGATCGGAGTCAGGCATGGTTGGACCAGAGCCAGCTCTCGGTGTGCCTGTTACCCCTGGTAGGGCTGCCATTGCTGAGTGGGTGAGTAAATCACACATTGAGAGGTGGCGGCTTTTTCCGGGAATGCGGCAGACCAGAAACCTTGTTGAGGGATCAAATGGACGAACCGCTGCTTTTCTTCTCAAATTCAGCAGAACGGAATGTAGTAGTATGGTTGGTAGGATTTTTAAGATTGCTACATTAGTTTTTTTTTTTTTTACGTTTTTCGACGTTTTTCTTGGGAAAAATTTTTTTTTCTTCGGATCACCAAAATTTCAAAAAAAAAAAAATGGAAAAAAAATCGCTACGCTACATTTTAGCTACACTACCCACGAACAAGCCCATTTTTCTTTTTTTCTTTTCTGATGCATATGAACAGAGCAATCGATGACGGCACATCCCCCCCCCCTTTCGTGCAGAGGGCCTCCGGGGAAATATATACAGCGCCGCCATTTTTTAATATTTTCGAATAAAAAAAATGTCAGAGATTCCTTAAAGTATAGTCTAAATTGTGTAAAAAAAATTAAATAAAAACCATTTAAGCTTCAGAGTTTATGAATTTAGAAAAAAAAAACATTTTCTAAGCAGCCAAGGTGGCCAGACCCCTTAAGTCCTTTTTTAATTCCTTTTTACACCCCTCTTTCTTAAATTTCCTTAATCACGGCATATTCAAAATAATAGGTTTGTTTCTTTTGCCCGGTGTAAGTTGCACTTTCTTGCACCCGATTTTCTAAACAGCCTTTGAGTCAATTCAATGACACAAACTCAACCTCAAATAGTGTTCTTGTTCCTTCCCCGCCACTCCCTTTTACACTTTCCTGCACTAGCTCGAGAGCCAGTGCAAAAAGTGTAGAAGGTGTACACTACACCCGTCAAATAGAACAGACCTAATGAGTCATAAAACAAAATGGCGCAAGTTTGCGCAACATTTTTTTTTTTCAGTTAGCTAATGAACTTGATTATAACTTGTAATCATTATTTTTGCGCGATCTGACCCGGAGATATAACAACACTAACGTTTTGCAAAATGAAAATAAAAATTTTGGTTTTTATACGTGTTTCTTAAAACGTCGAAAAGAAGGAATAATATTAATTTCAAATAAATATTTTTGGATCAAAAATATAGTACATACATACCTTGGACTTGCAAATCCATCACAATTGACTTAAACTCTTCACTCTCTAAACAATTACTACGCTAAAGAAAAAAGTCTTGTCAGGTAAGCACCGAAAAAAAAAATATCCGGCGTTCACAACGAGTGACTTTCGACAGCAGGTCCGTGCGCACGGGGGGTTTTGGGGGTTCAACCCCCTCCCCCCCTCCCCCCATTGGCCTATTTGAAAAGGGAAGTGAGAACCTTTTTTTGTTTTTTAGGTCATCACATGTAGTATGGTGGGAACTTCATAACCCCCCCCCCCCCCCCCCGTCATACAATCCTGCGCATGGGCCTGTTTGACAGGCTTTACCGTTAATAGAACGGTATGAAAAAAAAAAATTACTACCACATGACGTCATAACTAGTTGACTTCTTGGAAAAAGGATCCATTTATCGTCAGTTTAAATTTTTAAGGCCTCATATAACCCTGAACGCCATGAAAATCGAGTAAATTTGAAAAAAGATTGTGAAGATTATATGGTGGAAAAAAAATTTAATTGTTGAGTTCACATTTCTTATTATATATTCAACTATAGAAAGAAAAATTTTTTTTTGTTGTTTTTTAATATTAACATTGTTTTTTACTGGTATAAATGGACTACTTATGAAAACCATGGCGCCTGCTGGTCGGCATCATAACTTCACTAAAAATAATTCAATTTGCAAAAATGAAAAAGAATTTTGTAAAAGAATGTAGTAGTTATAGTCTGTCGGAGGGAATTTTTATTTTTTTCAAAAATAAATAAGTTACAGTATTTCAAACTGTAGTAATCAGTTTTTTATGAAAAATTTGCGTTTAATAATTTATAAAAAAAGTTCCAAGCAAAAAATTAAAAAAAAGCTCTCGATAGACTTTAGAGAAAACAGTTATCAAAATTTTAAAAAAAAAAGTTGAATAATATTAAAAACTGACTGAGTTATCGTGCCGACCATGTCTAAAAACATAGTTTCGAGAAAAATGCGTTCAAAGTTTTTGATAGCTAAAACGTTAACTTACGGCTAGTCTCCCATTCCAGCTCCGTACCGTACGCTTTCTTCCTCTTTTATCTTCGTGTTTTTCACAGATGATCATATGAATAACCTTGGTTTCTATGATACTCGGTTTTTGAGAAAAAATATATGCTAAACGCTGCTGTTGAGAGTGGCGCGGCGAATAGCCATGAAGCCGCTTTAAACCGATGTATGGTCACATTTAGTGCTATAACTTTGCAATGGAGTAGAATTTTTTAAATTCAAATTTTTTTTATAATTCTTGAAAGTACAAGACATCAAAATTTGTAAAAATTGATATGATGATGGCCGGGTGCAGTCCAGTGGTAGCGTACTAGGCTTGTAAACGCGATGTCGTGGGTTCAATTCCCACTTTACGCATAAATTATTTATAAAAAAATTTCAGTTGCTATTGGCTTTAAAATTATTTATATAAATAGTGAAGAGTGCAGAATGTTTAATAGGATCACTACTAAAGGATTTAACACTGAGCAGATGAGTTCCATTTACATTCCTATCAGATTTACTAACACCATCAGAGATACCAGACAGTAGTTAATTTGTTATAGGCAACATTGCTGTTCTGGTAGATCACATCATAGCCAAACAGCACTCAAAATTATTAACACCAACTAGTACACTGTCATACCCGGTCCGATTTCTGACCTCCCATCCCTAAGCTGACTGGATTGTACACTACAGTGTTTTAAAGGCTAATCACCTAAGTCTCTCAAGTTCTACAAAGATTTTTTCGACCAAAAGGAGCCATCAAAGTAAGGATGAGATCAAACCTCCTTGCGTGGTGCCTCTGGAGACTGACTTTGTGATAAGACACTCTCCTAGTTCGGATTTAATAATCCCCTGCTCTGCAGTGGCGGTTAGCCACATGAGGCTAGTGAGGCTGACCCTCGCCATTTTACAGAGGAAAAAGCCATCAAGTTACTAGTGATTTTTGTTTTATAAATGTTACTTAGGCCCGTTCCTACGATCGTCAGTAACGTTCTAACTGAAACTTTAACTGACAGATGCTCATACGAAACTTACAGTCAATATTCTGGTTAAATTTTAACTGAAGGTCGTAATAACGGCTCTTAATGACTTTCCGCAGTAAACCGCCGTACTTACTCATATACTTTTAGTCCGACAAAGTTGACAAAGTCGTGTTTAATATTCGAATTCAGCCTCACCTGCTCAGAAAGGCACGAGCCGTCACTGCTGCTTTGTAAGATTAAGTCAAGCCAATTGCATATCTCTCGAAATCTATCAATAAATTTTTATATTTTTATTTCGAACTGTTTCAGGATCTAAACCAACAATATTTTTTGAATTTATCCAGCGGTAGCAGTAATACTAAGAGGCGATCGATTAAACGAATAAAAAAAAAACCAGCAATATGCCGATACGATCTGATGAAGTATTATCTACTGATAATCGGTGCAATGTCCCCACGGACCTAGGGGGATATTATGCCAATCGATCGGTACAAGACGATGTCGTTATATCTGGTTTCTCCGGTCGTTTACCGGAAAGTTCCAATATGGAAGAGTTCAAGAGAAATTTATACGACGGTGTGGATATGGTAAACGATGAACCGCGACGATGGCCAAAAGGTAAATAAAAGTTTCGAATGTTTAAAGCATCTTTAAGCAGATCCAAATTAAATGCGGAATTTCACTTGAGATGTCGTATGTAATTAAGTTCAGTATTGTATTATTAATTTATTTACTGTTGAACACTTAGGACTCTATGACTTACCTCCAAGGATGGGTAAAATTAAGGACGAAGACTTGGAACATTTTGATCAACAATTTTTCAATGTACATCAGAAGCAAGCGGACTGCATGGACCCGCAGCTACGAATGCTACTAGAAACAACTCATGAGGCTATAGTTGATGCTGGTACGTTCAGCTTTGTTCTGTCTCCTTGAATTTGATCGAATAAAATCCATGTAATTATTTTTTCAGGTGTAAATCCACGAAATTTATGCGGTTCACGTACCGGCGTCTACATCGGTGTAATAGCGTCCGAAGCTGAACAGTATTGGTGCGGTGACCCGGAACTCGTAAATGGCTACGGATTAACAGGATGTGCTCGTGGTATGTTTGCCAATCGCATTTCGTTCACGTTCAACTTTAAAGGACCAAGTTTTTCTGTGGACTCAGCATGTTCGAGTTCTTTGTATGCCATGAAGCAAGCATTCTCTGATATTAAAGAGGGCAGATGTGAATCAGCAGTTGTTTGCGGTTCCAATTTGGTTCTAAAACCAACCATGTCGTTGCAATTCAAACGCCTCAACATGTTAAGTCCTGACGGTATGTGCAAGGCATTTGATGAAAGTGGAGCGGGATTCGTTCGTTCGGACGGCATAGTTTCGGTTTTCTTGCAACGGGCGAAATGTGCAAAGCGAATTTACGCAAGTGTATTAAATATCCACACTAATATCGACGGTTATAAGGAGCAGGGAATTACGTTCCCCGATGGCAATACTCAAAACCGTTTGATTCGCGAAACATACGAAGAGATTGGATTAAATCCGGCCGATGTTGCTTACATTGAGGCTCATGGTACTGGAACTAAAGTTGGCGATCCGCAGGAGATGAATTCGGTTACTGATTTCTTCTGTAAAAATCGCAAAACACCGCTCTTGATCGGTTCGGTAAAGTCGAATATGGGACATTCGGAACCAGCGTCGGGTGTTAGTTCGATCGCAAAAGTACTGATCGCTATGGAAACCGGTGTCATTCCGGGGAATCTGCATTACAAAACTCCCAATCCCGATTTGTATGGCCTGACCGAAGGTAAACTTCAAGTTGTCGACAAAAACACTCCATGGAACGGTGGAATCGTCGGTTTGAATTCGTTTGGTTTTGGCGGTGCGAATGCTCATGTTATCTTAAAATCAAATCCAAAACCGAAGGCTATAACACCGAAAAATGGACCCGCAAAGTTGGTTGTTGTATCCGGTCGGACCGTAGATGCTGTTCGCGACTTGCTAGAAGACGCTGAATCTTACAAAGACGATGATGAATACTTTGCACTCATCAATGAAATTCATTCGGGAAATATTCCACACCATAATTACCGTGGCTATTCAGTTGTCACGAATAAACCCGGTCCAATTCGCGAAGTTGTTGAATGTACGGAATCGCATCGACCAATTTGGTTCATTTATTCTGGAATGGGAAGCCAATGGGCCAGCATGGCCAAAGATTTGATGGGTGTGGAAGTGTTCAACAAGAGTATTCATCGTTGTGCTGAAGCTTTACGCCCTGAAGGCGTCGATCTAATTGATATCTTGACACGATCGGACGAAGCACGTTTCGAAAACATTTTGAATTCATTTGTTTCCATTGCTGCCATGCAAGTTGCCCTAACTGACGTCTTGACTAGTATAAATATTAGTCCCGATGGAATAGTAGGACACTCAGTTGGCGAATTGGGTTGTGCCTATGCCGATGGCTGTTTCAGTCCCGAACAAACTGTTCTGTCTTCCTACTGGCGAGGTAGGAGCATTCAAGACACCGATCTACCGAAAGGTTTGATGGCCGCTGTTGGATTGTCTTGGGAAGAATGTGAACAAACATTGCCGAAAGGTGTATTTCCTGCGTGTCATAATTGCGCAAACAATGTTACAATTTCCGGTCCACAAGATAAAGTTAATGAAGTCGTTGACAAATTATCTTCGGCTGGTACGTTCGCGAAAGCTGTAAAAACATCGGGGTATGCGTTCCATTGCAACTACATTGCAGAGGCTGGTCCGAAACTACGTAAGAGCTTGGATAAGGTTATTCCGAACCCGAAAAATAGGACTTCCCGCTGGATTAGTTCTAGCATTCCAGAGAGTGGATGGAATTCTCCAGTTGCAAAGCAAAGTTCCGCTGCCTATCATGTTAATAATTTATTATCGCCCGTTTTGTTCCACGAAGCGCTCCAACATGTTCCAAAAAATGCAATTTGCATTGAAATTGCACCGCACGGTTTACTGCAAGCTATTCTTAAGCGTACTCTGGGCGGAGCTGCGATTAGCTTAAGTTTATCAAAACGGTACCATGACGATAATTTAGAATTTTTGCTTACCAATGTTGGAAAGTAAGGCGCAAACTAATCGATCTATAAAATGATCAGTACATTAAATGGTTTTTTATTCACAGACTTTTTGCAGCTGGTGCACAACCTAACGTACCGAAATTGTTCAGAGCGGTTTCTTTCCCGGTAGGCAAAGGAACTCCGATGTTAAATTCGAAGATCGGTTGGGATCACTCGCAACACTGGACTAGTCCTAAATTTGGAGGAGAAAGTGAGTAACTTTGTAACTAGATTAAAAAGGGAAACGATTTATTGTTTTGGCTGGAAATACAAAAAAAATCTAGCGCATTGTTTATCTGTACAACCTTTTATCGTATTTTGCATCTAATTTAGATCGATCTGGCGAAACTCTAGTTGAAATTAACCTTGCGACCGAGGACGATAGCTTCTTGGCTGGTCACACCATCGATGGGCGAATTTTCTTCCCGGCTACCGGCTACATGACTCTCGCATGGAAAACATTCGCAAAAATGCGTGCCAGTGATATGAGGCGAACTCCGGTTATTCTCGAAAATGTCATATTCCATCGTGCTACGATCCTCAATAAAGAAGGATCGGTTAAGTTTGGCGTAAACTTCTTCGATGGAACTGGAAACTTTGAAATTTGCGAAGGTGGTTCGTTAGCCGTTTCCGGAAAAATCACAATTCCTGATCAAGTCGAGAGGGAAGAATTACCCGTGGAGCTATTGAAAATCAAGAAGACAGGAATACCGCTAAACGGGAACGATGTGTACAAGGAGCTGCGATTACGAGGCTATGATTACAGTGGCATGTTCCGAGGTGTCTCGCAATCGGATGGACAAGCATCAACCGGAAGTTTGGATTGGCAAGATAATTGGATCACTTTCATGGACACAATGCTTCAATTTAGTATCCTGAGTAAGGATATACGAGAGTTATACCTGCCGACTAGAATAGAAAAAGTCGTTATTAATCCCATGAAACAGATGGAGTTGCTATCACAAGTTAGTGGCAAGAATAAGACCCTACCAGTTTACATGAACAAATATATCGGTGTAATTAAATGTGGCGGGGTTGAGATGCGCGGATTGAAAGTTTCGTTGGCGCCAAGACGTTCGGGCACACAAGTTACCCCTACTTTAGAGCGGTATATTTTCATGCCACAACATAATATGTCAGAGTTGTCGGAAAATACCGAGAAGGCTCGTCAACATGCTCTTACAGTTGCTTTACATTTAGTTGCAGATAATTCGGGCGGCGCACTTAAAATCAAGGTCGTCGAGTTGGCAAACGAACGAAGTGCAGATAATTTAATGGCACAGCACATTTTAAATATTATCGAAGGCGAACCGATATTGGCTTCGGATGTAGTCGTTGCGTCAAACAAAAACGGAGAGGAAGTGAAGACACATTTCATCGATTCCGGAATTCGGATAATTAACAAGAATATTACCGAAGGGCCCGTAGAACAAAATTGTCATATGATTTTGGGTTATGATGTTCTATCGCGTCCCGATAGCAATAAGGTATTTGAAAATATGATGAACACCATTCGGGACGGAGGATTTATCCTGCTCGATGAACTTGAATCGAACTATGAAAAAACGGGAGTGAAACTATTACAACAGATAAATTTTACAGTTGTCTGGGAGCAACGTTGTGGCCAACGAGTCTTCTTGTTGGTTCGTTCACAAGTCGATATCCGAAATCGGAAAAAGGTTCTGGTTCAACTGACCGAGAAGAACTTTATGTGGTTAGAGCAACTTCAAAGAGAACTAGCAACTGCCGAAGAAGAAGATAAGTTTGTGTACTTGGTTTGCCAGGGCGAAGAGCTATTTGGAGCTGTCGGCTTCATGAACTGTATTAAGAGGGAAGCTGGAGGTCGTTTCGCTCGACTGTTCTTCATGCAAGAGAAGACTGCCGAGAAATTCTCATTCGATTCGAAATTCTATCAGGAACAGATGAACAAAGATTTAATTTGTAATGTGCTGAAGACAAACGGTTGGGGAACATTCCGACACATAAAATTAGATTCAGTAGGAGATACCGAATCTTCACAAGTTGAGCATGCGTTCATCAATGCCTTGACCAAGGGCGATTTGGCGAGCTTGAAGTGGATCGAAGGTCCATTATCGAGTGAAAACTACTCATATGGCGATGATAATCAAGAACTGTGTACAGTTTATTATGCACCTATTAACTTCCGTGATATTATGTTGAGTTCCGGAAAAATTTCGAACGATACATTACCTAAAGAATTAGCTGAACAGGACTGTATCTTGGGTCTGGAATTTTCCGGACGTGATTCGCATGGCAATCGTGTCATGGGGATGGTTTCGGGTAAATCGTTGGCAACAACATGTGTCGCAGCTAGGAATGTAATGTGGAATATTCCTAGTAATTGGACAATGGAGCAAGCGTCAACAGTTCCGATTGTCTATGCCACCGTATATTTTGCGCTTGTTATGCGCGGTAAAATGAAGAAGAGCGAGAAAATTTTAATTCACGCTGGATCAGGTGGCGTGGGACTAGCTGCCATATCAGTGGCATTGCATCATGGTCTTACCGTTTATACAACGGTCGGAAGTCAAGATAAGCGCGACTTCTTGAAGAAAACATTCCCACAATTGACTGATCGTCATATTGGGCATTCTCGAGATACGTCCTTCGAGCAAATGATTATGCTTGAGACCGAAGGCCATGGCGTTGATTTAGTCCTGAATTCGTTAGCTGAAGAAAAGTTACAGGCATCAGTTAGATGCTTAGGACTTAATGGCCGTTTCTTAGAAATTGGAAAATTCGATTTGAGCAACAATTCGCCTTTGGGTATGTCGATTTTCTTGAAGGGCATCTCATTCCATGGCATTCCGTTGGATAATGTTATTGTAGGTGATGAAGCTACTAAGAAAGAGGTAGTCGCACTCGTTGCGGAGGGCATCAAGAACGGCGCTGTTCGTCCCCTACCGACATCAGTCTTCAGCGAACAGCAAGTCGAACAAGCGTTTCGATTCATGGCTTCCGGTAAACATATCGGGAAAGTTGTTATTAAAATGCGCGACGAAGAGTCAACAGAAGTAGTAAAACCATCAAAAAAATTGGTGAATGCTATTCCGAGGACATACATGCATTCCGATAAAACGTACATCATCGTCGGCGGTTTGGGAGGATTTGGATTGGAGTTGTCGCATTGGATGGTATCGCGTGGTGCAAAGAAACTGGTTTTAACCAGTCGAAGTGGTGTAAGGACTGGCTATCAGTCGTTAATGATCCGTAGATGGAAAGCACGTGGCGTAAAAGTTTTAATTGATACAACTAATGTAAGAACAGCTATCGGGTGCAAAAACTTGATCGAAAAATCAAACCTATTGGGTCCGGTCGGTGGCATATTCAATCTAGCTGCAGTATTACGCGACGATTTAATAGAAAATCATACTGAAATCGACTTCGAAATGGTTTGCATTTCAAAAGTTGACGGCTCCAAACACCTTGATAAACTCTCACGCGAAATGTGCACCGAATTGGACTACTTTGTTTGCTTCTCGAGTGTATCGTCTGGTCGCGGTAATATCGGTCAAACCAATTACGGTTTGGCCAATTCGGCAATGGAACGAATCTGCGAAAACCGTCAAGCTTCCGGCTTTCCGGGTATCGCGATTCAATGGGGAGCAATCGGTGACACCGGTATAGTCATTGAAAGTTTGGGTAATAATGATACTGTAGTCAATGGAAATTTGCCCCAACGAATGAAATCCTGCCTGCAAACAATGGATCTGTTCCTGCAACAACCACATCCAGTTCTTGCATCAATGGTTGTGGCTGAAAAACGAGAAACCGACGCAAGCGGAGGATTTAGTTTAGTTAGCTGTATAGCAAATATTCTCGGTCTACGTGACATTAAAAACGTACAGGATCCGGCTGCGACATTAGCTGATCTCGGCTTGGATTCGATAATGGGAACCGAAATTAAACAAACCTTGCAACGAACCTTCGATGTTGTTATGTCGCCTCTAGAAATTCGTCAACTGACGTTTGCCGCACTGAAAGAGCTGGAAGGATCGGCTGGGGTAGTATCACCGTAACCAATCAGTCCATCGCAATCAAAACCAACCAACCAATTGATTTGGTAAGATTGACAAAATTTAACCCATTTCCTTTCCAATTGTCATAATTTGATTTTTTTTACAGACAATCAAAACCATTACCATATCCTACCATAAATTACTAGACGCTGATCAATTCCGCGTTTCGTATAAAATTAATATTAAGGATAGTAAGGGAGAGGCACAATATACTGGATACTTGAAAAAAACAATGGAATTATATTAAAAATCTTTTATTTATTTATTATTTATTTATTTATTTAAGGACTCGATGAACAGAAAATGTAGATATTCCAATTATACAAAGAGTCAATGATAAAAACAAAAAATAAAATGAATTACAATATTGTAATAATAATTGTACCTCTAATCGACTCTCGTACCAAGTGTCAGATAAATTCAGCTTTCGGAAAACAGATTTGGTAAAACGTCGCTGTACTGATTCCAATGCACAAGATATTGGTAGTGAGGGTTCCACACAACAGAACAATACTCTAGCCTAGACCGAACCAGACTATTAAACAAATTCATATAAACATGTATATTATGGAATGGATGAGCTGTCCTTAATATAAAACCACATAATCTAAATGCGTGTTTGCAGACTTCGATTATGTGCTGATCAAATTTTAATCTGTTGTCAAACAATACTCCTAAATCCTTTATGCGTGAGACTTTAACGAGGAGAGCATTATCAACATGGTAGTCAAAGTTAAGGCTACAATCCTTGTTTGAATATATCATTTTAAAGCATTTCTGAGTGTTCAAACGGAGGTTATTCAGCTTACACCAATCGTTTAATTTATTAATGTCATCTTGTAGGATTTTACAGTCAGAAATAGACTTTACGACTGTGAATAGTTTGAGATCATCGGCATACATTAAATGATCAGATTGAAAACCCGTAAGAAGGTCATTCACAAACAAAACGAAAAGTAAGGGACCCAAGGTGGAACCTTGGGGAACACCAGACGATGCAAAGAAAGGACGGGATTGAGCTCCACCAAATACGACGTAATGCCTACGATCACCTAGGTACGAAGAGAACCATTTCAACAAAGCAGAATCTATTCCAAACGATTGCAGTTTATTTAGCAGTATAGAGTGGTCAACACTGTCAAAGGCTTTGGAAAAGTCAGTATAAATCGTATGGACAGAGAAACGATTCTCGAGCGCACAAGATACTGAGTTTGAGAAGGAAACCAAATTCGTCTCCGTAGAGCGTCCTCTAAAAAATCCATGCTGCTTGATAGATATAAGGGAGCTGACTCGTGCAATTCAATACATTAACAAAATTATTAAGCTTTGAAATAAAAACCAAAAAAAATTTATAGATTTTCTTCAATTTCTCAAAATGCGGCATTTGCCACCCTTGAACTTTGTGGAAATCTCAGTAATATTTTAACTGGTTCTGAGCCCAAACCAAGAGGAAGCCACCCTTGAACTTTGTGGAAATCTCAGTAATATTTTAACTGGTTCTGAGCCCAAACCAAGAGGAAAGCTGCTCGTCGGAGCACTGACTGGTAACTGTATGCTGAGAAAACACGATATGCCATGATACTATACGCTGTACGCTGTTGAGGACATCACACACATCTTGTGTGAATGCCCACGGATCGCTAGAAGGCGATTAAGACGGCTGAGTAGTCTTTTCTTCGATAACATTGTGAATTTAAGGTCGGTAGGGGATGACAAGCTGGTCAGGTTCTGCAGGGATTTGGAGTGATTTTTGAGAGGGTGGAACTGTTCACGATGGAAGGGTTAGCAATAGACCTTATGGTGCATAGTGAGCGCGGTAGTTCTAGCGCTACGCCCCTTCTTGAAATTAAACTAAACTAAAACTAACTAAAATACTGATCCCAGCGACGTGGATCATTCTATCTAATAGTTAAAATAAAATTAGTTTATTGGTCGATTACGATTAAAGTGAACCGTTCCCAAATTTAGGGACTGGACTGGACATAATTATATATTCCCGAAATTAGTGGTTCGCGAGTTATTTCAACATTTGAGCTTTTTAGTAAGTTAAATTAGATTAAGTTGACATAAAAATAAAAGTTTACAACTGCAGTCGTAGCCAAGCGGGTAAGGCGTCTGACTAGAAATCTGGGAGCGTAGGTTCGAATCCAGCCGACCCCGAACATGTCTGATTTTTTTTTTTTTTTTAATTATGTGTTTTGATTTTACTACCGGCTGCGAACACGTGACGTGAGTAACAGGGGCGATGAAACATAATTATGTATTACAGAAATTGGTGGTTTGCGAGCTATTTCAACATTTGAGTGGATGAAGTATGGAGGATGGTGGATAGAGATTGGAGGATGAATGGAGGATGGTGGGTGGGGAATGGAGGATGGTGGGTGGGGAATGGAGGATGGTGGGTGGGGAATGGAGGATGGTGGGTGGGGAATGGAGGATGGTGGGTGGGGAATGGAGGATGGTGGGTGGGGAATGGAGAAAAATGAAAAGTGAAAAATGAAAACTAAAAAATGAAAAGTGAAAAATGAGAAATGAAAAATGAGAAATGAAAAATAAAAAATAAAAAAATAAAACTTAAAAATTAAAAATGAATAGTAAAAAGTGAAAAAAGAGAAATGGCTTTAATGTCTCCTGTTTCTTGAGCTGAAAAAGTGTATTCGAAACGGGAGTAATGTATCAACGGGAGAAACAGGACCAATGGATAAACGGGAGTAACAGGGGCGATGGAACAACGTGAGCATAGCAAGCGTAGCCGCGGTACGCGGCTAGTTATTAATAAAAAAAACTTAATACCTAAATATCTCAAAACTACTAAATGGAGATGCACCCTTTCTTCTTAGGACGGCAGTATACATAGTGCATCCAGCATAAATGCCCTTGCACGAATGTGAAAGGTTTTTATGCTGGTTATAATGTACTATCGGTTATAACGTTCTACTTTTGTGGTCCCCTCAAGGTACGTTATAACCGAGTTGCACTGGATTTGTATACACTTACAGGGCGGCCGCGGACATCGTACCCTAGAATTCTACTGATTTTATCCGGCCCTTCTACGGTATAGGATACGAAACTTTGCCAGCTGGGTACGAGCATTTTTACATTAAAATTTTCGGTTTTAATACTTATTAAACAAAAAGGTAAAAGTATTCGTAATAATTTCAAAAAGTGAATTATACAAATTATCTCTATAAAGATATTCTGCAGATGAGTTGCTTATGCCCATAATTCTAAAAATTTGATTTTGAGTAGAAGCATCTCTACATTCAACGCATTCATTTCCTCCAATATTAATATTTCTGCGATTTTTCCAACTGAGTGGACCTAGTACTTACCCGTCAGGCAATTGTTCATAATTTCCAGTCTTTTTTTATATTTTCACCACTTATTTCTATTTTTAAATGAAACTTTTATTTTTCTAACTGACAAACAGCGACACAAAACAAAAAACCTTAAACTTTCACTCTGCTACGTTGGTAGCGGCCGCAGTTTTCGAACTCGAAACGAACATCGGCCAACTTCATACCGCATAAATTCGACCTCGCGCAGGAGAATTCTCGTCATCGCTGAACACAGCACGAACACGCATACGCATACATCCGCAGTCTCGCATGGCTCACCAAAAAGTGCAAAAGACGTTCGTCGGTCGCAGCGACACAAAGAATTGAAGGTAAAAAAAAAATCATTTTCCGTATTAAAATTATCGAAAAAAAGTAGCGTTTAATTGATTCCCCGATAAAAAGAACGGTGTGCTTGACGTTCCCAAGTCCCAGTGATTCGTAGAATTAAGACAAAAGTGTGCTTGTGATCGCTGAAAGTGTTTTGTAATTGCAAAGTTCTTCCCGAAAAAGATTTGGAGTTTTTTTTTTTCCACTGTGGTGAGTGTGACGACAACCCCCCCGTGTTCAGTAAAATGGAGCCCAACCCGCGACAGGCTTACACTTTTCGGATTCGGAGTTCGGATCAATATTGGGTGGCGCAGCTCCGGCAGCCTCCTCGTCGTTTCGTTTTCTAAAGTGCGAACAGGAAAAAAAAGTCTCCTTCGGGGGCGCTTCTCCGCTTGCTCTTATTACGCTAAAAACGCTACTACGCATTGGCGGAGTGTTGTACAACAGAAAAAAGGCGATTAGTCGATTCTTTTGTTACTTTTCTCGGTGTTTCTCGACGTCGTTGTCGTTGTCGTAATCAAATTTATTCGTTTGAAAATTACGCTAAATCGTTTTTTTTCCCGGAAATTTTCTACCCGTAGAAAAAAAAAACGGTCCCAAGGGGGGAACCTTGGGACAGAAATTCCACTCGGGGTAAGAGAAAAAGAAAAAAAAAAATTCGAAAGGAAAAGTTTTCGTCGTTCTGCGATCGCTCGCATCTGGTGAGAAATTTTTTTTTCTTCATTTTTCCTTTTAAGAGTTTTTCGTTCGCATTTTTTTTCCATTGCAGAGCGCGGCCCCATAGCCAGAATCCGAAGCTACCAGAGACTCGCGGGGGGGCTAAATCACGTTATTCGCATTTACATGGGCGGAAGTAGTTATATATTTTGTTGTTGGTTTTTCGTGTGTGGTTGATGTGGCCGCGAAGCGTACCAATTGTGTGTTGCTTATGGGGAGCTCCGCCACTCTTGCCTCATCTGTTTGTTCGCTTGGTACGTCCGCAGCGTGCGTTCAAATAAAACGTCGCCAGCATTGTTTACATTTCGAGCCAGTCATGGCTCATGGACGGAAAGTGAAGATAATCACGGCAGATCCAGAGCCGCATCTGGATGCGATTCGTGTGCGCAGCGCATCAACGATTTTGTGGGTGGATTATTTACGAAAGTTCCGTGCGGGTTGTATAACGCCAGGAATTTTGATTTCGGTGTAATTAATCGAGGCAAAAGAAAAAAAAAAGTGCAAAAACCTCAACACTTGCTTCTATTTTCCATTTTTTCACTTGGCTTTCAGTGTGCACATGCCACACGACACGACAGAAGGCCGCCCGCCCCGTCTCCGTCGCAAGGTTTCCGTCTTTGTGTGATTTGCTCTGTGACTGTGCGGTATACATAAAGTCGTCGGGGTCGGGCACGTCCTCCTCGTTATCTCGTTGTTTGCCTTCTGATGGCCGTGCACAGCACATTCAAAAAGTAATTTTCTGCCTTTTGCCCTCTGCGTTGCCTCGCACCTTGTGGTGCATTCTGTTTGTATTCCGAGGGATTGGATCCCGTCCCGTCCCGTCGTCGTCGTCATCGTCATTAGCGCGCCCATGCAAGAATACAAGGCGAGTGGTGGTGTGTCGGGTATATGCATCGAGGGAGGACACATTCAAGTCAACTTGTTTGCCTCTCATGCAACGATTTCCGTTTTGGAGCCCTCTGCCGAGAATACAAAATGCGTCGACAACAAAAGCAGCAGCAACAACAGCAGCAGTGAAACTCGTTCATTCACCCCTTTCTGCAATGGCCGATTTCTCGAGTCCAAAGATCTCAAGGGTCTGGGCAGTTTGTTTAAGTCGGTTGTCCTCTGCTGGGGGATTACAGCGAACAGTGTCACGAGTGGTGAAGGGTTGGCTGTAATTTATTTTGGTCTTGACATGGATTTTTAATAAGGTTTGATTCGTTCCAGGGGATTTTCTTTGTGGTTTTTTTTTTGCAACAGGAATATTAAAAAGACCCAACAACACTGGAAACTTGAGAACGTAGTCGGTAAAGACCTCGAGTAAAAAATCCGGTAGAATCTAGTGGTTCTTGCGCAGTTTATCAATTTTGTGTTTTACTGTATAACTAGTTTGTAATCTGTGGAACTTTATACGGCGCTGGTCATAATATGAAGTTTAAGCCAATGAAACTACACTAATAGTATGTGGGGTGGTGATGGCATCACCCCCGTTCACGTAGACGTTAATGTTCGTCCGTTGTGCTCCCGTTTGAGTACGATTATTAAATTAATAATCGTACTGATCGTGGAATGGGTCGGTTGTGAACGATACGGTCGAAATGACCGGGTCAGTACTATGACCGAATTAACTGTCATGTGAAACCGGTCACTAGAAAAAATATTCTACGTTTGTATCGTACCCGATCATAGAGATATATATTGGGTCTGGGAAATAGTTCGTGGCGTTTTTTTTAGTAAAATTCAATTGGTTTTCTTATAGTGAAAATTAATTAATTTAAACCAAATATACTGCATTATAATCGACAATGTTTCGCCATTTTTCGGGTAGCGCCATCGCTGAAGAACTTCTGTGGTTTCTGGTTAAAAAACTGGCAGGCTTCTTTTGAAAGCAGCTTTATTCCATTCAGAGAGTTCTGCAGAGATCGGAACAAGTGATAATCTGAGGGTGCTATGTTTGGACTATACAGTGGATGCATCAAAACTTCTCAGCCAAGCTCTCGCAATTTTTGACGGGTCATCAAAAAAGTGTGCTGTTGGGCGTTCTCATGATGGAAGACAACACCTTTCCTATTACTCAATTCGGGACGTTTTCTTTCAATTGTCTGGCGTAGTCTTTCTAGTTGATCACAGTAGACTTGTGAATCAATCGTCTGACCAGTTGGAAGTAGCTCATGGTGAACGATTCCCCTCCAGTCGCACCATACACACAACATCACCTTATTCGGTGTCAATCCTGGCTTCGCGAACGCCTGTAACGGTTCACCATTCCTTATCCACGATCATTGACGCTTCCGATTGTCGTACGTTACACATTTTTCATCACCGGTTATGACCCGTTTCAGAAATGTCTCTTCAATGCGTTTCAGCAGCACATCGCAGATGTTCGGTCCTTCATGTTTTTCGAGCTCAACTCAAGAGGAACCCATACTTCGAGCTTCTTTTTGCAGCCAGCTTTGTTTAAATGGTTCAAAATCGTTTTCTGGTCAATGCCTAGTTCCATAGCAATAGGTCTGTTCTTTTTGCATGAAATTTCTGCACTTTCTTGCACTAGATTTTCTAAACAACATTTGACGTCAAATCAATGACAGAAACTCAAACAGTATGCTTGTTCCCCACCCGCCACTTCCTTTTACGAGCCTTTTGGCTCGAGAGCTAGTGCAGAAAAGTGTACTCGGTGTACACTAAACCTGACAAAAAGAACAGACCAAATATTGACACTGATCTGATATGCTTATCTTGCTGGACTTTTTCAAAAATTTCATCAGCTTTTTCAGTGATTGTACGACCAAGGTGTGACTTATCTTTCGCATCAAAATTACCAGAACGAAAGCGAGCGAACCATTTGCGCGTAAGTACCTTCACCGTACACAGCATAAATTTTTTTCTCAAGCCTGCGCAGCGTTCTTCCCCCTGCCATAATAATATTGCAAAATATAGCTAAATTTGTCATTACTTTTCGTCATTTTCAAACGCAAACAACTTTAAAACTACTGCACCAATTTCGATGTTTATACACTCCCATTAGCACTCGAACTATCACCTTTCCATAGGCAGCAATACGGTGTCGCTGCGATCTGTGTTTTCTGAGTTATTTGCAATTGACGCAATCTATTGGAAAAAAACGCCACTCAATATATTGGAGATGACAAGCAGCGATTTAGTTGAAGGCGGACGTCGTCGTATTCACTTACACGCAAAGCAACAACAATTTCCTTACCGACCCTGTTTTGTCTCACTTCTCTGGCTTCAAAGTGCTTTGTACAAAGCCGGTGGCTTGTCGTCTCCAGTGTCTCTATGTACCCGATGTTGATACTTGATAGCCGAAGGTAGCTAATCCTTTAGGGTGCGTCAAGAGAAAATCGAAACTAAACAATTTTATACGAGTTCAAAGAACATTCAAACTAGAGATGGGTCGTTCATGAGTGAACTGTTCCATAAGAACAGTTCATTGAAGTGAGTGAGTGAACTATCTCACTCCTTTTGGTGAACTGTAGTCCGTTATGCCACGTGACACACGTTGGAAAGGAAGTAGTTCCTAACCCCAATGGTCGGTCGTTTGTGTGAACGAGTCATTTCGATCGCTTCCATGCAGGCCCGTGCAATGGGGGGGGAGGGGTTTGGTGTCCGAACCCACCCCCACGAGAATATTTTTTCTGGTGACCGCTGACCAATTGCCTGACTTGTTATTTTTCGTATGTCTTGAGTCATTTCGGTCGGTCAGTTATTTCGAACGAATCATGGCAGTGACCCAAATGACCGAATCTTTCCAATCGGTCATTTCGACGAATTGACTCGCTTCATACTGGGTTAATGAAATGACCGATTTATCTTATAACTGTTATTATGGGATAGAAATTGCTAGAGTCCTTGCTGTCAAGTTTAACCAGTAGGAATCGTGAATGTCGAATTTGTTGGAGTGTTGGGCTGGCTACTCGTGCCTTTTACCCAAAACAGGTTTCGTGCGAAGTGGTTGCTTCCTTCTATTTCCTGACTCAGGTAGCATAATAGCATTCTAAACATTTGTTGTGGCCTAGGTCTTGTGATTATTCGTTTGCAGTCTCAGTTGGACCAACCAGGGCATAATAATCCATTGAATATGACTCTTGATTGCTGACTCGCAGTGGTGTCATCGAAACTGATGCTACCGACATCTACAGGGTTTTTCAATAGGTGCACTCCAACTTTTTTCCAATAGGGACGGCTAACGACGCCATATTTTTGTTTCATTCTCTTGACATTTATAAACTTCATTAGTATACATTTCATCATGGATCGATACACACTTGAACAACGTTTGCAAATTATACAAATTTTCTATCTAAATAATCGTTGGAGCGCTCTTATTGAAAAACCCTTTATATATCAAAGTCCGACTCCTGACTACCATCATCATCAATTTGTATTATGTCCCAACCAACATCTACTTCATTGTTCTTTTTGTTTTTTTCTGTGTTGCTCATTTTGGTCACACGAGTATGCTCGAAAAATCAGTCCGCCCCGGTAAAACCGCGATATTGGGGGTATTATGGTTATTCACCTGGTCACCCATAGGACGCCGTTAGCTATTGATTCCTTGACATAAGTAGGTAGGTCCACGAAGTTTTGTCATGTCCCCATGATCACTATTCAACCTTAACTACAGGACTAACTGTGGTCGTTTTTCTATCCGCCACCTGAGGACGCGCTCGATAAGGGTCCCACCCCACGATACCGATATTCGCAATAATTTTGCCCATTGAAACATTCCATCGTCGCTCGTTTAATAGTGATTATTCCTTTTCTTGTCAGGTTAAAGGTTTCTAAATTTTGTTTTAGTTTGTCCACGCTCTGCTAAGCTTCTCTGTAAATAATTGTTTGCTAATTTTTCTTTCTCAAATTTTTATATCACTTTTAATTGTTTTTCAATGGTTAATTCTGATTAATCGCGTTTACTCATATTATTGGAGTTTTGCAGAAAATTACTAATTTCAAAGGAAACAAAAGACAAGACTATCAGGCCTATTCAGCACTCGAGTCACAATTCACAAAGTAGGTGGAAAGTCACAATTAATTCAAAATTAATACAAAATTGTGACTCTCCACCTACTTTGTGACTTGGGACTCTGGTGTTGAATGGGCCTGTATACTTCACTAATCGATGAACGCGTATCGTCCTGTTTCTGTCCTCAAAACGTCGTACAAAGTTGCAAATCGAATACGAAAACATGTCAGTAATTTTTTTGGCGTTACAAGCAAACGATCCAATTGGAATTTGACGCTTATCTGTATGTATATACTGCATCCGATCGGAAACGAACAGTCGGAGCGGAACGTAACAAAATTTTTCGATAATAACCATTTGCAATTGAATGGAAAACAATTGTTATGGTCGGATAGAGGAAAATTTTATGAAAACCGAAGATTTATACATGCGCCCCTTCTAACAAGCTCAAGTTACCACATTTTTTCCACAACGCGGTTGTCGTTTGTTTATGATTGCGATTATTTATACGAAGTTTTTTAATTTAATTCTGATTGCCAGTTCCGGTTCTTGTTTCCGATCAGATTCAGCAGAGTCTGGCTTTCGATAGAAACAACAGCATCAATCATCTCAAGATTATCTTCGGTTACTATGAGGTATTCTTTATGTCCACCTTGACAAGCCCAAATACCGTGAGAGATATCTCCGTTTTTTTTTACCGCAACTCATTTCAGTAAATTGTTCGGGATTGCCAAACTGTGGATGTATGTTGACGATCTAAAAAAGGTATATTCTCCATAATACTCTCAACCCTAAATCTTCGAAATCTCTTTTCTGGGCATCAAAGAAGTGCTTGTTGCCTAATGCATGATGATGGACCACTTAGCATGCTTATTACCACTAAGCATGCTTAGAACCAAATTATTGCAAAGGAGGTAACTCCTTATTTGTATCCTTGCAACTACAACAATAGGTGTTGAACGAGATGCCCATTTTAACCGCCTGATCTCTATTGCACCACTGCATTGTGCTGATTGCCGTGATCCTGAAGATCACAGATCTTGTTTAGAAGATCGTATAAGAGAACCGCATAGACCCTGTGTTGAAGTCTACAAGAATGCTAGTCATAGTACAAGAAAAGGAGTAGTTGTCCTACCCAACCCATGAACCTACATATTTTGCTTGTTAAAAACATTCGCAAAGCAGTTTTATGCTCTACTTCTTTGCTTCTGTGCAGAAGTCATTTATAAGGACCGCCCTAAGTATAACGTGTTCCAACGAGAGTGTGTCCCGTTATGCCGGTTTTCCACCAAACGGACAAAACAAAAACTCGTGTCGAAAAAAATAAGTCTCTAATGAAAACACAAAGACTTGTTTTTTTCGACACGAGTTTTTGTTTTGTCCGTTTGGTGAAAAACCGGCATTAGATTGCCGCAGTGTTATAGATTTCTCTAGGACTTTTCAAAAGTCGGCAGCTCATATCTGTCCAGAGGTCAGCTCAAATGCTTTCTTCTCAAGCATTTCCTTGATGGAATTCAGATGCTTTTCTACAGCTTGAGTTTCATAAACAGCAACCATTTCAGTCACATTCAGCCTTTGCAAGCACATCGGCTTCCTTGTTACCCAGTATCACTTTGTACTCGTTAATTCAGCATAAGACAATCTTATGTTCTGGACTCAGTATTGGAACTGGTTAGTGTACGGTTCCGATTTGATTCACAAATCTCTTGGTCCATAGGTCCGCTTTCAGATTTAGGAATAAACACTAATCTGAATTACTGGTACTTTGTAGTTTGGAAACATCCATATTGTGTACAGTTGAAGAGCCCACCGCCATCAGCATAGACCTGATCGCTCGGAACAATGATTTCAACTTCAAAATTAAGATTTCCTCCTTTTCTATTTTTGTCGTACATTCATCCATCCATACTACATCCATCTCTTTGTTCTTTAACCACTTACGGTTGATTCACAGGACTTGACATGACATCATGCGTTAGAAAAAAATTCTACGAAACTGTGCGACCACAAGATATCAGAAATTCACTTTTTGGTATGAAACGAATATAAAAAAAAAGTCTTGGAAGAGCGGGGACTTACATGGATAAAATGGCTATACTTGCCTGGGAAATATACACTAGTCGAGTTACCACAAAGATTTCTGTCGTTTTTCTGATCTTTTCGGTACATAATATGACTAAAGATCTTCGCGTATATATAATTTTATGATGTAGTGGTGTCTTTTCAGCTCTTTTGCTTCAGGCACACTGATCTTGTACATGTTTACCAACATTTTTTGGCTTTTGTCTTTAAAGATACGCCTCGGGTAAATATTGGATAAATTGGTACTTCGCAATCGCTTATGCTGCGTCTGATTTATTTGATTTTTGATCGGGCAGTCGTGGAGTATATAAGATTTTCAACAAAAAAAGTTTTAGTCAAGGTGATCATTCGCACGTGAATGATCGCATTCAAGTTTATTTTGGTTTTATACGTACATGGAGTGGTTTTGTTGGATTTTTATCCGCAAGAGAGAAAACTTCTTCCGGTTGATGATCTGTAATATGCGTTTGTTGTTAAACACGATCAAAATGAATGACAAACCTGATTGTGTTTTTCCTAAAAGGAAGTGATATTGCATTTATCGTTGGAGAGAGTCGGTAAAAACCTCTAAGTTTAATAGCGTGACTGGAATCAGTACTAAAACAGTGTTCGAAGCTGATTTGCGTTATCATTTTGTCTTTTTATGAATACATATACGTTTTGAGTGCACAATTTAAAGATAACGATTTTCTATTCATTACATTGCTTCCGTTTTTAGTAGATAGCACGAACAAAGGCACTTCTACCTACCATGAAGCAATATTTCAAATACTTAGCCTTGGGAACGTTATCCCTTTGTATGATCCTTTGACTCGAAGCTCTACAAGATATCTCTTTTTGGGATTAAATAAGTTATAAGCCTCTTGACCCAACCAATGTACTTGTTCCATGTAAACCTCTTTAGAAAAGAGCAATTATTGTGCCTTCTGATGTGAAATCACATAGCCTGTTAGATTTTCGATAAATTCATCTCATTAGAAAACCTGAAACTAAAAAAAAAGTTAAAGGTGTGTCTGAACCTTAGCACACCGTGGGAATATCAACAGCTTTGATTAAATTTTATGACAAGTAATCGGATGCTGAGACAGAGCAGGGTTTGAATACTAAAGTCAAATATGGCTGAAAAAATGAATCAATGTAGCACCCTGTTTCATTAAGAACGGATTTTCATCAGAATAGTTCGTTAGCTTAGGAAATTTCAACTGCGCTTCCAAAGCTCCTTTCTTCTCAAGAAGTATGAGTAGAAAAAGAATGAAATTCTCACCTTAGTTTGGCCTAAAGTAAATTAAAGTTTGAGGTATTAATTACATCCGGAAAAGGACGTGTAATAATTTTTGTTAAGTCCAGGAGATTTAAGGTGTATGTTCCGCAATGCGAAAATTTTCGGCAGCCGTAGATAGACTTAAAGCTTTTGAATATGTCACTCTTAATTCGAGTTTTCATAATTCAGACATTGGTAGTAAGGGTATGCATTCATGGCTCTTCCACTAAATGGCGAATAATGTACCAAATACTACTATAGGATAGCTATAATGGTTAAGGCTGAGTGAGTTTAAAGAGTCATATCGTCGTTGTACTTGGCTATTTGTAGGACATATTCTCGTTTTCCAAGTACGTGGCGATTAGGCTTTGTTCTCCATGCCATTTCGTTGTTCCACGGACTACGATAGAACAACGAATTTCGCGGTTAGTCAGAGAGTATGCAACTATTCCACAATATGAATGCGACCGCATATTTGCGGTTGATGATGTACAATTGTGGGATATCGGGCCAACAGTTGTATCGTGTAATTGCCGCTCACTCTGTGATTTTTATAACTCTGTAGACGTTTATTTTTTGGACTCTTTGTAGTTTTGTTTTTTTAAACTTGCCTACACTTGAGTAGAGTAATGATGGTTGCTCCCTGAAATACTTTTTCCAAGTATGCACTTGCTCATAGCATTTTTTGGTCTTGATTTCATTTCTGCCTGCCGCTCAACATGATGAGGTTTCTCTCTCTCTTTGTGAAGGCGTCATATGATAATGTTGCGTTTTGTAGAGCTTCGCTGGGAAATTCGTCTAACTCGGCCTTAATCCTTCTTTCACTGCGACATTCGTGGCGTAAATTGTTAGATTAATCGAATCAACTGTTAATCATTATTAGTCAATCCCCATTACAAAGTTTGGATCAACACGTCCTTCGAAAATAATCATTTTCAAAAGGAATGGATCTCGCCAGATTTCGGATTTTTATTTTTGATATTTTTGGCAAAATTTGGCATAAGAATTTTAATTTGTAGTTTGCAGTAGTTCAGTCTTCAATTTTGCGGCCAGCATTTACAAAAGTTTTATTTTTCAAAATATTGCCAGTTTCGAAGCAAGTTCTTTTACTGGTTCTAAATTCAAATTGCTAAGAAGCCAGCTTCAGGAAAATATGTTCCAGGCTGTACTTTTGTATCAGACGAATCTTTTATCTCTTATAACTCGCTTCCTCTCTGGGGAAGATGTTTATCATGTAGCTTAAGCCATTGCGATTATATCGAAGGTGAAAAACTTTCGCTGGAAAAGCTTGTTCATTTTTTTCCGATCCAAACGGTTAGTTTGTAGGTTTCTGATTCATCGGTACGCGTGTCATACAACTATCAAATGCCTGACTCGTGGGTTGGTGATTGTAGAGACTTTTAAATAAATGTTTAAACCTTTTCTTCACTCATTTGAGTCATTCATCATCAAGCGAACAATGATGTTGGCATGGTTTTTCTCTCTCGAGATTTTCATGGTTGAACTCCTGTAGAAGCTAACTGAATTGGTTTTAAGCCCCAAGACCAGTTTAATTAGTTGAACTATTTGTTTCTCATAATCAATCAAGTTGTTATTCCATAGGTGGAAGGAAAGTGTGAAAACTTTTACTGAAATGCACCAGAGAACCTGAATTCAGTGATTATGTAAGTTGAGTTATCTTTGGATTTGTAATTAAATCTGTGTGCATATAATTTTAATGAGTGAATATTAAATTAAGAAAGGTGCTTAATAGATCTGTGATTAAGGCTTCTGTGGTTTAATCATTTGATCATTTTCAACAAGTTTCGTAAAGTTTGTAAAGATTGTCTGATCTGAACAAATTGTTTAGTTTATTTTTTTCATGGCAATGATTCTTCATTTACATATAGTACACGATGATCTTTTTCTTTATTTTAAAATAGTTTCAACAAATATTCATGCCCTTAGTACAGTTGTCGTCGCATATTCAAGTCGTTGCAACGTTCAAGTCGTTGTGACTCTCAAGTCATGGCCACTGTCAAGTCATAGCGACAGCTAAGTGAAGACGACTTCACGTTTCCCGACTTTACTAAAATAACCTTATTAGGATAATATGGTAACTCAGTTTTTCAGAGCTGAAGGTAAAGCATTTTACTGACTACCCCACAATAAAATGTTTTACAATCGCTTTGTAAATGGGCTCACCTTTTTTTTACCATGTATAATTAAAAATAGCTCATACCAGAGAAGGTTGGCGATCGAAACGTGATAATTGATCGCAAAGTTCAACCTTCATGTTAAAGAGCAATTATTATTCCATCTAATTTTCGTCGCAATTCTTTTGCTCCAGTTGATAAGGTTTCGTTGTTAATACTTCCAAAAAATATTAAGGTCTTACTTAAAGCTTAAATTTTCGACATACCAGTCGGGGGGAAAAGGAAAGGAAAAACTTTAATTCTTCTCACAAACCGACTGTAATATAATTGTGACCCTTGTGCGTTTCTTTGTTATTTAATGACTTTAGTACTCTAATACTCTGTGCCGTTCATAGCGAAGAACTTGAAGTTTATACTAAACCTTTTCGTTTATTATATGCTCCAAGGTGAATTCATTATTTCAAGTTTTATTTTTCATATATTATTTCTTGGTAGGAATTACTTCTTTTTTTTCCCTATTGTTCAATTGCTTGCTCATAATAATGAAAGATGTGTACTGCGAATGAAGCATATTCGAGTCACGAGTTTATTCGATTGTTTCTCGAATAATACAATATATAAAAAAAAACTCAAGTACTTTTTTAAGCAATATTTTGAAAACTTAGCGATGTAACGGAGTTAAGTCAGTTCGGAGTTGAGTAATTTATTCAAGCCTCTCTTTTCACCGCATAACTAACTTGTGTTTGTGAGTCATTGATTTTGTCGTACATATTAAAATTCTACATTTCCTGTTCTTATTAAGGTGATTTAGACACGAATTATGCATACTTGACGAGTTGTTTTACATCTTTCTTTGTATTTTCCAGAATATTAATTTATGGTCATGCTTTGTTCTAATTAAATGCTAAAGTCGGAAGGCTCTGCGTTCAATTTGTTTAGTCGTTACAGTGATGAAGTTAGTGCGGCTTATTTCAAGATCCTAATGAATTCCTTTCGGGATCACGATGATTTTGAACACCCTCCTACCAGTGCTAGTTATTGAATTCGTAGACACATTTCGAGCTAACAAGGTCTGTAGTTAGACTATAGGATTTTATTTGGAGCTTCCAAAGAAGGATAGCTTTCGTTTTATTTTGATCACAGAGACTTGTGAAGAAGATTATCCCCGGTAAACTTTTCTTCTTTGAGATAAAGCTGGGTAGATGCAGAGAAGATAAACTTCTCTCACTGCTCATCGATACTGTTTCTAAGAAAATCCTTTAAGTAAAGGCATAGTTTCTTTTCCAGTCTCCGATAAAAATACCTACTGTGGTGCTGCTTTTACCCTTTTGAGAGACATCAATCTATTATACCGTTTCAAATCGTGCTTGGCTCAGATCTATTTTGTAGTGTAACATGCATGTAATGCCATTGATGACATAGAGCAGTAGTTTTCAAGTAGCAACAAATGTTCCGCATATCCCTCACATCTGTTTTATTTCGGTCACCATTTTGTTCAGTAGTTGATTTGTTTTAAACAACTTTGCTGTTCAGTTTGCCGTTTGTACGCTACCATTTACCGCTTTCAACCATATTCCATTATCCATTATTAATTCAAATAAATGTTATTGCCAAAAACCGAGACTGACGAACTTAAAATTAGAATGAGTTTCATTGCCCGTGGTGCAGTGGAATCACGATAAACTGAACGGACTTGCATACGTATATTCAGTTAACATTGTTGCAGCCATCCAACTAACATAGCTTAACTACTTTTAAGCCGGCTACAGACTTCTGCTTTTCTTGTTTTTCGCATTTCGCGAGTTTCTCATCTTATTTCAAAAAACACATGAACCTTGCGAGAACACGAGAAAGAATTGTACACACAATTCGCAAGTTTCTCGCGTTTTCGTGGTTTCTCTACATTTCGTGAAGTTCACTTATTTTCAATTTCTGAACTCATGCAAGTCCAAACTTTTGACATTAACTACGAAAAACCCACGAGAAAGTCATGAAAAATCGTCTCGCGTATTTTTCGTTACTTTCTCGTCAAGCAAAACCCTTTGATGTCGTGAAAAAACCGCCTCCGACAGAGAAAACACACGAATCGCGAACAACGAAACGCGAGAAACTCACGAGAAACCTCTACACACTATTCACGAGAAAGACGCGAAATAGGCGAAACACGATAAGTCTGTAGCCGGCTTTAAGGTTCATGTTACATCGTACTATCACTCTTTGATTGCCTGTTAGCAACTATTCCACAGCCTTCTTATTTATGCTATTAATTCTGCATTATTATGCGATATTGTCGAGAGGTGTGTCTACCCTTCATTTAACCGACTAGTTTACCTTCTAAATTCTTAAAACAGTCTAGTCAATTTTAAGTTATAGTATCAGTAAAGTCAAACCACATCCTTCCGTGTTGAATTTCAGCAAAGTGGTTTAAGTTGATCGATTTAAAAACGGAAAAACGCAAAAATAAATAAGCCATTCCATAAACTCCATCTGCGTTGAGAAATTAAAACTAAAATTATACAACAGAATTCATTAATAGTTAATAGTTCACAATTCAGAAAAATTTATAATTTTTTCCGAACCGGTTTTTATATGGTCATATTATAGTTAAATCGATAAACGTTTCAGTTTTATTCGTTATTTACATCAGGGTCAGTATTGCTGCGATGAAGGGTCTATAAAACCAGTTGACATTTTAATATAGTTAATAAATAATTTACTTTATGAGTCGGGATTTGTTTCTAGAACTTTTGAAATGTACTGAGTCGATCAGAAAGTTCAGATATTGATATAGTTGTCTATAAGAAGTGCAATTATCATTCTGTGACTTTGAAGTGTTGTTGTTTGTTCGTAAAGAGGTCATAGCAAAGGGGGAACAGCTTTGGGAACTTATTTCAAATCTTATTACTCAATTGTTTTTTCCCTAAACGAATTGAAGTCGAGTAAGTACCAACATGATATCTTTCAGAACTTCGAAGTTTTTTTTACAACTCTTCAAATTCATCTTGTGTCAGGTTCATGTGGAAAGTATGACAAAACTTCTGATCAAACTAGCATAAGACTACTTAATGGCAGTTTTGCAACCTTAAGAGGATTTGTCGGATAAAATTCTTCACATTAAATTCTGGTATAGTTTTACATTCTTCCGGAATTGGAAATTCGAAACTGAATTCCAGTTAAAGTAAATACATTTCTTGCGTCCGTGTAATGGCTATAAATTTTCGAAAAGTTTTTGTGTAAAATAAGCTCTAATACAGGAAAATATTTCATAAAGTCGGATGAAACTTCGATTATCAAGCCAAAGATAATGATAATACCCGTATAGCAAGTGCTTTGTTCTTTGTATCTATATAGTAGAATGCATACTTAGATGCCTGGAGTGAAGTAAAGTTATGCAATCAGAAAAGTCTATCTACTTCGCCATTAGTAGAAGTAATCTTTTGCTCGTTCTTGACAGTTAATAAATTCTGACTGTTGGAGCGAGCTTCTTTTGCTCTACGATGTGTACGTTTTTGCGAAACTAAATTCTATATTTATTGAAGAATTATATATTAAGTTTATGTCTTCGCTGTGTATGTTTTCCGTCTCTGAGAAGACGCGCAAAACGAGAAGATTTTGTTGGTTGTCTACCTAGCTTCTTTCTCACCATGTTCGTTCAGTTCACTCTTTTAGTGACTGTTTTTGCAAAAAAAAAAAATTATATACGATTATACATAGGTTTTATGTTTTTTTGTCACTTGTCGAATTGAACTGCAGTTCACCAAAATGAGTGGGTTACTTCACTCACTCATTTTAATGAAGTGTTCTTTTATAACAGTTCAATCGTGCATGACCTATCTCTATTCTCTACACACATTATATTACAAAAGTTCTTGAAACACGTCAGTACAACTATCAAAGAATCTGTAAAGCGTGAAACCTTAAATTTTCGGCACCGTAATTTGTAACTATTTGAAAGGTTTTGAGTAATTACCACACAAATGTTCTTCTTCCATTCGATCGAATTCGCAATAACTCGAGGAACCTTCGTCTATGAAACCAACATTTTAAATTTAATTTAATTTGAATCGTAGTTCAGTATATCAACGTATCATACATACTATAGGCTACTGCCTATCATAACTGCGATATGAAAAAAAAGTTTCTACAACTGGCTCCCAAGCACTGAACAAAACCCCAGTTCTTTTGATGTCGTAGTCGAATGAATAGCATAGACAATCAAATTTATGTGTCAATGGAAATTGGATTGTGATGGAAATTTTATTTCAACGGATTGCATATTTAAGAGCAGCATTTGAACGCATAGAAAATGAAAAAAAAAGTTTGTCAATTTTAGTTATTCGATGCGATAAAAAATCGTTGATAAAATTGATCGTCTTGAATAGAACAGAAGCAAGTAAAAAAAATTTATTTAAATCATGTAAAAATTGATTAGTTTCAAGTAAAATTTACAGAGAATTTTCTTTCCCATTCCTGAATGGATCTCCAGCGTCACCCTGGGATCCTCGTTCAATTTTAAATTGACTAAAATTGTTTTACAATCGAAGGAGGTTTATTTTAGCAGTGATACTTGCATCCATAATGGTGTTCTACGAGAAAGCTATGGCGCTGATTTGCAATCGCCTCATAAAAACTACAGAAAGCAGTGAAACGTTTCTGCCTCAGTTTGGTTCGATTGATTATTTTTTACATTTTCGATTCTTTTAGGGCTAACTTTTTTTTGACAGGATCAATATCCTGTCCAGTAGAAAAAGAAGTTTGATCTCTTTAGTGGAGTGATTCTCCTGTCAGGATCCGTATCTGTTTCTGTCCAATAAAAAAAACTGTTTGTTTCTTTTACTGAGTGAGTGATTCGGAAACAATTTTTGAGGCAGAGTGACCCAATATTGGCTCTTCTTTTGCCATAACTTTATTCCACTCTTGAAGAATTGGTTTGAAAGTCCCATAGAGCTACTGGAGACTACAAGCCATCGGTTTTGTTTAAAACGCTTTGAAGCCAGAGAATTGAAACAAAACAGGGTCGTTATATCAAATTGTTGTTGTTTAGCGTGTAAATGAATACGATGATGATCGGACTCTCACGTTCGATCCCTTCTTTCCTGAAATTTGGGAAAGGAATGAAAAATAAAAATGTCGGTTTTGTGAGAACTCCTTTTTCTTTATTCGACCTTTCTTAATGCGTTTGGAGTCGTTTTGTTTTTTTTTGGGTTTTCGGCTGAGTTAGAACCTTTGGCGCAGCCTGTTGTTCGATTGTGTGTCCTCTCGCCGAAACGTTGAGAGGGCCGACAACAGAAAAACTGTGTATGGATTTGTGTATTTCGCGGTTGACCTGTTGTTCTTTGCAGAGGGTCGTCCCTTGAAACTTTGGGCCGATCCTTGCAGCGAAAAACAGTCTGTGAAATTTATGTGATACTTACGTTGCAATAAAGCCGGTGTATATTAGAGCAGAAAGCTGACTCGTAAACTAAGAACCGAGCTGTGGCCCGCCACGACTTTTATAGCCGCCCAAGCTTTTTGGGATGCCTTTTTCCGGCGACCTTAACTGCGGCCATGTTCACGCCATGGGCCATGTTCAGGTCATGGGCCATGTTCAGGTCATGGGCCATGTTCAGGTCATGGGCCATGTTCAGGTCATGAGCAGTGTTCAGATCTGAACAATGACGTCCGCCTTCCACTTAATCACTGCTTGTCATCTCCAGTATATAAATCTCTATGGAAATTCCATACAAAGGTCTTTTTTAAACTTTTGGTTTTCTTCCTGACGCCAGTTTAGTCCTTGGCCATCTCGTTGACTTACATCGCTCCTTCATTTGAAATTATATTTCAATCGAAATTAATTGTTAATTTTTGTGGGAATGTACTGTAAGCTAGAAATGGGCAAAGCAGTTCAATTTAATGATTAGTGACTGACTCACTGAAATGAACTAGTTCAGTGAATTAGTTCGAGTTCCTTTTGAAAATCACTTACTCGGCGAAGGAACTAGTTCTTTTCAAATTCGGAATGAATGTGAACACCTAAAAAAAAAAAAAAGGTCCTCACTTAAGAAGGAACTAGTTCTTTTCAAGTTCCGATTCAATGTGGGGACCTAAAAAAAAAGTTCCTCACAAAAAAAGCACACAACTAGGTTGATAGACAAACCATTTGCATACCCAAATCGAATTATTGTAAATTTATTTTCTTTGAAAGCAAATATCGACCAAATGACCAACTTTTTTAATTCAATCATGTCAATACGTAAAACAGTTTCGTTGTCCAAAAATGGGAACTTAATCACATCATCAAATTTAAGCAAAATAATTTTCCTTTTATGCGTATAAGCTTTATTCTTTCATTTTTTTTTTTTTGAAGACAGTATTAATTATTCTTTATAAGCTCTCTTAATTATTTATAGTATGCCAGTTGTTTTATCACAATGCCTAATTTGTCTGCATGAATAAATGTTTTAAAATACGTAAAATTAATTTACATATTTAAAATTTTATCGATTTTCCACAATATAGTTATAATTTCTCTAAAACGCCAAAATTCTTTTTCGATGTTAATAAGCTCTGGAGTAAATTAAATTTGCGAATAAAAGATTCGAATTAATTAATATTCATTGGATTCTTTAATTTTGGAATGAATTTGCGATGGTTTGGGTATGTGCGAACTGGGTTAGAACAATTCAAATTATAGGAAACAAAATGGAATCAAACTCATAATCCCAGTTACACGGACTAAGAAAAATCGAATTGTAATATGCGCAAAAATTAATTATATTTTCAATGCACAACTCTGCAGCGCTTTTTTTTAGAATTCGTTCAGCCAAAAACAATGTAAACAGTAGCATTTCTTGTCCAGTGCTTAATTTGAGTTTTTTTTAGGTCATCACATCATCAATTTTGTGAACTTTCTTTTTCATCCGCTGACACCTTTACATTTGTAATTTTTCTTTCCATTCACTTTCGGAGAAATGATAACCCGAGACACCAATAAATTGACATAATTTCAATATGTAGTTGGATTTTGTATAGCTTGGCGCTAGTCGGTAAACTATAAATAGAATGTTATAGTTTTTTTTTCGCAAATGTCGATTTGTTGTAGCGCCAGGGTTTCGGGTAGACTTTCGCTTTTAATTGCTTTTTGATTGTGGGCTTTGTTTAAAGATTGCTAGTTTGTTATTATAAAGGACGGAATATTTTGTAGTAGTTGAATAGTTTTTTTTGTTGTCTTCGGTTATATAATGCTTGTTGCATGGTTACTTACAGTTATACAGTTGTCAGAGTACTACAGACCGCAATTAGTAATGCTTCCTGCTTTATACTTTCGCATTCAGTTCCGGTGTGATTCGACATGGAGTGTGAGGCAGGAACTGTGCTCCTTGTCTTTTGTGCGAAGGTTGCTTGAATCCTTCACAAAAAGGGACGGATTTCTGAAGGTCTGGGGAACTTTGATGGTGTACTGATCAGCACCCATTCTGATAATACTTCAAAATAGATATAGGTCGTTCAGGAGTGAACTGTTTCAAAAGGACACTTCATTGAAGTGAGTGAGTGAAGTAACTCACTCCTTTTGGCGAACTTCAGTTCCATTGGACTCGTCGCGAAATGAAGGAAGGGTTAGTTGTGGAAGTAGTTCGCGGAACTGTGCAGACCTTTTTCTTAGGTACTCATGTTCTAGATCGGGAATGAACAGTTCTCGAACTACTTCACGGAACTTTGCTGATTTTTTTTTATGTCGGGCGGATAGTTTGGTCAATCTAACAATAACGTTTTGAACTTTTTGACTGGGTTGAATCGACCCTAACTAACATACACAGAAATAAATGTACTCTTGGCTACGTAACTTTTGCAAATGTCAAGCTATGACGCTAAGATTTAGAGGGAATGTCAACAACAGATGTACCAACTTAACAAAAAAAAACAGAACTCAAATCAGAACAATAAAAGGTGGTTATTCCTTTGCACTTTTTGATCAAGGTGGTATTGTTTTTCTCTCTTGTTTACAATTGGGCAAAGAACTCATATTTAAGCATAGCACTTTGAAACTATGGCTACTTTATACAGTGCGCATACTATTGCGTTAATCAAATCTATATTTTAATTATGATCTTATTAACTCCTGTCGCTCCCCGGTCTTCTTTTGACCGTAACTCCAATTCAAAGAATTCATTATTATAAGAACAGAACATTTCTTGATTGGAAGCGACATTGCCTCATCAATAATTAGTCTTAATTTTGGGAAGCAACATTGCCCATAAACACTGGTTTTGGTACACAATGTAGTAATCTTAAGTATCCTAATTGAATATTTGTAATTACATGTCTTTGTTGGATGTTATGTATGTTATTATCGATTGTAAGTGTAGTGTATTAGTTTTCGAAGAAATGTGATTAGCACATGCCATAACGCTACTAAACTGCACTGGGAATTCAATGGTAGATTTTTATTAAATGAAATACTTAGCGGTTCAAGAAAATGTTTTCGTTTTTAATTCAATTTTAACCATTTCAAAAGCTGCATACAATAGTATTACAGGGCTATTTATATTCCTGTTTGTACGAACCGAATCCAAATCCGGAAAGTAGTGCCTGATGAAACTCGAATGTTGCTTTAGTTTTCGCGTCTTTGATTACGTTTTAAAATGATTTTTTTTCATTAGTTTACATATTTGGATACTAACACAATAAAAATTTGCATTTCATTATTATTTATTATAATCATTATTTCATTTTTAATTCATGTTTGTTCTGAATGCTCTCATAATCGTCCTTTTTCATTTGTATTGTAAATATCTATTGTAATTTTAAGTATTTAAAAATATATTAAAACATTTAGAACATATATTTTTCTTATTTGGTTCTAGATCCTTATAAAACCATAGCATTAAAATATCAAAGCTCTGATAAGTTCTTACAAAAACCATGAAATGCTCAGGGCTGTTGTGTGTCTGTTGCACTCACTTAATACTGGTGGATTATATTTGCATTAATCAAATGTATAGATTTTAAAATATTACTATAAATAATACTACATTCATTTATTTACATACTTTATTTTTTTATTGAATATATTTGCTTTGTATAATTATGTTAACGTTTACAGGGCGCACATAAGTTAAAGAAAAATTGTTAACAACATTTAAAACGAAAATTAGAGAACATTCTTGTATGGCTAGCTGTTTTTTTCTACTAACTCACTCATTGTTATGTTTTTTTCTTAATCACTTTATAATATAGTTGTTTACTCTGAATTTGCTTTTAGAAAATAGTTCGTAGTTTTCAACGGTTAAAATAATGGGTAGTACCTGTTAGGTACTGGACTGTATAGAAATGAGGCATGTAATCGTATAGCAATTTTTTTTTGACAAGTCTGCTCCGCAATCGATTTCGGTTAAAGGTAAGAGTTCAAGAAGTCAAAGTGGGTCTACTAAATACTTAACCTGATAACCTCAAAATCTAAGGGTTCTACCTGCATAAAATGAAAAAAATCACACAAAAAAAAATACATTTTTAGAATATTGAAAATCTCAATATAAGCAATGTTATCAGAATTTGAACTGGAGAGATGTTGGCATATCTGGTATCCTGTCAAGTGAGTTAATAATAAGACTGCACTATTTGTAGTATTCAACCTGATCGATGAAGGTCGTTACGGAGCTCTCTAAAAACCCGGAACTAGATCAGATCATCATATTCATCCGGTAGCGTAAGGAGAGTATCACCTCTTCAACTTTATTTTTCGAGATCTCATTGAGGTTATCAAAGAATGCTGTTTGCCTGATGTGTACGAAGGCAGGCTGTGCCTAAGGCTGAAAGATAGTCCCCTCTTAATTGCATCTTCACAACTACGGCAAAGGAGAAGTGAAAATCAGTTCGATCCTTTGTAGACCAGCGTACAATACTTGTGCTATTACTCGAGAAGATGGCTCTCGACAAGTTCTGAAGCGATTCTAAGCCTTTGAGCATAACAAGATGAACAATTTCCACTGGGAGTATACAATCTTTGTTCATACATTTAGTTTTAATTCAGTATGTATTTTATTCGATCTGAAATATGTTCGCTGACAAATCGGAATAAAATTCTATATTTGGTATCTACGTTAAACGTAATTTTTGTGGTCGAATTGTTCACAACGTGGCATAAATTTCAATATATGCTTTAGTAGATAACGTCGTCATTTCGCTATATAAATTCTTAATTTTTTGTGGTTTTAAGACTTGATGGCAAAAAGTGTATTTTTTAGTTTTGTGTCTGAAGTTCTGCTTATCTCCACCATGATGCTAAAGTTCAATTCGAGCCTTGGTTTCTTCGATAATTTTCCTTCAATCAACTTTGCAATGTGGGATTTTGGTTTAGACACCTCTAAAGCTTCAATTGGGCCTATTGTGACGTCCACCTGGATTGTCTATGATTCCTCTTCGATCTCTGCGCTTTCAATGAAGCTCAGTACAGTAGAATCCCGATTAAACCGATGTCCGTTTATCCGATGTTTCGATTAACCGAGGTAGTTTAGGATTCTGATGTTTTCGGTTAACTGAGCTTATTACTTCGAATAATATTTCTTTATCCGATTTTCCTATGTTTCACAGAATTTTCGTAGATTTTCATGTATTTTGCCAAATTTTATTACCCTGTATAAAATTTCAGCATTAAGCACATTTTGATTTTCACAAAAAATTCCTTTCTACTAAGGCTTTGAGAGAATATTTAATTATCCGAGTTTTTAGGTTATCCGATGTGGGTCTACTACCGATTACATCGGTTAATCGGGATTCTACTGTATTTGGACAAGAGGAATTCAAATGGCTCCATAAAATCCTGACCGAAGTCTTTTGTGAGCCAGTTTCACTTCCACAGAGGATTTGCTCTGGTGTTTCGTTTTCGTCATCTCCAATTCTGCATATTTTGCTCTCAGACAGACAAATCCTACGGAAATGCCTCCTCGGGACAATGTCCAGTCAGAGCTTCCACTAGGGTCTAATGACTGCTTAATTTCAGATAGATATTCAGACATTTTGTACTTAGAATGCTTCGGCATAAATAGCTTTGAATGTCTGTTCCCCGGCTTAAAGTCCCAGTGCATTGCGATTTTTGTCACATTCGGATGTTCATCTTGGCTGTACCCCACAGAATTGGACGTGATCCTATGAAGTTAGCGTCTGAATCTTTTGTAGCCCCATTTGATATATTTTTTAAGCAGAGTTCAATAGAAGAAGTCTCCACCTGGAAGACAGTGGATAACATTTGGGCGAACACCATGAACCGAAATCTGGTAACGCTACCACTGGTACCTAGCACAGATTTGATAATATTCATATAATTAAAAGCAGTCCCAGTGTTTTGTAATATATCTGGAAAGCCACTAAAAATGAGTAATAAAGTTATACTACTCTCTAGTAAAAAAAAAGTTTTTGGGTATAGCCAACAAAGGTGACAATTTTCCAACTTTTATTTCGAAACGCTTCTAGAAAATAAATAAAACTAAGATTTATATCAGACTTTTACCGATATACGTACTCATCGTCGTTGTGTGTATTTACAGAAATTTCTATTATCGTCGTTTCTTTTATATGCTTTGAAATGTCTTTAATTTTATCTAGTCGCAGTTAATAAACTTTGTCTAGCTGTCGAATGGATGATTAACCGAAATTGTGACCTAAGATAAACTTTTTCAAAATCTCTTTAATTTCTTTTAACAATATAATGCTTGAATTTTTGTTTTCATGTAATCTTCCATCTATGAAACTATATTACATTGGCTTTTACTTAAAGGGCCAGACTGAGAAGGTGATGCTTCATTCTCCAATCATGAGTCAATTTTTGGCTATGAAATTTCGACACAATGTTGGTTGTTCTGCTTTCAACTATCCATAGAATTGAAGTCTATTGCTCACAATGAATTCAAGTTTCCTTTTTTCGATCGAACGCTGAGAAACGATTGTTCCTTTGTTAACTGGACGATTTGAGGGTAGCTCAAAAAGTTCTAGAAATTACATCTAAGAAATATTTTATTTCCACCTTAAATTGAACCGAACATTTTATTATCCGCAAATCTGTTCCTTGCACGTCCTTTATAAGATTTGGAACTAGACTTTGACTACGTACTGTGGGTTTATAGTTTTGAAGACGTGTTTGTAGTGAACATTGTTCGCTTTCTCCACAAGTTGCTTCTTCTTTAAAAGTAGTTGTCACTTCCGGTCTTTCTGGATGATGCCTAAATTGGCGTCACAATCGCTAGATCCAAATCTCATAGAAAAATCTGGGCATTGATGAAGTTCATTCTGGCACGTCAAAAAGATTCGACTTATATGGAGGTCTTAGTCTAAAAATTACCTAAAAAACTCAATCGAAGGAATGCCTCGGAGACACCAGACAACTATACTTCAATGTTTTATCTCAAATAGTTTTCAGCTTTTATCGATTTAATCACTCTCTAAAACCTTTTTAATTTTTTCATAATATTTTTTTCTTTTGTGCATGATGTCTGTTCTGGTTATTGCGGAACATCTGAATGACTTACATCCTTATAACTTGGCAATGAGAATTTAGATTAAGGTTTTCGCAGCTAAGCTCATCACAAAAGATCGCTATAAATCCATTGTGGTCCACTCGTATGAAACCGAAGTCTTGGGTTATTAATTCCAGGCATTGTTCGTCCTTATGAAGACAAGATTTACCTATTGAGATATGATCGGGGAAGAAAATATTCCATAAGTAGCGACGGCTGGTTCGAGCTAACTTTCACAGCTGCTCACTGCGCTGTTCCACAGTGAATTTTGGATTTTTGGTTCATTTAATGAAAAGTGGTGATGATTTTCACCATCAAAGTGTCGATGGTAGAATTATTGATTCACTCGATTATCTTAAAATTTGATGATTTCGATTAACCAATAAAGTTTCTTTCGATGTTGTCTTAAATAAAACTTATCAACTTATTTTCGCCAGTTAGACATGTTTGTCATACTCGTAATCTCTTGATAACCGATATGAAATGTTGTAACAATTCACAAATTGGTTATCAAAATTTGTTGATTTCGCCTAGCCGATAATATTTTTATTGTGTTTCATTTCGAGCGTATTACTAAAATTATGATGCGTTATTTTACTACTGAGTTAACTTAAAGTTGTCCATTTATAGGAATTAAAGCTGTCCATTTGTAGGAATTATAAATCCATTTATTTAAAAGTTAATTTGTTTGGCGAGTTTAATGACAGTTTTAGTAGGGGGACCCTCTAATAATTTTAAATGTATGTGCGCCCGGTAATTACTATAATTTTATTGTATGTATATTACGCCTATTCCTATTATAAATAAACTATTATTTTCGATAAATGTATAATTCTATTAACGTAAAAAAAAACAACACTTCACATTTTTATTAATCAAATTAAATAATGTCCTTTTGTAGTTGAAAGAGAATCAAAACAAAACATTGCGTTAAGCTTGCATGCATTTACTATTTCTGTTTGATCTTTACATTTTACATATTCATACTTTCTTTTTATTTGTTTTGTTACCAAATTAAAAAAAAAAAAAAAAAAAAAATTGTAAGTTTGCTGTCAAAAAAATTAGTAATTGTTAAAAAAATATATATTTATTCATAAAAAAACAACACGGTTTATTGTGTTATAATATTACACGAAATAACTTTATAAATAAAATTACATTTTATATTACTGCTAACTCTTAATTAAAATAAAATAACAAATTTATTTATTTTACTATTATATTGCTTTCATTTATTTCTATATAGCATCTGTATAAGAAAATAAACAGCAAAGTGTTATTGTACTTGTAGCTATTTACATTGTTTTATAATATACCATTACATATAATATATATATATATACTGGACAAAAAAAAATGTTTTGAGTAATTTTGGTTTTTCGCTTAAATTGAATAAAAAAAAAGGTGGAAGGTTTATGTGTTATGTTTTTCTTTTTCCCCCTCTCACTTTGTGTTTATTTTTATAACAAATTGCAAGCAATGAATGGCTGATCATAGTATTTTCATATGGGTAAATAAATTTATAAAAAAAAGTGTTGTAATGTAAGTATAAAATTAAAAATGTTTCTGTTCTTTTCTGATATCTATTCTGTTGTAATTAGTATAAAAAAAAATTTACATTGTTATTAAAATTAATAAATTTTTAGTAATGCTTTGTCATATCTATTTCATTATATTATTTAAAAAAAAATCTATTGCATGGCTTTCGAGTTGTTTAGATTTTCATGGATTTGGATGTTGGAACAATGTGAAATTAAATTAGTTTTTGTTTTTAATTCTCTTACTTATACATAAGCTTGTAATTGAACATACTAGCATTTTTTTTACTTTTAGAACAATTATGACAATTTAATAATTAGAATGTGAAAATAAGTGTTAATATCAATTTTAATAGATTTTGCAATCATAGAGCCATAAATTGAACGTATTGCTGGGACCTAGTAACATAAATGTATTTTAAAATAGTTGTATTATGTTTTCTATCTATAAAATCAAAAAGTTTGAATTAAATTAAAAAGTTCGCCTACATTTTATTGGACATGTTCGAAGGCTATTTAAAATTTAGCATATATGGCACGCGCCAGGAAAAATTGAAGTAATATACTTTTAGTATATTTAGTAGATAAGACCCGTTCTGTTTCGGACAGGCTTAAAATCTACTTGTATCTTTTTTTTATGTGTAGTACAACTGTTCAAATCATGACGTTGGAAATTTTAGGCAGATAAGTCTATTAGTGTCTGTTTACGACTATTGAAAGCAGATAACTGGAACAAAGTGAATATCGTATCGTGATCAAACATTATTATTTGAAGAAGAATACAGCTGCGATAACCAAGGCTAATATAGATAATTATTAGGGGGACTCGGTATAGTCGATTGAATTTTTATGCAAATTGTTTCGAATTTTTTAATGTGGCAATATGAGCACAGAGGACGCCGCGAGTTCTGCGACGTCCAAATTAAGTTGTTACACGGAAGATGGTGGATTAAATTCATTGGTGTTGTGCGATCGAAGAGTGAAAATGCGATAAATTGCCTCAAATTATCGAGTACATACACAACATTTTGAAAAATTATTTGAATAAAATAAAGTTATCGGTGCAATGGATGCCCAAAAACACAAAAGTGTAACAACTTCAAGGCATGGCGTAGACATGATTCAAGTGCAATCCAAAGGAGTTTCTGTGGCGTTTCGTAACCGTTTATGAAACAATCAAAACAGTAGACTTCTCGTGGCAAACGTGCGTCGAAGAAAGAAAAGACGGTTCATCGGCTGGAAAAATTATGCTCAACGTTTAGTGGAAGTCGAAGAATCTAATCTTCAACGACCATTTGTGTTACGAAAAAACAATAACCAGCGCGTACTATGAACAATTTATTGTACAAAATTTTACGAAAAGAGTTGATGACAAAACGTCCTTATTTAACGAAGAAGAAAGTGTTATCCCATCACGATAAAGAACCGGTGCATTGTAACAGCAAAATTGGTTTCGAATTGCCTACTGCATTCACGATTGCTCCAGAGTTAGCCTCTTGCCATTTTTTCCCTGTTTTCTTTTGAAAAGAAGACATGGCTTGGAGGAAGAGATTCACATCGAATGAAGAGGTTATCGCAAAAATCAAGGCATATTTCCAGTTCGATAAATTCGGAAGATATAAAAAAAAATTGAAAATGTTTTGTGCTAAGTGTTTCGAGCAGGAACAAAAGATCACTCGTGTCGTGATTCGAGGAGCTGTAATGTGCAAGTAATAAAGTGTATCGAGTTAAAAGCAGATTAAAAAAACTACATATGTTATGTATCTGTGTTTCGTATACAAACAACTTTTGTAACTTTTTTTTATCACTAAATGTCTGTTGATTTTAAACATAACAACACATTACATAAGCATTTGTATAATATTAAAGAGGAGGATATCGGCAAAAAAAAAAATTGTCCTCTATACATTGGTGTCAAAACGTTTTTCAATTTTCCTGATGAAGCGTATTACGATATTCATCATGAAGTTCACTGAAAGACTCATCGAGACATTCTTCGAAAAAATAACAATCTAATCGAATATGTAGTCTGTCAGCTATTGAATCGTTCATCTGAACACTCATCCTGAACGCTTGGTAGGGTAGCATTATGAGAAGGTATGGTATGAGAAATATTCTATGATCTTTTTTCATTGGGAGCCTGTTAAAGGTTTTTTTTTCATTGCAGTCATCTAGATACTTTTCATTGGGCTACATTTCTGTTTACTCGATAGCTCCTTAATCCACTTTGTTTCCCTAAGTTTAACCTTCCAGGAGTACACAATTAAATATGGCAATTTTAGCTTGTAACTTTTGTGCATTTTGGCTAAGAGGAGTGACCGCGTCCTTCTGGCCCTCACCATAGTACAGCTACTGATTTTGGAGTAGTAGAAACCACGCACAGCCCGTCGTGGTTGTTTTTAATAAATGAAAAACTGACTCCTTAAGCTTTACGGTTATCGTTCATAGACAATAAATAACGACAAACTGCTAAAAAGTAGGATCACTTTTTGGGGACCATTATACTGTGTTTGTCCTATCAGCAGAGCACAGTTTGGATAATCCTAGAGTATTGAGACGAGAAATGAAACATAGTTTTGCTATTCAGGTAGATCGTATTACAACCGAAAGCAATAAGGAAAACTTTTAGCGCCATACCCGTCCCGATTTCAGCAATTTTATCCCTAAATTGACTGTACACTATTGTGTATTAAAGGCTAATCTAAGTACAGTCTACTCTCTTAAGTTCAGCTCCTTAAAAAAAGTAGTGATTGGCAGCAACCGACTTGTATTACTACGATTTTTAATGGAAGGTTACAAATTGCAGTGGATAGCGTACTTCAATTACTTATGCTATGCTGTTCTTCAGCTATCGTGCGTTCGGGCATATATGTAGAGGATTTGCATCTAGTAATACATCGATTCTCCAGTGGAATACGAACAGAACTCCTTCCTTTCTTCTTCAAACACTGAAATATGCAACTGTTCATGGCAACAATTTGAGTAGTGATTGAATTCAGTTATAAAGAAGTGATTTACCAACGAATGTCGGTAGTCGTCCTGTTTTGAATTTTAGTACTGTATGGAAGAAATCTTGTGATACCTATTTATATTTATTTAACTTCACAATAATTAATTAGAAGAATTAATTTTTTAGAATAAAATTGAAACAAACAAGGCGTTACGAATATAATAAATTCCAAGATTTCAGTTTTATTGTAATATGTACTAATTTTTCAACTAAAACTATTATTACAAGTTATACTTCGGTACTGAAACACAGAATTTCTTCAGAACAACCTTATAAGCACTGAACCAATTCCGATAGAGTATTGATAAAAACAAATTACTGCACAGGAAAGTCTAATATTGATAATTCGTGTTTCTTTCCAACCTATTGAAATTAGATACCAATTTGCCAAAGTTCCGAACTCAGAACTTAAGGAACTTAGGTACAATTCAAAGTTTCAGTACTAAAGGCCCAGTGCCTAAAAATGTTTTGCCGCGAATAGAAACTAGATGTGATACAAAAATAATTTATCTGTTTATTTTCTCCGAAGCTCCGTTCTATGCATTACAAACTCTTGGAGGTGGACCTAAGCTTATAACTGAAGAGAATTTGACATTGGATGAATTTTTGGTTTCCCTCGTCAAAGGAGGGTTTTAAAAATACGTTTGAGATAAATGAAATTCATTGAGAAATTTACGACAAAAAAAAACCTTTTGGTTAGTTCTTAAACGAATTTTATATTTTACGTTCAAACATAAGCAAACTGTAGTGCAAGTTCTCTTAATTTTGTTGTAAGATGCTAAGTACAAGAAGAACAGGTGGCGATGATGTTATACTCTTATTATCCAACTTAGGTCCATTCAGTTAACTGAAGATTGCTCTAATGTCCCTAAGGCAAACAAATGTTCAATACAGCGGTTAGCGTATTTAAATATCATATAATAATAATATCAGAAGAGAACAGCAGATAAGTAAATAAATGCATTTCAGGAGCAACGTCTGATATCTCGAAATGTGAGCTATGAATTTCAATTTTCCGAGGACATAAAGAATATTTTTAACGGCTCACGCCATGAAGCTGAAAATTGGTATATGTATTTATTTATATTAGTGTAAAAAGTTTGTCTGTGAGCCTTTCTAAAAAAACATGATGTTCCGCAATTTTTAAAATAAGCTTGTCCTCTCGAAAATATCGTCCCTTTATCTGCAAGTGGACCACATAATTTAGAGGAATAGAAGTGTTGTACACATACAGGTCAGAAGATATGGATAGAGGAATTGGGGTGTATGATTACAATTATAGAATTTTTAAACAACTATTATGGTGCTTTTACACGAGCGATTAAAATTGCTCAATTTGCAGCAATTCCAGACAATTTGACGTCACGAAAACATACAGCAACATTCAGAAACATCAGAAATTGACGATATGGATCAATTGGTTGTCAACTCGTTGATCAACTGTGACTAGCGATATGGAGCAATACTCAGCAATTTGGCAATGACATCATAACCGGACAACTTTGTATATGAACAACACGAAAGGAAATTTGAAAAATAAATCTAAAACTTGAAATATTTGAATTCTAATCCGTGATCTCACGAAACTTGACAAATAAAACCAAAATTTAAAACAAAACTTGACAACTGAATCATTGAACGATGACAATTTCTCGGAATTCTCCAATCTAGTGGAAATACAGTAACCATAGGGCGAGCAATACCATCAATCTGTGAAAACATTGCCAAATTGCCATGATATTGCCCGGTATTGCTCCATGAATTGCTCAACTAGTTTTGGTAATATTTGTCGGCAATTAATTGCTAAAAACATTGCTCGTGTACAAGCTCCTTTAGAACTCAAATACACGCCATTGAGTTCACGAGCATTAAAGTGAAATTATAGTGAATACGATGCGCGCGATGATATAATCGCATCGCGTGCGCCATATCGCGACACCAGTCATATTTTGGATAGAATTTACAAGAAAGATGTTCCTTCACTTGAACGGCAATCCAAAATACAATTTTATTTTAAGGTATAATCTCCTTTCGCTCACTCCTTGTCGACAGTATAGCCACTTCTGCTTACTCGAAAAATGCCAAATATACTCTAGATCGTTAAGTTTATCACCAGTAAATCGAAACAGGGATAGTGCCTCGAATACGGATCGAAAATAATATGATCACATCGAATGAAGAAAATACCGAAACATTCATAGAAATGCAATTTTAATAGTTCAGGATCCTACTCATAGACCCAGGAAAAGGAATAATTAAAATTAAGACGACAGCACTATTTCTTATTGAATAAATTGTTGTTTTTATGAGAAATTCACTTATAACCCTCTATTAGATTTGATTTAATTTTACGGTAAATTTTTTGAAAAACTAATCTTTTATACGCATAAAATATGACTGTTTCAAACTAACTGTGTACTCGTGTTATTAATCGATTCATATTTTTCTTCGAAACTTAGTTTTTATTCTGAATATTCTATTTTTATTTACAGCTCGATTTTTGGAATACTCACCACTAAGCAGCAGCATCACGTTTAGACCCAACATCTCTTCGGTTTCACTCTTTATTATTTTCTTGATGAATCAAATCTATTCAAAAAAAAAACAACAAAAAATTCCATTCTGAATTAAGATACTTCCAACAGTATTGAATCAAACGGGGAAGATAATTTTGAATTTACCATTGCCATTTACCGTAAAACAATAGCAGAGCACAATGCTAAATCCCAATCATTCAGGGTCTTCAAGAAGACCATTTTCGCGTGGTGCTGCACCTAGAAATCGCAATCGTATTCAATTTTCACCTCATCCACATCATTCGCAAAGAAATAATCACGGCCAGTGGTACAAGGATATTATGGAGCCTTGTTATACCATCGGGTAAGATTTTTTTCAAATATAAAACGAACGCGTTTTTTTTTGATGGTGTATGTTTTTTCTTTCTATAAAACTAATCACAAAAAAAAAAAAAAAATTCTTATAAATGTTTTTTGTCTATTTCTTATGTGGTAAATTGTTTTTAATGTACATAAATATAAGTCTAATGTATTTGAATAAAACGGCAAAAGAACTACGTATATTAAACACACACCCCGACACATTTGCTAACTTTCTATCTAGATAAGTATTTGTATTTTTGAATGCCTTACGAGCCATATTGCATCTAATATTGTAATTATTGTCTTTTTATTTCATTTATTTCGTATATATTAACAAATAATCGCATTATTTTTCTTGTCCAGAGAACGCCATAGAGAGAAAAATTGTAAACTATCATTATTCTTTATCACAGCTATTTCTTGCATTTTTGTTTGACTTAACTTGCATTTGCAGCGATGTACAAAACAGTAATAATGGAAGTTGTCCCAAAGAGTCCCAATATCCTAAATCTCCTATTAGTTTTGGTACCGATGATATCCTAGTCGGAAATAATAATCAAAGATCTCAACAAATTCTTAGAGCGGCTGGTCCGAGCCATACTGATCGACGTATGGGAGGAATGCCCGAACGACGGCATACACCAAGCGCAGGATTAATCGATCGGCATATGGTAAGTTCGATTGTGAATTGAACTTAATTTAAGTGCATCGATTTTTACAGTTAATTGACGCCATTTTAGCACTACGAAGGCCATTCGTCTAGGAATTCGGAATTACACATAGAAACACGACCGGGTTTGATAGATTTACAACGAACAATGAGTGTGAATCGGGATAGAATCAGTCCTCAATATCATCATAATAATAATATCAATATGAATATAAATATGAACAACAATAGTCATGTAAATCATCAAACGCCTAGTCCGCCCTATTGTCCAGAGAATGGCGTAAAATCGGACAGTCCGTCTAGAAAACGGAGGCGTATGTCGCGAATGCCAAGTCAATCACCGCCGGCAATATGGGAACAACGTAGATCTCCGCGTAATCAACATCCCCAACAAGTAGTAAATGAGATTGATCAGATTTCATTAGAACGATTGCATTATGACGCCATGCAATTTCAGGTTCAATTGCAACAGGGTAGTCCGCCTTTAAGACGGCCACGTTTACGTGATCAACCGCAACAACGTCCGTGGGAACCAATTCAAACTCTTATACAACAAACACCACCACCTCAACACCAAGCACCGCCTCCTCTAATGGTAGATATTAATCAAGTTCCTGTTAGTTTGCCATTAAGGCATGAACCTATTTGGACTTATTCGACTGGTCCGCATACATCAATATGTGCCTATCCGGCGCCACCTCGCTTACCACATTGTCAGGTAGTACGTCGCGCATAGAGTTAAATACAGTGTGTTTATTTTGTTCAATTTTATATTAGGTACATGGCGTTTACTCTCAACCTTTTGCTCAGACGTGTAATATTGGCGCGCATCAATTTGGCGGTTATACCTCAACTGCACCACAGCTTGCCGTTCCGCAGCCACATCAACCGAATTACCAACATGCTCATATCACTCAACAGCGACCTGATGGCATATCTTTGGAAACGCTTGATCATTCGGGTGCATCTTCCATTCATGTGTCGCCAATGGCCGCTCATATGCATTCCTCGACGCAAATGGCACAGGTATCAACGCCGCAGCCAATTTTCATTTCAACAGAGGTAAATTTTATTTTATATCATTTAAAAAATTCAATTTTAATTCTAATAGTTCCAGAACCGCCCAAATCAAATCGATCTATTGCATCGTCAGGCAAGACGTACGCTTGCAACACAACGTCGTTACGCAAGATTCCACTGGCCCGCACCACATCCTCATGCACATCGTCACACAATTCAACATCAACCTCTCGGGCCGCATCATCCAGCACCTGTACAAATTCAAACAACTGGCATTATCAATTCTGGCTTCCTTCTTAATTTCCTGTAATACTATTCAATTTGAAATCGCTAAATTTTTTATTGATAATTTTCTTTTATCATATTTTTAGCGCAATGTTCCCACTTTCGCCATACGGACATGAATTGAGTTCGCCCGATTCAAATGAAACCGAAAACTACGAAGCACTTTTAAGCCTTGCCGAACGTTTGGGCGAAGCGAAACCAAGAGGTTTAGCCCGCAGTGAAATTGAACAGTTGCCAAGCTATAAATTTAATCCAGAAACTCATACAGGTATGTTTATTTTTTTAGTTAGGAGCTTTAAAAAAAAGCCGGGTTTTTCAAAATAGCCATCAATCTCGGACTCCACTTCATCTCTGTTAGTATATTTTTGACCATATATCCATTTTTTTAAGTTTGTAAAGAGAAAACAATCGAGGGCACTTATAAATCTGACGAATAGGGTGCGTGAGGAAGCAAATTTAATTCATTGATTTTGGCCACTGCGATAACGGATGTGCATTGACTTGATGAAACAACACTTTCTTTTTCGTCAAATACGGCTGTTTTTGATTTATTTCAAATCTATTCCGTACTAAAACACTATATGAAAATGGGGGAGGCAACCCATTGACGGAATAAGGAAATGAACAGTTCTGGAACTAGTTCAATGAATTCATTCCTTCAAGTGAGTGACTCGTAGTACAGTACTTCACTGAAAGGAACTGCTTTGCCCATCTCTACAATATGAAATATCGCCAAACACTCGATTGAAACATCCTTACGACGTTTGTTTGTTTTGTTTTTGTTTGTGAAACTGCGCACAGCTTTCTCATGTCGAAGTTTTCAGTCAATATGCCTAACATGTCTGCTAGCAGACGCGTTTTCAGTCGACGGTCATCCAATACAATTTTGCGGATTTTCTTCACCATTTCTGGCGTGGTAACCTCGACTGTGTTGTTGATCGTCTTGGCAGCTCGTTTAAACTTTGCCGCATACTATTCTATTGCTGCAAGCGAATGAGCATACGAATCTTTATTATTTAGCTGGGAATGGATATCTTTGTATATTCTATCTATGCTTTAACCAAGCTCCAAGCTGTAATTGTATGATATGAATGCTATAGTCTTTCAAAAGAGGACAATATATTCTTGATGCATCTTAGGTTTTTGCTTCTATGATTTTACTTTATTATTTTAATAATGCAGTATTGTTACCGATTTTTAAAATAAATTTGCTACCCTGAACATTTTTTTTTACACGTTTTGCGACTAGTAGACTCGAAAAAAGCAATACAAAATTTCAGTCTGTTCGTACGCCGCACGTCTACCGGTGTACGCAAAATCATTTGAAGACTCCTAGCTCCCCCAAACCCTTTAAGCTATTAAATTAGCGTTTTAAACCAAAAATTTTGGTTTCTAGATCTCAGCAACCGCTAATTCTACGAGGCTCAAATTTAGAATTTGTATAGAACTTCGATAGTGGACCCATCTGCAAAAAAATTGCCGTTGTGAGTGAAGTGGTGTGAGAGTGGGGGGATAAACAATCCGTCCGAAACGAAAAAAGGCGAGATTGATACATTCTAAAATCTATATCTCCTAAACGGTTAATGCCACAAATTTAAAACTTAATGAGTATCTGTAGGTACACTTTGATAATAGATTGGAGTCAAATTTTTGAGTGGGGGCAGTGACGTACGGGGGTGGAGGGTGAAAAATTTTAGGCTACGATATCTCACGAACTAATTGCACTAGAAAAATAAAAATTGGTTTTTGAGTAAAGGTTGATTAATGGAGTCTGCTGAAAGTAAAATTTTTGAAGGGGGCGGTGGAGCGTGAAAGTGGAGAGGATAAGAATTTTTCTAAAAATTCACGTTTCAATTCAATTTTGAGGATGTAGTTGTAGAGGGCGAGAGTGGGGGAGGGTGAACAGGAAAAGGTTCTGATTTTTTATCTTGAGAAGCCATAACGACATAAAGCTGAGACTTAGTATGTATTTAGATAGAACTATAGTAGTGGCATGTTGGAAAAATATAATTTTGTATAAAGATTTATATGGTACGGGGGGGGGGGGGTGTTTTTCCTAACTATAGAACGGCTTATACTAGAAAGTTGAAACTCGGTACGTACATACATATATGCAAATCAACTAGAGAATATTCGAATATCCGTTGGCGTTCGGAACGGGGGGCAAACAAAACTATCACTGAAAATAGAATGCATATATTTTTACGATTTTCGTCATATCTACTAAAGTCTTCCAAAATATTGAATTCACTTTTATTCTACGGATTCTTCATATGAATACCTAAAAGTAAGTATAAGATTTTTTGAAATTCGACACCTAAGAGGGGTGTAAAGTGATTGTATACTTTTAGATATCGAATTTCTTTTCACTTCCACGGGCTTGTTTAATAAGCACCAGCATCCCAGAATATGACCCAATTATGTAATTCATATGTTATTTGTGGCAACGCGGCGTAAGCGCGACCCTATTCTAACCGCTTGTCGAACTTTTTGTTAGGTTTTCAGTCACATAGTAACCAACACTGCATCTCAGAATTGAACGCGTATCGAACTTCTGCCGAAAAAATAATAAAGTTGCGCCCAGACCATTGGCAGATTTTTTCTATTTGTGATAAGCACTACTCATGACTTTCTGTCTTTCTCTCCTTGATTGGCTAGAAATCAAGAAATTTCTGTTCCTAGCCAAAAAACTATGTAATCGTCAAGAAATGCTCAAGGAATATATTTCTGTATCGGTGAGCTAAAGACAAGAAATGACCAAGGCAAAAGTCGATTTTTCTTCAATTAAATGAGTACAGAAATATTTTAAAAAATGTTATAGATACCAGATTCCTTTCTGAAGTGAAATAATAATCTTAAAATAAATAAAAACAATTAATTTTACCATTTAACTTTTGTTTCCTCTCTCGAAACAGGTGATCAAACATCCTGCGTTGTTTGTATGTGTGATTTCGAAGCAAGACAAATGCTCCGTGTACTGCCATGTTCACATGAATTCCATGCAAAATGCGTCGACAAGTGGCTTCGGGTAAGTAAACACAATAAATTTTTTTTTTTTTTTAGTTTCTTGTCCACATGCATATTTTCTATATTAATTTGTTTCTCTTCTTTTTCTTTCTTTTCTCGACTTTTAGTCAAATCGTACATGCCCAATTTGTCGTGGCAATGCTTCCGACTATTTTGAAGGTAGTGAAGATCAATAAAGTAAATAATTCAAATGCATATAAAATGATTAATTCGTAGCTGTAACAAAAAAAAAAAAAACAAACATCAAATTGTAAAAGCAATCTCAAATTTTGTCTTCATGTCGTACTTTTAATATAACTAGATATTAAATTTAATAATAACCTTGAATTAGAAATGTGTGCAGTAAAAAACAAAACAAAAACAAATTAAAAAAAAAACCAATGCTAAAATATTTATAAAAGAGTATACGTTTTGCTTTATGAGAGAAAACAAAAACAAACATACAAAGATATAAAAGAAACAACTACACATTTATCTACTACTTATATAATTACAATTTTTATTATTACTTCTATATTCTAATGGCGTAAAAGGTGTTTAAGCTAACAAAGGAGATCTCCTAATTGTAGACTAAAAAAGAGTTAGAAATGCTGTTCTTATCTAAATGTGGTGAAATTACTTCTTCATTCTGTGCATTATACAATTATTATTTTTCTTAATTAGATCGTTTTTTTTTTCTTCAGTTCGTATCCATAATTGACGCCTTATCGAAAGTTCTAAAATTCTAAAATTGATAAAGCAATACATAGTCACTTTTTTCCTTAATCGTAAATTTAAATACCTGAATTTTTTTTTGTTTAATGATAAAACTAATTTTAACACAATACTTCTGCGACCAATGCACAAAAGCATATAATACATAACATTAATTGGAAATTGGTACAATAAATATTTAACTGAGTCGTGCGAATAGTTTTTTGTTGTTTTTGCGAGATGTCGAACTACAAATTAATTTGCTAAATATAGAAATGTGTTATTATTTTAATATTTTTTTAGGGACATAATTTTTTTTTTCGAGTCGTTCTTAACCTTTACTCTATTTTTTTTTAACTAACAAAAGCATATTAATGCCGAAATATGTATTTTAGGTTTATATATTGGTAGCAAAAAAGAAAAAGAATTAAATGTTTTTATCCGATTATTAAAGGAGTAGAAATCACATAGTTTTGTTGCAAGCTCTTAGAAAGAATAGTGAACCGTGGAGTTACTATTATTTGTTCGTTATTACAAAAGAAAATTAAAATGGGATTTTTGTTTAGTTGAGTTTTTCTTTTGTTGGAATATTAGTTTTAATTTTTTTTTACATTTTATGATATTCATTTTCATTACTAACCAAACATTTCTTAGACTATAATTTTAATTCGAAATATATAGTGAATATTGTTTATGAGAGATTCCAATTTTGTTAAATTTTTTTTTTTTATAGATCATAACAAATTTCTTTTATTACTGACAATTTCATGCAAAACGGTATGAAAATCAATCAATGAATGCTACGTACAATAATTTTCGTTAGATATAATTATTAATTTTGTGACGGACATTTGGTTTTTTTTTTACGAAATCTAATCTATTTTTGTTTATATTTTTCAGCATCTTATTAAAGCTTATGCGTGTTATCATTTTTTTTCTTCTGTAGATACATTAAACCGAATGTAGTTTTTGTTTGATATTTTGTAATTTTAAGTAGGGAGTACACTGCGTTAATATAATTATGGTTTCCACTAAAAACAATAAACTAATTAACATAACAATGAAAAGAAAATATGTAATGAATAATGTTCATACTTTTAATACCTGTGTAATATTTTTTTTTATTTTTATTTTTTTCATCTCAATGTTTGCTTTGGCTGCATTGTCAAAAAAAATTTCGCAATGTAATAAACGTATTATAAAAATACAAATTTTGAATGTCCCTTTCATTTAGTTTTGAGCTGTGTACAAGTTAATTTTCATGTAAAACTGAATTAGTGTAAATTTCACATGATTCTCGCCTATTGCAATTAATTCTAGTGGCTAATATTTTTATTGTATAAAGATATAGAAAAAAAAAAGTTTGAATAAACATTCCAAAATATATAAAAGAGAAGAACCAGAGTTTTGCATGAAATTCGTCATCAATTTTGTTTTCTATTAATTTAGTGGTTGTGCAATAATTAAAAAATATTTGTTGGTTTCGTAATATTGTTTTGTAGACATCTTTTGCACTACCTTGCGTAAATTTTTGCTTTCGATCAATCAGGCCAGTTGAAACTCAAAAATATAATCGGTTTTTGAGAACCCGTATTTAGCGTTTCGAACAAACTTAATATTGGGTTGTCGTAAAGTGGGATACATATTTCTAGGATTGGAAAAAATGGCCAGAAAAAGAGTTGATGGAAATTGTACACATACGAGTACACTTAAAAAAATCACGATTTCAAATTTCCACTTAACTTACCCAATCATTTTGCAATCAGCATAAAAATGTCAATTGAGTCACACTTTTAGTTGGAAAAAACATTTGCAACTTTTAAAAATACACGCTCGTTCGTGATCATTACCCCGATTTTAAACTCATGTACTCATTTACAGCTGAGTGAACTGATAGTCCGGCACCCAATCCCATTCGCGAAAATTACTTGTCGTCAAGAAGATTCGAACTCGGTACCAGATGCCACAAAGGCAAGTGCTGTTGCCACTAAGCCACCCAGCCTACTACTAATAAATGTCAATGTGTAAAGGTTTAGTGTTAAATGTAAACGGAAAACTCAATTTATGGTATTTTTAAAGATTCCACGAATTCTGAATTTTTTCATTGAGTTTGAATTAGCTTTTACTTATAATTAATCTATGTAATGCTGATTACAAAATATTCGTCAGCATATCCAGAAATTGGTTCTGGTCCGCGCACTCACTTGTTTTTCAATTTACAAACGACCCCTTTTACTTTACGAAGCCACAATCGGGGCGATTTTCCGATCCCGGAGTCGTATCACTTGAAGCCTGCCTTATAACATTTCTTTGCACGATTCTAGTTTTTAACAGGCCGGTTAATCAGTTTGTCAATCTCTCCTCTAAAGCCTGCTACAGACTTTGCGCGTTTCGCCTATTTCCCGTCATTGTTTCTCTTTCGTCTTGAATGAAAAACCTCTATGTACGAGAGATATGCGAATGACGCGAATTAAGCGAAACGCGCTAAGTCTGTAGCCGGTTTAAGCGTATGATGTAAAGTGCTGCCTTAATTGCTTGAACTGTCGCATTGTTAAAAGCTTTTTGATGTCCAGGACTGCAGCTGCCGCCAGGCTAGATTCTATAGACCTTACTATCTCATGTGGGACTGTATACAAATTTGGCATCTTGTTTTGACATTGACTCCGTATGTACGTCTCCACGAGCCTATCCAGTTCCTTAAGCACAGGGGATGGGTCGAAAGTTCTTTGTTGTCGTGTGACTAGGTCTGCAAGCTTTCGAGATAAGGGCAACACGCGCCTCCCACCAAGTATGTGGGACGTACCCATAGAGATATAAATACTGGAGACGACAAGACGCCGTTGTTGTATGATGCACTGAAGCAAAGTTCAACGTTTTTGTATGGAGCGTTCGATGCCCAGTGGCAGTGAAATGCAAATAGTAGCCAAGTATTCACATGTTTGTCGTTTTTTGTGTTCAAGACCAGAGTGTAACATAAATTGGAGTAAGATGCTATGGTCCTTTGCAAGGAATCGTCCGGCTTCAAAACAGAGGCTTAAATCTCTATGGACGTACCCTACCAGACAGCTCCAAAAAATATTGCTCAACGTATGGCCCCAATGGCTCTCTGCACATATTCCTGTGCCTTGGCATCCAGCACAAATGAATATTTAACTATTCTCCCATCTCCTTAAGAGATGATTGACAGTCCCCCCCAGAGACCTTCGATGTTGTAGAGAGCGATTCCAGAAATTTTATTGCCGCTTGGCCGGACATTATTAGATGGATGGTTGGTTGGTTTATTAGTAGACATTGCGTTATTTTGGTGTGGGGAGGACACACTGAAAGGCGAGTCTTGAGAATTCAGGCCGCCAGGCCCATTATACTCGAAGACATTGCGTTACATCTCAGCTAAAACACGGGATTCATTTATCACCTAAACCTTATAGGCACTACTCAGTGTTCAGGATGAAAAAGACGCTACTCCCTAAGCATATCTATCAGTGATGTGTGAGGGTGGTAGATGGAACAGTATGTCCTGCCGAAGGGGTGGTGAGTAGAGAATTTAAAAAGATGAAGTTCTTTACTAAAACATGCAGCGAAAGTTATAAAAATCATAATTAATAAGAAACAGCAATCATTAAACGCAGCAGAAATCGATTATAACTGGATGATTGAACTTGGCAAACCTAGCTAATCGTGTAATCGTAACAATGCGTCAGTTCTTCTGCAATTAACACTTTCAGTAATCCAGAAAATTATCCATTTTCTACATACACTCACAACTGGAACTGAGGTCATGTTCCGAGAAGCGGTAGCGAACATTTTGAAAATTTCTTGAATTAAATGATTCAAGACTGTGCCCAAACGGACACAGTAACCTTAGTTTATCTGTAATAGGGACCTCGAACTATTTAAATTCTAGGCGCTGGGTTAACAGGAAGTTTTCGATAAGAATACTAGGCAGAGATTATGGGTAGGACACTAAACATTTCTAAGGATAGTCATGCAGTCCTAATTGAATCAAATTTAAGACAATACTTATCTGTTCACAGTCGTACATACAGGTCTGGAAACTCAATGCAAATTTTGTGTTAGGGGTAAAAACTTTTTTATGAACAGAAATTAGGTTTTTGTCGTAGTAACCACCAGTGCACTCATGTGCACTGCTTGCGACGAGAGCAACGACACGACGGAACATTCGGAAAGTTTGGGTAGAGACTGGGGATTCGAGTATAATAGGCTATGGTGACCTGAATGCTCAAAACTCGCCTTTCAGTGTGTCTTCCCCGCACCAAACAACAACCAGTGTCGTCGTGCTCTTCAAATTCTCATAATTTGTTTGTCTACTCGACGTTGCTTTCGCAACCAATCGCTTGTAGCGACTACATGGAAAACAGGAAACCCTAGCGCACGCCCGTTTTAGATGCTTAATCCTTGTTAGGAGACGGTCTATTCAAGCACCAACCTTCTCATATATATAAAGAAGTCTCGAATAACAGCTTTCAGGGTTTGACAAAGTTTGCGGCAGTAACGAAGACTTTTGAATTTAATGAAGAACTTTGAGCGCAACCACATTAGGTTTCACAAAAGTTGTGGTATCGCTATGAACCCTAGTCGGTCCATGTGAAACTTAGGCCCTCACAAAAGCCTTCTTTTGCGTGTATTCTGGAACCCGGATTCCACGTTTAATCATAGCTCATACTCATTTTAGGAGTTCTACTGGAACTAATTCTTCGATTTCGATATGCTTTCCTATGTCCCAGAATTGGTCATTATATTGTTGAATATAAGTACAGCCCTGATAGTCTGGATTCGATATCCAATTAGAAAAACATGAGCTTTTTGCAATTCCGCAAAGAATGACTGCGGAAAAATTTCGGAATGCCTAGAAAAGCAAAGAAGCTCCTTACAGAAGCCAATGAATGGAAGAAATTATCTTACTTTTAATGCTTTTCCCTATATTTCTTATAATATTTAGGGAATGATTCTGCGCGCCTCACTTGTAAAGCAGATGTAATAGAGCAATAATAATTTTTATAGGAGTACTCTAGCCCCAACGCTTGTAACGCATAGAACTGTGCCTCGGACTAAAAAAGTAATATACGGCCCTATCATAGGTCACAACTTGATGTGAAATTTTGTGACTGCGCTTGTGATCGAATAGTTTTTTTCGCATTTTGGCGCTGCAGTCACAAAAAAGGTCACAATAATTTCTCCACATAGTTGGAGACATGTGTACCTTGATCTTTTTTATCGCTTTTTTCTTGTTCAGTTCGCGGAAAATGTAAAACACGTCAAAATTGAGACTAATCACAGAATACGAAAATACACAATTAATTCAAAATTGTGACTCTCCACCTACTTTGCGACTTGTGACTCTGTTCCATTATTTTGTTAGTTTGTGGCCAAAAACTCCAGTGGCCAAAAACTCCAGTTGTCTGTACGCACGATAACTTAAGATCGCGTGGACCTAGGATTTTGTAATTTTGAATCTGGATACAGATACCTACGTAGAAAAAATAATTTCACATTAGCTGAAGTTATTGAAAAAGCTTGATTTGTCGGAAAGCGTTTTAGGAGAAGCCAGATAGTAAAGCAAATCTGTAACCCAGAGGTAAACCGTGCTTAGTCCAGAATTAGCTAAGCTCTATTTTATGTGAGAGTGGAATTTTATTACATATATGTTAACAAAACGTTTTTAGATGCTGTCTAAGCGTTTCACTAATATTTTGGTATACATTTTTTAAGTTCTTGGCTTTCCTTTAAAGGCTCCTCAACATTTAAAATTTGTTTGGCATTACTACGCTTCTGAGGTGAATTGAATTAATAAAGAGTTATGGAATATTACGAACAATTTGAATTGGGTCAGAATTGATCTAATATAAAATCAAATAATTTTATTGACTAGATTTTGAAGTTTTTTGTTTTAATAATCTTCCAACTGAATTTAATCAGAATTTCACATTGCAGTAAGAACTTTGAAACGAAAAGCCTTAAAATACTAAACAATTCGGTAATAAGAAAACAAGCAATAAAATATACCAGCCGACTTTAAGGCTTTAAACTTTTTTTACAAATTTCATGTACTTGTAGTAGACTGTCTGTATAATAGTTAGAAAATGTCGTTTTGCTGTATAGATTGTTTTTTATTCGAAATCAAAAAAATGAAATAAAATCCTTCTCACAGTTGCCTATTTGTCAAATTTATTTAGAAATGCAGCAACAATACAATTAAATGATACTAAAATAGCTCAGTGTACGTAATTAATAAATCTATCGCACATTAGAATAAAAACACTGCAATTAAAAGCAAGAAGGGAAACGCTCTGAAAATGCTTTCACCTCTGATAATATTATTATTATTTTTCTTTTATAATATAACGCAAAATTTGACTCTAAACGAAAAACATACAATATTCTGAATGCAATAAGATTTTAGCTGTAAATGTTTTTTTTAGATAATATACAAATAGCATAACAGATAATTACAAAAAAAAAACAAAAACCACAATTATTCTAAATAAATAATTCTCACTCAAAAAAAAAAAAAATTAAAATAAACAAAAAATTGTTCAAAGCTTTTTTCTAAATACAGTGCCATTTTTTTAGAAATTAAAATAAAATAATAATTAATCGTAGTCGATAGTTAGCTCACCAACAATTTCGAATCATTGTAATTTCCGTAATGTATAACATCAAAAAAAAAAAAACAACAAGCAAAATTAAACAGAAATATATATATATATAGTCTATTTTAAATAACGTATGTGTATAAATATATAAAAAAAAGAGTTACATGTATATTTCAAATAGTGATTTAACTGAAAGTATAAAAAAACCACCAACATTTAAATATGATATTACAATTTTTAATATTATAACAAAAAAAAAGAATAATAAAATGATTTTTGCTCTATGTTTGTATCTAGCTCATTAAAATATAAAAACCTAACGCAAGAAAAACTATTTTTAACATAAAAATAAAAACAAAAAAATAATTCACAATTTAAGTAATGCGTAATTGTTTTTATTTGTAAAAATTACTGGTCCATTTGATATATATTGAAAATTTATGTTTTTAAATAGTTGCCCGTGTTATTTTATATACGATTTCTACGTTTGTAATGTTTATATTTTCTTGTACTCTTGATCATTATTAATATGTTGGTTTTCACTCTGTATTTAACTTTCATGTATACTTTAAGGATATCTTTGGTATGTATAAGTATTTAAAACATAATTAATACATGATTATGATTTAATTCATAGTGGTTAGCAGTAATACTAGTAGGGTGCGAAATTTTGGTTGGCATCCATTAGGGCCAATAGGGGGGTTGCTATTTATTGTTCTCGAAAATACTGTTCGTTGATGATTTAATGAAAAACACGATTCCTTTGAAATCAACCCAAATAAGAATTTATTGCAATGCTGGCCGATTTTATATTCTAAATCGATCGCTACTTCCAAACAAAATCGCTTTACAAATACTTTTTGTTTGACTGCCGCTTCAACGTATTAAATAAAGCTTTGCGACAATTATGTATTGCATACGCAGACGGGAGCCCTCCCGAATATTCGATATCATCTTGAAGCGAGATGAGTCGAGAGACTTCCACGCTGTCTGGTGGTGTATGCGGACTGAAAGAACCGATAAGGGAAAAAGTGGTTCTTCTCAAACAGTATCGAACTTTGCGGAGCATTTTGCTACGCCTTTCTCATTGAGTATTACAAGATGGCCAATCTGATGTTTTCTCTGCCTTCTAGTTAGGTATCAGGATCCTGGAAGTTGTTGTTTTTCTCACTCGAAACCGATCGAGTTGAGCGGTAGCCAGGATAGCATACATACAAAATTAAATAAGTAGTCTAAGGTAGGTTTCTAGATACATACATACACAGTACGATCTACCTAGGGTTTGATAGATACGTAATTTAACCTCACAAAAATCGCCTGTTTATGCACTAATGAGCATTGCTGCCACCATACTACAATTGTAGTATATCTACTACAGTTTTGAACTGAAATTTGTCTACTCCGCACTAAAAGAATTCTACTACCTAGTCGTTGATGGGTTGATGAAGTGGATATATGGTTTAACAGAGACCTGGGGCTCCAATGGATTATCATATCCATCCGGAGCTGTTCAGGATCAGTTCTCCCATCTTGTTCTTCAAGATCTTGTCACGGTTATTAAAGAAAGGTTTGCCTAGTACGCGAAGTCTGGCTAGAGCTAGGGCTGGACACTCGCAAAGAAGGTCGATAACAGTTTCCCTCTTGTTTACCTCTCCACAGCTGCGGCAATTGACGTTAAAGGGAATACCCAGTCTGGCCGCGTGGTCGCCGATCGGCCAGTGACCCTACTGACTGCCGTTACTCTGGAGACATCCACACAGCTCCTGCTTAAGAGTTCATCTATTCTTCTCCAGCAGTAGGACGGCCATATCTTCCTAGATATGACGCAGTTGGTCAGTCCATTTGGAGTTCGCGTTTGTAAGAAAGTGGGTGGATATTTGGATCTTAATGGTCCCTAGTAGGACCTGAATGGATTCCTGTAGATGCCTAGCTAAAACAATCGACGACTACTTGAAGCAGAGTGCATCAGGATTAGGACGGATATTGGAGTTATTATTTCAGGTTTTTATGATCTACTTCATTATCCCTCAATCTACTCCACCTTTTTTTCATTTTCTACTCCACTAAAAACGATCTTGGTACCAGCATTGCTATCAAATTGTTTAATCAAGCGAAATCCCATAAACATAGACATAAGCATAAGCACATTGGAACGCATCGGCCAAACCCCTCCGAATGGATTTTTTCTTATTTTTTGTGGAATATTCAAAACGGGTTGCTTGTTGCTGCAGTAGGGATATTTTATTGTTTCTACAAGATACATGGCTTACTTTTCTGTTATCGATGAATTTTCTATCGCTGCGTGTTCATTTTAGGATTCCGACTATGTTGGCAATTTGTAGATCGTCTCTTTCTTCCTCCCCGTCCCTAATGGCCCTTTCTTTGTGATTCACTACCTTTTGTATGTTAAGGTCAGGGTTTTATGGAACCATCGGAATTCCTGACTTTTCGCAAAATACTAAGCTTCATTGAAAACGCAGGGATTAAAGAGGAATCAAAACTAATAATTGAGACACATTTGATCGGATTGGTGGAATACAAGTGCCACTTCTGCCCCCTCGTCATAGGTACCCTTACAATTGCAGACTTATCACAACAAAACACAAAATAATTAAATTGTCTTTTTCACTCGGGTTACATTTTTCGCCCCACTTTGTACAAGAACAAACAATTATCTCGATGGATATAAAATATAATCCACAGCCTAGCCAAGCTCTTCCAAATTCACATTAAATTTTTGCAAATTGCATTATAATTTCAATCAAAAAATCTAATTGATATTGCTTCATTAAAGCAAAAGATACAAAAAGTACATATTTAGAAAAAGTATCTAATTGTAACACGATATAGAGCACTTGTTTATGATTGTCCATTTAATTTACTATTAGATTTCTTCCTTTTCGTGTATAAAATTTATTCTATAATATTATGTATTTCTCCTATGTAGTCGTTATTAATTATTGTTGGGTTGTGTGCGGTATTGTAAAATGTTTGCAAAAAAAAAAAAAAAAAAATTAAAATAAAAAATAAGTAATAAAAAATGTTTTCCTGTGCGAAATTAATTCTAAGTTTTTATGAAAAAATAATTTTAAAAAATTGAATTATATAATAATCGCTTTATTAAAAAACAAATTTAAGGATTTTTGGTGAAATTCGAAAAAATTTATATTTTATATTCTGCCTAAGTAAAGTTTGAATTTTATACATGAATGTTTTATTTATAGTATTGCACCTTAGTACTTTTGTTGTTTCTGTTACGTTTTGTCACCCCCCACCCTCTTCTTTACCACCTCTTAGTAGTACTGAACATGTAGCAATTTAGTTCCGTGCTATATGAATCTGATTTTTGCTGTTAATATTGAAAGGAGTAGGTAAGGTTTTGTTTTGTTTTAATCAATTTACACACCATAAATTTGGTAATGAAACACAGCTGAATATCTACTTGTCAGAAAAACTTACGTCAACCTATCAGGTATCAAAATAAAACCAGTTGCCTAGTGTGAACACTACTTTTTTGAAACGTTAATTTTGCCTACTTAAATGCGTTTAAAACGCCTAGTCTGAACATAGCATAAGTGACTAATTCCACTTTCAAAATAAACTGCTCATTATCATGTTCTTCTACTATTTTTTAGCCTGCATAAAACATCGATACTCCAGCGGAACTCCTTTCAACTTCCAATTCTGAATCATGCAAAGAACATCTTCAATACTTTGCATTTTTATGTTTGTTATCTAGTTGTACTGAAATTCGATGGTAAATTTGCGTGATGGATTTTTCTTTAAAGATGACCCTAATGCCATGTTTCCACTGCCTCGTAATCTCGCGATTAAGAGAACAAGATTAAGCACTCTGGGACTTCATTTGTGGGGGGAGGAGGGAATTTGGTATTTTCATAAATTACATATAACAATTGTGGCAAATGCCCTGCCTGTCGCCCCCCTTACCCTACAAATAACGTCCCTGCGTGCTTAATCTAGTTCTCTTAATCGCGAGATTAAGGTGTAGTGAAAACATGGTATTAGTCTCGAGCTTTATTTCGAAATTCAAAATTAATGGAAATAACAACGCTTTATTAAATCGCAATAAATTAACATCGCGATTTTATTTACTACTCGATCGCTGCTATCTCAATCAAAATCACTTTACAAACACACTTTCGCATAGAACTGATTGTCGTCTTACTCTCACAGTAGAAAAACTGTTCGGGTGTAGAAGCTTTGCGGTGCTTATATACTTCATTTGCTGAGTCGAGATATTTCCAGTTGTGTGTGAAATGCGCAAGAAGTATCTATTGCATGCGAGATGTGTCCAGAGACATTTATGTTATTCTTGGTGTTGGAATTGGAAGGTACTGGAAACTTGATTCATAAATGAGTTGTTCGAGTTGCCAGTACGTACATATGTAGTAATATCAATAGATTTCATTTTCACTCTTTGGTTTGTTTAGAAATAAGTAACGAATATTTTTCTTCATTTTAAATCTTAATTATACAATAATTGTAACCGATGTGCCATGTGCCCTCTGGGCTTGGCTGAAATATTGATGGGTTTCACTATTCATAATGGAGCCACATCTTGAAATAGATAAATAATAAATAAATAAACTTCAACGGAACGAGACTATTTAAAAAATTCTGTAAGGCGATTACAAAGTCGTGAAATCTGATAATCGTCAACAAATTAATTATTTCGTGTGTGTTTTTTTTTAATTTATCAGTATATCAATTTTTGGTGTAAGTTTTAGTGTTTGTGCGTATATAATTGTTATTAGTAGATAATTCATGGAAATATGCTTATTATCACGATAGGGATAAATTTACAAACATCGTAACCCTCATCCCACAGGTTTTGTCGAAAAATAGAAAATATAAAACAGAATTAGCTGAAAGTAAGAAATCTCTGTTAACAGGAATTTTTTTTTAAATACATACATAATTGCGTGGGTGAGAAACCTGGGACAAATAATGACAAATATTCCACTCCACCTCACCACACTTCATTTCATAGTTCACGGGTATTGCTGTGCAGATCGGAAATTTTCAAAACGGTTCCTCGCTCTCGAAAACATTTTTTTTTTTTTTTTTTTTTTAAATAAGATTAACAGGGACTTCTCCACAAAATATTAATTTGAAAGTATGTACTAAAATCCTAATTTAAAGCCTTTCTAATGCATTAAAATTGTAATAAAATATTAAATAAATATTTTGATTAGTGTTCGAAATAAAACTGTTTAAGTAGTGTGTTATTTAAATGAAATATGTTTTAATATAATTTAATGTATTTTAAATTAAATGATGTATCCTTTCTGCTTTATTAAATAAAAACTCTATTGTATACGTAGAAATACATTCCTGATTTTTTTTATCTGAGATCCTAACAATATCCATGAATCGTTTCCAACAATTTCAACTAAATGGGGACAAAACTGTAATGTTTTAAAAATAAAGTTCTTACTAAAGAAAAAACTAAGTTGATTAGGGATACAAGGGACAAAAATAATTTTAAATTGATTTTAAGGCAATATAGAAAACCCTTTAAAGTGAAAAACAATTCGATATCTTATCAGACTTAAGACGAAGTAGGTTTCAAATTATCAAAAAGATTTCAAACAAAAATAATTTGACCCCAAAAGAGAGAAATCTGAATCGTAAAAAAATAATTTAAGCCCTGGAGAGCTGAATGGGTAAGTTAGGGAGGTACGATCGTACCCCCCCCCCCCCACGTACCTCCCAAGCTTATTTGCTGAGATTTTTACAAGTACCCGCTTAAATTAAAGTTGCGGGTGTCTCCTTTTCAAATTATCAAACAGATTAAAAAAAAAATAATAATTTGAGCCCAGGAGAGCGGAAATCTGAATAGGTAAGTTAGAGAGGTACGTGGGGTGTACGATCGTGCCCATAGTATAAATACTTACATAGTACCCAAACTCAGCTCGAATTCTCGAAGTGAACACATCAATATGAGTACAATCTACACGTATTCGGAAGCTGCTTCTCTTTCAGTCATGGGCGATTACTCTGACACACATTTCTGTTTCTTTTGCACGATTTGGTATGTATGCATAGAATAGTAATTAGGGAAAATGACGTGAGGGTGTCCTGTTTTATTTTTCTAATAATGTAAAGGAAGACATTTTGAAATATGCATCAAATCAACCAAAACAGACATAAAAGCGGTAAAGCTATATTGCATGTACGTAATTGAAAGAGACGAAAGATTTGTCTCATCATCAGCTGTTTCAAATTTTGAGAGGTACGACCAATCAGAATCGTCCATTTGAGAGGTGAGAGTTTTTTATGCGTAAAATTTTGTGGTCAATGGTGAAGATAGGGAGTTTGGATACTATGTAAGTATTTATACTATGATCGTGCCCCCCAAACTTATTTGCTGAGTGAGCATTTAAATTCAAATCCGATTTTAAGAGAAAATTTAAGCCATGGAGAGCTCTAGTTCATTGGATGGTACGCCGTATTCCGTATTCTGTGAAAAACGATTCACACAGATTCGAATGTGTCATTCATTTTTGCATATTAGCTTACTCTTTTCTTCGCATGTGAATTTACATAAGAATAATGAGTAGAAATTATATTCAATCTGATTTATTTTTTCCGCTTATACAATGATTTCTCTTTTACTTTATTATTTTAATAATAAAGTATTGTTATCGATTTTTTAAAAAAAAAAATTTGCTACCCTGAAATTTTTTTTTTACACGTTTTATTACTAATAAACACCAAAAAAGCAAAAAAAAAAATTCAGTCCGTCTGTGCGCCGTACGCCGTCCGCCGTACGCAAGCTCATTTGAGGAATTATAGTTCCCAAACCCTCTGAGCTATTAAATTGATTTTTTTTTTTTGAATAGACATGGTAGACTCCTTGAAGTCAGATTTTTTTGAGGGGTGAGGGTGTGAGGGAAAAGGTGGGGGAAGCGTTTTAGACGAAAAATTTTGGTTTCTAGATCTCAGCAATCGCTTATGGTAGGAGGCTGAAACTTGAAATTTCTATAGAGCTTTGATAGTGGACCCATTTGCAAAAAAAATGGATGATATGGGTGAAGGGGTGTGGGAGTGGAGGGGGAAATAATGCGTCCGAAACGCAAAAAAATGGAGACCGACACTTTCTAAAATCCATATCTCCTAAACCTTTATAGGCAAGTAATTAAAATTTAACAAACATCTATAGTTATACTAGGAGAGTAGATTGAAATGAAAATTTTTGGTGGGGGTAGAAGCGTACGGAGGTGGGCGGTGAAAAACTTTAGATTACGATATCTCACAAACCAATTGCACCAGAAAAACAAAATTGGTTTGAGTATAAAGCTTAATAAAAAAAAAATTGTCTAAAGTAAAATTTTTGAAGGGGGCGGAGGAGCACGGAAGTGGAGGGGATAAGAATTTTTCAAAAATAACATGTTTCATATCTAAATAACAGTGTAAGATAGATGCTTCAAAATTTTACCAGAAGTAGGCCTAATAGAATCGTTGTAGGGAAGAAAAAATTGGTGGTGGGGTGTAGAGGGTAAGGGTGGGGAAGGTTGAGAAGAAAAAAGTTCCGATGTTTATATCTGAAGAACCTATAATGATAGAAAGCTGAAACTTGGTATTTAGATAGAGCTATAGTAGTAGCATGTTGGAAAAATATAATTTTTATTTAGGGGTAGTATGGTACGAAGGTGGGGGGTGTTTTTCCTAACTTTTGAACGGCTTATGCTAGAAAGTTGAAACTCGGTACGTATATATAAATCAACCAGAAAAGTAATTATGATAAAAAAAAATTCGAATATTCATTGGCGTTCAGAAGGGGGGCAAAAAAAATTATCAGTAAAAATAAAATGCATATATTTGCACGATTTTCGTCATATCTACTAGGTCTTTCCAAATATTGAATTCCTTTTTATTCTACGGATTCTTCATATGAATACCTAGAATGTGTTTTCAAGATTTTTTGAAATTCGACCCCTAAGGGGGTGTAAAGCGATTGTATACTTTTTCATAAATTCCACCATGTCTCTCAGGTCTGATCAGATATCGAATATCTTTTCACTTCCACGGGCTTGTTTAATAATCACCTATTTTTAAGTTTTTTTTTCTTTTTCAACCTCTAGACCGCATCCCGGAATATGACCCAATTATATAATTCACATATTACACTCTATTCTATCCGTTTTCGGTCACATACACCGCATCCCCGAATTTAACACGTTCCGAGCTTCTGTCGGAAAAATAATAAAGTTGAGCCCAGACTGTTAGCGGATTTTTTACCACACATCGATGAGCTCATCATGATACTCATCGCAACCAACCTAATGAGCCTTGTACGAGCGTGAGGGTTAAACTCATTTGTATACCTTTAAGAAATCCTTCCCCTCTTAATGAGTGTTTCGATGAGTGTCTCGATGATTTTCATGAGCTCATGATGAGTTTTTCAGTGATTTTAATTATGAGTTGTTGATGAGTGTTTCGATGAGTATTTCGATGATTTTCATGATGAGGTTTTCAATGATTTTAATAATGAGTTTGTGATAAGTGTTTTCAGCTCATGATGAGTTTATCGATGATTTTAATAATGAGTGTTTTGAAAAAACTACAAAAATATCATTTTACGAAGTAAACAAATAAGCAGAAATCATATTATCTGTTTTATTTGAAAACAACGAACTGAATACAGTGCAACCCGGTTATAACGTACCTTGAGGGGACCTCAAAATTAGAACGTTATAACCGATAGTACGTTATAACCAACATAAGAACCTTTCAAATTTGTGAATGGGGATTGAAAAAAAGGTACGTTGTAACCGAAAGTATGTTATAAAAGTGCACTTTATAAGCGGGTTGCACTGTATACATATGTACATATATATTTTTGTATTTTAAAAGAAGACACTCAATTATTACTAACGTGCTGATATGTAAAATCTAAGAGAAATAAATGGTTCATGTTGGAAACAAAAGAAGTTTTATATAGTCCAGAACAAGGTCCAGAAGAGGATGATCATCGCAAGTGTAACCAGAAAACTCCTCATATACTCATCAACGGACTCACCGATAGAACAGTATTTTCTATATGGTATATTATTTATAATGACGCCGGGCGTTTTTGATGTGGATGTTTCCGTCTGTCGATTTAATAGTATATGTGAACTGATGAGTTTTGTCCAGTAGAGAGTCTTTTTATGGATAGTCTTTGGTTGTAGGTCCTTAATTTGGATCACTGCTGCTACTCCGTGCTCCGTTAAATTGTTTAAAAATTCTCAAACGTTTCGACATTTTTTTATTGAATGCTCGCCCAAACGAGATGGAACTTGAACGAAGCTTTTTCAAGGTGACGAGGTGGCCGAGTGGTTAAGGCGTTGGACTGCTAATCCAATGTGCTCTGCACGCGTGGGTTCGAATCCCATCCTCGTCGGATTTTTTTTTTTCGCTCCCAGCTATTTCGAATTTTGTTTACCAGCTCCGAACTTTTTCTTATCTGACCAAACGCGCTAATAATAAAATTTTGCGGTCGGAAGGTCAAGGAAGCAGAGGCAGCAGCAACAGCAAGCAAAGAGAAAAACTCATCGATATTACGTGATATGAAAAAATATCAAAATTTTTTTGTTTTATTCATAAAATTCTTGGTCTTATTTTAGCAACACAGAAACTTTGGAAGTTCTTCTTATGAAATAAACAGATAAATGAAAATGCAAAAATTTACGGCATTGTCCTGGCTACGAGAAGGTCGGCTTCTTTTCAAGTGCTGGCCGCGTACAGTTTGTCAGCCAATTCCAGGAATTCGGCGTGTCCTTCGCAATGTTTTATGATGTTCGGGGGGATTATAGCGTCGCCGTGAAGCGCTCCAGCCAGGGAGCCTGCCATACTTGCAATCGTGTCGGTATCACCGCCCAGGGATATGGCGTACTCGAGCGTACGACGGAAGGGGTTCTCAGTCTGAAAGGGAAGAAGCAAAAACACGTTTAGGGGAGACCAAATACGGATGAAAGCAACGCAAAACTTACGTGGATGCCGTCGATTGGCGACTGGGCTTTAAGGAACGAGAATATCGCCGTTGGCACGGACGAAATCGCGGCGACATCGTTGCCCAGGGCATTGAGCAGTTCTTCCTCGGAAACGTGCGTGTCGGGCGAGAGGAGACGCTTCGCTTCGTTCAGTTGTCGCTCGAAAGTTGGACCGGAGTCCTTCAGGCCGAACTCGTCCGCGACCGATTCGATTTCGTGAATTTTCGGTATCAGTTCGTCGAGGAATTGGTCGACGGAAAACGACTTCGGGTCACTTTGGACGCACATGCCAACAGCCAGTGCCTGCAATACGGCGCCGTTTATTCCCAGCTTATGGGTGTGGGTGATTTCAGCCGATTTGCGGCACAATTCCGCCAGTTTCTCGGGTTTATTGTAGCAAAACAGGCCGACGGGAGCGACACGCATTGCTGCGCCGTTTCCATACGAACCGGTTCCGTTGAATTGCTCGCAAGCCGGCCCCAGCGGGTCGGTTAGCTTGTTACGACGCAACTTCTCGAAAACTGTAACGACGGCACCGCCGTAGCCACGACTCGGTTCCGTAAAGTACTCCTGAACGAATGATTTGGCCAGCTCTTTGCTCACAATGTCCTTGTGATCGACAAGACACCGCGCCACCGATTTGGTCATGGCCGAGTCGTCGGTGTATTTCTTTACAGGCGCTAGAAAATCGCAATGGTTAATAGTTTGGGACTAGAGTGCTGGTCGGTTTTTACCATGCCTTTGAAAAACGGCCCTTCCAGTTGATCGAAGTTTCTCCGGAGGACAGACTTGTCACCGGGTCCCATTTCTTGTCCTTCGAAAGGCTCGCCGCAACAGTCGCCTAGAAGCACGCCGAGCATCGAGCCACGAAATTTCGAAAGGGCAACTGTTCCTTCCATCACTCGAGAAACTGAAAAACTCCGCATTTTCAAAATGGACTTGCACAAGGTCACACAACAAAATAAAAACTGCCCAGATTCGGCGGACTTACATAATTTTGACAGCAGCACGCCGGCTCCATATGTACCAATAAGAATCAGCTGATTGCCAGTGCATCCTGCATCGATGAGTGCGTTCAATGCTCGCGCGGCAGAGAATCAGAAGAAGTAGTAATTAAATCGGTTTTTCGCCAGCTTAACCCTTTTTCTAAATATTCAACGAAATTTCCAATAAGATATTTTCTCCGTGCGCCTCAAATTGCATCAATTTCAATCGAAAACAAAACAATATTCATGTCCGTGACTTTTCGCGCCGTTCGGTTTCACAGCCTGCTTTTTCCAATAAGACACCGACGAACTGTCAGTCGAAGACCGAATACAAGAAGGGAGAAAAGCTCGGGAAAATTTTTCTGGATGAGTTCGACGGCAACGACTAAAGAAAAAGTGAAAAATCGAATGTCCCCGAAGTGATTGACGGCTCCAATGCGAACTATTCCCGAAAATGTTATGAGCCGTAGGCCAGTTAATTAGGTTAAGACTCCAAGATCCGCACTGTGTGGTTCAAATCCGTCGTCGTCGCCGCATCTTCGGCAATCGCGGTGCACCAGCCCCGCTGCCCGCCCCACGAACACCCGAAAAATTTCGTTGTTCATTTATTTTTTCTTGTTTTGTCGTTCTTTTCGGTTCTTTTCGACAAAATCGAGGCGCCGAGTGTGAAAATCCCTTTCAAAATTCGACAAAGAAAATCTCATGATCTCATCGTGCGACGGATTATTTTTCGGGGTAAATTAAAGAAAATTCGTCGTCGGCGGCACACGATGGGACAGACAACGGGCAAAATATGTAAGTGCGAAAAAAAAAACAAACAAACAAAATACAAGTAAAATGCATGCACTAGTCGCTTTTTCATTGCTTTTGATTATTTATTCGCCACCCCCGGCTGAGAGCTGCAGTAGGGCAAAGTGGCAGGGGCGAGTAGTTTGCCTAGAAAGGCACCACCGTGCGAATATTTTTAAGGGTTCTTCCCGTCCGAAGTGCTGAAAAATAAACAAAAATTACGGAGAAAGAAGAAAAAAAAATTTCCCATACCGGGAATCGAACCCGGGCCTTCTGGGTGAAAGCCAGATATCCTAGCCACTAGACCATATGGGATATGAAAATATCAACTGTGATGTTTGACTTGTGAACGTTGCCGCGAATTCAGTTTGAATTTAAAAATTTGTTCAAATAGGATTCCGGGAAATTGAAAATTAAGTCCCCCAGAAAGGGCTCCCGCACACAGAAAGAAGTTTTAGGTTTTAAAAAAAGCTTTATTTGCAATAAGTTCTTAATGCTAACAGGTTTTCTATCTTAATCCTAAAGCTAATATTAGTCTATATCTAAGCTGATATCAGCTTTTGCTGAGTTTCTGTCTTGTCCGTTTGGTGGAAAACCGGCATAAGAATAGCACGCCTCTGAATTTTTTGCGGAACCTTCTGTGCTGCTTTTGATTAATCTCCTATTATCCCTTAAGGCGTCAATCTACTTAGACCGTTTGGAAAAGTCGTGTTTTTTTTTTGCATTTTCCTCCAAAATATTGTGAAAAAAATTCATAAAGATCCGATCAGCCTAAGTGCCTCTTAATAATAATAATCAATGACGGAACAGCCCAAATCGGGCCTAGGGCTTGAAGTAAAAAACTTTAACCGCGTTTTTCTCGATACAACGTTTTCTAGGCTCGCGGGACTGGAATTTTCGAAACCATTCAAACGGTCTTGATGCAAATTGGACCACATATCCCTAAAATATATAATTTCGTCTGGAACTAGAACCAAGTGTAAATTTTTATTCTACTATTAATTTTGATGCAAAAACTAGTGGAATTTTTTTTTTTTTTTTTTTCAAAAAGTCCGCCATTTTGTTATTTATGCATGAATATTAAATTTTCTAATCCGACCTCGCAAAGCTAGCTATATTCTTCACAAAGTGGAAGATTACCATAAACCCTACCAAAACCTCTGCTGTGTACTTTAGTAAACGTCGTGCATCGAAATATTTCCCACCCCATCAATATTTTGGGCGAAAATATAACTTGGTGTAAAGAAATAAAATACCTGGGTATGATTCTAGACTCGAACCTTCACAGGGTTTAAGACATTTAAATTAATTAGGATTTTATACCCCCTGATCAACCGTCGTTCTAAGCTCTCAACAGATAATAAACTATTAATTTACAAGGTTGTGATGCGTCCCACTTTACTATATGCATGCCCAGTCTGGAATAAATGTGCAACTGCCCATAAAAAGAAACTACAAATAGTCCAAACAAATGTCTTAAACTTATACTGGACAAGCCCTGGCATTTCTCTACCAGGACTTTGCACCAACTAGCCAATATACCTCCAATTAAAACAGCGACTGATAGCCAAGAGCTTAAATTTAAAGCCAATTGTGCACACTCCAGTAATCTTTTGATTATTTCTATCATTTAATTTAAATTGATCTCTTATTCTTATGAGCCTTTTTTACTCCTTTTTATCCTTCCTTTCTAGTATTTGTATTTTATTTACTTTTCTTCTTCCTTTTGTCGTTGTTTAACTTTCTACATTCATATTTTATGGTTAATTAGTTACTGAATACGTTTAAGTACTTTCGCACATGGTTTTTTTTCCATTTTTCCTTGAAATTGATTTTGAATTCCAAACATTTTTAATAAAAAAACATGTTTTACCATTTAAATGTTAACTATATCGTAGTTGTAAAGATAAACTCTGTCAGAACACTCAATTCTTTTATATCTAGCTTAGCTGAAAATTATAGAAAAATTTTGGGAAATATGTAAACGAGTTATTATTATTATTATTAAATCTTCTAGTTCCAGAGAGAATCATAGTTATACTGAATCTATAACTTTTTTTTTTATTTCGGATGAATCTGCTGAACAAAATCAATCCCGTCAGCCATCTACATATTTTTCACGAAGTTACGTTTAACGAGTATTTTAAACAACATAAAGTTTAAAGTATATTCATTATTAAACCCAAAAAGAATGACATCTATATTTATTCTTGTTAGCTCTACAAAAAATTCTAAAAATAGCCCTCTTTTGGGGCGTCCAAAGTAGTAGTAATTACAAAGTTTCAATCTTATGACATCAACCGTTCAGGAGATACGTATTTTATAATGTTTCAACCCCAGCTTTCAAGCACTTCGAATACACTGCTTTCCCCTCCAATCCCAAACTCCTCAACCCTTATCGCCAATTTTGCAAATAGGTCCACTATCATAATTCTACATAAATTCCAAGTTTCAGCCTCCAAGCATAAGTGGTTCCTGAGATCGAAAAACCAAATTAAATATACAGGACTATTCTGGAACAGAGTTACAAAGTAGGTGGAGAGTCACAATTTTGAATTAATTGTCACTTTTTATACTCTAGATGAACATATATGTAGAGCATTATAAGTTTAATCCAGCCCGAAAAGTTTGTAACGCATAGAACCGAGCCTCGGACGAAAAAAAGTTATATATTATTTTGTGTGTATTGCGCATAAATTAGAGAATTCGCCTCACATGTAGTATAAATAGTCTGTCTCCTCCTTGGGTGTTAATTATCTAAGTTGTTTCGCATTTTAAATTGTATTACCTAGCTAGCACTAAACCATTAATTAAGACGCATTTGTACGACGTGGCTTCCTAGGTCAACGCGTTCTTGAGTTATCATGCGCTCGAACGGATAGACAGTTGGACTTACAAATATAGACAGATGTACCAAACGTTTGTCCTAAAAAAGAACAAACACTTATTTCATGGGCGCCATGCAATAAAAATCAATTATTAAGCTAAGAATTTTGCTTAATAACACTTCTCCAAGTAGTTACTATGTGTTATAAAGTTAAGGGTTGGAACTATCATCCGATAGTGAATTTGAAATTAGACAATCTAACATCTTAAATTTTTTCCGGAAAAAAATATTTGAAGGTCTACCAGCCACTTGTTCAATGACCTCAATATTTAACATCCCTTTAATAACGAATTTTTTTGCATGTCTGTCTTCCATGGTCCTCGCGTCAAACCACCGTAGATGTATCGCAAAAATCAGCTGGACCAAATTTTTTTTTTTTTGTTCTCTCATCCAAAATTCTAAGTGACCCTTAAAGCCGCGAATATTTGAATGCACCCAAAAGGAAAAATAAAGAAAAATTACTTCCCTCTACACATCCACCTTTACCGCAGTCATACGTAGAAAAATGCACCGGAAGTTACTTCCCCTCAGGAATAAGAGCATATGTGCAGTTTGCTTTGTTTATTGGATTCGAGGATTCGAAATTTTTCAACTACCCTCGGATGGCTTGAGGGATCAACCAATTTAACAAGGTTGTAGTTGTTGTTTTTGGTTTTTCATTCAGTCTCCTTTCTTAATCTATGGGCCGCCAGAGCAGAGACCAGACCAGGGAATAGTTTGATATTTTCGGATATTTGTCCCTTAATTGAAATGAGTCTGACGCGAAATAAGTTTTGGTCGTCTAGTGAAACTTGAGATGATCTATGAGCGACGACATGTGGGAACTTACCCTCCTGTTTGAGTTGATTATTTTCTATAAACGGAACGCTTATGAAATTGTTTTGACTGCTAGAACTATTAGGCGGATGTGGAAAAATAGATCTGGCCAATTTGCTAATTACTTTTGGTTTCGTGCGACTTATTAAACGTGCGATGATATTCGCACAGTGTTCTATTTTATCTAGTTAAGTGCACTAGATTTCTAGAATACCATACCAAGTTTCAGGTCTTTAGCGTAAGCCTTTCCTAAGAAATGAAAACTCCTGCGTCTCGTTTCTTTTTTATCCATACGGATATATATATATTCAAAAAAGTTTAACTTTGTAGCATAGACAATTTTTGAGATCCAGACGTATAAAAATCAGAACGTTTCCTTGGGATCTCTTTCTGCTTTTTTCAGAAATACTGACCTGGATTTAGGTGGTGAACCTTTAATACACAGTAGTGTATAGTCCAGTTATCTTAGGGATGGGAGGTCAGAAACAAAAGCATTACATGGGATCTGCTAAGTTAGTATACTGTAAGAATATCACTTTCTTATCATCCTGAAATTCTCCGTGGCATTTCTTTATTTCTGTTTAACACTTTGCGAGCCACACTTTTTGTCAAAAATTTTGACAATGCTATTTAAAGGGTCAAAATTTCTGTGTCGGTGAGCCACCTGGCATTCAACGTGTTAAAGGAATGAGAATTTAAACAGTGAAACATTAATTCTCATTTGGCATTGCGGTATTCATTAAATGAAGACTTATTAAAAAAAACATTCAAATCCAAGTCCTGGCGGAATAAATCTTATAGGTGTCTCCCAAGATACCTGCCTATGACACCCATATTAATGGGTGTTTCAAGAAACACCTATGATAGTATCGCATAATAATGGGTGTTTCGGGAAACACCCATGGGTGTTGTAAGAATTTACTTGAATCTTGGTAAGTTCGGTGGTTCCCTAATTTTGCTGACTTTTTATGAAAGATTACTTTTGCAGATTACGAGAATCTGTCAGGTATGTTATTCGGGACCATGTCCTGTCACAACTCCACTGGTTGAAAAGAAAGTGATACGGGTACGGATGAACCTATTGCGTGTACTTTCAATTTTATACTTTAAGTAAACATTTTTTCTTATTTTGATATATGTATCTATAAACGAACCTTACTAAAATTTAATCTAGCAAATAATAGATGGCGCTACACCGAAAATTATTTTTCTATCTCGACATTCGTAGATTTTTGTTCGAGATTCGGGGCGTTAGATAGATAGGTGATAGAAAATTGAAATTTGGTTTATATTTTTCATATACATACTATATATGTTGAACGAGAATAAAATTTTTGAGGGTTTTGTTCAATTTTTGAGCTACTTTATTTGTACAAATATTATGAAGATTTTTGAGTGGTATTAAAGTCAAAGTTGCATCTTTTCTTTCTTCAAATGCGTGTTTAAGTTCTGCTTAGCAGCCCCTTAACAAAACAGCCCCTGGATATTGTCCCTAATCGAATACCGGATATGTCTCCTTTTGACAATCGTTTCGAGGGATAAATCTTAAAAGTAGATAGACACGTGCTCTGGTTTCATATTACACACCGTTCCGAAAAGGGGACAAAAAGGTGCCTAGTAGAAAGGCGAATACGATTCCCGATATATTGATCATCCCCGAAATACGGCACAACCCTGTGGCATCTATCGACTAGAATACCGACGGGAATCATTCACACGGCCAAAGATTTTTATCTATCGTTCCCATATCGAACTTGCGGAATCTCAAGTATGTTGCTTGAGATCTCTTTAAAAGTCGGGATGTGTAACGAATAAGATACGATGGCATAATTATGTGTCGCGCGAGCCGCTTATTATGTTCTTCTTGTCGTACATATGGCGGAAGACATAGTTTGCAGGAGTCGCGACAGATGATGATGATCGCGATCATGGAATTTGGAAGTAAAGAAAACGGCGCGGCATCCGCAAGAAATAACAACAACCGCGTATCTAGAAAAGCAGCTATTGTACCGAGTTAGGTATGTATATAGCATTCAAGATGCCATTATTGGATAGTTGCATTTCGCGCCTTACAACTTTTTCCTTTAGGCGCCAGCTGTGATACGCTTTCTCTAGCCGCCAATCAGCAATGGGTAGATAGTAGCAACGGTTGATCGCAACCGTTTCGATTTATCAACAAGAAGAACAAAATCATTTGGTTTCAATGAAGAGAAAATCGATTCAGTCCTACATGAAGTTATGTGGAAGTACAGCGACTTTCTGTAATCCTCGTCGCAAAGAAACAACGAATGACTCTTGATGTCTATGAATATATCTTCTTCTATGGCGCGACACAATCGAGTCTTTTGACTAATTTTCTCGAATTTTGGTCGTTCCTTCCTCTGATCAAAGAATTTTCTTCAAAGCTCACATTTTAGGGGAGGGGGATAGGTTGGTTCACTTAGGAATGGGTGGAAAGGATGAGACTCTTCGGAAATGGGATACTGTTGCAATGGAAGATAAAACTGGGAAAGCAGCAGAGCCATGTTATGAGTGTGGTGCTGTATTCTAGATCCCTTAGGTGTTGTGTAATTTTTCACGAATTCCGAGATATTTCTTAAGTTTTAAAACTTATCGAATTCGCTTCCACTTCTTAGGACTTAAAATATAATCGTCAAAAACCACTTAAAGCTTATCATTTTTCGATTTTCAACTCCCAAGGTGTGTAAGGTGGTGATACGTTTTACGATTTCCGACATATATATTTGGTTTCATGATATATCGAGTTTTATACTTAGTTTTAGTTTTATATAATCACCTAAAATTCGGTTTCAGAAATTTTTGATATTTAAATTTAATTTTTTCTATTAAGCTAGTTTTACACTGTTTGACCAAGTGGTCAAACTGTTGGGTTACTGGAGAACAAGAGCTGCTGCTCACATTACCATACTTTATGACTTCTTGGAGTGTGATATCAAATTATGCCAGAAATATGTTTTGTTTGGAAACTTTCTGATAAAATCCCACACAGGGACGACTGGAATAAATACAACTACCTAGACAATAGAGCCACAATGATCTTCACCGACGGTTCAAAAATGATTTCTGGGCACAGGCGCAGGGATATTCTAACCAGGAACTCGAGATGCACTTGTTCTTATGGCTATCGGACTATGCCAGTGTATTTCAAGCGGGGATCTTTGCAATACTTCAGGCTTTCAAAATTATTGAAGCAAAGGTGTATGCAACAGAAGACATCACTACTTTCATCGACAGCCAAGCAGCCTTCAAGGACCTTAATTCGAACACAAAGAGCATATCAGGGAGCGGGCCATAGACGCAGCGAACTCAAGGTGGAAGCCCGTCAGCTGACGGGCTGTAGGATCTCCAGGGCATTCTGGTTGGGACCGCTAAAGCTGGACAAACTTAAGTCCAGGGAAATACTAACGTGGAATAGGGAAAGATTGCGGTTACTCATCGGAATACTGACGCGGCACTGCTTGCTAGGGAAACATGCCATGTGGATGGGTATAGTTGACTCTGACGTGTGCAGGTACTGCTTTGACCTATATGCTGAGGAGGATATTACCCACGAACACGATCAAAACTAGTCAGACGATGTCGTGGTATTCTTAATTCTATTGTCATAGGGCACAATATTACACTCTGCCAGGCCACTGTGAAATCCAGGGGAATGAGCTAGCTGATGAACTCGCTTGAACAGAATCCAGTCTAAGCTTACTAGTGGAAGACCAGCAGGTCGCTACTCCCATCGGATCCATGAAACAGTCTATCGACTCACTATGCTTTCAATGGGCAGGCAATAGATGGTCAAACCAAACTACATGCTCAATATCAAGAACTCTTTGGCCTGAATATGATCGCGGCAAAATTAAGTATGTCCTGAGCCTGAGAAGGAAAGGTGCACACTAATTGGAGTGCTCACAGGCAACTGCTTGATCGGTAGACACGCTAGGTGCCGAGACAAATGATGTCTGTCATAGGCATAGCTGCTATGACCCAGAAGTAGAAGAGTCAATCGGAAGAGTCAGACGGAACCTCGGCTCTTATTTCCTCGATGACCTTGGTGATATCGATAAGGGGAAGCTATATAACATAGCAAGTTCTATAAAATCCACTAAATGGCTTTAGGTTCCATGAGTAATCAATATCAAATAGGAATCACAACGGACGAGCACTAAGGTCTAAGTGAAGGAGGATGATGGTATCACCACCCCAAATACCATTCCATATACCAAAATACCTTGTGTGCTTAGACGTTTTTATTGCAAGTTCTTTTTTTATCAGCATAGAGAAGTAACGCGATTAACTACTTATAGCACATGTGTAATATAATTAAATATTATGAATCTTAACAGTTGATAAGTTTATCACTGTAGATTTGCGATAACGACTCTCATTTATGCACCTTTCGAACGAACAATCAATTGCAATCATAGTACACACCACTTGCAGTGTGTATAATTTTATGATGACCCTCATAAAAATTTTGAACGTAAATTCGAGCAATTGTGCACATGCGACATGTGACCGATTTTGCGGTAAGCTCCGTCAGACCATCGAGACAGACCGACAATAAAGAAAGACCGCGTCGAAATGTACACAGAAAAGGCGGTGGCCTGGCCGAATGAACGAACGAACGAACGAGTGTCGCGTGCCATCACCTGCCTTTTCCTTCTTTTATCGAGATGAACCGCAGACGTCTCAGGTGCCTTCTGTTACTGATGCTGGTCGCCTGACCGGACTATGGTACTATGCATCCTCCGCCTATTCCATCCAGTCTGCCATTCGTCTCTGCACGCATATAACTTAATATTGTGCAGTTTTTTGTTGTTGTATTCCTTCATCGTATTCGTGAATCGTCCATTCAATTTAGGCTGAAATAGTTCAGTTTTTATCCTGAAAATAAGTTCAACCCTTTGATCAAATATTAATCCTGAACTGTTTTTGCCTTTAATGCCTGGCGTACCGAAAAGTTCGACCTTATGGCCACTGCTTTTTTTTTTTTTTTTCAAAAGAATGAATATTATGTTTGGTGACTTCCTTTGTATTGTCTTGGGCAGATTGGAGTACCTTCTGTGCAATCTTATGGACGGTCGGTCAGCCGTCAGGGTTCCTGCCCTCTCAGTCTTCCCCGGACTTCGTGAAGTCCTTAATATTATTCGCGGCCTTTGTTTGTTAAACCAGGAGCCAGACGTTTTGATTCTGAAAATTTGATTAGAAGATCGATATGACATGTGTGAGGTTCGGACTACCGGCGTACCTTTTATTGCCCATTTCGACGTGCCCTAATTACTTCCGATTAAAGGAAGCATGAAAGAAGAATTGTAACCATGACGTTAGAAACAGAGTAGCGATGATCCAGTCGTATGTACATATTCACCAAAGGCATTTCTCTAGACTTTGAGATACCTTGTACGTCCTGCCTTACAATCTACTGGATGATTTGCATTAGCAAATTACCTGTGGCAACGCCTGGAGATGAACAAAAAAAAAAACATAAGAAAAGGACATCATTCATTCATCATGCGCTTGAGGATTGACCCTTATCCAGCTGTACATCGAAAAACGCATACCTTTGTTGATTGCCTTGCAGCATATGCTTCCGTTGGCCATACTTCGTATTAAAAGAGATGCGGTTTTCTCGAAAACGGAATGCGCCACTTGGTAATATCCGAATTTTATTTTATTTCATTTAATTTTTCTGTTTTTTTTTTTTAACGTTATTCACGACATCTGCATCTTGTTCATTGCAAAAGGCGATGAGGCTTAATTCGGTCGCGTGGCTCTTAAACGACCGGAGAAGAAGACTGAAGCTGATTTTCTTTTGTACACTTTGTTTTTAGTGTCGGGTACTTTTTCCTTTATGTGAATGGGCGAGAGATGACAGGTGGATTTCATTTAATTTTAGTATAAAGTAAAATAAACAATTAATACTACTAGTGATATATATGATGAAGTAAGTGTTGAAGGAACTATACATTTATTTACAATGGCTGCCGGCTGAGTTTTATATCTGTACCAGGTGCGTACAGAACATTCAGACTTAAAAAAACTATACACCTTATATATATATTTCTATCTTCAACTTTCTAGAATGAACCGTCCTTAAAATGTGAAAAACTAAATGTGTTTTTTTTGGCCCCCTTTCCGTCAAACAATCAATTCGTGTGAAAATTGTTAGTTAATTTTTCATCAGGTACAAGTTTTATCCGCGAGATATATGCCACGAATTTTTTACCATGTTTCAACTTTATAGCATATCATTCCTTAGCTTTAAAAAAATTCAAACAAAGTCCTAAATTCGATTAAGGTTGCTGTAAACTAAAATGTGTCACCATTCAGAAAAGGTTTACAATAATTGTTCGTCTATTCGTCGTACGTAATACCATTGATACACTGCTTGTATAAAAATCATAATATCGTCAATATCACCAGTGTATCACCCAATAATGTGCATATAGTAGGTCAACGAGCTGATGTTAACGTAATATCCAAAGTCTTTCCTTGTATACAAATTCGATAATTTTAGCTGATATAGCCTTCTTTTAGCTGCCATCAGCGCCATCTGTTACTAAAATCAACTGAAATTTGAATTAATGACAGTTGCGAATTTTTATATTCTTCCAAAATTAAATTTTTTTTAATGTTTTTTAACTTTTTTGTGTGATGTGATGGGCGACTTTGTACATTTCTTTATTAGCAAAGAAAGTGCTTATCGCGGGAACATCATAGGCATGAAGAGCTATCAGTCGAAGCTACGATTGATAGGCACTTGAAATTTTGTCTTTGCTCAGTGTCAAAGTATAACATGTATGGGCTGTGTATCATGCTATCTTGTATCGCATATCATGATTTCAATAAAGTAACTTGTATACAAGCAGTGTATACATGGTATTATATAAAACCTCTTTCATTGTATGTAAATTCGATGATTTTAGATGATACGTATATAGCCTTCTTTTAACTGTCATCAGCGCCATCTGCTACTGAAATCAACTGAAATTTCAATTAATGACAGTTGAGGATTTTTATATTTTTCCGTCAGTTAAAATTGTTTGTTCGTATTTTCATTTTTATTTGTGATGTGATGGACCGCTTTCTACATTTCTTTATTAGCAATGATAGTTATTTTCGCCGGAACATCATACTGTGACGTTTGGCACGAAGAGGTAGCAGTCGAATCCTTTTTTTCTTCATTGCTAAAATTTCGGAATTTTCTTTTAGCTATCCATTGTTGTTGCGTTGAATTCATATTAATTTTAAAATATCGATTGATAGACGCTTGAAATTTTGTCTTTGATAGCTAAATGTTAAAGTATAATAACATGTAAGGGCTAACTAAGTATTATGCTACGAATTGACAGTTTGTTGATCGACCAATAAATGGCGCTGCAATCGGGAAGATGAATTGTCTGCCGCCATCTATATGTGTGGCTATTTAATTGTGTATTGCGGTACGACAATTTTGACAAACTGTAATCTGAATCTGCCAAGAGTCTGGGCGTAACTTTATTATTTTTCGGGTGGAGATGCGGTATAGGTTATTATGCGATTGACAACCTAAAAAATAACGTTCCAAATAACCTCCTGGTTACTCTTTAGGCTGTTACTTTCACAACGCTGTTACGTTTGTCCCTGCTCTGTAAGGCCCGGTTTTTCAATGTAAAGTTAACGTCTAGTTTCGTAATTAATGCCAAAAAGTTAACTTGTTAAGCGTTTTTCCAAAAATGTTTGGTAACAGTTTATCGATAATAAATAAATTCAATAACCAGAAACAATTACAGTCAATTTAGAAATTACTCAACATTTTTTAGGTTATAAACTGAAACTGTCAGTAAATTATTAGGAGAAGTTAACTGATACCTGAAGTGTGAATTAACTGGAAACTCACTTTTACTAACACTTTGTAGGTTATCTGATATTGAAATACGGAAAATTATTTTAACTATCAGTTAACCGAAACCACTCGAGTAAACTTTATATTGAAATGCCGGACCTAAGTAGACTCGCGATATCACGAACTCTCGATTCAGTTATTTGCGTAACTTTTAATAGCCCACTTTCGTTCCTTAATCGGAGATCATTTCCAAACAAACGTCTATAATTTAAACCAGTATTCCAGTGACACTCGATTGGCAGCCTGAAATTTTAGTAGGTTACTATATCCAGAGTCATCTGTAATAAAATAAAGTTTAAGTATGCAATAGTGCTTTTATATTCTTCGCATAAAATGAAAAATAATTTCTTATACCTTAAAAATTGCTAAAAATAGGATTTCGACTTAAATTCACCAAACTACATTATTATAAGACTGGTTCATTGTCACCTGTAGTAACTACTCCAATCGACTGATAAATTGTAATTACGGTGACCAACAGGTGAATATTGATGCACCTGTACCCGTCTGTATCGTAGAATCCAGTTTAAGATCCCTGGTACCTTGCTGGTTACTTCGATTTACGAGAAGGTGAATGATTCTTGAGAAAAGAGTCAGGTGCAAAAAAAGATTGAGTTTTGTTATTGTTCATTAAATTTGATAGGACTTAGATTTTTCTCACAAATCTTTTTCTATTTTGAACAGGTGGAATGGAAAATAGTCACATGATTTTAAAGTAATCTATTCAGAATACATTACTTTGGAACGGTTGAACGGTTATCAGCTGATAAGGAGCCAGGGAAATAATGTTATTATAGTATTTTACTCTTATTAGAAATTAGATCCGCGCTTTAAGTAAGAACAATGGCCGCTATTTACAGTCGTCATAAAGTTGGCTTTAAGTTAAAGCTGACTTTAGTGTCTTATTAATAATAATAATACCTACTCTTCATTGATCAAAAAATCCTTAATTTGTAATAAAGTAAAAATGTTAAAATGTGTGAAAAGGATTAAAATTGCTTTGAATTTCAGTGTGTTGTTTTCTGTTTTATAAGTAAAGAGTTATACTATAATAATATATTTTCTTTTTTTTTCTAGGTAAGTCTTTGATGATTTTGGTAAGATTAAATAAATACATGTTTTTATATAAATACATAATTTAAGTTATTACCATATCCAGTTATTTGCTAGTTATTTTATTGTATACTAAGTGTATTGTTAGGAGCAGGGCATGTTTGTAGAACTCAAAAATATGTCCGTTTTCAAACCATATTCGAGCTACATAATATATCGGTGTTCAGTTTCGTTTGCCATTCCTTTTACTCATATCATTAATTTTCGAACGCAGCTTTTTGAGGTGCTATTATACGAACGATTAAAATTGCTAAATTTGCAGCAATATTCGTCAATTTTAACGTCATAAAAATATTAAGTAACACACAGCAATGATAGCAACAAGCAATGTGGATAAACTTTTCATCAACTCGTTCCTGAATTGTGATGAGCGATATTGACCAATATCTAGCAATTTAGCAATAAGGGCTTACACGAGCAATTCAGTCGATGAACAACACGAAAGCAAACTTGGCAAACAAATCAAAAACATGGAAATATTTGAATTCCAAGCCATTACAACACGAAACTTGACAAATAAATGCAAAACAAAACTTGACAATCGAATCACCGATTACTGACAATTGCTCGGAATTTTCCAACTCAGTAAAAATACAGCAATCTGTGAAAATATTGCCACATTGCCGAAATATTGCCGCAACTAGCATGATATTGCCTGGTATTGCTCCATTAATCGCTCCACTAGTTTTGGCAATAGTCGTCGGGCAATTAATTGCTTGAAAAATTGATCATATACGAGGGCCTTAATATAATTTTTTGACTATTGAAGTGCAAATATTAGAAACTTTTTGTCGATCTTAGGCCCTTTTATAAGAGTGAGAAACGGATCTAACTCGATATTATGGTATGGAATATGCCAACTCGATATTATAAAAGCTTATTATTTTATTAATATAGCAATTTTTTTTTTTTAATGAAGTGCAACTAAGATGGAAAAATCACGAGCAGAAAAACGTTTTGTTTTACTACTTTGATCACTGAAGTAATCCTATTATAGAAAAGCTATAAATCGACTATCTCGCTATAGAAAATAATAAAGAAGTAATTTTCAAAAATTCATAATATTTTATGTTTAACGGTAACAGCATTATTTGTTATAGTTTAAGGTGAAACGAAAAAAAGAACAATCGTAAAATCCGTATATCTGGAGGCACTACGGAAACTTACAGGTGTTTTACTTTGTTTTTGTATAACAAGACATCCTGTTCATTGCATTTTAATGGTTATAACACACCTAATTTACACAAATCTTATAAGTGTGCCTTAAGGCTGCTATGATATAAGGCTTTAATCTTGTTTTTGAATTGATGAACAATATGTGATTTGATTGTATACAGTAGAACCTGAAGAAGGGACCATCTTCCTATTTTTACCACTTGCCTAAAGTTGCCATTATTTTACGATCCCGATGTAAATCAGAAACGGATTTTGCTTGTTAAATTATTTTTATAATATGACCAATTGAATAAAGTGACCAGTTTTGCATAGTCCCTTGGGTGGTCACTATCAGCGTCGCCGCACGTCATTAATAAAAAGGACCACATTTTCACGAAAATGGTCTAATATGAAAAATAAAGGACCACTTATTCAAAAAGTATATGTGTATTCAAAAATTAATAAAAATGTATAGAATCAAAAAATAGAACCATGCGCTAGTCGTATTTCCCAATAGGCGAAATTGCGTATACTATACCACAACTAGAAAATTAACTATTTATCAAAACTATTCTCGTACCTCAATAAAGCTTCGCTAAGGTCTTACCGAACTAATCTGGCGCACATTTTCTCATATTTCAAAAGCAACAGCCAAGCACCAACTGTTGGTATAAGGCCTTATCGAAGCGGTTCTTGCTTCCGTGCGGAAGTTTGGAAGTACTGAAGCAAAAAAATCTAGAAAGAACATTAAAAATTTTTTTAATTTTTTTTTTTCTTCTTTTTTTTTATTTTTCTCTAAATTATTATTTGTTGTTTGAAAAATGTAAATTGCAGACTCTCGGATTCGAACCACGGTCCCGCCACACATTAGTCCGCTACGCTGCACACTAGACCAATCAGAAACATTGTCGTAATAGGGTTGAAGCCGAATAACTTGGTGTTAGTTATGTCGAGCGAAGCTCGCTTGTAAACCTCCATAAGAATGTTGGCATTTACTTCCATAAGGCCTTATAGAGGTTATTACCGAAGCATTAAGCTCTGAAAGTTCAGCCTCCACTAGCGAAGCCTTATCGAAGTTAAAAATCCACAACTTGCGGTCAACAGTCTTATCGAAGCCTTATCAAAGTTATAGTCTCCGGAAAACCAAAATGTGAAGTTTATTTGCTAGTTGGGACGTTAAAAGTAGTTCGGTTAAAAGCCGTATATAGCCCAGATATGGCTGCTGGTAGCAGACCATATAAACTAAAATTTGACTAAAGCCGTATTTTAAAGAATGGTCTTATTCGTAAAAAAAAATCACCAGACCAATTGGAATGAAAGGTATCAGCATTAGACCAAACGGACCAAATATGGCAACGCTGGTCACTATATAGAGGTTCTACTTTATTTCGTCAAATGTTTCATTGCTTTGGTAGCTTCATTTTTGACAAACCGAAAATGGCGAATCATTTTATTTAAAAAAAACTGAAAATTGATTTATTAGTTGGTAAAAAGATGCATATAAATAAATTTCATTTTCGATTGGAGTCCTCAATGTGTGGAATTACCTTAAATAATGATAAAAATTAAAACCAGATTTAAAATAATAATTTGAATTAAATTACGTCACCAAAATGATGTTTTGGTCTATTTTAAAACAGTCTTAAGGCTGAGATGACTTGTGAATGCATTTATAATCATTCTGATGGCATAAAAATATAAAAAACTTGTTCACTTCGACACTTCTAAGATTTCTTTCTCGCAGAAAGAACCTTAATTCACTTCCAAGACGTGTTTTCATTTATAAATAGATCATTTCAAACATAAATCTTTTTTTATTATTGAAGTTTGATGTCGTCACTTTAGTGCATTGGAATTGTATAAATTAAAGTGAATACTGTAGGTGTTATGATATTCACTTTTAACATAACTAAAGATTAAGTTTTTTTTTTTTAAACTTTATTCGTGAACAAATTAGTAGTTTTATGAATATCGTTTGATCTATTATAACAAGAGTATAAGACTGATATTGAAACGAAATTATAGTTGCAAAACAGGATTTTGTGTATCAAAGGCTCATGAATTTAAATATTTTGCGAAACTAGTTTTTTCGGAATATAAACTCAGTTATATTTGCGTATCGAAGTGAAACTGAGTCTTCTTATGGTAGCTTGCACCCACGCTGTGATCAAACTGCAAAAAAATTCCATAGAACAATTAAATATGAAAAGAACCGCGTGTAAAAAATGTAAAATGTGAGTTATTTTTAAAATTTTGAAAGTAGTTCAGCTAAATCAATCGTTCAATAAACTCGTGATTTTAGAAAATATCCAAAAAGAATTTTGCTGAATGGTTCCAGCCGCATCGTTGAATAACCTAGAAAATTTGCGGTGCGTCGGATGCAATGAGTCTCTGGGGGTGTCCTTATTTTTCATCTACCGGAAAAGCCTTCGATAAGGTCTGGCACAACGGAGTTAATTGGGTTCTTATTATATTCGGAGGAAGATCTTCCTCGAAAGTGATAGTTGCAGAAAGCATTTATAAGGTGGTTTTGCGTAGAATGAAAAGGCCCGATCACTATACGAGTATAACCTGCTAGACACTTTTATACCTCCACTGTTATTAGGTCAAAGTTCCTTGTCTTCTCTCGAGTGAGATATACCACCTTGATCAAAAATTTCCCGGAATAACCACCATGTGGCGCTTTTATTGTTCCGATTTGACTTCTGGTTTTTTTTTTGTTAAGTTGGTACACCTGTTGTTGACTCTCTAAATCTTAGCGTCATAGCTTGACATTTGCAAAAGTTACGTAGCCAAGAGTACATCTATCTCTTTGTGTGTTGACGATTTTTTGCATTTTAGAAATGGATTTAAATTTGCAACAACGAACTTGAATTAAAATTTGCGTAAAAAACGGATTTAATGATGCGCGAACGTTGGAAATGTTGGAAAAGTGTTTCGGCAATAAACTTTTATTTTTCTCAAAAAATTCCGGGAACTTTTTGATTAAGGTGGTATTGTCATGTCTTTTGAATTTCATGCATGTGCATTTCGTTTCAAAATTCACAATTGCCAGTCTTGACCATCTCTTTCTAAAATTATTGGTATCATTGTTCGAAGACCCTTGTACAAAACGAAGTATCGACCACTTTTTTCGTCTTGCTACTAATGAATCAACGGCAATGTAACGTATGACACCAACTCCGTGGTTGCGATATAGTACATCAAATCTATTTCATTGAAAGTTCATGAATTGGAATGAAAACTTATTTTTTCACAACATCGATTTTTGATTCACACACATAAAATTATTCTTCCCACCGCATAAGAAAATTACATTACTTTCAGTGATTGCATTTTGAAAATTTGATGTAAATATTCTTTCATCGACTTGGAAGTACGAGTGCTTGGCTACACCAAGAAGGAATCATCATCTAATTTGATGTTCATTTCATGCAAGACTTTATCACGACTTCGCAACGGTATCGAACAACCTGGATATAAAAAAATAAAACTAGCAATGGACGAAGTACTGGATAATCAGTAGTATGAAATGGAATCGATGGATACCATACTTTAGGATGAGGCTAATTTAAGTTCAGAGCGGGGTGCATCAATTGCAATTTAATTTGCGTTTCGTTTGCCCAAGACATGGGAATATCCAATAGCAGTATAGTTGTAGCTGCCGATGCCGATCAAGTGTATAGTAATAGTGTAGTAGTGTACTTGTACACCTTAGCTCTTTGCGATACTAGTACCTAATCGAGATGAGTCTCAGCGACTGTAAGACCGAGAAAACCTTAGAAAAAGATCTTTTCGGATTGTTGCATTGAAAATGAAAGTTTGAGTTGAATGCAGCTCAAGTTTAGTAATTCCTAACTCGGTGTGGGAACATGTTTTAATTTCAAAGTTTTCAACCAACTGTCCAATTAAAAAAAATACGGGGCAATAATTATTCCTGGGATCTTGGCTAGATAGTTGAGATCACGCTAGTCTATAGCGATCTAGAGGTCGTTGCTTCGAATTCCACTCGGGTTTTCTACTTGTACTGGACCATAAAGTAAATTCACATTACTATGATTGTGTCACGATGTATAATGGAAGACTTCTTTAGTTCCCCACTTTATTCTCCTGTAATACGGACATTAAGATGGAGAAAAGAAAGTCGTCTTTAATGTCCTTTTAAAGATGTTGTGAAGAACGCATCCTTTTGGCAGCTTGTAGGAACAGATATGTAATGTTTCTTGCTAACGTAACAGCACTTCGATTGTCAGCTGAAATTTCCAAACCTAAAAGTTTAAGGTAGTATTGCGGTTAAAACGTCCCAAGATTTAAAGAAATGGCTCGCATTAATTATGCATCATAAGGCCCAAGAGATTTGACGAAATTCGTAACAATATATGCACTTCCTTTTCATTGACTGCTTTTTACGTCCCACCTCCATCGGACAATTTTTTTTTTTACCTAAATTACATTGCGTGTACTTTACATGTACCTACGTTCTATGCGAAAGATATTCTAAAAAAACGTCCGTTCTAAACCTCCTTTCCGCTTTTATTATTTTTTTAATTGTCAGTCGCAGTAATCTGCACCATTTCTCGCCATTACACGCGTTCCGAACAACAACAAAATTAACTCCTAATTCAAATAACTCTTAAACTTATTTTTATGCGATTTTATAATAAGAAAACAATTTGGTATCACATCAGACCTAAAAGATATGTCGGAATTCGTAAAAACGTACATACCAAATCTTTACACATTATAATAATAAATACGACATCAAGGACATCCTTGGAGGGGATCTTGTCCACCTATATATCCCCACTCCGAAATTTCTAATTTCCAATCAAATGTGGCTCAACTATTTTGCAATTCAGGTTGCCAGTCTTTATTGCTTACTACTTCTGACTTTCATAGGTCGCTGTTTAAAATCCGTCTCGACGGATCAAAAAATATTAGGTTCTTTTTTTTGACAATCATTCAAAAAAAAAGTACGGTCAGTTTTACGTTATGAAGAGTGAAATTCAGTTTAGTTGTAGACAGTGCATAGCTCAATAGTACTCACCCCTAATGATGCTTGTACACGAGCGATTAAAATTGCTCAATTTTAACGTCACGAAAATATACAGCAACATCTGCATCTGATCAATTGCTTGTCAATCAACAGTGACTAGCGATATGGAGCAATACTCAGCAATTTAACAATGACAGTCTATGAACAACACAAAAACAAATTTGAAAAATAAATCTAAAACTTAAAATAAACCTTGAAATAATCGAATTCCAAGCCGTTATCACACGAAATTTAACAAACAAATCCAAAACTCAAAACAAAACTTGAAAACTGAATCGAACGAGGGCAATTGCTCGGAATTTTCCAAGCTAGAGGAAATACAGCAGCTATAGGGCGAGCAATACCAGCAATCTGTGGAAACATTGCCGAATTGCCGAAATGTTGCCGCAACTAGCATGATATTGCCCAGTATTGCTCTGTTAATTGCTCCAGTAGTTTTGGCAATAGTCGCCGGGCAATTAATTGCTTGAAAAATTGCTCGTGTACAAGCTCCGTAAGCAAAAGCATAGTGTGTGGGGGTGCGAGTGTTGGGGAGGAGAGGGCTGTTTGAATTCTCTGGAACGGATTGTTCGAGAAAGTTGAAACTATGTACCTAGATGCGTATGAACAATAAGTAATAAGAAAAATCTACATTGCGTTGGCATACCGGACGCGGAAAAGAAATTGTTTATTAAAACATGCATGCAAACTGACGACCTAATAAAAATAATATTCAAAATTACCACTCCTAATTATTCATCAGAATTCAGTCGCATACTAACCTGCACCACAGCATTAAACGCGTGCCAGACTTCCACCTAAAACTAATAAAGACCGTAAACCAGTTTTTTTATATATACATATTTATTTTATCAATTTTAATAACAAAAATAAATAAAAATTCTGAAACCAATTTTGCCCGTTAATGTACATATTTCGATAATTCGATATTTCATCAGACCTAAAAGATAGGACGGAATTCGTAAAAATGTAGGACACAATTGTCCTTAAATTAATTTTTAGGCGATTATATCGTATTTAAAGCACATAATAATAGAAGCGAATTCGATATCCCATTTGACGTAAAAATACTAGGGAGTTCTTGAAAATGTACACAACTACTTCATAGGCGGTAGGACTTTGTAAAATCTTCAAAACCATTTCTAGATGCTTATATAAAGAGCTCGCAAAAATAAAATTAATTCGATACTTCGGCAGACCTAAAAGATATGACGAAATTCGTGAAAATAGATAGGAAATAACATAGCCTTGTAGAACACCAGATTTATATTTGTGGCTAAAGGCTTAGATAGGGTATTAGTGGTTAGTTAACACACACGTTAAACACCTGCAAAAAATTAATACAAAGCTATTTAAGCAAGACGTATACGTCTTAGGATTGTTAAGAATTTTCTTTAAATACTCTACAGATATCTAATAGCGCGAGCGTAACTTGTAATATGTAACTGACCTATATTACGTGTACATCTTCAGCAATTGATACCTTCCATAAAAGACATTAAAAAAAAACTGGGTAAAAAACAATTAATTCATTTAACATCAGTTTAATTATATAAAATATAAACAAACGCAATAGTAACGACACACAAGTTAATGATCCGGAGTCTTATTTGGTATGGTTATATGATTTTATGTCAATAAAACCGCATTCGGCGCAAACTTTGATATTCGAGAATGCAGCGTAGGTAGGCAATATACCAACAAGTTGCATGTACTCAGGTAATAAGTGCACGACAGTCATAAAGCGGCGCAACGCGAGGTATTCTACGAAAATGCCGTGCACTTCGACGTCAACAAGGTAGAACGTGTGAATTTTTCTCCCGTGTCAAATGCACCTACATTTATATGAGCCTCAATCTCAAGCCTAGGTTCAAATTAATGCGGCCGACTCGATTGGAAAGAATATCACTAGATTTTCTAGTCATAGAAACGAGGATAACGTCGAGGTTTTTTACATAGATGGATTTATAACATATGGGAAGCTGTAAACAGCTGACCGTATCGAGTTTTCCATTCACTTTTCCATCGAAGGTGTCGGGGGAGCGTGGAGATGATGTCGAAGCAAATAACACCCAAAGCGCTCGAATGCAATCATCAATCGTATGAAAAGCATATGAGTAGTATTGGCTGGATGGTACGAGCTAGTGGCCAATCCAGGAACAAAACAGCCGTAGAAATCGCTGAAAGATTCGTCTCCCACATTGAAATTCGCACAAGTTGGTTTTTTTTTTTTTAAGTCTTCCATATCTAAGAAACTGGCCGTAGTCGTCGTTTCTTTCGATACGATGCGAGCTACGGAGGAAAACGACAATCGTGGGAACTTTTCTTTCAAAATGTCGTCTTAGACCGAATAGTAAAACTAGGAGTTGCTCGAATATCAACTACGGCCACTACGTCGAGATGTGAGTAGCGTCTAGTATTCGGATGAAGTTCATTTCCACTGAAGATGAATGCAACGATTTCGCTTAAGACAGCGGGTGGTAGATAAGTAGATAAATGGCAATGAAGAAGATTCCCGACTTTTATTTAATTGAAACATGATGTCGTAAAGTTGATGAACTTGTTGACTGTTGCAGATGCAATCAGCGAACTAATTTGCTTGTTTCGTGTAGTGCAACGCTTGTATTGTTGACGATTAGAATACAAATGGGTATCATGCTTATTGTTGCATTAAACAGCTATTTCATATGAGTGCTATAAATCAAAACTTGTTGTAGTACTTCCTTGTGAAAAAAAAACAAACAAGCAAATTGATCATCTAGTCTAGATTAGGGTTACTAGATACTAGAGATGGGAAATTCGGATCTTTTCAGTGCACCGGCTCACCGAATCTCGCTCTTTTCAAAGATCTGGCTCTTTGAGGCGGTTCAAAAGGTTCAAGTGGATCTTTTGCACTGTTTGCTAAAGGGTTATTTAATAGGCACATAACAGTTTTGTTCAATCCTCAATCTTTCATCTATTATCTTTATTTTTTCATCTTTCATTTGTCATCCTTAATCTGTCATCTTTTATCTTTCATCTTCATCCTCCATGTTTCATACTCCATCCTTAATCCTCCATCCATAATCTTCAAACGTTCATATTCCATGCTCCATCCTCCATCATCCAATCTCCACCCTCAATCCTCTATCTTCCATCCACCATCATTCATCATCAATATTCCATCCTCCATCGTCAATCCTGAATCCTCCATCTTTCATCCTCAATCCTGAATCCTCCATCTTCCATAATCCATTCTCCATCCTCAATCCTCCATCTTCCATCCTCCATCTACCACCCTTCATCATCGATCCTCCATTCTCCATCGTCAATCCCGAATCCCGAATCCCGAATCCTGAATCCTCCATCTTTCATCCTAAATCCTGAATCCTCCATCTTCCATAATCCATTCTCCATCCTCAATCCTCCATCTTCCTTCCTCCATCTACCACCCTTCATCATCGATCCTCCATTCTCCATCGTCAATCCCGAATCCCGAATCCTGAATCCTCCATCTTTCATCCTCAATCCTGAATCCTCCATCTTCCATGCTCCATCCTCCACCCTTCCATCCTCCATCCATGTGCAATTTTCCATCTTCTATCCCCCATCATCATCAGCTCAAAGATCCGCGATTTGTAAAGATCTGCTTCTGTCCGTGAACCCCGCGATGGTCTGCGAACCGCAAAGATCCGTGAAGCGTAAAGATCCGCGAAGTAGATCTGGCTCTGTTGGATTTTCTGCTTGAGCCGGTTCTTTGAGCCGGCTCAGATCTGAGTTACCTATCTCTACTAGAAACGCATTACTCTCTACCTACACAGTAAAAACTTTTGTGAAAATAACTGTCCTAAAAGCAGAAAAATATTTGGAATTGATGTACCTAGTGAATTTACAAATTTTCATTAAATTTAACAAAGTGACGAGTAATTTTTAGAAGTTTGTATTTTTACACATTTTCTTCATGAATATTCTGGCTAGAAAGTAAAATTACAACACCGAATTTAATTTCCCACTTTAAATGTGTAAAATTTCTTTGTGTTGAAAATAACACATGTTGAATGTAATTTTAAAACATCATGCAAAGTAATATTTTTTTTTTTTTTTTGTGATATGTGCTTATTGTTTAATTCACTTGTTTCGTGGATTTGTGTAAGTCATGATTTGCAATTTATAAAGAAAATAATGTTTATAGTGTGTGAAGTTTGTGCCTTTAAAAGTAATAAAGTTGCGTCCATACTATTACTTTATTATTTTTTGGATCTTTTTAAGTTGCGCACAGACTGTTTGAAAATTTTTGTATTCAATTTCGTAGTCGAGAAATCGTTATTTACTCCCATATCAAAGTGGTTCTGAATTTACCTATCTCATGTGGTGAAGGACATGATTTAAAGACTTTTGTATGGGATACATTTATTATGGCGATTACTTGAAGAACCCGAATTTTCATATAGTGGTTTGCATTATCAAAAAACTTAACTTTATAAATTTAATCTCGTCTTATTGTGGCAAAAAGTAATCGGATTTGAGGTTTTTGGCCATCACTGACCAAGATATGTAATTTGTTTTTGACTAATGCTACCCGTGCTGCGCTCCACAAATTTGAAGCTTCGTTTATTAACATAAAAGAAATCAGACGCAAGGAAGCATGTAACCACAACGAAATGATAACAAATTTTTATTAAAAATGATAGAACATAGTAAAGTTCATTAAGTTATGTAAAAGCAAACAAGACTATCACATTCTTTGTACATTTACATTTTGAAAATTTAATGTTATGATTTAAAGTTTAATAAACAATTTTAAATTGAATTTTAGTTTAAAAGAAAAGTTGATCAAGGAAAAGGACAAGATAAGAGTTTTGCTAAAAAATTATATCTCTTATCTCAAGTACTGTTGTTATCTTGGATTTTAGATCTTGGAATTTATAAAAGGGGTAGGCTGAATAAACCTCTAGCAAAGAACAAAAAGTTTTAGATTGAGGGTGGAATGAAAAATATCTGATTTAAACATTTCGAGACTGGTTTTGGAACTACACTTTTCAATTGAACAAATAAGATTTTTGGTTGTTCGATGTACTGAATGGCAAACCGTTCATTGATCTGAACTAGTTTAAAAATGTCGATACACCACGTAATTTGGATACTTTGAATAATATGTTTTCTTCACAAAAGCCTAGACGCGTCTAGAGTATAGCTGGCCACTGGCCATATGCACCCAGAACTAATAAAGTATTCCGAAACGATCGGTTTGGTCGACTGGTTTTTCAATTAGTTTTTTAATTTGAAAACATTTTATTGAAATTTTTTTTGCAATCTAAAATGAAATTATTTTAGTTTCCATAAATAATAATTGATGTGAATACCATTAAAATTGTATGTATGCTAAGGGCGATTTAACGTAATGAATTATAATATTTTATTTTGTGCTTATCAAAATTTCTTTTGTTGTTGTGTTTAAATAATTGTTTTTTTTAATGAAAGGCTGATATCAGTTTGTTAATTGTAATTATTTTTTAACGAGATATTTACATGGTAGATGTAACAAATTAAAAAAAAAACATTTTGGAATGTTTAATTGCATATACGTTGAAAGAGTGTGAACTTTTATAGTGTTTACTTCCCAAGATGACGAATTGCCATAATGATGTTATGACACTGGCTGGTTCTCAAGTGCAATAAAGTTAAACGTGCGACAAGGTGACCAATATTGAGAGAAAGAGATTATCGATAAAAAATACCCTATTCAATGCTAACGCCATCTATTAGCCGAAATTAACAACTGATTTGTCATGAAAATTACTGGTTTTAACCCGTTTCATAACATAACATGAGACTTTCTATATAATTTATATATCACTAACTGTTGAAATATATGACTACAAGTGGAAGATGAGAAGCACTGATCTTTTATTTAGGAAAATGTATTGATGTATTGATAGGTTAAATAATATGTGCAAATTTGATCATGCCAGAGCAGAGAGCTGGTTTTCGCTTCTTAAGACAAAAAAAAACAAAAGCCATTAGGTACTTGATTCTTCTGTTTTATTTATTAGATTGTCCTATTAACGACGGGAGTCCCATTAATCTTTCAACTTTTTGATCGTCACCGTTTATCTTTTTCTTTTCTCGTCTGTTTTGAATAGTCATCTTTTGATGATCATTTTCATTGACAGTTTGTGAACGTCAAGCTAGCCGTGCACTAGCACAGTCTCAGCGCTGTTGTACAAATGAAATGTTAATATAAGAAGAGAAAAAGTCATGAAAATAAAGTACTTGATAATTATAAATCCTTTTTTTTTTCAAAACTAAAGAGTTACGACTGTATGCAACATCAATTATTCATTTCTCCTCTCACAATCAAGCTATTATACGAAATTTTTTTGAATATTTTAACACTGAGTTTATTTAACATCTTAACATTAACTGAACGTCATAATTAGCTACGTAACATGTTAGTACTAACATGTACATATATTTTTATAATAATCCTATTCTCAGGTCATAACAAAAGAGCCATTTTTAGCTTCCCAAGTGATAAATCGGTCATTAGTGTATATCTCTTTGCTGGTTACGGTTTTAGGCCGACACTACTTCGTTCCCCTTTCTCCATCTGTTTGAGCAATTGATCGACGTAACGAAAGAAAAATCATGAAAATTGATCACCTGAAAAGTCAAGGAAGTTCCATTTACCTGACAAAGAAATCACCAATCTTCGCTGAACTCGAAATTAAATTCGAGATTGAAATCGAGAGAATGTTGAGGAGCCAGGGTCTTCGAATTGAGGGAATCGAAACCGCACTCGGGACCCAAATTGTTCAATGGATTTAAGATCAAATTGTGTGATGGAATGTTGCTCTCAGGTATTTTGTTCACCTTATACCATCTTATATCTCACCAGATACTCGCAAGGTCTAAGAACAAGATGTTGAGAGTTCAGAGATCCAAGCACTAATCACTTTGGAGCGAGTACGTGCTAGGTGCGTGGATTTATGAACGGATGACCTATGAATGATGTGTGGTTGGTGTATGAAATAAGGTAAGCCAAGGTGTGCTCGTACCTTAGCTCTTCCACATCAAACATTTTACCTTTCTTCAGGTATTTTTTTTTTGTGTGTGGGCAAACGAAGGTACAAATCGTACGAAAGAAATCTCAGTCGACTATTAAATCTGGTTGTAGTTTTCTTTGTTCGGCGCGCTCTTCTTACGCGATCGTATGTTTATCGTGTAGCACTAGATCTCGATTTGATCGTAGGATAGAAGACCTCTTCCTAGATTTTTTTCGAGGTTTGCTTTCAACCTTTTTTTTAACAGGGTGATTGTAAGATTTCTTAGTATCGTTGCAAGTTTTGTGTCGATCATTTAACTGATTATTGATGGTTTTTTGGATTATCCTATTATTTTAGTCCCAGGAAATTGCTGCAAAATGAATCCTTTTACTTTTGGTTCTAAAAGATTTTCTTCGGAAATTCAATTATTTTTTTAGGATTTTAAAATGTTTTTTTTTTCTTTTGGAGTGAAAAACTGTGAGTTCATGTTAAAATCATTCTTTTATGATGTTTTTTTGGTAGATCTACTCTGAAAATCTTGAATAAACAAATTCAACCTGGAAAAAGAACGAAATTAAGAAGGTTCCTTAATACAGCTACACGTATTTTCCGACTGGGGAGTACCGGAGACCGGGTGTGGTTGTCTCATGTGTATATGTTCACTATGACAAAAAGGCAATTATGCGTGAGTGCAAATTGCTCCGTGACAAGGATAATGTAACGTAATGTTGTGCATAGTGTTCCTTACTTGTTTTTATCTCCAAATATTTGGCGATAAGTTCGTTTGAATTCGAACTACGCATTTTAGATCACTATTGTGACCGATCATTTGGAGTTCGCGATCCGTCGCGAACTAGTTCGTTCTTTTAGTTCACTAGATCGTGGGAGTTCATTGAAACATCGCGAAGGAAACTGTGAAGACCAGTTGCGGTTCCCGATCCATGGCGAACTAGTTCGTTGGCTTAGTTCCGTAGCCCTCAGTTCGCCAGACTGTAGGGAAGATGGTGTAGGAAAATGTAATGACCTAAAAAAAAGGGATATGGGAACGCTCTTCCGAACTAGTTCGTTCGCGAACTACACAAGCAAAATTTTAATGCCGTTTGCAGCAACGTGTCGTAGGCTTTTCGGTGTAATTTGTTGTATGTTTGACAAACCAAGGAGAGTTCATATGTTTGGCTTCAAAAGTAAATACTTTATTATTAAAAAATAATAAAGTAAAATATTGGACAACAATACACGGTTTCCCCTACTTTATTCTGTTAGTTTGTATGGCAAACCTAAGAAGGTGAAGTATTCTAAAAAGTTTAAACTTTGAATGTATATGCAAAAGTAAGAGGTGAACAGGTGCCGAGAAGTTGGAAGACTGTCTCTTCATCCAAGGCTAAGACCCATAAGACACCGACTATGGTAGTGATATTTATTTTTTTGAGCGAAATCAGTCTGTTCGAGCGTTTCAGATCCTGCTTCGTCCATATTTATTTCACAGTGTGATATGTAATGCCCTCTGTACATCCATTCTGGAACTAAATAAAGAAAAAACCTCGCCTTTAATTCTAACACCAATCATACAGAGTTTTGACATAAAAGCTTAAAGTCTCTCAAGGATCATCAAAATTATGAATTTCGAGCCTTACGAGTTTTTTGTGATAGGGCAATAAGTGTGCTTCCGCGATAAGATCCTTCGTGTGATCTTTCGGGATCAAGAGATTTCGTGCACTTTGCGAACTAGATCTTATTTTTAATTCGAAACTAATTCATTTATTCCGGAAGATAAATTTCACGAGTTTTTCAATGACTTGTGTATGACCTCGCTCGATTTTCTTCATATTCATGCGTTTATCTGCAAAAGTCATCTGCAAAAGTCAAAAGTTAATTAACGTATAACAAATCTAAAATTAGGTCATATTCGGATTCGGATTCGGTCAAGGGGTTGAAAAGGGGAAAAAAAACTTGAAATAAGGTGATTATTAAACAAACCCCTCGAAGTGAAAAGATATCCGATACATGATCAGTAGCTCAATTCTGTAACTTATGAATGAGAAATTTCTCACCAAAAAATCAAAATGAAGACGAATTGATGCAGTTTTCTCTCTGTATTCTCACCAAATGAGAAATGAAAGATTGCCAAATGCGTAGTCAATTACGGTGCTTTCTCATTTGGTGAGAATACAGAGAGAAAACTGCATTAATTCGTCCTCATTTTGACTTTTTGGTGAGAAATTTCTTATTCATAAGTTAATGAACTGAGCTACAGACCTGAGAATTCACGAAAAAGTATACAACCATAATAAACTGGCCTCTCCAGTGAAAGTTTTTTAAAAAAATTTCATGTCCTCAGGGACGGCGATAATCAAAAGTCGGGGATTTCGTATTGAAGTTTCACTCCACTGACACCGGAAAAACAACTAACTCTTAACAAGTATACAACCACTTTACACCTCCTTAGGGGTCGAATTTAAAAAAATCTTGAAAACTCTTTCTAGGTATTTATATGAAGAATCCGTACAATAAAAGAGAACTAAGTTTTTGGAAAGACCTAGTAGATATGACAAAAATCGTTAAAATGAAATTTTTTTTTTGCTTCCCCTTCCAAACGTCAATGGTTATTCGAATTTTTTTTTATCAAAATTACTTTTTTAATTGATTTACATATACACACCGAGTTTCAACTTTCTAGCATAAGCCGTTCTATAGTTAGGAAAAACAACCCTCACCCCCGTACCGTACTGCCCCTAAAAAAAATTATATTTTTCCAATATGCCACTACTATATCTCTATCTAAATACAAATTTTCAGCTTTATATCATTAAAGGTTCTAAAGATATACACATTAAAACTTTTTCCTTTTAACCCTCCTAGTATAACTCCAGGTATTTTTTAAGTTTGAATTGTGTGCCATTAAGGGCCGTTATTACGACCTTCAGTTAAAATTTAACCAGAACTTTGACTGTAAGTGTCGTATGAAAATCTGTCAGTTAAAGTTCCAGTTAGAACGTTACTGACGATCGTAGGAACGGGCCTAGGACTTTAGAAGATATAGATTTTAGAATGTGTCGATCTCGGCTTTCTTGCGTTTCGGACGCATTATTCCCCCCCCCCTCCTTCCCACTCCCAACCACACCCCTTCACCCATATCATCCATATTTTCTTGCAAATGGGTCCACTATCGAAGCTCTATAGAAATTCCATGTTTCAGCTTCCTAACATAAGTGGTTGCTGAGATCTAGAAACCAACATTTTTCGACTAAAACGCTCCACTCTCCTCCCCCTCATACCTACACCCCTCTAAAAGATACCTGTCGTGGAGGTTCATCCAATCTACCCAACATAAAAATTTCATGATAATACCTCAACGGGTTTGGGAGCTACGTGCCTTCAAACTATTTTGCGTACGGCGTACAGACGGACATTTTTTTTTTTTTTGTTTTTTTGGAGTTTACTAGTCCTAAAACGTGAAAAAAAACAAAATTTTAGGTTTTAGGCACCTTTTTTTGAAATTTTAGGTCGATCATAACACTTTATTATTAAAAAATAATTTTACTTTATTATTTTTTAATAATAAAGTATTAAAAAATAATAAAGTAAAATTCGTTTTAACAAGCACATAATATTAGTTTTGGGTTTCTTGGCCAAGTCGTTCTTGAGATATTGTGTTTTCGGACAGACGGACATCCAGCGGATTTGTGATTTATCTATTCGTCCACGGCATTCAAGTTGGATCACCCAGTTACGTTTGTACTCGTATGTTTCATGCATGATTCTGCCTCATTCTTTGCATTAAGTTGTGCAATCCTGTGGTCATCCAATGCAAAGAACTCGGCCACTTTAAATCGTGTTGACTAATTGGCTACTGAAGAAATTTCTGAGTATGATGAAATTCTGGACCTGACCTTTAATTCTTTCCGAATTTCGTCAGGTGGAGATTTCGTCGTGTTGCTGGTCTTTTTGCATACCATGATCACCTTGAAAGGCGTATAAAAGTCGTTCAACAGAAGATCAAGAAAGATTACTTTTAGAATCTGGGAGATGATCGTAGTGAAGATCAGTGCACTTTTAGATAGGTTAATAGATACATAATTAAAAGCAAGGAGAATAGAGAGAAAGCTAAGCAGCATTGAGTAACATCACTCTGTCGAAACCAAAGATCTTGCATTTGGATCACCCTGTACGAATGAAATACAGCAGATAATTGTCCCGTATTTAAGTGTTACAATTCCATTTTTACACGATTACCTGGAGGATTTAATGCGTGAGTATTCAATCTAGGATTACGCGGGCTTCGGGGGCTTGAGGCCCTAATCATAGCTCATTACAGATTCCGATCGGATCCATTCCCTACCTCACTTATATGGGCTTCTTGGGGTCACTGCACAAAGGCTTACGGCGTTTAACCGCTTTTCGTCTCGTCTATATACTCCACTACTTCCAACTCCGCCAACAACAAAGAGCACATATCTTTGAAGAATTCTTTCTTTTCGTTCGCGCGCTAGGCTTTCGGCTAACATTATTATACGCTAGATAGTCGCTAGTATTTTACTACAAGCTCTTGACTTCGGGTCTTGGATCGTGCCACGATCGTTGCTGTGAATCAAATCTTAGTATATTTTATATATATATATATGACTGTGGGCGTCCCGTCCGCGACCGTAAAAACGTGTGCCGGAAAGTGAACGTAGCTGTAATAGTACTTTTTTGTCTTGACCGACCATAGTTTTGCGTCTTGGATCCACACAACCTGAATTCTCGAATCTGAACTCTACGATCACACAACTACATTGCTCCAGACCCCGGCTGTGTAGAATGCCAAGTATTGGGGTCTCTTAACTATTCAGTATGGGTGTGGACGATCAGCTGTGCCACCTTTTCTCAGACCATAATCAAACCGATGTTACCTGTGAGTTGACTTACCTGCAGGATGTTACGAAACAAAAGAGCTTCTCCGTTTGTTTACATCTTACCAAGATTTAGTTCGTTTTTGAAGACACTTCTCATCGTGTTGTGGTTTTATTTTTTTCCTGTGACCCTATCTTAAGGGGTTTTTCTTCTTGTTTTAAATTATAGGCAATTGTGTGTAGTTGTTTTTTTTTTGTTTTACTGCAAGTGTGTGTTCCTGGATTTCAAAAAAAAAAAATTTACGCGATGTGCAATTTAATTAATTGACGGAAAAGAACAAACCAACCAGAACACTGACCACAAACGATATCCGGCTAAGCGATCGTGAAGACGGGGAGTAACTTCTTGGCGGCTAGTCGTTCAAGTGGACTTCCTCATGTGTTAAGGAAAAAAATAGTTCTCGAGTGTACGGTGACCCTTTAGGGTCGACATATTGTTTTGAAGATCAGTAGTTTGTGATCGTGAGCGGTGTCAGACGATATAGCGCGGGTTGATCGTTAGATTAAAACTTTTTAAGCAAGGATAGTAGTTCAGTGCTTGTTCGATTCGAATTAGAAACAATACTTCCAATTAACTTTAATATAAATGACGTAGACTTAATTGAACTATCCGTCGGTCGAAATGCTCTTGGGTTATACGCGAGTTCAAGTATGCCTTGTGCACAGTGCAAAAAAACCGCGAAGATCGCTGCGAAAACGAAGAAGTAAGTGATATTTTCTAATACACTACATCAATTTGTTGTTATTATTATCTTAGTCGTATTGCTTCTTCTTCTTTTTCTTTTCGCCTGGCTGTTAGAGTGAGTCATTGCGACAGACGATTTCAAGTTTCAACCCACATTTCTTTTTTGGCGCTGTCGATCGCATCGCGTTTATACCAGCGCGATCGCGTGAATACTCTGCATACCTACCTTGTACCTTTGTCGAAAATTGTTTAATGACTCACCCACACATGCTCTTGTGAAATAATTTACCGCAGTGGACAAATCAGCTGACAGATATTGACTGATCGTCAAAATTCATGATCAGCTCGGATTATAAATAGACGGTCGGAATTAATTTCAATAATATTAAAAAAAAAGTTTTAAATTAAATATTCATGATAATTTTTTGTTTTTGGCATTGTTTATCAATTTTCGGTCTATTTTAGCAGCAGTATTTTATCTACTTGACTCTACATTGGTATGGTCTATCTCTCGATCTTATTTAACTCAATTGAAGACGTTTCCTTTTCTCTCTAGAGACTCAAACCCATTAAGTTCTAATTTCGGTTAGTTGTTTGATGGTTTTTTTCTTTCTTGTAGATAAATTATGTTATGACTTTTGCTTAATTGTCCAAATTCATAGAATTTTGCCTTGATGGGCTTTTAATTTTTTGAAGAAAAAAAATAAAGTTTGTCGTTTATTTGTATAGTCTGTTTACAAGTCGATGATGATGCAGCCTTAGATTAGACCGGGCCTAAAAAATGTTTAGTTAGAATTAAAGTTTTACATTGCGGGAGTAGGTGTGCCGATTTATACTCACCTTGTAGTTTTTAAGATTAAAATTCATAATATCCAGTGTTTGTTTGGGGATTTGCGTATGTATTCAGATTTTATTTTGGATATTTTCACACCCTAATATTTGATATTGCGAAGAACTCGAGATACCTATAGGAATAATATTCATTTATAAAATTTAGATGGATTAAAATAGATATGAATGTGTGCATGTCGATTATAAATTTAGGCTAATCCAGTTCCACGTCATCAAATTATTACGTTCCAAAAAAATCGAATTTTCAGCAACATAATAGACAGCGATATTAAGCACATACATGTAAACCACGCTGTAAATAACCACATAACGCATCGGCACTCCTCCGGTATTCCAGCGCAGCTGTTGCCTCCTACTAGCCGTTAAAGCTTCAGTGTAATATTTCTAGTACAAACTAAACTCTGTGAAACTTAGTTCATTCAGTACTGAACAACGATACCGCTTCAGTATTACGAATTCAGTACTTTATGATGGCTGTCGAATTATTGGTATTTCCTAATAACAAATAATTACTGAATCCTGAATTTAGATGACATTTGCAAGCATTATAAGTTGACACATATGTATGAACCACGCTGTGAATAACCACATAACGCATCGGCACTCCTCCGATATTCCAGCGCAGCTATTTCCTCCTACTAGCCGTTAAAGCTTCAGTGTAATATTTCTAGTACAAACTAAACTCTGCGAAACTTTATTCATTCAGTACTGAACAACGATACCGCTTCAGTGTCGTATTATTGGTGAAGTTTCCTAATAACACAAATATGCTGAATCCTGAATTTATACTCTAGATGAATTTTGCAAGTATTTTAACTTGAACCAAAACTCAAGGACGCGTTGATCTTGGCAGTTTGAATTTAAAATTTGTATGCTCAGTCTAATTTTTAAGACTAATTTCGTTAGCGGGTAAAATCGTCCTACTCTGTAAATTCTGTAAAACATGTATGAACCGATGACTTCAGAATAGAGATGGGTTGTTCATGAGTGAACTGTTCTTGCGATGTGAAACTTGAAAAGGAATGACTGTCGTTCGTGAGTGAGGCCCTATTTATTCTGTTGTTTAGGTCCTCACATTCACTCCGATCTTGAAAAGAACTAGTTTACTGCGAACTTGAAAAGAACTATGTAGTTCGTTCGTGAGTGACAACCTTTTTTTTTAGGTCCTCACATTTACTCTGAGCTTGAAAAGGAACTAGTTCGTTCGTTAGTGAGGACCTTTTTCTTTGCTCCTCACATTCACTCCGAACTTGAAAAGAACTAGTTCCTCCGCCGCGGAAGTGATTTTCAAAATGAACTCGAACTAGTTCACTGAACTAGTTTCTTTCAGTGAGTGAGTCCGAGTTCACTTAATCACTAAAAAGAACTGCTTTGCCCATCTCTACTTAAGAAAACTTCGTACTAGAAATTTGAACTTTTGCCAAATTTATTATTTCAAAGGTTGCGTTTAGAGGAGTCAGTATGAAGAAAATCGAGCAAGTCCTACAAAGAATTTTGGAATTTTCTAATTTATAAGCATGAAATCTAGCTGGAGAAATCGGTGAGCTAGAAAATCGAAATTTTATTTGAATTAGTTTTGAGTTCAAACTAGGATCGCTAGAGAGAAATCCCCTCACTTTGGGTGTCACCCATACAAAAGTCATTAAAACACATGTCCACGAGGATTTATATCTTTATATCGTTTATAGGCTTTCAGTCTACCGTGGCTGCGTTTTTTTTATTTACAAGAATTTAGAGAAGAAATATGTATTATTAACAACAAACTTACACCTACCAAATTTAAATCCGAGAACCCTATCTTTCATGCAGACATCCCTTATCGCCGAGGCTATACAGAAAAGACGTAATTAGGAAATAGTGAATGATGGTTTCCATTTTTGTCTGCAATAGGTATTGAAACAGTATTCATTTTAAGAGTTCAGAAACCTGAAGAAGATACACTCAATAGAAAGAGACAAGAAAATAAGAAGGTTTCCAAATAGAGATGGGCAAAGCCGTTCCTTTCAGTGAAGTACTTCTCTCCGATTGACTCACTTTAAGGAACGAGTTCAGTGAAGTAGTTCCGGAAGTTTTCGCTCCATCATTTTCTTTTCTTCGTTCGCTCGCGAACTAGTTCGTTCTTTTAGTTAATTCATAGTTCAACTTCAGGGGAGAAGATGATGAGCAAAAAAAAATAGGTCAGTACATCTAAAAGATGATGAGCAAATAAAGGTCAGTACATCTAGAGATGATGACCAAAAAAAAAGTCGGTACAGGTTTTTGTCACGTATCCAATGTATTTTAACAAAAGGAGTGAGTAACTTCACTAACTTACTTTAATGAAGTGTTCTTTCGGAACAGTTCACTCGTCAACGATCCATCTTTATTGCCAAAGTTTCACTCGTCAACGACCCATTTCTATTGCCAAAGTTTCACATAACTTTTTTGTTACTATTTTTTGTTGCTATTAAATGCTATAATATCTACAGCATCAGATTGCGATGAACACCAAATGCCACGAACTTCAAGATTCATTCAGTCCTGTAGCAGTACTGATTTCTCAATTAATTTGGTTCACCTTTTACAGGGCTGCATCAGTACTGAAAAACAAAATTGATTCCGAGTACTGATTTAATTCTCATCATGCAGCGAACGAACGAATTACTCCATAGAAAAAGATTAAAAAAAAATAATTCAGAATAATTCTTTCGGATAGTATTCAGTAAATTGTATCTGTAGATATGTTTTAAGTTTTCTGTTGATAAACAAATAAGTCCAGTAGTGGCCCTGGATTTTTTTAGAGCGCTAGTGTAACGATTTAAGTTTTTTTTAGTGAATTGTAGTAAAGCTAAGACGATGCTATCAGCCAAAAGAGTGAAACGGAGTACACTTTATACACAGTTTAAATACATGGCACCTTTCAGTTCACCTTTTAATAAAAATCAAGTAGCTGGATGTGTTCTTTGACCCGAAGCTTTTGAAGTTCACCCATATGTGATCAAAATTGTGGTGATGACGGGGACGAGTAGCTATGCCACTGTCTAAAAAATCAAGGTTGATACGGATGACATTATGAAATATGTTACCTGAAGAAGCACGCCTTATTATCGGATCCATTTTAATATCTTTCAAGTCAGAAATGGTTTGCATCCCAACCAAACTCAATTAAAATATATTAAACCATTGGTGACATTTGGGTAACAAATATTGAGATTTAATTATTTTCGTGCAAAAGGTTTATTGATTGTTTATTATTGGGACGTTAATAGCAATCACGTTGCTCTTTCCAAAACGTATAAAACCGAATTAAGCCGGAATAGATTATCTGATCTCTGTCGGATTTAATAAATTCCTGTCCGAATAAAATTAACATTTTTCTTATTTAATTTATTTATTTTGCCAATGAAATAACCTGGACTTTTAGCAGGGTTTCAAGTAAAATAGTTCAATTTACTTATTAACACAATTTTTGATGTATCCTTATTTCGTATCGCCATGTCCCCTTTATTAATTACACAAAGGTAAAATTTAAAAAATAGTTATAAATTAATTTAATTAAAATTGACATTGTACCTGCTTATAACCCAAAAAAATAAAATAAAATTGAAGTCTAAAAAATAATGATCCTTAAAAATCTAATCACAAAAAAATAATAAATTAAGATAATTAAATAGACGAGCAAACGCACAAACCGACGAACGTAAGCCGATGTGGAGTTTTTGGCTCCAAATAATTAAAAAATAATGTGTAACTTGTTTGCCCGAAGCTGGGTTCTATGGATTACAAACTTTTTGGCTGGATTAAACTTATAATACTCTCAGGTTTCATCTAGAGTACTTAAAGTAAAAAGTTTAAAGACCTCCCATTTGGCTAGTAGGTTGCTATTTGTTCGAAATCATGTTTCAGTAATATAAACCATTTCGAAAATCTTGATTCATTTAATAGCAATGCCATAGAAATGAATCCTACGACAACGTCAAATACATTTTTTGCCAACCTTTCTTTTGATATTAGATTTAAATATTTATTTTTATACCATCAAAAATTTGCTTCGTAATAGTTTGGGAGCGTTCACGTAGGAAACATGATATTTACGATGTTGAAACACACTACCTGTAAGATAGTTGTATTATTATAAAATTATTTGTTGCCCACCAGTGAGACCTTTGGAGAAATTAAGACTAGAGACTTTTTTCTTTTACAACGGTAGGATAGAAATATTTTACAGATTTTACATTTTCTTATCCGGTGCAGCTGGGCGTTTTTTTCGAAGAGTTTGTTGGATATTGCAATACGTCTTAGCAATTTTAAAATGTTTTTTTTTTACTCTATTATCTGGGTTAATTTATGAACGAATTGCCTCTGACGAGAGGATGATCTTCCACTCTTTAGAATAGAATTGATACTCTCTAACATACCTCAAACCTTCCTTGACTCACACATGCAATTCACACTAAAATTGAAAAAATGATCCGTGTGCAAACTCTGCAGCGCTTATATACTGCATATGTTGAGGCGAAATGTTTCCAGCATATTCGGTGCTGTGTTGTTCCTAAATTCCTATTCGGTGCTGTCATCATCAATGGCGCGACAGCCCAAATCGGGCCAGGGCCTGCAGGATACATTGTCTGAAGTCATCTCGGTTCAGCGCCCGCGTCCTCCAGTTTGTGCATCTAAGAAGCGATTTGCAATCTGCGTCAACTGAATCCTCGTATCTTTTTCGCGGTTTTCCCACCGGTCGCTTGCCATGGGCTCTACCTTTCAATGTGCGCTTGGGAATTCTTCCGTCATCCATTCGCTCCACATGACCTGCCCATTGCAGCTTACGGAATTTTATAAGAGTCGATGCGGCTGGGTCGTCATAGATGTTATACAACTCGTTGTTGTACCGAATACGCCATTCAGTGCCTTCTCTTACTGGTCCCAAAATTCTTCGAAGAATTCGTCGTTCAAAAGCGTCTATTGATTTTTCAGACGCTTGGGTGAGAGTCCACGTTTCACTTGCATATAGTAGCACAGGTCTTATTATGGTCTTGTATATGCGAAGTTTGCTCAGCCTGTGCACTTTTTTCGATTTTAAAATCGGGAGAACCGAGAAATATGCCTTATTTGCTAGTGTGATCCGTTGATTTACTTCGTCCCGTTCGTTGCCGTCTCTTACAAGGTGTGATCCCAAGTATGAGAAATGATCGACATTCTCCAGATTGTAGTCCCCCAAGGTCATATTTTGTCTAGTTGGCGCGTTTCTTCTTGTTTGGGTCATGAACTTGGTCTTATTCTCATTGACCCTTAGCCCGACATCCTTTGCTGCTGAGTCTAGACAGTGGAAGACTTCCTTTGCGTCTGGAACAGATCTGGCCATGATGTTTACGTCATCCGCGTACACCACTAGTTGAGTGGACTTGATTAGTAGGGTACTTCTGGTATCAACGGGTACCTTTCTGATGACATATTCCAGGGCAAGGTTGAAGAGCATGGGAGCGAGTCCATCTCCCTGCTTCAGGCCGGATTCTGTTCGGAAGCTTTGGGTTAGCTCGTTTTGTATCCCTACTTGGGATTCAGTGTCAGTCATGGTCATTTTTGTTAATCGGACGAGTTTTGATGGGATTCCAAAGTCGAGCATTATTTTATATAGTACATTACGATCTATACTATCGTATGCCTGTTTGAAGTCCACGAAGATCTGGTGCACGTCAATGTTATACTCCCAGCATTTTTCTAGCACTTGTTTGACTGAGAATATCTGGTCAATAGTAGATCGTCCGGTTCTGAAACCACCTTGGTATTCGCCGATAATACTTTCTGTATAAGGCTTTAATCGATTATGAATTACTTTCGTCAGTATTTTGTAGGACGTACACAACAATGATATGCCTCTGTAATTTTCACATCGCAATTTATCTCCTTTCTTGTAGATTGGACATATAATGCTTTGGCGCCAGTCGACGGGTATTTTTTCTTCCATCCAAATTTTTGTCACGATTTTGTGTAGGAGGTTGGCGAGGTATGGACCGCCTCCCTTTAGGAGCTCTGCTGGTATTGCATCAACTCCGGGTGATTTATGTATTTTTTGGTCGCGCAGGGCTGCTTCCACTTCTCCGATAGTGGGTACCGTAGTTGATGTCTGCTCATCCGATGGTGCACTTGATGTTATAATTGGGTCGGTGGTCGTCACTCTGTTAGGGTTCAGCAGCTTTTTAAAGTATTCAACCCATCTTTGTTTAATTTGTTCTGCGTCACTAAGGATATTTCCTTCCTTGTCTTTACAGAGGTTTGTTCGTGGCTTATAGCCTTGTCTTATTTGTTTGACGGCAGTATATGCGGATCGTAGATTATGTGACTTCATGTCAGTATTTAGGTTTATAATTATGTCATTGTTGTGTTTTCGTTTCTTTCGTCTGCAGATTTTGTTTGATAATCGCCTAAGCTCGTCGTATCCTTCTTTTTTGGCTCTCGTCGGTCTTTCAATGTACGCCTTGTGAGCTTCATTCTTTTTCGTTATTGCGTCACTACACTCATCATCGAACCAGTCATTATGTTTCTGCTGAGATTTTAATCCAATGATCTTTTCTGCTGTCGTTCTGATTCCATCTCTCAACTGTGTCCACTCTTGGTCGATGGTTGTCACTTCTTCAGTTCGTGATGTTTCAAAGTGATTTTGTAGCGCTGACTTATAGGCTGACGCGACAGTCTCGTCCTTTAGTTTATCGATGTCAAATTTGGGTGTCCTGCCCTTTTTGGAGTACCCGCATAATGCCACTCGACATCGATATTTCACTTTTACGAGATAGTGGTCGGAGTCGCAGTTTGCTCCGCGAAAAGATCTTACGTCTAGAATGCTGGTCGCAGCCCTTCTCTCGATCAGAACGTGGTCAATTTGATTGAAAGTGCGACCATCCGGAGATGACCACGTTCTTTTATGAATGTTGCGATGGGGGAAGCATGTTGAGCTTACAACTAAGTTTTTGCTGGTAGCGAAGTCGATTAGACGTTGTCCATTGTCATTGGTGGTGTTATGGAGACTGTGCCTTCCTGTGGTTCCTCTATGTGTCTCCTCTTGTCCAACTTTAGCATTGAAGTCTCCTAGAAGTATCTTTATGTCGTTAGATGGCAAAGAGTCAAATGTTTGTTCTAGGGTGTTGTAAAAAATGTCCTTCACTGCATCATCCTTTTCCTCTGTTGGAGCGTGACAGTTTACCAGCCATACATTGAAAAATTTTGTTTTTATGCGGATCGCACACAGTCTTTCGTTTACGGGTTTGAAGTCGGTGATTAAGTTCTTAAATTTTATATCTACCACGAAAGCTACTCCAAATTCCCTGCTTCCCGAAGCTTTTCCACTGGTTAGTATTGTGTGTGTCCGCAAGTCATTAACCTCACATCCAAGCCATCTCGTTTCTTGGACCGCCAGAATGTTGATGTTGTATCCTGAAACTTCATGAAGAAGCTCTCGCAGTGCACCTGTTCTGTAAAGGGAGCGAACGTTCCAAGATCCAAAAGAGTAGTCCTTAATGCGTTGCCAGAGTCGTTGCCGTTGATCCAATCTTTTCCGAGGCTGTAGTCCTGCTTTCGGAACAATAGGTTTTTTTTTCCGGGGATGGGTTGTTAACCCATCGCCCAACCCCCAACCTGGAGGACCAGGTCTATGGTACATAGACGTGTGAACAACTTTCGGTTATGGTGTGCTGGAGTTCTCACAGCTATGCCGCGAGTCCAACTACACCAATTTTTAGACCTACTTCCTGAGACGCACTGGTGTTCCTGGCCATTCAGGATGTGTTCACTCGCTCCTCCTTATCTCAACCTGGGCTTGCGACCGGCTATGGCGGAGTTCGGTGCTGTGCTGTTCCTAAATGTGAAGAACAACCGAGAAGGGTGCAAATTGCTCGAACTTCTCCAGAGTATATGTGTTCAGCTTGGGAACCTTAAGGCCCGAACAGAACACAGACTTCGACTTCAACCAAGAAGTCCCTGTCTTTTAGAATACACAGGATTATATGGTTATGTCCACTAAAACCGACTTCGCCTGCGACTGCGGCAAGGTAGGCAAATCGCCTGCGACTGCCGCAAGGTAGGCAAACGCGAAGTCGAAGAAATTTGTTTATATACCATTGGACAAACTAAGATCACCATGAACGTCTCCTCAATATTTCAAATGGTTCTGCTCTTTTAAACAAATTTATTTTTGCATTAAATACTATACTATAGGTTTCAAGTTTCTAATGTAATGTAATGTTCGGAAGAGGTGAAATTTTTAAAATTTCGCTTTAAACTGTTCCTGTACCAAAGGAACAAGGAAGCCTTCTTATCGCATAAAATTTGAGTATCTTTACGAATTTTCGAGAAAATACGTTTGGGTACGGCGGAAATAATTTTAATTTTTTTAAGATCAAGACGATTGCTATTTTATGGTTCTATATTTAAATAATATTATAAAGTATTGGAATGCTTATTGGAGGGGTATTTCTGCATTGCATGATTTTATTTGAAAAGTTCACCTCACAGTTCTGAAGTGAACCAAAACAACTCGTTAAGTAACTCCAGCTCGCAATAATAACAGAGCTGTTTTAAGGTGCACCGTGTATCTATACAACTAGTTTGCATGTAATAAGCGCCTTAGTAGATTTCATGAGAAACACAAAGTAGTCAAAACACCTTTGGGCGCACTTTCCCACGGTCTTGCTGTGTACATCTGTGCAGCACCGCATTGCAATGTGTCATGTGTGACCTTTAGTCTAAATGATCTATTAGTTCCCTCGAACCGATTCCAAAGTTGCCAAAGTTTGCTGCAAACAAGTCATGGCAGTAACGCAAATACAAACTCAGGATGTAAGCGTTTGTCAAAAAATTTGACAATATTTTTGAATTTCCTCAACTTAAATAGGGTCAAAAACACCTACAACATTCCACATGTGATATCAAGCGATTTTCAATCTCAAAACGGCTGTTTGTTCGAAGCATCTAATTGCATTTGCAGGAGGATGATCTTCACAACGCACTAATTAACCGCAACGTGAGTTGTTTTCTTGCTGATGATGAGTACACCTCCAATATTAATACCTGCCGTAGGTGCTATGTTTTCATATTACGCCCGCGTGAGTCAACTCAAACAGAAAAAAAACTGGTTACCGGCATTAGCATATTTTTGTGAGCAATTGCGTCGTGTGTGTGGCGTTTGCTGTTGGGGTGGACGACGCATACAGCACGTGGGATCAATCTATCTATCTATTAAGTAGTAAATTAGCTATTCCGGTCCATCACTTGTATTCGGAGGCGGGATTATAGCTTAAAACGCACCGCAAGGCCGAAATATAATCAAAAATTAAATAGCATTTATGAATATGAAGTAGAACGCAACTCTATTCAATATATAAGCAATGGTCTTTACGTAGGCTTTAATAATTGACCGCCCAACAGTATTGAGTTGTAACCTAGAGAAAGTGTTCGAGATCGGCTACTTGTCACGATCAGTCGATCGCCCACCGCTTTAGAGGTGAACTATCAAAGTGTTTAAGCTAATTGTCCTATGAACCAGCTGTTCTGTAGGTAGAATTTATTTTATAGCAATTATCTTAATCCGGTATGATATAATAGCTGATACCTCGACAAACTTGTGACAAGTGCACTAGTCCATTAAACCAGAGGTCACATGCGTTTGAATCTCTTCGAGTGATAATCGTGCTCCTCTATAGTACATGATGATTTTTCCATTTTCTTTGAACACCCACCTTCACCGCATTTTCTCCTGTCTCATGCATTTCGAATCCATCAGTCAAAAATATTTTTTTATGGTAAAGATGAACTTCTGGGTGTACCAGCCCAAATATGATATGGGTAGTGAAATTTTTGCAAATCTGTTTTGTAAAAATGTCCTAGGTCCAATCAATTGTTTTTTTTTTTACTAAAGTTCATTTCGGTTAATCCATCGAAATCGGGATCATGTACGGAATAGTCGTATTTTAAGAAAAGTTGGTTGCGTTTCAGAGCCCTGGGTTCTACTCATCTAATGGGTGTTCTAAAAAGCTGTACACCCTTGGTAGTTTTTGGATCAATCCCATATACAACCTACGGGAATTCCTCAACTACCATGTGAAGCCTTTACAACTATGGATGTTTCACGTAATTTTTCTAGAAATACCCTCAAATATGGGTGGAAAACCTTGGGTGTTTCTCGAAACACCCATAAATACTTGTATGAGTATACTAGCATTGGTGTTAGGAAATACCCATTTTATTTGTTCGACCAGAGAGTCAACTCTATTCGATGTATCAGCCTTATTCCAGCTAGAGAGAGGGCAAAAGTATCGAAGAGCCTAAAAAGATCGTTGAAGTTATAACCAATGCTAGAAGTCAGTTCTTTTCACCCTCTACGCACCAAGATCGATGAAGTGAAAATGAATGCAATATGTCGTTAGACCTAAGAGATTCGTGATAATATATACAACCGCTTTACATCTCGTTAGGAGTTGAACATTAAATATAACTTTACTATCATAACTCTATATAAGTTCCAAGCTTCAGCTTCCTAGCATAAGCAGTCCTTCAAATCTAAAAAAACAAAATTTCTTCGTCTAAAACGTTCCTCCACTTCCCCGTCCATCGCTACATCCAATCTACCCACCAAAATAAAATTGAGACGGACATTTTATCTGCTTTTTTTGGGGTCGCATAGTCCTGAGTCTGGGTGGCTTAGTAGTCTGGGTGGCTTAGTAGCTAGAGCACTTGCCTTCGGAGCACCTGGTACCAGGTTCGAATATTTTTGGCGACAAGTAATTTTCGAGAATGGAATTGGGTGTCGGACTGCCAGTTCACTCAGCTGTAAATGAGTACCAGAGTTAAAATCGGGGTAATAATCACGGACGGACGTATAGCTGACCACTTCACCTCCTAGTGTTCCGTTGGTCTCGTAATGAAGTAACTCTAGCATTACTTCAAGGCCTAGACCCGATTTGGGCTGTTGCGCCATTGATTATTATTATAGTGCTGAAAATAGTTAAGTAAAGTAGTAAAGGACATATTGAAACAGTAACTAATCGGCGAGGAACATACCAAGAACTGCTACTGTCTCGGAGAAAAACGGTCTAAGTTAAAAATTTTTATTTCTTCAAGATTTAAAACCTAAACAGAACACGAAACCTCGACTGCAACCGCTCAGTCCCTGTCTTTAGAATACACACGATTATATGGCAATGCCCAAAACACAACTTCACCTGCATAGTCATGCTACACTCTAATTCTAAGACTGCGCGGTTGTAGTCTCGGATTTTTACTATAAACACTATATAAACGCAAACATTCCAAAGTAGAGATGGGTCGTTCATGAGTGAACTGTTCCAAAAAAGCAGTTCATTGAAGTGAGTGAGTGCACTAACTCACTCCTTTTGGTGAACTGTAGTTCGTTTCGCAACGTGATACAGCTTGAAAAGAACTAGTTCTTTCGTGATCCGAACTTGAAAAGAAGTAGGTGAGGTCCTAACATTGAATCCGAACTTGAAAAAAAGTAGTTCCTTCGTGAGTGAGAACTTTTTTTTTTTAGGTCAGATTCAATCCGAACTTAAAAAGAACTAGTTCCTTCGTGAGTGAGAACTTTTTTGTTAGGTCCTCAGATTAAATCCGAACTTGAAAAGAACTAGTACCTTCGTGAGTTAGGAGTTCGAACTAGTTCATTTTAGTGAGTGAGTCGGAGTTCACACACTCACTGCCCATCGCTATTCCAAAGTGATTAAAAACACTGTATAAATTATGGGCGCTACCAGAAAAACGTCTATTTTCAAAAATATTAAACAAAATAGAAGTGACACTTTACAGTTGTTTTTCTTCTTGCTTGTATGGAATTGAAGTTGCAGTCGGTGTTCTGTTCAACACCAACTGTGCAGTCGAACCTCACGCCGAAAGATAGGCAAATCTTAGTCGAGGTCCATGTTTTGTTTTGTACTTTAGTGTTTTTGAGATTTTGAAGATTTGGTGCTTCGAAATTTTGATATTTTCCCTTGTAGAACTTTGTTCAAATTACTTGCTTCGCACATGTGCGTAACTAGCCATGTGGCGTCTTTTTCAGGTAGGGACAATGTGTCATAGAGTACTCGGATACCGAACGCTGGGCAAATCCTTTCACAACCTTGAATAAGCTTTGTATGAAGTTTCTCAAAGCGAATTTCTGTGTTTTATTGTTCAACATAAATTATCATCAGTCAGCAATAAAATCTACCATATCGCTCATAGCTTTACGATCGGCAATAGCTAATTTAATGTTATCTTACCGTCGCTTTATCAATCGAAACACCCACATAAAATATTTTCATATTTTATAAATGCGAGTTTCTTTTAAAAACATAACAAATTACGGAAATGTCAAGACTTTTTCCTAATTATTGAGTGTTCGAAATCGTACTGATAATCTGGATTAGCTGTATAAATAAACATGAATTTATTGCATAAAAAATTGATAATTAAAATTTTGATCGAAGATAAAATCATTTGGGTTAAAAAATTCATATTTCAGTAAAAATACACGTTGCAATTTCACATCCAATTTTTACCTTTTAAATCGCAAGATAATTAAAACCGCGGTCGAGATTAGTCCAAGAGATAAGCTTAATTTTAATCATTATAATGTTTTGAGAATACGGGTGCGTGGTTTGTTTGAGAAGATAACAGACATACCTACCTACCCACTTTTTTTTTTATTAATTTCAATATCGAGAGGAAACCCAAATAAGCTGATTAGGTAAGTTTTATTTATTGTATTGCATAAGTGGGTCGTAAGGAAGTGTTTATTTTCATTAACAACGCCCGATATACCTATTACTAATATTTACATGTCAGTCGTACATTGATCGTAAATTTTGTGGTATTAAGCATATCATTTTTGAATTCGTAAATAAAATGCTGTCCTTCTGTTTAATCACTTGCCCTAATTAAACTCAGTAATATTTCTGTACTAATATTTACACGAAAAAGTAATTTGCAAAACATGTAAAAAATTTAGTATCCCTCTGGATTTTTACAGGAAAGCCCTTGGAAAGTCATTTTAAGTTATTGCCTAGGCCCTTTGAAACTATACACTTTCAATAAAGTCTAATTATCTACACAGAAATTATTGGAATAATTCTTGGTATTGAATTTATTTATTTCTCAAAGGTCTTAAGTAAACTAATACAAAAACTCAATTGTGAAATGAAATTTAGTGGATAAGCAAAGTTCGAGTGTTTATTGAAGAGAAAATTGGAAAAAAAATTGTATAAACAATGTATGGCTGTGAAAGGTTTGTAAACATTAAAGTTCCCTTTAAATGAAATGATGTCTGTAAAGTGTCGATAGTATAGTATAGTGCTAAATCTTACATAGGGTCAATAATTGACTCTTTGATTTTGGATCTGTGTGCGGCTTTCATAAGCGGGAAATGGAAACTATTTTTAAATATCAAGATTTTTTTTTCTTTAGGTTCAAAATAATATTTTTGTTTTGCGTACTTTTATATACCTTATTTTTAATTAGCGTAATTAAAATGCTTAAAAGCGTCAAAAATTGTTTAGAAATTTAAAAACTTTTAAAACTTTCTTTCAAATCTTTCTTCTCATCACACCGCACCAACAGGGTGGCATGTAACAATATGTCTTATATTCTAGATAAAAACATAGAGAAGTTGAAATTATGTCACCAAAATAGAAAAAAAAAGGCTACGTTCGTTAATGGGCGATATTCTTTTACTCCTTCGATTACTTCCTATGCAAGAGTCTTTAAAACACGTATTAAATAATTGTTGGCTGAATGATTTAAGTTCAGGTCTTGCAATTTTGAGAACATAAACTCTTCAATGTTTGAATCCAAAATTCTGAATATAACACAAATGAGTTCATCGTTTAGCAGCCTACAAAAAATCTTCGAACTGCCTATAGTCTAGGCGAAAGTTTATTATTCGGGTCAAAGTTTGGGGGGCGGAGAAAGTCGGAGTATATGTAGTTGTTTCAAGATTATCTCATCAAACCTTAGAAATATAACATCGAAGCTTTGAAAAGCATACAACCCCCTTACAATCCCCCTTATGATTGAATATCTAACAATACAGAAATTGACTTTTTGACGCTTATATATTTAGTAAACTTAGGAAGTGAAAATGATTTCGATATATCATCAAACCTAAGCAATATGTAGGAATCTGTGAAAACATATGCAACCTCCTTACACCCACTTGGGGGTTGAATAACCAGAAATCCTGAAAGGAGTTAATAGATAAATATGAAAACAGCACGATAAAATTAAATCCAATTGAATTTCTTATCACTTTTAAAATAAATTACGGAATTCGTGGAAACATGTTGAACCCTTTTTTACCCTCTTAGGGGCTGAAAAAGGAAATAACTTAAAAACAGGCTATTATTTCGCAAGCCCATGATGATGATAGTGAAGAGATATTCGATATCTTATCAGGCCTGACGGATATGGCAGAATTCGCGAAAAAAGTATACAACCTCCTTGCATCCCCTTAGGGTTCGAATTTTAAAAAAATCCTGACAACACTTTGTATATGAAAAAGACGTAAAATAAAAATTAATTCAATATTTGGGAAGACCTAATAGATATGACGAAAATCGTGAAAATATATGCGTTCTATTTTAACTGATCATTTTTTCGACCCCCTTTCAAACCCTAATGGAATATTTTTTTTTATCCTAATTACTGTTCTAGTTGATATATGTACATATATGTAACGAGTTTCAACTTTATAACATAAGCCGTTCTATAGTTAGGAAATCCCTCCGCACGTACCATACTACCCCTACAAAAAATTATTTTTTTCCAACATGTCTAATCTCTATCTAAATATCAATATTTCAGCTTTTTATCATTATGGGCTTCCGAGATATCCCTCTACACCCTCACTTTCTCCTCAAAATTTCTTTTTCTGAAACTTTGTGACATTCACCGTTTAGGAGATATGGATTTTTGAATGTTTCAATCTCGGCGGGCTTTGCGTTTCGGATGCATTATTTCCCCCCGATCCCCACTTCTTCATTCTTCACCCAAATAGGCAATTTTCTTGCAACTGGTTATACTATTGAAGCTCTGTATAAATTCTAAGTTTCAGCTTCCTAGCATAAGCGGTTGCTAAGATCTAGAAACTAAAATTTTCCATCTAAAACGCTTCCCCACCTCCCCCTTCGCACCCCCACCCCTCAAAAGGTGTTTATTTTAAAGGGGTATACCCACTCTATTAACGAAAATTCAACTAAATAGCTCAAAGGGTTCTTACAACATTTATCGTTGGAGATTTGCTGCGAATCAAAAAAGGGTCAAATTAAAACCGAAATTAATTTTACATTTCAATTGCTAATCCACACACACGCACTCAAGCACTTACATACATTTCGAGTAGTTTTTCCTAAGAAGTTTGCTTATATCGCAAATAAAAATTGTTAAAATACAGATTGCAATATATTTTTCATACTTTTTAATAGTGATATTACAATTCAAAGGTATATTTCATACAGTCGAAGTATATTTACAATAACTTAAATGTAATAGTCCATTTTACATAGATTTCCGTCTAGATTTACACGATTTAAATTTACATGCTTTACGTAACAGATTTTAATGTGATAATTATTGCAAAGATTGCAACATTTTTTACTGTGTACGAGCCTTCAAACAATATTGCTTACACTAGTAGACGTACGAACGGGTAGAGTGTATTATTGAAATAATAAAGTAAAACTGAAATAACTCAAGATCGCGTTAACAGAAAGTAAAAATTTTACAGAAATTAGTTTTATGTTGGGTTCATTTATGAAAAACATCCGTTTACTCCTTGGAGTTGGGTCCATCGCTACTACCCACTAAAAAAATTTTAAACTTGTAGCTTAAAGGGTTTATCAGTTACGAGCCTTCAAACACGTTTGCGTACAGTGTATACGGCGGACAGGCGGACTTTTTTAAACCGTGAAGATATAAAATTTGTCCATTTGTCAAATTTTTTAAAATTAATAGAGTGAATAATATTTACAGATCTACATTTATATGTAGATATGTATTCCAAGTTTCAACTTTTTGGTGTAAATTGTATTTCGGAATATTTTAATGTAATTTCATAACTGTAGTCATTTCAATCATATTCTTACTTCGTGCGACAAAAGAAACTTGGCTGGTTGTGTTAAAAACTAGAATATATTTATTAGTTTCATTTAAAAAACATAAGCAAAGCTGTAGCTTAATTCTCATAGGATTACCTGATCGTTGTTATAAAACAAAGGCATGGCGATCACCATACAAAATAAGTATAGGTATTATACAGAATTGGTGTTCTTAGTTCATTGGTCTTCTCTTAATTGTATATTTCTTCTGCATTCTGATCGCGCAATAAATTTACACCAGTCATCTTTAATTAATTTTGTTTATCTTTATTTCACAAAACTTTTCTCACGGTCGAAATGTGTACTTTAATCTAAATTTATGTATTTGCCGCTATTTTTTGTTCCAGTAACCTTTTTTTTATAGATCCATACTACTCTTACATTCGACATAAGCTTGCCAAAGAAAAACTGTAACATTGTATAAAACACAATTCACTAATAATTAACTCTAAATTCCGTTTGTTTTTTTTTTTTACGAAAAAGATGAACAATCATCGATCAAGTTTGATAAATTTTTCGGGTTTTCCAACATTTTACGCGGTACGTTAATTTCAGCTATTGTCGGACACACTTTTATAATTACCCACTTGACATTTCGATAAAAAATTAGCTCCCGGATAAAAATTGTCTTTTCATAAGAAACCCACAGATGTCCGACAGGTGCTTGTCGACCGTGTTTCAATTTAATAATTATATTAACCAAAAATCGGAATACAGGTGATATCCCAGAGGCTATCCCGAGGGCAATAAGCGTCAATGGACACGGTGATCAGTTTGCCCGTTCGTAAAGGTCGTAATAAATAAAATCAAAATCTTTATAGATTTTAGAATCTTTTGAATTTAAGAAGCACAAAAACTGTTTTTATTCTTCACAGTTCTAGTTTTAAAACAGCGTTTTATACATTAATGCTACAGAGCGCTGACTGTACACTATCATGCAAATTCGGTCAAATTAAATACTGCCAGGTAGAAACTGCTATTAGGACATTAATTTTTGGGTCTTAATTAATTCATACTAACTTTGTGCAGTCGGCAAATTGATCGGATTCATTAAATTTCTGGTTCGTATAATAGTGTTTTTGCGCTAAATTTACGGCAATCAATTTAAGTTTTGTTTATATTTTGTACATATAAAGAGGAGATATCCGTTGTAGTTAACCATTTTTTTTGTTGGAAAATAGAAAGTGTGCTTCTATTTTGCCGTAGGCGATTTTCAGTTAATAGTTAGACAAGCTGTTGCCGTTGGTATTTTTTTTTTTGTAGAGTTAGTAAATCGAATATTTTTAAAGTTCATCCAACTTTTTTATTGTAGGCACTGCATACCTTTACTTTACGCGGTATTTCGTAATATCGCACAAAAATATTTGTATACTCTCCCTATGCTGTTGTCGTAGTGAATGACTCACTCAATAATATACATAATAAACAGCAAAAAAGTACTTTTGGCACTTTTCATATAAATACAGTAGACACGCGATATAATGACCCAATAGATTCAGGAGTTAGTCACCTTTCTTACGTGTATTTTGTTCCGTTGCAATTAAATTGAAATATGTAATTCAAACTCTTTTTCAGCTCTTATTTTTTTTTTTTTTTTTTTTTTTTTTTCATTTTTATTAAGAAACAAAAGTTTATGAACAAACATATCTTATTAAAAAATCTATTAACTGTCTAGACACAACTATAATAAGACGAATCGTCTTTGAGTAGAAGTCTAAGACGCGTTTAATGCTGAGATCTAGTGGAGACTATACGACTGACAATCTAAAAAAAATACCAATTCTATATCTAATCACCTAAGAGATATGGCGGAATTCGTGAAAACTTTTGCTACTGCATTATACCACATTGGAGGTTGATAACAAACAATTTTAAATTCGGCTTTAAGGCGATTGTATAAGTAGACCGATTATACGAGGAAGATATTTGGAATAGGTATTGATAAACAACAAATAGTTAAGTTTGTTTTTAAACAATTATTTAAACAACTAAGGAAGTAAAAATTGGTTTCATATCTAATAAAACTAAGGGATATGGCGGAATTTGTGAAAATGTGTAGCTACCATTTACACCCTCTTAGTGGTCTAATTAAAAGCAATCCTGAGAATAGTTTCTGGGCAGTGATCTCAAAATTTCATAGAAGTAAAATTAATTCAAGATTTCGGAAGACCTAAGAGAAAAGACGAAATTCGGTTATAGTATATGCATGTATTATTTTCATTCATATTTTTTTTTGCCCACCCCCATCTATTAATGCATAGCTACATTTACGTTTCTTAGTTTTAGGTATTCTTCATTAGCTGTTCTCGAAATCAGAAGTTTTAATTGTCAACATTCCTGCCGTATTCATTCCAAAATCCTTGAACAGTTCTTGAGATATAAGCCTTTCTCCTTGTTATATAAAATTTAAATTTTTGTAAAGAAAGAAAGAAAGTACTAGTTCTTTTCAAGCTGTGTCACGTGTCGAAACGAACTACAGTTCACCACAAGTGTGAGTTAGTTCACTCACTTACTTCAATGAACTGCTCTTTTGGAACAGTTCACTCATGAACGATCCATTTCTACTAGTGCTATTTTATGCCCTATACAAGCTATGTCCGAATTTAAATAAATACAAGAATACATATAAGTTAGGAAAACACTCTCCTGAAGCAACAATAAAAATGTTCTTGGAAAATAAGTGGATTTGTATGACAAGTTTGAACTAAAAATAGAATAAGTTAAATTTGATTAATTTGGCAAAGTTCCTAGCCAATATGTTAATACGTAATAAAAAAATAAATACATTGATTGACAAGTTTATACCGTCTAGTTTTGTGAACTTTGTTCGTTTATTATTTCATCAAAAATATATCGAGTTTGACATAAGAAACAATTTGACGATCAAAGAAATTACGCGTAATAACTAGTAATTTACGATAAGTAAGCTGGGACATTGCTGCGTCTTTAACTTGTGGATAGAAGTAAACTGCAAAATTCCATTATTTATTATTTTATAGCTAAGGAATCATTTATTGAACCATGAAATCTAAAATCACATTTAGGTCACTATCACTCTGTTAATTATTTTTTGTAAAACCAAATTCTTGCTACCATTAATAATTTAACGTACCTACTTCGGTTTCCTACTAACGAGATAGTAGTGGGTACCTATCCGGAAACTCCCAGTTAAATAAAACATATGGCTTAACTTGTGAATGGATTTATTAAGGATAGCGACTAAGACCTTTCAAAGGGCATTTCTTTTTAACGCCACTAAGCACTAAACTTTATTACAACATCGTAAAGGTGTTTAAAACATTTGGCCAGCATACCGGATGCATTTCATTTTATTCTGGGTTTTATCCGGTATTTGGAAGAAATATGGCGCTAGTAAGCGCCCAAGATCCGTCTTTTGTTGTCTACTAAGGACAAACATATCATACAACATATAAGAAAAACATATGTTTGGTTTTTCCGACCTATAGGTACTCTTAAATTTCCATATTGAAAATATTTTCTCACCGATTTGATAATGTATTTACCTTTTCAAATATGATGAATAGTATTTTAAGTTGGTGATACGTTCAAGAAGATACAATTGTCAGTTGACAAAGTAGTGAAATAAATCATTCTGTCACATGAAGATTGCCGATTGTAGCAAATCTGATATTGTCAAGAATATAAACGGACAGGTAGAGCGCTGTAATTAAATTGAAAGTTTTTACGGATTATTAACTTTACCGCGTGATATTATTAGATTGGTCATTGTATTGAAACAGTGCAAAAAAATTATTTGCTGCGAAATTTATAGTCACTTGTTTCTATGGCGGGAACTTTATTAATTAGAATAAATGTAAATTTTAATTATGGCTGTTGAAGCAACTTAGGGACACTCTTTACTATATGTTGGGGAAAAATTGTGGAGTGTGAAGTGTTTATTATAATGGAAATAACTGTTAAAAACTTCTTACAACCAGGTCAAAAAGACACAAATTTTGATACTTGCGAATAGTTTGGTTCGTCTACGTCTAATTACAACAGTTTTTGATGTCAGGTATAAGAGATTCTTGACCCAATTATATTTTGGTTTGTGTCTTGGCTTAAATTGACTTGTGTTAAAACAGCTGACGAAGTCAACGAGAGAGTGAACATATTTTATTGGATAAAAAAGGAATAATTTTAATCTTTTCTACTGCAATTATGTTGAAATTATATTTTTGATTTCTATGCAAACTAAGGATGAAATATGCCAAAATGCAGCTAAAATTTGCATTACTACATTTACACCTTTTGACGTTTTAGTCATGTAGTAAAAAGCTGACTATTTCGGCGGGTTAGGTTAGCTTTTTCGATTATTGCAATACATGGCATTAACATAGACGTAGATAGGCGGAAAAAACTACAAGACATCGGAGCAATTTTGGAGTGTGGAGTGGACTAAAGTTGTCAAAATGCAATTTAAAGGAAAAATTTTGAACGTTTCAATTTAATGTTTTTTATTGTTAGAAGGAATAGAAGGACGAGTGCACAAATCTCAGAACTGAAACCATCGTATGACAAGGTGAAAAACTTTCGATGAAAAATTCGTTTAAAACCTTGTTAGAATTGATCCGTGGTGGTGAACTGTGAATTTTTTTTAGATAGGTTAAGTTTTAATTTTATGATCCGCCTTGTCCGAAAACTTTTTACATTCATACATATATGTTTGTGGATAGAGTGGAATCCCATTTAATCGCTTTGTGCCTCTATAAATTGGCTAATCAAAAAAGTCTGAACATCGATTATTCTTTCACTATCTATGCCATTAAAACTTATTTTGGAACCTATCGAATTGAAGCAAGAATCTGAATAGGTAGCACCCACCTTTAAGGTAGGAGGACGAGCTTGAGCAAACAATCTACCTCCGGAAAGAAAAACAATATCACAGAAGTTGAAGAAAAGAGTCATGATAAAAAAGGCGGATAAGTGAGGCGAAATCTTTAACTACTAAAATAATTAGAGCACTGTAATTGAAAAGACTGTCTGAGACGATCGAATTATAAAAGAAACTGTGGTTAGTTTGCTTGTTAAGTTTTTTTTTATTGAGGGTTAAGCATTATTTTCCGTAAAAGTTGTTTAGCTAGTAAAAATTGAAGGAAATGGTGTTCTAAATAAACGAATTTCCAATTTAATGAGAAATTTGAAGATCATCATCAATTACAAGTATTGCAATTAAATATACTATATAAATGAAACTGAAGTGGTCACAGACTTAGAACTCTGCGGGCATGTATCACAAATGTCTACCTAACCATAATACAATAGTGTGCATTCAAATCTAGACATTTATAATTCTCCTAACTCTTCGAAATGGATATACTATAGGAATCTTTCTTAAACATGAATTAGAAACGATTCGCTTAACGTTCACCAAAGTGAATATGCCCGGCTTATGCTCCTATTCATTCGCTTTTGAGAAAATTACCTGAATTCTTTTTTGAATGTTATTATTATTGTTATTAATTAATATGTAAGTTTAGTAGAGCCTAAGAGGTATTTTGTTCCTGGCTCTTCACTACTCCCTAGGCCATATCTATTCCCTTGAGAAAGGATATAATTTTTAACATAATAAGCATTTTTAAAAGGCTGCAATGAGTCTGAAGTGAATTCGCTTTCGAAGAGTTTTCTCGCTTTTATGATTTACTATTAAATCATTTTCGAATGAAAGTGCTTGGTTTTTAAATTTTTGGAATAAATATGCGTGTGAGTGATACAAACACAATTTCTTTCGTTTAGTAAAAAAGTATGAAACGGACAATTGAGATGAATTTTCAGATTTGAAGATTGTGACCGAGAAACTTCAAATGTTTGTTATGTTTTTTAATTCTGTAGATATAAATTGGGGAAAAATTATTGTTAAGCACTTATAGTAGAAAAATGGTCTTTCCAAAAATGAAGTCTAAACAGGACATTCACTATGTCCTTTTCGTAGAAAAGTAGACTTGAACCACATTTTTTTTAATTTTCTGATTAAAATTAATGTTTGATGTTTGTGTTCATAAACTAAAAGGAAATCAATGTATTAAATTGCTCCAGTCTCACCTATACGTATGAAACTTCAACTCTACCATAAAAATTTGTTTTTTTTATGACATTTTTTAAAAACAATCAAATCTCTGAAAGTTTCAAGAAAATTTTGCCGTTTTTGATGCATTAATTTTTTTTTTTCAAATTATTTTTAAATTCAACGTCTGCGTTTACACTGTGTCTACACTGACAATTTATCAGCCAAAGGCTATGGCAACGGCGTTATTGCCATACACAAATTGACTGTGAAGACGTACCAAACGCATATGGCAATATTGCAATATTGCCATGGACCGAATAGTTTGACAGAAGTTAGCGTCGGTTGTCAACAGGTAGACTTAGGTTTTTTTTTTTTGGTTTGATCGCAAAATGAGTGAAAATAAGTGGAGAAAAAACTATTGAATTAATCAACAGTTTTCGAAGTTATGATTGCTTGACACTTCAAATTCTCTCGCTCAAATAAAAATTGCCTGGCAATCAAATGCCCACTCATTGCGATTTGATATTTAACTCCATGGCAACATTGCCATTGTTATTGCCAGATATATATTGCCAGTTTAGACGCAGGGTTACTTTTATCAAATGAACTGTGTTCAACGTGAAAAGACTTCCAAGAGTTCGGTCAAAATTGTACCTGATTATCGATTTTTTTCAATTACATCACCTCATGAAACTCTTATCACTTGCTGCAAGAGGCGTGTAAAATCTCTCTATATTTCCGGTCATATAACATTGAAATGGCTTCTATCCCACCTCCTTCTGTTCAACGATAAATCCGAAATACTCAATACGAAAATTACACGAGTTAATTTGATGAAATCCCCTCAAAACTGCTAAGATCATGTGTACCTACTTAATAATCACTAGCATTAATTTGCTATTCTTGTAAAGTCAAATTTATTGCTTTTTCAATTTTGAATCTTCTTTGGTATGAGCTTCGCCATTGGTCTTTTGAGACTAATCTGTGAAATCGGGAATTATAAGTTTATCTAAAAGAGGCTGGCATTCGCTAATTTCCGTTTCGACTATAATAACTTGAGCACCTCTTTCACGTTTCTTTCGTCTAATTTGCTGCAGCCTCGATCATTCGATCATGCCAAGATTTTACTTATAATGGAAAAAAGACGATGACACGGCACAATAAGTCGCTATATTAAATAATACCAACCCACGTTAGGCTTTGGTCGTAAAGTCAGGAAATTTAAGGAAAAACTTTGCAATTCGATTTTAATCCAAAGTCTTGAGAAGCAATAGGTAGTGTTTTTTTTATTACGAATTCGGATATTGAAATCTCTGTGGGAATCATCTTACCGTGGTTGGATTTTTCTTCCTACCTGACACGATATTTGTTACCGATGTGCTCCAATGAATTCCCCTTACAGCACACTACACGAAAGAAGAATTATCACTTAGTTACGCCGGGATTGTCCAGTGTCAAAGACTTTTCAAGAATACCTGACACAAGATATTGCGTATTGCTGCTGCAAAGATTTCATAAGAAATGATCACGGTCTCAGATGTTCGCAATGACTTAGTTTTTTGTGTTTTCTTACCGTCACCTACCTATAGGCAAGGTAGAAGTCCACTAACCTGATTCATGTCACATGGACACAGGTCGTTAACAAGTAAATCCAAGAAGAAAAAAAGTTTTTCAACCAAAAAATGCAGACAATACTTACCTACGCCAGGTGAGCATAGCGTGGAATCAGCTGTTTTTTGTATTAATTTTTTCTTCAGACAATGTCCTTTTCACGTGCTTCTCTTTTGAACGGGAAGCCTGTAAAATAAAACGTATACTATTCTTAAAATGTCTATAGAAACCATACAACATTCGGGTTTGACTTGAGTCAAAGGAAACTTGTAGGTGATCAACCTTAACATTTTTTTCTTAATGAAAGTTTGGTTCAGCACTAAAAAAACTAGTGATACTTATTTCAAAGTTTTAATTTTGACTGATACATTTTATTTTTTAATATCTGAATATCTAAAAAATTCAGTGAGGATTGAAGCTTAGACAACACAATTGTATAATACACAGATATGTCCGAAACGTCATACAAAATAAATATAACAGTATTCACCGGAAAACATTGTATTTTCACAGATATGTAGTTTAATTTATGACGTTGGCACTTAATACTTAAGACCAGCGGTAATTAAAAATATAAAAATCAAAGTAAGGTTGCAGCTACATTGATTAAAAAGCAATTCGTAGCGGTTCTTAGACCAAACATAAGGTGCTGCCCGCGTCTCGCGCAATAGTGCACAATCGCGTCGCGTGTGTCATATCTTGAGCGCGTTGAATCGCTTGCTGCAACTGTCAAATAAAAACTATCGTCGCAAGTATCAAAATATAGTTTGTTCGCAACTGTACCTATTATCTTTGTTTTTTTTTAAGTTTAATTCAAAAATTGAAAAATACTGCAATACCCAAATTTCAAAATTCATTCTACCTAAATTAGCAAATAAAATATCAACAGAAAATCTATCCAAATTTAAAAAGGGCTCAGAATACCGAAAATAAGGAAGTTCGACTTTTTTTGTAATATAATGGCAGTTTTATAAATGCTAAGTTTTTATGACGTCGGTACGACGTTTTAGTTATAGAGCTGTAACTAAATTATGACTTTCTGGGTTTTGATTAACCTCTTAATAATCAAAAGAACGGCGACTAAAAACAGCTTTTTAGTTATTTCCATGAAATCCCGTAATCAGCATCCCCTCGAATTGTCTTACTAAGATGCGAATGATGGGTGTAAAAAAGTGTCAAAATTTGCAAAAAAAAATATGTTTGTAAAGATATTTAGACGTCTTTTTGGGCTATATAAAAATTAGAAGTTATTGCAATGACTTTTCGGTTAAAAATGTAACTAAATAGTTATTTGTACGACTTCTTGGTTCAGTTGCTTTCGAATTCTAATTAAATGACTGAATGGACATAAACTAAGGTAAGGATACTGTGAATAAACAGTAGAATCGACGACTGTTTTGATAAATCGGAGAGTGGTCGGTTTAGGGTCGCTTCATTGTTATACCGACGTCGAGACGGCCTTAAAAACGCCAAATTAGTCGGCAAGACATCGCTTAGACGTTGACGCGATAAAGCATCCGATTGTTACTTTCCCAAGTGTTCGGCATATGGTTGAGATCACCAAAATAAATTTTCGATCGTTGGTGAGTCGAGTTGAGGGATGACGAGAAGACTGCATTCCCTACACTCTCGTACCTGCGTGCGCTATTGGTTTCGGCGAGAGTATTTACTATGTGGTTTAAAAGAAGTCCGTTTAATTGAATCAGGAGAAGACCGGATCTTAAATAATGATTGGTCCTGAACAGTGCTTCTGGCACTTAGAGCGACCATTATGATACTCATAAAAAAAATGTATTTCTGCAGGTGATTGGCAAATTTGAACGTAAAGTAAGTAAGGCCCCTGAAATGTGGTGCTTAATATTCGAAGATCTGCTATAGCATTATGCTCCAGCCAGGATCACATAAGCTATGAAGGACAAATACTTTTATTTCCTGTTTATCCACAGAATAACCTTCTAGAATCATCGCGTTAATCCCAAGTCAATGGTTCAACCAATCTACAATAACTGGCTATCAGGTGCGGGATCACTTTCTCCTATGATTAAGATTATTTTTATTTCCAAAGATGACTCATACGTCTAGGGAGAATTTTTTTATGGCAACAATGGAATTCTCCGAATAATTTTATGTAATGCGATTTCTTAAATTCGATGAAATAAATTAAAACTCCTTGATAATGTACTCCTTATCGTTATCGATATATTATATCGCAAATGTCTTGCAAAATTGAAATATGATTAAGGCCAAAAACCCCCGCCAACAGAGCCAAAACTTCTAGCAATATTTTGTAAATACCATTTGATTGATAGTAAATCAAGATTAGCAAAATGTGAATAACTCAACTATTTTTATAGACTATAGATAAAATCTGTAGATATTTTAATCCAAGTTCTAAAGTCTTATTACGCATAACAAATTGAAAAATAGATTCAATAGATTGAAGACTAGAGAAAAATATGCTTAACTATTTCTACATGGTCCAAAAATTTAAAAAGTTTAGTTAAGCACTACATTACACTGTATGCGACTATGTAAAATATTTGACTGTTCTGGCAGGAAAATGCAGTCAAATAGTGTAATCGTCAAATAGGTTAATCGTCAAATTTTTTTTCGAACCATATTTTCTTTTACTCTTTTTGACAGATTAAATTTGACTGAATTTTCGCGTCAAATTTGACAGCATGGCATTCAATGTAATACAAGCTCTAGAGGGGAAGAATACATATATTTTTTCAAACAGACTTTCAATTTCAAATAAACAAAGACTTCGATGAAATTAATAAAATAACAAACCGTTTTAATATAATCGCGTTCAACTATTGTTACATTGGGCAAATTTTCGCGCTTCCATTTACTACATGGTCGCTATTATCATCGAAAATCACTTTGTCGCTTTCCAGTCAAACAGATCGTTGTCTCGCTTTTTCAGTAAAAAACTGATCTTGGTGTAAAATCCTGCTACTCCTGTATTCTCTTCCATCCTTCATAAATAAGTTTTGAATTTAAGAGTGCAGAATAGAAATAATTGACAATTTCTATGCCTAAATTTTCTTCGACTCGTATGACATGCTGTGATCGTAATTAATGTTATTCTAATAGGAATATGAATGTGAATGTGATGATCGATTGATACGTTTTTTTTTTTTTCTTATTTTTAACGCAATAGAGTATCAGCGCATGCCTAGGCAGAGGTGATGATCTTCTTGATTTAGAATACGATTGTGTGGATTATCCGGCAGCATGAATCACTGCACGCGAGTCATACGTTAAATATGTGTGGATACCTTTGGTTACACTGAACTTGCTTTAATCCGAACGCAGTGGCTACTGTTGATCTTAAGTTTATCTGAAGACATCGATGATGGTATGACTTGAAGATGATCATCAAGGGTCCATTCAAGAGCAACAGAAATAATTGTGTGATTAACAATGAAAATAGTTAGATATACCGTTGGATGATTCAGAGCGATCTTCAAAGAACGCATATTCTCAATAAACAGATTATTGTGCAACTGTGGCTAAGACGAATCAAGCTTAGCGTTTGTGATTTCCTTCATTGCGATAATAGTCTTAATCTATAAGTGCGATCACGTGGATAAGAAGTGTGGATGAGCACGTGTATGGTTTGTGGAGTTAGGGCTTAAGATATCGTAAATTATCGATATTTGTGATAGAGGTAATCCAGAAGTTCACTGATCTTCAAGAGTAACATATAATTTGGATTAGAATATCATTAGCTGTTTTTATTTGTGACCCATCAACCTGATTGATTTTGAAGTGAAAAATGATCATCGGCACCTTTTTTTTTGGACAATTGTTCCTCCTGCTGACAAATATACCATAAAACTGTCCAATTAAATGTAAGAAATTTTTGCATGTCGGACGAATGTAGCAGGACGCCAGGTGGTAGGTTATCTGGGTATAGGTTTCTCCGTGATCGTTTATGAGGGTCGCATCAGGTCTCGTCTCAGTCATATTATGCGTTTGCTTTCACCCTGAACACTATCGCATCCATCGTTCCCAATTCAACATGCTGTGGGTAGAGTAACATTTCATGGATTTTTACTTATTACCTGACTTAAGAAAAAACCATAATCGATTCTCTTGAGGTGTGTTCTCTCAAGGGTAGAAGAGCTAGCGTACAAGCTAGCTCTCTACACTACCCTTGCTTCTGGGCAGGCGTTATCAGCTAGCTCTTATTCCATCGAGGCTCGGAAAACCCGTACATATTTGTATTGGACTTACATCTGCCGCGCGTGTGTTAACATTTGCTGTTCGATTGGTCAAAGACGCGTGCGGCTGCTGCTGTTTTCAACCTTTTTCTGGTTTGAATTTTTTTTTCAAAAGAAGCTATCTTCAACTCGTATGTTTGTAATACGCTCATTTGCAGCTGTCACTATTAATACTCGGTTTTTTCTGCATAATATTCATATTATGTGTACGAAAGGCTACGCTGATAAGAAATCGTCATCTGATCGAATGGGGCTATACGCACGGTACGATCACGATCAGTGCAATGTTTTTATAGGTGCGATTGATCTTTTAATATGCTATTTACATTTCTTGTTGATCGATTTTTGACTTCGTATCGTAAATTTTGTTTAAGCGTAGATTAAGGCGATTGTACTGATGGAGGTGGGTGTGGAAATCATATTTTTAGCATATGTCCTATGTCTAGACTAGGTGCTTCATCGGCATACTTTTTAGTTCTAATAATGCCTTAGATTGCTATATGGCCATCTATAAAAAAAAATACTATTTCTTGTAAAATTTGAAGGAACCGTTGCCTGAAAGCACTCTTCATTTACACAAAAGGAACTCCATTCAAATTGGCTTATCTCTCGAAGGGTTAATGCTAGAAAGTTTATTATTTTGTTTAATGTACACTAAGAAGGAATTTTCGTTTAGTGTGATTCAAGGTGATCTTCGACATTCGCTTAAGGTTATGTATTACAAGGTTTTTCTATCATTTTCATATGTGCTTAACCTTGCGTTCAGCTTGCGCAAAAAAAGTGCAAATAGGATTTTTAAGATTGCTACATTAGTTTTTTTTTTATTGACGTTTTTCGACGTTTTTCTTTTTAAATAATGCAATTTTTTTTGCTTCGGCTCACCAAAATTTCAAAAAAAATCGCTACGCTACATTCTAGCTACACTACCCACGAACAAGCCCATTTTTTCTTTTTTCTTTTCTGATGCATATGAACAGAGCAATCGATGACGGCACATCCCCCCCTTTCGTGCGGAGGGCCTCCGGGGAAATATATACAGCGCCGCCATTTTTTAATATTTTCGAATAAAAAAAATGTCAGAGATTCCTTAAAGTATCGTCTAAATTGTGTAAAAAAAATTAAACAAAAATCATTTAAACTTCTGAGTTTATGAATTTAGAAAAAAAAAACCCATTTTCCAAGCAGCCAAGGTGGCCAGACCCCTTAACATAATCCAAAATCGAAATTTTTTTTAAATTTTCGTAGATAAACATGTGTAGAATATGGTACCCAAGCGGGTTTTCCATAAAGTAAGTTAGGACATTTTACAGAATTTTTGTATGGCAACTACATGAAAGACTTATGGGATATTTTTCATATTAATAGTTTCAGCTGCGACAATTATAAAATTAATGTGTATAAAATTTCAAAGTCGTAACTTAAAGTGTTCTAAAGTTATCGTTCAATATTGGTGAACATGTTAATTAAGGACTTTTGTATGACAGCTACCCGAAGGAGTCAACGGATGGCGCTAATTAATGAACTCCGTTTTGGTTTTGGTATAAAACTAATTCCTGAAAAATTTTAAATTCCTGCTTTAACCCGTTCTGGAGTTATAGTGGATTCAGGAACAAGCATACATTTTTGAAGGACTTTTCTAGGCTGCTACACGAAGGACTCATTCGATTTGCTTTATATTTGGAACTTTCGATTCAAACATTGTAAACCTTAAGTATACAAAATTTCAAGTTCCTAACTTGAAGCAATCGAGCAATAATTGTAAAAACGTGTTTTAAGGACTCTTGTATGGGAGGTACCCGAAGGAGTGAAAGGATATCGCCCATTAACGAACTTAGCCTTACTTTTTCCATTTTACAAGTTGTGACAAAATTTCAACTTCCTAGGTCAACGCGTTCTTGAGTTATCGTGCTAACGGACGGACGGACGGACGGACAGCAAACGGATTTGGGGGTTTTGGCCAAAAATAAACACAAAATATTATAAAACTTTTTTTCGTCCGAGGCTCGGTTCTATGCGTTACAAACTTTTCGGGGTGGATTAAACTTATAATACTCTATATGTTCATCTAGAGTATAAAAACTCTGAAAAATCGAAACTAAAACTTCGTATGCCCGCCGTTTTTAGCTTGCTTGGTTTTATTGATCTTATAGGTATACCCCCCTATTCAGGATCAGAGTCTCAATTAATTCAAAATTCATACAAAATTGAGACTCTCGGCCTACTTTGTGACTTGTGACTCGGTCCTGAATAGCGGGTATAAACTCCAACTACAGAAATATATTTTTGAAAAAATTTTGAATTCGGATAAAATTTACGACTTGTACAGGTTACGCCAAGTGAACATATTTTTTAAAAGTGATGACGGCGCTCGCCATATAACTGGCCACCAAATTGATTGTACTTAAATACTTATTAAATATCTTGCGGAAAATTCCCAGCATTCTACTTACATCTTCTAAAGAAAAAAAAATCATGTAAATTGCCCTATTTTTTGGTCAGCTAGAGGCAAATACCCCTTAAGTCTGATTAGATATTTAATAAGTTTTCCACGGGCCTTTTACATTATTACCTCACAACTTAAGATTTTTTTTTAAGTGATATTCAACCCAAAGGTTGTACACGAATTCCGAATTATCTCTTATGGAGCCCGTACACGAACAATTTTTCCAGTAATGTATTGCCCGGCGACTGTTGCCAAAACTAGTTGAGCAATTAATGCAGCAATGCCGGGCAACATCGTGCTAGTTGCGACAATATTGCAGCAATTTGGCAATGCTTTCACATATTGCTGCAATTCCTCGCCCTAGAGTTGCTGTATTTCCACTAATTTGGAAAATTCCGAGCAATTGTTCTCGTTCGATGATTCAGTTGTCAAGTTGTTTTTTAAGTTTTGGTTTTATTTGTCAAGTTTCGTGTGATAACGGACTAGAATTCAAATATTTCAAGTTTTAGATTTATTTTTCAAACTTTCTTTCGTGTTGTTCATATACAAAGTTGTCCGTGTATGGTGTCATTGCTAAATTGCTGAGTATTGCTCCGTATCGCTAGTCACTGCTGAGCAACGAATTGAGCAACGAATTGAGCAACAATTGCTCCATATTGTCAATTGCCGATGTTGCTAAAAGTTGCTGTATGTTTTCGTGATGTCAAAATTGTCTGGAATTGCTGCAAATTGAGCAATTTTAAGCGCTCGTGTAAAAGCATCATTAGGTCTGATAAAATATTGAATGGGGTTTTAATCTGCTAAAAATGGACTTCAAATTTTTTTCATATTCACCTCCCAAAGAAGTGTTAAAAGGTTACATATGTTTTCATGAAGATATAACTGAATTCGGGATGTCTAAACAGACTTTTTCATGTGCTTATAATCTGCTAAAAATCGATTTCGGTATTTTTCGATGTATTTACTTCTATGATTAGTTTATTTATAATATTTCAATAATGTTTCAATAAGCACTGACGATTGAAAGTTGTTTTTACAAGAAACTTCTCTGCAGCAAGTCCTTTAGACTCTGGTATACTTTTGACAATCGTCTTTAACATTATGAATGAAATAGGTTTGATTGGATTTTGTCGAAGAAAATATTTTAAAAAGGCTAATAGTGATTATTGTTAAATGGAATAAATCTTGTTCTAAAATACAAATATCAAATGTATACCTTGTCACTGGGAGCTAAGTCCTACTGAAAGAAGATTCATCGTGAATTTTTAACATTGTGTTTTTTTGAACAGAGTCCAACCGCACTGGGTTTGACTGGTCTAGGCACATTTCGTGGACCCCCAACAATGACTTTTTGAACTCCAAGAAGTCCGTGTCTAGATATCTTCGTTGCAGCCTACTTAGTGCTTACTCATCTCTTCAAGTATTTGCTTATGTTACGTGCCCTATTTAAATGCAGTGTTGACAATAAATTAAGTTATTAAATTCGCTTTCCAGCCGGTTGCTATTCTAGGAACTATTTTCCCATCTCCAAATCGCCCCCATTTCTCCTTGTCATTTTGGTGATTCGATGGAAGCTATACTGTATACAAAAATAATGAATTGCCATTCTTTATGACGTTTCCTACTAATAATTTCCATAAGATACTCTCCTGGCGTGGTGCATCTTGCGGGAGGCTCTGTCTGGCTGTGTATCATTTCGAGTTCCAAGAGATCTACCAAAATATGGTTCGGTCGTTCTAAATAAAAATTCCGACCATCCGGGGGTAGTTCTGCACCTCTAAAAATAAAACCCAAGATGGAATATGTTGAGGAAAATAAATTAAAGGGAGAAAACGCAACAACAACAACGAGATGCGGTTTGAAAGAAAGAAGGTAAAAAACAGCACCTTGATGGCAATAATAAAATTGCAAGAACAGCTGTTTCTCATCAGCAGTCCCCTTATTTGTGTATTTTTGCACATTGTCCAGGACGTGTAATCGAAAATTGCAATGTGTGCATCCCCGACTACGCATACGTCTAAGATCGTGCATCAATAGCAAAAAAAACCAACTAATGAAAACTTACCTTGGATTAAGGTATAGGTACCGTATATATTTAAAGGTAAATCGGGTTCCGTTAACCTCCTCAAAATGTCATATGTGTGAACTATATGAACTTAGGAGTGCGGAGCGAAGCATCTCGTTCCACAGCATATCGGTTTTCGCTGCATAGCCACGATCAACCTCTATTGCTTCTTATACCTTGTGCAGCACAGGTAAGAAAAGTACCAAAGCAGATCGCGCTCAGGTAAGTCGAAGATCGAAGACGAATTAAAACACCGTCGCGTGTATTGTGTAGGGGGTTCAGTTATGGTTACACTCGCGCATCGAAAATGTTTTGTTCGTCGCATACAGACGTAGTGCGCTGTACTCGCTTGGCTGGCCCAGGGAACTTCTTCGAAGCCATCGTCGAGGAACAGAGGAGGCGCTGCCTTGATAGCGCAATCAGTTCGCTTGCAAACGTTGTGAAGTAAACAGTTTTCTCGGTTGTCGAGTTGTTGTGTTGTTCCGCTTCGCGCAGCAAAATATTCGGGTATGGCATAGATGCCTTCGGATTCTACTAGGGTGTATTAAGGGTTAAAAATTTGGGTGGGACATAATTTACATTCAATTCGCGGTTTTGTGCTCCTATTGGTTTTATCGAAAATTTTGGTGCGAATTTAAGTGAATAATTTTTTTTTTTTTAAATTTAATAAAAAGTTTAGTTAAGTGTCTTTATCTTACAAGATAATTTAAAAAAAAAATAAATACTAGTTTCCATACGTTAGTCAAGCAAATTTACCTTGAAAGGATTATTTGTCAAAACAACACAACACACAAAATATCTAGGACACAACAAAAACATCTTTACATGGGTTTATCTGATATTCAAGCCGGTACTGACGCGTGCCACTGCAAAGCCGAAGTTTTACCGCTGAAACGAAAAATGCATATTTTGAAGAAAATCAAAAAACGATTTGGACTAGGTTAGTATCATTAAATTCGTAAGCCTTGATTTTATCGTTTTTTATCCAGAGTTTTACCTTGTTCTCAAGACTCGCCTTAATCACTCTTTTTTGACACACTATCAACAAATGCATGGGAACTCTAGATTTCCGGTTTCCTTAAGTTCAGATTGTTTATTAAGATAAAACCAGATTTTATGTATATGTATGATGACAGCATCTTATATCTCAAGTTTTTTTTCATATACAAATTGTAATATAAGAAAGAGACTATGAGTGGCTGGAAATTGATAGAATGTTTGTTGCTTTAACCTTGATATCAAATGCTGTAAATCTACGAGTAACTAAATTCGCGATTTATCTTAACAGCATACATTTCTGTATCTTTATTCAATTAAGACGAACAAACACTCAATTAGAAATATTCATTCCGGTCAAATAACGAACAAAGGCTGCGTAAAGTTTTGCTGGAAGCGTTGACAATGAATCAATTTAGCGGAACAAATTGCATTATTGCAAAAGTTATAGACCTTAAAGACTTTACACGACACTTTCCTGAGTATCTTCATTGTTGGCGAATATCCGATTAGACTAGATATTTAACTGTATTTTCTTTCGTCAAATATTTGACAAAAAAAAAATTTGACAAACGTCCATAGAAAAATGTGTCATATAAAAAGCTTCATTCCTCTTTATTGAACTTGATGAAGTACCAATTCATTCCTTTTTTCTAAGATGTTAAACAACTGCGCAACCATAAATATTTTTGTGTAATCCTTTATTTTATGTATAGAAACGTAAATGAAGTTTGCATATATCTTCTAATGAGACTTTTGTCAATTTCCGATTCTATATTACATTCAAAGCGTGACAGTTTTATTATCGTTTCAAACCATCGTTTACCCAAGTCTCGTCAACTGGCAAACATTTGCCAGCCAATTTTTTAAAAATATGTATGACAGTTGTCATCTGGATCTTATAATTATCTGTGGTAAAATTTTTGGTGTTGGGTAAAATTGAGCAAAGATTTGACGATTAAACTATTTGAGCACCTATTCTACTAAGAATAGTGCATAGTTTCCTTCTTTTCAAGTTCGGATTGAATGTGAGGACCTAACAAAAAAAACATCCTCACTCACGAACGAAAGAACTAGTTCTTTTCAAGCTGTGTCACGTAGCGAAACGATCTACAGTTCACCAAAAGGAGTAAGTTAGTTCACTCACTCACTTCAATGAACTGCTCTTTTGGAACAGTTCACTCATGAACGACCCATCTCTACCTTGGATTATCATTTTTTTGTGAGGAGTTTCGAAATGAATTTTATTTTTCTGTATGACCATTTTTGAAAGACAAAATACTGTAGGTACAGGTTAATTTCTTAAGCTGTGCAAAGTGTTAAAATATTTTTAAGTTCAAAATGTTCGTTGTTCAATGTTAATCTTTCCAATGGAGTAACGATATAATTAACACTTTGAGTGCCACACTTTTTGTGAAAAAATGTTGACAATGCTATTTAAAGGGTCAAAATTTCTGTGCCGGTCACTGGTGACCCCCATGGCATTCAACGTGTTAAAATAGCTACATATCTGTGTCGCCAGAGTGTTGAATTTCAGAAAAATTTGCGTCATTGTTTTTTCGCAGAGAAGAGCGATATTAAGAAATATTTTTACTCACTGCATCACAGCTCATAGCTCATGTCCGCATACAGCATGAGTATGTTGATATAATTTTCCAGTTTGTTGTGCTGAAACCCTGTACTGTCTCCAGTTCTTCGGGATGAGAAAAGTATGCCCCTTACACGGGATAAATTTAGCCATAAGAAAATCTTTAACAATGAACTTTGAGTTATTAAATCAAACAAATTGGATGTAAATCATTGGATCACAAAGAAACGCAAAAAATCATCTTAACTTGAAAACAGAGTAAACAACTGCACAAAGATTTCACCTGTAGATAATTAATACGATGCATCATATAGATTTAAATACGTCCCGTGCTAATCTCTCAATTAATTTGATTCTATCAAATGATTGGAGTATGTTGTATCTGTTTTTAGTACAATTATAAATTTTGTTTGTTTATATTAACTTTAACACTTATTTGTAGTCAAAAGTCGCAATTTTCCGTTGTGGACAACAGAAACAGAGAGCTCTTTGGAAAAGAAAATTTAGTCAAGTTTCGAAAGTGGAACGTTTCAATACAAGCCTATTGAAAATTGGTGAAAATTTCGCAACGAAAATAATACCAAAATATTGGGCACAGTGGCATACGGTTTCAAAATTTAATTTGATTTTAATTTAATTTAATCCAGGGAACTGCAATCGAAACATTAGTGTCTGGATATCGTTCAGAAATTATCTCGAAATTAAAAAACCTGGCTGCTTATAAAAAGAATTCTGGCTTTCCACAGGGCACTGTCTTTTCGCAATTTGTATTTTCGTTGTCTTCGATATTTGTTGTTTTTAATTATGCCAATTACGTGTCAATTTTCTAAAGTTTATTTTCAAAGGACCACTTTTTCAAGGAATTAATTATCCGATGATTATTGCCGAAACTAGTGGAGCAAAATAGGCAATATCATGCTAGTTGCGGCAATATTTCGGCAATGTGGCAATGTTTTCACAGATTGTCGGTATTTTTCGGCCTATTGCTATATTTCCAATGACGTGGAAAATTCCAGGAAATTGTCCTCGTTCGGTGATTTAATTGACAAGTTTCGTGTCGTAATTGTCTTGGAATTCAAATAGTATTTCCATGTTTTACTTGAAGCTTTTGATTTGTTTGTCAATTTTGCTTTCGTGTTGTTCATACACTGAATTGCTCGTGTAAGTCCTTATTGCTGATTTGCTAGATATTGGATCAATATTGCTAATTACAATTCAGCAACGAGGCGATGAAAAGTTAATCCACATCGCCTGTTGCTATTGTTACTGTGTGTTGCTTTATATTTTCGTGACGTCGAAATTGACGAATATTGCTGCAAATTGAGCAATTTTAATCGCTCGTGTAAGAGCACCTTTAGAATAAGTATTTAAATAGGCATTGTGATCGCACTCGAGTGCTTATACTATAATTATTTATAAAAAAAACTGTACGTTTACGTTCGTTCTTCGCGCCGTTATCCTAAAGTAAGAAATAGCGTCTTATTTCCTCCAATTTCATCGAAATAGCGCGCTAATTACGATTGACCGACATAGTCTAAATTATAAAAAAATTAAATTTATTGTTAATGTTATCTGAAATAGGAAATTTTCTCTCCATGCCGCAATTACCTTTTTTGAACCATTGCACTTATTCTTGTAATAAAGCATAAAAATGTCGGAAGTTTATTTTCATTTCGTACGGAAATAACGATATATACATATAAAAGTTGTTGAATGATAGAGAGAAAGGGGTCATAAACCTAAAAAGAAAATAATTGCCGTTTATAACAATTGTGGGAATTTTTTAAATTCGTTTATTTAAAAATATTTCATTGTTAAAGAAATTATGTACTTTTTATTCAGCTATTGCGAAATTATAGTGGTGACTCTAGTCTTTAGACTTATTTTCAGTGAAATTATTCCTCTTAAGATATGACTGCATGTTGCAAATGATTACAGTTCGAAGATAGTCATATCATGAAGTTAGTAATGTACTAAATAGAGTGGAATTTTGAATCGCAAATACTTGAGAAACAGAAAGAAATCTTTGTGAGTTGCAAGTGGATGATGATTAATTGTTGCGTTTTAGTAAAATTATGAAATATGAAACAAATACATAATAAAATATTACTCTATTATGGAATCATTTCATTTGGAGCTACTTAATTGTGATTTGTGAATAATTCAATTTTGTTAAACTAACTAATGCAGCGTGGCACGCTTGCTGCTAGAGATTGGCAATGCAGTACCTTTCAGTGAAGTACTTCACTCCGAGTTAGGCTTGTGTAGTTCGTGAACGAACTAGTTCGGAAAAGCGTTCCCATAAGTGAAATGAACGAACTAGTTCGCATTAAATACCGGTCCTAGTTCGTTTGTAAGAAGTAGTTCATCATCACATTTGCGTACAGCATGTATCATTTCACTCTCGCGAAGTAAGAACTAAACAAAGGAACTAGTTCAGTTCGCGACGGTAGTGAGGACTTTTTTCTTTTTAGGTCATCACATTCACTCTCGCGAATTGCGAATTTAAAAACAGGAACTAGTTTCTTCGCGAGGGAAGTGAGGACCTTTTGCTTTTAGGTCATCACATTCACTCTCGCGGACTGCGGACTTAAAAAAAGAAATTACTTCGTTTGCGAGGGAAGTGAGAAGCTTTTTTTTAGGTCATCATAAATCCCTACATCATTTATCACTTCTTCCTCGCGAACTGCGAACTAAGAGAACGGACTTGGTTCGCGAGCGTTCGAGAACTAGTTCGTTCACGTTGCGTAGTTCAACTAGAATGCGCAAGCCTACACCGAGTCACTCACTTTAAGGAATAAGCTCAGTGAAGTAGTTCTGGAACTCTAAAGACCCAAACAGAACACGGACTTCGACTGCGCAGTCCCTGTTTTTTTTTAAATACACAGGATTATATGATGATGCCCACAACATCGACTTGCCTTCGACTCCGGTAAGGTTGGGAAATGGTAGGCAAGGTAGGTAAATCGAAGTCGAAGTCCGTGTTCTGTTTAGTACTTTAGTTTCATCGTTCATCGTTCGCCAGTTCGTTCTTTTAGCTCCTTCATAGTTAAACTTGAGGGGAGAAGATGACCAAAAAAAACGTCGGTGGAGTTTTTTGTTACGTGTCCAATGGAACTGCAGTTCACCAAAAGGAGTGAGTTACTTCACTCACTGGCTTCAATGAAATGTTCTTTTAGAGCAATTCAGTCAGGAACGACTCATCTCTTCTTGGAGCGTTCAATGTCAGTCAATTCAATTATTGTACGACAGCATCGTGTTTAATTCAAATATTTTTCAATTTTAATATCATTTGAGACTTGTAGTTTAGTCGATTATAATTGAGCTAACGCAATTGAATGTTTACTGTCAATTTTTTTTTAATAACATTAAATTTTAAACTGTAGACAGCGAGTTTTACTGCTGCAGCATACTAAACTGCATTATTAAAAGGCTTCATTAGATCCTTTTCACGTATGATTAACATCAAAAATCGATTTAACTGCCAATTAAATTCGTTGCCTTTAATCCGACGTTTGTCCTCCTTTATAACCTACACTCAAAACGTCTTAAGAACAATAAAATCGAGTGTTTGTCGAGTAATTAAACATTAAAACTGCCGCCACAAATTACAATTCGAAATGAAACAAGAAGTACACGAACGATTGTTGCTGCATAGCGTTATTATTCTGCGCAAATCAACAAATCATAAGATAAAGAAATATAATAAAAATTAATTATCGTTTTATAATACTCTTCTGAATGGGGAGGGGGAGGGGGAGCTAACTGAGCGAAGACGAGAACCAACAACCCGTTTCGCAATGATCGTGAAGACGCTTTCAGGAAAGATGATGGAAGTTGTGGTGGTTGTGGGGGGCGAATCGGGAAAGAAATGATGACGAAGACGATCCATAGAGCCCGATCGCGCGGTCGGTACATGTGCAGAGTCGAAGACGATCCACCAACATCTTTGATTAAAGATCCGATTGTCTTTAAGCGCGACTCTGAGCTCAACGTCTTCCTGCTTTCGCTTGCTTCCCATATGATAGAGGTACAGGTAACATAACTCCTCGACAGAACTATGTACAGAGCGCGACTTCTACTGTTGTACGTCTCCGTAGCAAGCGTCGTCTTTTTCTTGACTTGATAAGTAACAATTTCCCTTGAGGTTCTCACGGTTTACTTTTACGAAATTTTATACGTAGCCCCGGCACTTGACGTAGTGTACGCCGCGAGTTAGTTGTGTTCCCGTGCACTTTGTATTTTTACCTCGACCAAAAATTATATATTTGTTTTATTTCATCTTTTTTTCTTTTCTTTTTCCACCTTTTCTTGAAGCGACGACTACTCCCGACTACGTAAATATGAATTTAGTTTTTGTATTTTAAGCGCCCAGTTATGATGTAATCGTAATTTGAAGAGTACACAATTGAAGGCTTACCTGGTGGAGTTAATTTTATTTATTATTACTTTTACGCTCTGGGTTAAGCGGTGTACACTCAGGTTTTTCGAAGCGAAAAGTTGGCATTAGTTCATTTGAAATTTGTCTTTTTATGTGCACGGGTTTTTAATGCCAAAGGTTATGGATTTATTTATTTGCACGGCACTTAAAGTGAAAGGGTCTTACATGCTGGCAATTGATAATTGGTGCAAATAGTTTTACTTTTGTTAATTTTTGCCAAATTTTGACTATTGGTGGGTGGCGCTAATGATCTGCTTGTTTTGACTGAAGTCCACTTTGGGAAAGTCAAAAATGGTCAAAATTTGAATAGATTGTTGTTTGGATCCGTCTATTGTCCATGTTTTTGGTATGCGGAGTACCTACCTACTCTGAACATCACATTTAATTCGTCTTATTATATATATTTTCCTATTGTTACTTTCCGTTTTCGATTTGCAATTTCATCAAGGTTACAAAATATGCTCCAAGGTTTCGTTTCTCGTTTTCGATAAAGCTAACGTGGCAGATTTATTCTGATCCGAAATTACACTAAGATCTTACATTTTTTTCCCCGTTTTTATAAAAGCCTAAAAGCCTTTTGTCAACTCTCAGACAAGGGTACATTTGTGGTTCTAGCTTAAATACTTTACCCTGCGTCTACACTGACAATTTATCTGGCAATAATAGTGAGTGGGCATTTCATTGCCAGGCAATTTATATTTGAGCCAGTGAATTCGAAGTGTCATAACTTCGTAAACTATTGATTAATTCAATAGATTTTTCTTTAGTTCAATTACATATTTTCACTCATTTTGCGATCAAACCAGAAAGCCTAATTCTGTCAAATCATCCGTTTTCTGACAATATTATACTCAAAATTGCTATGGTAATGATTTCTATGGCAATGCTGAGAGCATTATTGCCATACTCGTTTGATGCGTCTACACTGTCAATTTGTGTATGGCAATAATGCCGTTGTATGGCAATAATGCCGTTGCTATTGCCATTGCTAGAGAAATTGAGAACGTACTATCGGTTATAAAGTTCTACTTTTGTGGTCCCCTCAAGGTACGTTATAACCGGGTTCCACTGTATTATGTAGAACCATGATAGTAGACGCATTTTCAAAAAAATTGTCGATACAGGTGGAGGGGTGTGCCTGAAACGCTTGAAAGCCGAGATTGAAACATTGTATTATCCATAAGTATCTTCTGAACGATGTATGGAATGTCAGAAAGAAGAAACTTTGTGGTTGTCTTTAGGGATACTTCGAAATTGAACAAGAGCTACAATCTATAAGGGGGTGGTGAAATCTGGGGTTGGAGGTGAAAAACTTTAGATAACAATATCTTCCAAACCAGTTACACCAGGAAAATAAAACTTGGTTTCTGTAAATGCGATCACAATTGAAACCTACTGAAAGTAAACTTTTTAAGGGCGGAGGTGGGGCACAAAAGTGGAGGCGTAGTTTTTTTTTATAAAACTTAACTTATATATCTCAAAAACGATACCAGATATGATCTTGAAAATGTTACGGGAGTTGGAGTAAGTAGACCTCTAGGTGAGAAATTTTTGGGGTTGTGGGTACTGAGGATAATGGTGAAAAGGGGTAGAAAGGAAAACATTTTAATTTTAATTCTCGAAAACCGTAATGAATAAGAATCTAAAAATTTACGACTATATAAAACAACTATATAGACACCTCTAGAAAATTAAAATGCTTAATAGGGGTAGTAAGATACAGGGATGAGGGGTGGTTTTTTATATCATAAATGGCTTATGCTAGAAAGTTGAAACTTAGCACATACACACATATATAGATGCGCTGCTAGAGTAATCAACGCAACTTTATTATCTTTTGGGTAGAAGTCCGGAACACATTTAATGCTGAGAAGCGATGAAGGATACTATGCAACTGCCAATCTAAACAATAGGCAAATAAGTCCTGGCTGACACTACCTTGCCTCATGTGAATAGCTAGATTCATTAAAATTATTAATAAAATTTAGTAATACATTGTGTCGAATCTGTAGCACGAAATTCCGATAAAATTCTCAACTAGCACTGAAGATTTTAACATAAGACCAAACTGTCTTCTACAAATAATCAAAATATTTATTTAACAAAAGCTGATTATACTGTGAACAATGAATTTACACTTACTTTTATTTGCTAAACTTAAATTAAAAATTTTGTTATCGTAAGAATAACCTGTTTTTTTTTTGGAACACATTTAACAAAGTAACTTTTAAATTGTGTTTTTTTAAACACAATCAACAAAAAAGCCGGCAAAATATAAAGGTATCTTGTGTGTTCAGTTTTATTGTTTTATAACAGCCTAGTGAAAAAATAAACTGGCTACTATCATTTACATAACGACTAATTTTGTGTTAATAGAAATAATACGGCGTAGTACGTAGTTAAATATAAAGCAGGTGTGAAATGAGAAGTTTAACGAATTTAATCAGAAGTGTTATGTACTTGATATTATGAGGGTATTCGCCTGCGGACTAAGTGCAATGCATAGCATGCAACGTAACAAAAAGTACATTGTGCCACACTCTATGGTTTATGATCACCCTCGAAAATCAACCACCAGAACGCAGAGGAAACCATCAGGTTTTAAATTTTTTTTTTTTTTTGTAATTTTCAGATATACATATTTTCCTCGTCAGTAAGAAGAAGAGTTGGAAAAATGAAGACGAGTTTCGAAAAAAAAAAAATTTATCGTTAAAAAACGCAACGAACCGAAGTGGTTTGTCGGTGTTTCGCTTCAAGTAATTTTACTCCATTGTGACGGTAACTTTAGGTCTACAGAGTTCGTCATTTGAATTTAACGGCTACGTGATCACGTCACGCTTTTCTACTAGATTTTCCTTCGTTTTCTAGACTCTGATACGTGGTGTACTGAAAAAAATGGCTGTTCTTCTTACCGACGATCACGACGCATGAAAACTCATTAGAGCCGAAAAACAATTACCGTGTGTTCTGATTTGCATAGAACACAAGCCTTAACTTCTACGCCCAATAGTTCGATTGTATTTTAATTACGACACGCGCTGTTCGCAGCTAAAGCTATTGTTTCTAGCGCAGGATATGATTAGAGTTGATCGAGTGCTTGAATCTTAAGTAATTTCAGTTACACCGCTGTATTTGAATACCTTTTTTGAAAAATGCCGGCTGGTCCCTAATGAAATGGAAAATTTCATTTAAATTCACCCCAAGCTGTAGGACGAGTTTCCTTTGTAACATACAGCGTAAAATACATACGCATACACGTACCGTAGAAAATTACAGGGATAAATCTGTTTCGAGTAGTTTGCAGCTGTTCTTGACGATGGTTTCGAAATCCCCTAGTATTCATAGGCATTTTTAGGGTTGTTTTACACCTATGAACAGGGTCGGCTTTTCTCTCTTTCTGTTGCGTGTAGGGTGACGGACTTCAGTCGGGGAAATGTAAAGTATTTGTAAAAAAAAAACCTAAAGGTAAAAAACTGGTCCATATCCGATTTTGGCAAAAAAAAACCTATTTCCCACCGGAAGAACACTTGTACCTTTACGAAACCAAGCCGGGGGATATAACGAACGGCAAGAAGGTTCAATAAACCAAAAACCTCAATAAGTTCGACAAAAAAGAACAGGCAGTTTTTTTAATGGGATATACCAGGAAACATATCCAGTTTCGGCGCGTGCAACATAATCGGAGATGTTGACATATCGAACACACATGGAACAGGGTTGCTACCTCTATATGTGATGGCATCTCTACCATCGCTGGAAGATCGTTTTGGTTGTATAGTCTCTTCTTTTTCTCCGCTTATCCCGGTAAGCGACGACATTGAGACCGGATGTGCTTCCGAAGAATTCAACCTGCCCGCAAGAAATCAGATCAAGTGGAAGAAGAGAGTCTCTTTTTAGCTCGTCAAAGAGCCCTCCAACCATGTGAACAAATTCGCGCACATATTGCTAATGTCTAGGGAATTTGGCTAAATTTAGACGACCATGTTTTTGTATACGTAGTTTTATGAACCCAAGTTTAATCTTTCTTGGGGGACATCTTAACCAGACTTTGAGATATTATGGTTTTTTTTTATCGAAAAACAGGGTGTATGTAGTTTTTCGAATGAAAATTCAAAAATAGAATCATAACGCGCTTGACTCATCCGTCGCGCATATGAAATCTTAATTTACTACCTCACGCATCGTAGGAATGACAATATAGGGACAGACGAAGCATGCAGTCATATAAAAGATCAATCAACTCTGATATGTGGTAGTTAAAGCCGTAATTTGTCTAGAATGGGCAGTTCTGAATTCTAGTTCAGAAAATCAGTACTGAGTAAAACAGTAAAAAGTAATAACTTGTGTGAATGGACACTGATCTTTTGGGAGACATGGAGAAATACTGGGAATAACCATGGCTGATCTATGTCGCTGTGGTTATGAGAATGTAGTACCAACACTGGAGCATCTAGTGTGTGGTTGTGAAAGTCTGGCTCGTACCAGATATCGGTACTAGAGGAAATTCTTCTTGACCGATTTAGCAGAACTTGCAATAATACCTTTAAAGAGAACTGCTCTCTTCATAAAGAAGAGCAACATTTGGAATCAATAATTTAGAGTCCGGTTTTTTACGAGGGGAACACAATGGATCCTTAGTGATCTCTCGTGATGGACAGTGCTACAGTTTACTCCTCTAAACCTAATATAACCTAAAAACTTGTGAGAAGTGTCGAGTTCAGATTTTCAGAATTTATCACTACGATAGTGGCATATAATACAGTATTATTGTTTTTACTTCTGCACAATTAAATGAATTTGTGATTGTAGCAAACATTTTTTTCTGCACCAGTAGTAAATCAATTTTCTGTTTTTTTTCCTTCACTGAAATTACTTTTCTGATTTCAATTCGGAAGAATATTAGCTAATTTTAGTTTTCCTTTTCAGTACTGTTAAATAGTAGGTAAATAGGAGTTAGATACTTAGAAACCGAAAATATACAGACTAACTACTAGAGATGGGCAAAGCAGTTCCTTTTAGTGAGTGAGTTAACTCCGACTCATTTACTTGAAGGAACTAGTTCCACGTTCTTTTGAAGCTTAGAATGAAAGATCATCACTTCCCCAGCGAAGAGAAAGAAGTTCAATTTCAAGATGGAAGTGAATGTGATGACCTAAAAATAAAAAGATCCTCACTTCCCCGGCAAAGAGAAAGTAGTTCCATTTCAAGATGGGAGTGAATGTGATGACCTAAAAAAATAGGTCCTCACTACTTTTCAAGAGCTTCACATCGCAAAAGAACTAGTTTCTTTTGAAGGTGTGTCACGTGGCGAGACACAGCACAGTTTATCAAAACGAGTTAGTTCACTTACTAAAATTGTGAATGTGATGACCTAGAAAAGGTAAAGGTCATCACATCCCCAGCCAAGAACTAGTTCCTTTTCAAGTTCGGAGTGAATGTGATGACCTAAACAAAAAAAAAAAATACTCACTTCCCCAGGAAAGGAACTCATTCCCTTTCATGCTGTGTCACGTGGCGAAAGCAACTACAGTTCACCAAAAGGAATGACTTAGTTCATTCACTCACTTCAATGAACTGTTCTTTTGAAACAATTCACTCATGAACGACCCATCTCTACTGACTACTATCTTCAGGAGTACCGATTATCAAAATTGCAGTTTATAACAAAAGCACTGAAATTCAAAATAGAATGTATTACTTTTTTATGTTTTCGGAACTCAGTAGAATACGAGTTCGGCTGGATTTGCTTATAAATTTCGATATGATCTGCTGCTGTTATATATGCCATTATGTTAAATATTTGACAATTCTTGGAAGCTCGTGTAATCGTTGAAAGTTTGTTTGCCTTACTCAAGGCTTGTTTTGTCCGAAAAAATTTACTTAATTTCTTCCTAAATTTTTTATTTGTTGCCTGTTCTTATGGTAAAAAATTTGACAGCAATTATAGTCTCTGTAAACGACTAGAGTTAAGTTTTGATGAATGAAAAATACTTGTCAAACAAATTTTGATCAAAAAGTTTGTAAGACGCGTTCCTACGATCGTCAGTTAGTTTATAACTGGAACATTAACTGACACATTTTCATACAAAACTTGCAGTTAAAGTTTCGGTTAGAATGACGATCGTAGGAACGGGCTTAAGAATGTTCAAAATTTACTACGGACTAATTCTAAAAAATCGAATCAAATGCCACCATTTCTGAGTTACTTCAGTTGTTGATGAGTCAATGAAATCCGATTCTATTAAAGGCTTTCACCTTTGCTATACTACTCGTACGTAAAGGGCGGAGAATCGTTTAGCTGCTAGTCGAGTAGCGTTTTTCTTCAGCCGATGAACACAATCCTTCAAAAAAGCTTACATTCGAAGCCGGAGGTACTAGTCACTAGCGCTATTAATAATTTTTGTATATTTAAATATATTTAATTATTTTTAAAAATAAAAAAAAAAGAAATAAGCTTATGAGTGCGCAATCATGAAGAAGAGGCATAAAATGATTAGAAAAAGATTTGTTTTTATTTTTCGGTCACCCTGCATTAAATTTAAAATAATATTTAAATTTTTGGTTGTACCAGAAAAACAACTAATAATAATTAAATTCACGGTTTTATTTTTCAATACCCAATTTAATTTGCATTTAAGTATCGATTACCGGTGTTTAGTTACAAGCTTAAATACTAGCTTACCTATATGCCGATACTCCTCATTGGTTCGTAGCATATTAGAAATTTTTATATTAATATTATGCCGACCAATTAGCATTATAATATTTCCGAAAATTAAGTATTAGTTTCAATTGGTTGATCGTTCACGTTGAGCTTTTAGTTAGTTGATTTAAGCATTTTCATAGAGGATTATTCAATGGCATTAGAGAAAATCTCGTAAAATCATCGACTTAAATAAAGAAGACAATTTGTTTGTAAATTTTTTCACCTTAGTGATGGCGAACGAACTAGTTCCCGAGCCCTCGCGAACTAGTTCGTTCTTGTAGTTCGCAGTTCGCGAAAAAGAAATGATAAATGGTGAACGGAAATGTAATGACTTAAGAAAAAAAAAAGTCTCACTTCCCGCGCGAAAGAACTTTTAGTTTCTCAGTTCGCGAGAGTGTAATGATACATGGTGTACGTGAATGTGATCACGAACTACTTCCTACAAACAAACACAAACTAGAACCGGAATTCACTGCGAACTAGTTCGTTCATTTCACTTATGGGAACACTCTCCCGAACTAGCTCGTACACGAACTACACAAGCCTAGTAAATATTGTTTTTTCATACACTGATCTAATAGTTTGTAGTTTGTGCTGTTTTCCGGTTGTTGTCTTATTTGACTGAAGTTGATTTAGTGAATAGAAATTTTGATCGCAAGTTGGGAGCTTTTTTTCAACTAAAATGAACTGTGGTGAATTAGAAATGAACTGTGGTAAGTTAGAAATGATCTGTGGTGAATCACAAATTAACAGTGGTGAGGTTACAATAATGGAGATCAAACTGACTCTCTCGAGATCGCGTCAAACTTTCAGAATGCGCACTCTGTAGATTTCAAGCCTTGGTCTTAGCTTGCACATTCAAACGTTGATCTTGCTACTGTAGGTCGAGTCTTCTATCATCGCAGGTAGGCTCTGAATACTGAGCTCGACGTCCTGTTCGTACCGACTGTGCCGCTTGAATCAGCAAGACGACCAATCTTAAATAATCGAGTCTTGGTCCTCCGCATTTCAAGCCTTGGTCTTAGCTTGCACATTCAAGCGTTGATCGTGCTACTGTACGCATTTCAAGCCTTGGTCTTAGCTTGCACATTTAAGCGTTGATCATGCTACTGTACGTAGAGTCTTCAATCATAGGTGTGCACTGAATGCCGTGCTCGAAGTCCTATTCGTACCGACTGCGCCGCTTGAGTCAGCAAGACGACGAATCTTAAATAATCGAGTCTTGGTCCTGCGCATTTCAAGCCTTGGTCTTACCTTGCACACTCAAGCGTTGATCGTGCTACTGTACGTCGATTCTTCTATCAAAGGTATGCACTGGATACTCAGCTCGACGTCCTATTCGTACCGACTGCGCCGCTTGAATCATCAAAACGTCGAATCTTAAATAATCGAGTCTTGGTCCTGCGCACTTCAAGCCTTGGTCTTAACTTGCACATTTATGCGTTGATCGTGCTACTGTAGCTCGAGTCTTCTATCATCGCAGGTATGTACTGAATGCCCAGCTCGACGTTCTATTCGTACCGGCTGCGCCGCTTGAGTCAGCAAGACGACGAATCTTAAATAATCGAGTCTTGGTCCTGCGCATTCCAAGCCTTGTTCTTACCTTGCATACTCAAGCGTTGATATTGCTACGAGTCTTGTAAAACATATATCTCTAATGCTAAAACAAAGCCATAATTACTTACTACATACAATAGAAACTAAGCTTGAATATAATCTTACTATGAGCAAAATATAGTCCAACTACATATCAATAAGCTAATAGAGATCATCTAATACGAGTACACAGGCTTGGATTACAACTGAACCTTTCTAGCGGCAATAAACCTTACTTAATTTCGATATTCATAAACCATAAGTAATAAAATGTAAGCGCAGTTTCTACTTATGAAGTGCTGTTCACTTGTACACAAAAGTGTCTTACACTTCAAATTGGTCCCAATCTCAAACCATATTTAAGCCATATGTTTTACAATCTTCCAGAATTAATACCACCCCCGGCGGACATAATTTCCCATAAAGATGTCTTCGGAAAATGAAATGAAAATGTGAATCACTTGAAATTTATTACAAATTGGTCTGGCTCTTTTGAACGATCGCTGATACGAAATTAAGTCATAATTACACAATTGACTTCTACGCGATAATCTTTATGATGATGTGTTTTTATCACAAGACGGCTGATTCTCCTCTCATGGGTGAAGTGTGCAGTTCGAAAGAAAGCAAGCAAGCAATCGCCCAGTTCGAGAACCTCTTGGAAACTTTGGGCAAATAAAAATCCCACGATATGATGGATTTTTTAAAGAGACCAAGGTTGATCGTGTTAACATGGAACATAGCAAGCAAGCGACGACTGTAATATTATCACTTCCATTCTTACCTGGTCAGACAATGCATCCCGTTGTTATAGACTTATATATTTCAAAGCTTGACGAAATAATCAGGTTTTTAATTTTTTTTCTTCGTATAGGTACAATCAAATAAGCAAAAAAAAACCGCCATTGGTCAACAATCTTGCCATCGTGGACTATGTTTACTGATCTTTCCCATAACAATAATGTTGCTGTTTTTTTTTTCTCTCCCCTGTGAGACCGTTTCTTCTGATTGAATGGAATAAAATGAGAATGACTTCCATCGTAATGGTGATTGGTGAATTTTCTATACAGTCATATAACTCTGGTTTCATCAGCCTCTCACACAAGAAAATGATCACAAAATTGGTAAGAAATCGTGACTTTACGATCGACGATCGTGTTAATTTTGTAGTTTTGTGGCCTTAAAAAGAAAAGATACGGAGTAGTATCTTGCTGATTGTACCTACTGTAAATTGTTGCACGTAAATAATAATAATAATAACAGTTCGAAATTGTTTAAGGCTAGATCACTATACCATATACTCCTACTAAGGAATAAACGTTGTTGGGTTTTTTTTTTTCGTCAATCACAAAGTTTTACACGATCGGTAGTTTTCTCCGTTTGGAAGTTTGGATCGAAAGCAAATTGGCCGAACCTGGGAAAGATCGTTTCCATATATTGTGCTTTTAGTATCGACTTATTTTGAATCTTTTATCACGCAGACCACACGATGTTGGTCTTTTGTAAATCAACGGCAAATGTCAAATGTTGAAGATCACGATCGATGGACGAGAGGAGAGGATCATCCGGTAGACCCATAGAATCGAAAAGTAGTCGATTCAGTCAATAAACATAAACATTGTTCTTCGGCATGGGAACAAAATACATAACATTGACTCCATCTACGATCGCGATCAGATCAGAAGATCAGGTTGTCTTCTAATTGCACTCATTATATTTTTTTTCTTTTTTTTTTGCTTTAAACAAAGCAATTCCATGTGAATGCCATTGGAATGGAATGTTTCAAGCGTTTTGTAATCCACACAGGATATGATCATATCGTAGTTGATTGAGAAAGTGTAGCTATAAATAAGCGATAATTCTGGGAATATCGAAAATCTTCTTTGGGGAAAAAAAGTATTGGTACACACTATCTATCCACTACTGCTAGCGCTGACTTTTCTTACACACTGCTGACTGAAAGTATTGCGCTTCTTAATGGGTGGTCGCGCTGTGATGCAATGCGTGTAATAAGATTAATGAGACAGACCTAATTTAATCGGTAATGTTTAGAACATACAATTTATAGCGGAAGAGATACTGGATAGCTTTTGAAGATCAATCAGTAAGGGATTTTAATTTTGAAAATGGTATTGCTCATCAATTCGTCGATGAAATATTGCGCGATGAAGAGTCTTCGTTTTAGGAATATTGTTATTTGGTATGATCGCTATTTTTATAAAGACTTGTTGCAATAGTAAAGGATCTTGTACACGAGCAATTTTTCAAGCAATTAATTGCCGGCGACTATTGCCAAAACTAGTGGAGCAATTTATGGAGCAATACCAGGCAATATCATGCTAGTTGCGGCAATATTTCGGCAATTTGGCAACGTTTTGACAGATTGCTGGTATTGCTCGCCCTATGTTTGCTGTATTTCCACTAGATTGGAAAATTTCGAGCAATTGTCATCGTTCGATGACATTCAGTTGTCAAGTTTTGTTTTAAGGTTTGGCTTTATTTATCAAGCTTTGTGTGATACCGGATTAGAATTCAAATATTTCAAGTTTTATTTTAAGTTTTAGATTTATTTTTCAAATTTTCTTTCGTGTTGTTCATATACTGAATTGTTCGTGTATGATGTCATTGCCAAATTGCTGAGTATTGCTCCATATCGCTAGTCGCAGTTGATCAACGAATTGACAACCAATTGATCCATATCGTCAATTGCTGATGTTGCTGAATGTTGCTCTATGTTTTTGTGATGTTGAAATTGTCTGGAATTGCTGTAAATTGAGCAATTTTAATTGTTCGTAGAGGCACCATAAAAGTGCTTGTACACGAACAATTTTTCAAGCCATTAATTGCCCGACAATTATTGCCGAAACTAGTGGAGCTATTTATGGAGCAATATAGGGCAATATTATGTTGGTTGCAGCAATATTTTGGCAATGTGGCAATTTGTTAACAAATTGCTGGTATTGGTTACCCTATGGTTGCTGTATTTCCACTGACTTGGAAAATTCCGAGCAATTTTCCTCGTTCGATGATTTAACTGCTAAGTTTTGTTCAGAATTTTGCATTTATTTGTCAAGTTTCGTATTTCAATGGCGTAAATTCAAGTTTTCCATGTTTTATTTTAAGTTTTTGATTTGTTTGTCAAGTTTGCTTTTGTGTTGTTAATAGACTAAATTGCTCGTGTAAGCCGTTATTGCTAAATGTTGATCAATGTCACAAGTCACAGCTGAGCAACGAGTTGACCATCCATTGATCCATATTTTCAATTGCTGATGTTTGTGTATGTTTTTGTGACGTCAAAATTGTATGGAATTGCTGGAAATATAGCAATTTTAATCGCTCTTATAAAAGCACCATAAGGTAACGTGTCTTAACGTATGGCCACGTGTCTTACCGTATGGGCAAACTCAGGAGTCGTCGGGTGTCGGGAGCATAGGTCCAGAAAAATATAAAATGTTCTGTATGTCGCATAAAGCCTCGGGAGCCGTTTCGCATAGGGCCTCCAATGTTGTTAAGACAGCTCTCAATAACTGTTATACGTGGCAATGCTTCGCGGCACTATTCTGTGATTGGCTGCCTTAGCCCTTAGAGTTTATACTCGTACTCACTGGCTGCGAATGAAAACTGTTCGGTATCTCTTTCTCAGTAAAACTGATGTCTGCATTAGAGTCCGTCTGTACTTATATACGATGACTGGCGCACTTCTAAATCTAGAGTATATTAGATGGTTTATGGCAGATACATGAAGGGGATAAAACTTTCTAAGAAAAGGTGTTTTGATATCTTCTATAAATGCCTGCACAATATATTAAAACTTTCTTAATTTTGTATCCCCTACTGTCTACAGCTTTCAGAACACCATGATCCCTTCTTGTGTTAAGTCTTTTTTAAAAAAAAAAAAATCCCAATATCAAGGAAGTACACAAAATGAAAGAGAAAAACAACATTTGTTCATGGTTTCCTTTCAAGTCAAGTGGATTACTCCGTCATTCAATCCACATTTTGGTGGGTGATGTAACATAAGAACATCTGTGCTAATTCACGAAAAATTCACAAAAGTTGGGGGTGGAAATATCGCCTAAACACCAACGTATCACTACTGCACCAAATCCTTGCTTCAGCCCTTAAATTTTTTTTTAACGCCTGCACAATATAATGTATACGTGTATATTGCACAAAAATCGATCAATAAAATGATTTAATTCCAAGTGTCGTCATGCTGAAATCCCCCTTCAAGTTTCTGAGGGTGTTTCTTTTCGAAGCTATGGGGGAGCTGTTGTACATGAGTGGGCGGTTGATGATAACGAGTCGAAACATTAATTCCGTAGGGTGAAATAAAATTCTTCAATGTCATAACCGTTTCGAACCTCACACCCTCTTCGTATGTGGTGATAGTGCGCCCTATAAACCGCTATAAAGACTGAAAAATAATATTTTGTACAAGCGTCCGATATTCCAAAAAAAAGGGAGTCAAATGAATCGACCAAAGTATTTGCGCTGAGGGTTGGATTTGAGGTGAAAATTAGCGAAATTTGTGTCCAAACACACGTGTCCCGTGCTGGTTAACACTTAATACGTGGATTAAGTTTGACAAAAAAAAAATAAAGCAAATTCGATATTTTGTAGGATATCAAAAAAAAATTTAGAACAATTATTCATTTTTGAAAATATATTTGTCAAAAATATGACATCCGAATTCATACAGTTCTTACCAATTAAAGGATGTACTAGAATTCGAGTACTTGCATTGGATCGGTGAAAAATTTAATTGAGATGAGTATTTGACTGCTTTAGCTTCCAAACACAGTCAAAATTTGTTTGCCAAATTCTTTTATTTTGTACAATTCTTATATTTTATTGTATACTAGACGCGTTCCGCGGCTACGCTCATGTTGTTTGATCGCCCCTGTTACTCCCGGTTATCCATTGGTCCTGTTTCTCCGTTGACACATTACTCCCGTTTCGGGTACCTACACTTTCTCAACTCAAGGAACTGCAGACATTAATGCCATTTTTAATTTTTAATTTTTCTCCATCCCCATCCACCATCCACCATCCTTCATCCACTATCCTCCATCTCCATTCTCTATCCACTACCCTCTATCAACCATCCATAGTCAAACCTTACCATTTAGCAATAGAAACGCGTAACTAATACACCGAAAACGAACAAACCGCCTCTAAAAAATCATATGAAAAACACTCAAATGTTGAAATAACTCACGAACCACCCATTTCGGGAATATATAATTATGCTCTCGACCTGTCCGGTAGTCTCGAGAATGTTCATGCAAAATTTGGGAGGGACCAAAAAACTGACTTATTTTTATATATTAGTATTATTCCATCTAAACGTAAATGAAGTTGACATTTTACGAATTCTGTGAGTTTGTTTTTAAAAACAAACTTGAACCTATATATTAGTACAATAAAGCTTTCAATAGAATCGTTATAAATTTAGGAGCGAAACATATACATATCTCAAAAAGAAATGCCCGTTTTCATTTTCGATATTTGTCTTATTTGTAGCAATTTTTGTGTTTCTGTTGTTGTCGCCGACGAGATATCGCGAACGAAGAGGCTTTTAGACGATTTAGTGATTAGTATGATTTAGTGTAATCAGTTTTGGAACAAACTTGCCGATTAACGGAACAGAATAAAAACGTCTTTCTTTTAAAAAACAAGTGAACAAGTGGTCCGTCGAGCCGGAATTTTGTACCCGACCAATAGCATAAGTATTTTATGTACACAATTACATTTTACAATTCAAGTGCTCAAGCATTGAAGTTTCAACTATTGTTATGCAAGACTCGCTAGCTGCACAGATATATATTTTTTGGTTTTTTTGATTGTGAAGAGGGAAATTTAATTTAGTTGTAAATAGTAGTTAATAAAAGTAGATGTTCGTCTAATGACTTCAACATCTATGCCATCTTACAAAGAGTTGTAGATAGAAGGCGATACTTGGCAATATCATTACGATATCATTAAGCAAGGTGGGACTGGGGACTCGACTAAAATTCTACAAGTCTCAATTTGATTGAGCTCAACTACCATACCTACACTTCTACCGAAAAAAGGGAGGTAAAAGGTTACTCGCAGCGCATCGGATCGGAAACGTACCGTCGGAACGGAACGAATCAAAATTTATCGATTATAATCATTGAAATGGAACGCTGCCAACTGGCTCGGATCGGATCAGAAACTTATAGTCACACCTGAACAAAATAAATTTATTTTGTCCGGAAAGAAGTATTTAGACAAATTCCGATTATTAGCGGTCACTGGAGCATAAATTCCAGCACGTGTTGTACATGCTCTTTATTTACATACATATATGGATAACAATGCGCTTTTGTTATAGATTTAGGAGCGAAACATATATCTCAAAAAGAGATGGCCGTTTTCGTACCGTTTTTGAAATATGTCTTATTTTTTTTGCCGATTTTTCTGCTGCTATTGTTATCAATAGTTTTTGAACGTTTTTTGAGCATTGGAGGAAAAAAACTTAGAGCATATTTTTAGGGTAATATTTTTGAAAAAACCGAATCGTTGACCCAATTTTTTTCCCAACCTTATACAAGCCTTTTTCATCATCTCTCACTTAAGGTAAAATTTCTTGCTATTAGAGAGATGGGCAAAGCAGTTCCTTTTAGTGAGTGAGTGAACTCCGACTCACTCACTGAAATGAACTAGTTCAGTGTACTAGTTCGAGTTTCTCTTGAAGATCACTTCTCCGGTGAAGGAACTAGTTCGTTTCAAGTTCAGAGTGAATGTGAGGACCTACAAAAAAAAGGTCCTCACTCACGAAGGAACAAAAAAAGGACCTCACTCACGAAGGAACTAGTTCCTTTCAATTCAGAGCTAATGTAAAAAAAAGGTCCTCACTCACGAAGGAACCAGTTCTTTTCAAGCTGTGTCGTGTGGCGAAACGAACTACAGTTCACCAAAAGGAGTGAGGTAGTTCACTGACTCACTTCAATGAACTGCTCTTTTGTAACGGTTCACTCATGGACGACCCATCTCTAATTGCTTTAGCTTGAAGAAGACACCCAAAGTTATTCACCTTTAATGTGCACCATTTTCGTAATTAAGCAATTCTTTTTTTTTTTAAGTGCTCCTAAGAAGGGTCCAGGCGACCAGCAAAACGTTCCGTACTCAAACTATGGATCAGCTATTAAGATCACTTGATCTTCAAATTTCATTTTCAAGTTCACTAGATCTAAATTTTGATAAAAACCACATTTTTCCTAAAAATCAATTTTCCTAAAAATATGAAAACTTCATTTTCTTTGCTCGGCGGCATGACTTCGGAAAAATGCCCGAACTGAAAAAAAGGACATAGGGTGGCAGTAGAAGAGAAATTAATCCAGTCGAAGTCTTTTAGTTTCGCCCAAAACTGGCAGATGCGCCATCCCTTGAGAAAACCTCGGAAAGACCTAAAGAAACACCTTTTGTCCTTCGTTTGTGTACATTGCAGTTTCCCTGCAAGATAAAGGTAGAGACGCGATTATTATCGGAGGGTAGCAAGAACAGATGCAGCTGACTTGTCTCCGGACGGTTTTTTTTTCCATTAAGTCCACCCTAAAATATATTTCCAAGTTCGGGTAGTTAGTTTCGAGCAGGGAACAGAAACTTATTTCTGTACCTTTTTTAAGGGAATTTTAGGTGTGTGTTGTGGAATGGGAACCATATGTACGGCAGATGTACAGAATTATAGTTTCTTCGAGTTGTTTTCTTGTAGAGTAGATTTAGAGCCATCATTTCGACCTACTTAACTTTCTGGCGATGTTTTATTAATAGTATCGGTTTCTTTTCTGTTTAATTTCAGCGCGGCGAAGTCCAACATCATGTCCGGGACCAAATAATCTACCTCCGCTTCAATTTCATACAGTCCATGGTGATAATATTCGAATTTCGCGCGATGGTACGTTGGCGCGAAGATTTGAAAGTTTCTGTCGTGCGATCACGTTCAGTGCCCGACCAGTTCGACTGAACGAACGAGTATGCGTGAAATTTTCGGATATTGCGAATAATTGGAATGGCGGCATCCGGTTTGGATTCACTAGCCACGATCCGGCAACATTGGAGAATGCATTGCCGAAATATGCGTGTCCGGATCTGACCAATCGGCCCGGATTCTGGGCTAAGGCGTTGCACGAGCAATTCTGCGAAAAGGATAATGTTCTCTTTTACTACGTGAATTCGGCAGGAGATGTAGTCTACGGGATCAATGGAGACGAGAAAGGAGTGATATTTAGCGGTATCGACACACGAGGATCGCTCTGGACGCTGCTCGATGTTTATGGAAATTGCACATCGGTCGAATTTCTCGACGCCAGAATTTACATGTACCAGCAATCGGCTGGATATCATAGCCAACGACGATCACTGCCCGAAACCGATGTTGATCGGGTCGTGCCGTCCATGCAATCGTTGAATTTAAGCGACGACTCAGCGATACCGTCGATTAGATTTAATACCAACGGACGACTGATACCAGTTCCGTTTCACATTACCAAAGGACGCAATATCCGTTTGTCGGCCGATCGTTTTGTCGCCACACGGACCGAAACCGATTTTTGTCAGGGTTACGTTTTTACCGCTCGGCCTCTGAGGATCGGCGAAAAAGTCATCGTACAGATTCTCAAAACCGAACACATGTATGTCGGTGCGTTAGCATTGGGCCTGACTTCGTGTAATCCGGCGACACTGCAACCGTCCGATTTGCCCGATGATTCCGATTTTCTGCTGGACAGGCCGGAATATTGGGTCGTTAGCAAGGATATTGCGTCGACACCGCAACGCGGTGACGAGATCACATTTTGCGTAACGCCAAGCGGTGAAGTGACGATCAGTAAGAACGACGGAGCACCGGTAGTTGTAATGCATGTCGATCAGAGTCTTCAGCTTTGGGCATTCTTAGACGTGTACGGATCGACGCAAAGTGTTCGAGTATTCCGACAGCCGCCCGCAAATCTTCCTGCCGCCCAGCAACAAACCTGCGCTCAACAAATGCCTACGTCACCGCGTCGCCTTCAAGTTGCACTGCCCGGTTCCGAATCGATCAACAGTTTGAATTCGCAGATATCGGAAAGTCGAAAGCTATCCGCTCCGGCAGCAGTTATTGCGCCCAGCATAACAGCTGCATCGAGCGGAAGGATGATTAGTGTACCATCCAATGGCGATATGATTCAAATTCAACCGGGTGGTACGGTTTTGGTTGTGAATTTGCCGCCGACACATTCGGAAGTCTCACAACCTGGTGGAAGTCAATCAAGGATTAATCAGATCCCAATGACCACCGTTGGAACGGTAGCACCCGGCTGCAGTGCTACGATGATGTCGAATTGTAGTAGTGCGTATATTGAGGTGAGTTTACTTTTATTAAAAAAAAATTTTCTTTTCCAATTGTTTGTTTCAAACCAAATATTAATTTCTTCTTTTTCTTCTCAATTTGCAGCCTTGTACCGTCCCATCATCGGGAAACTCCTACAACACATTGAATCAATGGAAGGACACAAGTGGTACCGCCGATAGTAATTCCGGTGCCGAATGTACAATATGCTACGAAAATCCAATCGATTCAGTCCTTTATATGTGCGGGCACATGTGCATGTGCTACGAATGTGCAATCGAACAATGGCGTGGAGTCGGTGGTGGACAGTGTCCACTATGTCGGGCAGTGATTCGTGATGTTATTCGCACCTATACAACATGATAGGTGTGAACCACTGATACATGAACATCTATCAGCCTCACCCTACGATAGATCTAAAGCAAAGTTCTTATAGAACAAAAATTACTCTTTATAATATTAAATAACTATACTATGACGATGAATTGATACAAAAGCGAACGCGATTTAAGTTTGTATCTGTTCTTTTGACTGTTGTGAATTGACGCAAATTTTATTTTACGTTCTAGAGGTTAACGCAAAACAAGCTAAAGAAAAAAAATAATGTAAATATAATTTATTTTGTTGAATATTATTGAGAGTTTTTGAACAAACACAAACATCATTCACACAAAACAAATCACTCTTGGCATTTAAAAAAAAAAAACCAAAGCATTCTTCCTTCTACAATATTCTCTCTCTATTCCCTTATCTCTTTCGTAGTTTTTTAAATGATAATAATAATTTTATTGTGATTACTTTTTATTATTATATTATATACATTTTTTTTTAAATATTATTTTTTAATGAACTTTTTACATTTCACACACACGCACACACACCCACACAAAGAATATTGAAAAGCCAAAATATTTTTCATCTAGAATATAAAAGAAGAATATTATTATTAAAAAAAAAAAAACGACAACAGTGATGACAAAAATATAAAAAAAAAAACGATACGACGAATAAGAAACTATTTTGAGTTATTAATACACAAAATAAAAATGTTTGCCAAATATTTAAAAATAAATAAAAAATAAAATAAAAATATACAGTAGCGACGAACTAATCAATATAAAATTAAAAATATTAATTAAAAAAAAAGGTCAGTGAAGTCTTAAAATTAAGAGCGAAACTTAAAAATGAAAAAAAGACTGGAATCGAAAATTTGTCGAGTAATAGACAAAAATTGCTAATTCCAGTAAGGATAAACATTCGATAATATTTCGTTTTTATTTTTGCAAAAAAAATCGCACAAGAAAAAAATACAGTCAACACACAACATTTTTTTTTGTTTGTTTTAAAAATATTTTTTTTTAAAGTAAATTTTAAGAATAATTTATTATTAAACATTATTTGTTTTTCCTGAATTCTACACACTCTCTCTCCCCACACATCTTTTTATTTTAATGATGTTTGACATATCAATATTTTGGCCGTACTACTATTAACAAAATTATTGTTAAATTTTTAATTTGTGTTTTTAAATCGAAAAAAAACCCGTAAGCCTAACGTATTTTGAGATTTTTAAATGATTCTATCGCGTTAAAATTAATTATTGAAAACTAGGAATTTAAAGAAATTGTGGTCTTGTTAGGGAACGGGAAACTATATGAAACAGAAAGTAGATTTGATCTTTGATGTTTTGGCGAAATTGAATTTTACTTTATTATTTTAATAATTAAGTATTGTGATTTTTGTTTTGCTGTGTATTTTTGTTGAGGTTTGATTGGGACGTTGTGATTGCAAATGTTTCTGGGAATAGTTTTGTGGAGTGAGGTAAACTACTAGATTTCACTTTACTGTAGCTTTATCGAACAGGAAAGAGTGTGGGAAAACTTGCCTGATTGAATAGACTGCAGTCTGCACTAACTCTTTTTGTTCGTTCCTTTTCCTTTGCTTTTATTTTATTTTGTAAAACTATTTCTACTAGGCTTGCGCATTGTAGTTCCCCTTAGTGCTCGCGAACGAACTAGCTCCCCCCAGCCCTTACGAACTAGTTCGTTCTTATAGTTCGCGCAGGCCACTCACTCACGAACTAGTTCCCATCAAGTTCGGATTGAATGTGAGGACCTAAAAAAACAAGGTCTCCAATCAGGAAGGAACTAGTTCGTTTCAAGTTCGGATTGAATGTGAGGACCTAAAAAAAGGGCCTCACTCAGGAAGGAACTAGTCCCCTTCAAGTTCGAAGTGAATGTGAAGACCTAAAAGAAAAAGGTCCCGACTGAAAAAGGGTCTCCCCGCTCAGGAAGAAACTAGTTCCTTCTTTCAGTTCCACCTTCGCGGAATGATGCGTGGTATGCAAATGTGATGACGAACTAAGACTGGAATTCACTGCGAACTAGTTCGGTAATTTCACTTATGAGAACGATCTTCCGAACTAGTTCGTTCATTTCACTTATGGGAACGATCTTCCGAACTCTAGTTCCTTCACGAACTACACAAGCCTAATTTTCTACTGCATTCGATCAACGACAAGTTTTATTCCCAAATGCATTTATTCTTTCTATACTTCCTTATTTACAACTTCTGGGATTTTACTATTCGGAGGACAAAGTAAATTCACTTAAAATTGGAATTCATTGCCGAATTTCGTACTTTTCATAAGCGTATTCATCGAACTGTAACTGAAGTTATAGTCTTAATTGTAGTCCTACATCGTTGTATTTTGTCTGAATATTTTTATTTGTATCAGAAGTTTAAATTTGTTTACCAATTTCTGTTGTGACGATTCGGTACTATCTGCATGAACTTAAAGCGCAATATTTGCCCGACTTTTTTGACTACACCCTCCAAGCATAGGTTACTCTTACAAATTTAAAAAAAAAAATAGTTAAGATCCATTCAAAATTCGCATTATATTTTAAGTATCTAGTTTAAATAAAGAATAGATCGGCTGAACTTCCTCCAAATCGAAAGTAACCTTGATATTTCCCGCTTAACCATTTCGTTCGCAATTCTTGAATCAGTTTTGTCATCATCTGCATTTGTTACAAACATTTTCTTCTATGGCGCCACAGACTTTAGTTCGGTCTTCGACTATATTTTTCGAGTCGTATTCGATACATTACTATCATCACTCAGTCTTCATCATCATGGTTTTTTGTTTGCTAGCCTACGTTCTGAATTTATCGGCTAATCTCCCGTGACGAAAAATGGATATTGTTGAACGGAAATGAAAAATTGTTTTCAAGAAAAGCGTGGGACTATATTTTGAGAGTAATTCGAAACCATGACCTCACAAACACTTTACCTCTAGTCAAAATTTCTACAATTATTTATTCTCTCCTAGTATGACTACAATGGATCCGCAGTGATCTCTCGTGATGGACTGTGGCAATGTGCTTCAGTTCACCCTTCTCAACCTAGGAGAGAGTATTCTTTCTTCAGAAAAACTGTTCGTATCCCGCAAATTTTAGGAGCTTTGTGTCTTCGTTGGTCAAGTTTGTTTTCCAGTCTGGCCAATTACGAAACACACTTCAGTCTTTTTCTTAAAACAAAACAAACTCGTAGTATAAATCAATCTTTAGGCCAAATCGAAGTTGAAATTTAGTTCGTTTCTTATGCCGGTTTTCCACCAAACAGACAAAACAAAATCTCTTGTCGAAAAAAACATTTCTTTGAGATTTCATTATAGACTTATTTTTTTCGACACGAGTTTTTGTTTTGACCGTTTGGTGGAAAACCGGCATTACGAGATCATGTTCGACTTCCTAGAGAAACAAAAACCAGTGAGGCGCTTACATCCTTGAGAAATTTCTTTTTTGGCTCTTATCATCACTTAAATTTTCCTTAAACTTGGACACGCCGAATATAAGCAGAAAAGTCTTAAACCTTGTTTGCTTGTAATAATTTTAGATTCAGGACTTTTTTCCCAATATTCTAATCAACTTTTAATTGATTAAAATTTGCATTTAGATTTCAAAATATCACACTGCTTCCGGTTAAGCATGGTTTTCATTGCTACGATATTTCAAATCTCTAAAAAGTCCTGCAACTGATAAGAATAGAGAGAACCGTAATATTCAATCTTACTGTCTTTACGCAAAGGCTGCAAAAAAAAAAAAACAGATAAATTGTACTGTACTCCACAACATGTACTCATGATGTTTTTATTTACTTTTATTTCGCACAGATTTCAGAAAAGACGTTGTAATGAAAACCAGATTATTTTTCGTAAACAGTTTGCAAGTTCCTATAAAGAAGTTCCTACTTAAAAACCATAAATGGCTGCCTTTGCTTCTAAGCTTATTTTATTCCAATGGTAAACAATAAACCGCATTTACTATTGTTGCAAAATTTCTGTTTTATTCCTAACAAGACCTAACATAGCCACGTTAATAGATTAAAAAGAATCAATTCTAAAAAAAAAACCGTACCGTTTATAGTAAAAATAAAAACTAGAATTTAATAATAACAAATTGAAATCAATTTTAAAGAATATCGCATCGATAAATCTTTTACTCGAAACACTACTTATACATACCTACATTAAATTAATAATACTATACAATTGAAATACAAAGAATTTAATTAAAAAAAAAAACAACTAAATATCGCATAGGGTCAAACACATTAGGATAGAAAATAACTGAACTTACTGCGAATTAAGTCTCGTAATGACAATGCTTTGCACTATAATTTAGTTGACAAATTTTATTCATTTCACTCCCCAAACCCATCCATCCACTTAGTTTTTTTTTAATAATATCAAACCTATCTTATAATTATTATTACAATTAATTCTATTTATACATATTGTGTTTTAAATTTTATAAACTACTCAAACCCAATTTTTTTTTTACACATTACGTAGTTATTATATTATTTTTTGTAATTTTTTTGTAATTATTTTCTAGTCAAACGAAATAAAATAATGAATTAAAAAAATAGAAAAAAAACAGCATGAAAAGTAATCAATTTAATAAATTAACTAAAAAAAAAAACAATGAAGGAAAAGAAACCGTTTACATTAGATTTATAATAATTTGAAGTATTTTGCTACATAGGAAATAAAAAACATGAATTAAATTACGATACTATCGTCTTTAAAAATAATCGAATAAACAATTGCACTTTGTATTGTGTAATTTAAATTTTGTTGACCACTACAGAGTGCGAACTAATACAACAAATTGACAACGATATCGAAAAAAAAAATGGATATCCTTTGTAAGAAGCAGTAAAAAAAATAATAACGAAGATTTTTATTCAATCGGAAATGAAAACGATTTTCTCTCTTTTGTTAATTGAAGACAAACTACACGAAACGTATGTGTTTTGTGTATGAATCTTATATGTATATCAATTAGTTGATTATATGGTTTCATATAACTATTAAAAATTATGTACTATATGAACAAAAAAATTAAATGCGCATGTAAATGAATTATTTTTTTAGGACGTTACCTCTTTCTTCGAATATTAATTATTAATTATTCTATTATTAACTAAAAACTACAAAAATAATGTAAATAATGAAAGAAATAAGAACAAAAATACAATCGTTATTCATATAAAAATGAGCATGAGTTTTATTTTAAAGGCTGATCTGGGAGCAGCAGAAGTGATTTGATATTTCAGTGCGACAATAATCACGTCGGGGTCACCACTGTAGACGGCCATATTTCAGTGCCCAAATAATCACGTCAGAGTCACCACTGTGATATTTTATTCAAGTGAAGCTGTTTGTTAAAGGACTCAGTCGAGTCCGAAACGGGACACAAAATAAATTTAACAGTATTCACCGGAAAACCTTGTATTTTCAAACAACAAAAAAAAACTACTGATATTGTCAGTGGTTACTGAACTAATCAATTTATTATAGAAAGAAAATGATACCGAACTGGAGTTAATACACAGTAGCGGACAGTCTAGTCATTTTATGAATCGGTGGGTTAAAAATCGGACAGGTGTACTATAACGTGTTAAAAAAAATTTTTAGTCCTGCTGGCTGGGATCTATAAGAACAAAGAAGTTGCCTATAACAAATCAACTATTGTCTGGTAGCTCTAATAGTTTTTATGAATCTTAAAAGAATGTAAACCGATCTCTTTTGCTCAGTAAAAAATCCTTTGGGAGTGACCCCATTAAAAACTATAAACCCATTGAGAAATTAAATTCAATTTTTTTTGGACATTACCACCGTCTTTAATTCCACAAATAGCTAAGAATTCATAACAGTTCTTCACTAATAATTTTAGCTATTTCTATTGTCACAACAGCTAAAATTTGTAGTGAAGAAAAAACTGTCATAAATTCTTAGTTAGCTATTTGTGGAATTAAAGACGGTGGCTCGGAATATGCGTAGGGCCCGCAACTCGGTACCTTACCCCATTGGATGAAGCAGACTACCAACGATTTGAAAAGATCATTGGACCGATTGCTGAAGGCTATCAGTTCCTGTAGCAAATATCTCGGTCGAGCATGACTTATAACTAGAGAAGCTGCAAGCAAGGTTAGTACTTATTAAAGTTTTATTTATTTTTTTCGGGTTAGCTTAATTACTCAATTAACTTATTCTAGCAAAAAAAAAACTAAATGTCCTGTCGATTAAGCCACCAGTTTCTCGTAGTCTTCACAGTTCGCAGTAGAGTATCGCCGTACGGGCAGAGGGTCGCTAGATTCGAGATTGGTGTCATATTCTATTTTTTTATCGGTTGTGCGCTTATATGCATGTTACATGATTGGTACGTAGTCGGAGTCCAAAATGTAGCCGTTTTCGTCAAGTTAGACGAAGGTTTCAGGCAGGATAAGACAAGTTGACATGGTTTTCTCAAAATATTGTGGATTTGGAAGAAGGGTTGGTGGATTCAGGGCGTGAGGTGGTTCTAGCTATATGGTTCCTAATTAATTTTATGATTGTCGTATCGACATGTGAAATTTTTGCCGATTCATATATTTCCTCGTTCGATATATGATGAAGAAATTTTTTTTTTTAAAGTTATAATCGAAAATTTCTAAGAGTTCCAGTTTTCGAACGTTATGGAAATATGTAACGCGATTCAATGGATTATAAACCATTCCAGTACATTACCAAACTTGCTCACGATGGCACTACAGTCCAAACCGGACCTTGGCCTCCAGGATTCTCGGTTCAGTGACAGTGAATCTTAGCAGTGATTTGCTGTCTGCATCAATAGAGTCTTCCCAGCGCTTTCGTCGTTTTCCAACTGATATTTGTCCATTAACTTTTCCCTTTAGTATGCGTTCGGGGATTCTTCCGTCATCACCGCTCCACATGACCAGCCCATTATAGCTTTTTAAATCTTATAAAGATCGATACTTCTGGATTATCAAAGATGGCATACAACTAACTTTTGTATCGTATTCTCCAGATTCAGTCTTCCCTTACAGGTCTGAGAATTCTTCTGAGGACTTTTCTTTCAAAGGTATTAACTAATTCCAATGCATTGGTCGATTTAAAATTTTTCTTCCAGAGTAAAGAGAATTACCAGCCTGTGTCGTGACATATTATAAATATGTACTTATATTAAAAACTAAAACTAAAGATTGTCGGCACATACAATTCCGTTCTCCTTGAAACGGTCCTTTCTCCACAAGCAGTACGGTTGCACAAGCTTATAATATGTATATGTGTGTTAAAAGATAAAAACATAGGTACATAGTTATATACGACAAGAAATTATCTACCTATTAAATGTCAAAAACACTGTGTTCAACACTTTGCTAAAGTCCGGTAGTTGTCTCGACTAGACTGCATTGTTATTTCAACATTTGTAGTGTTTCGAAAGTTTCACCACGAGGTGAGAACTGCACTGGCAAATAATTTACTGTGGAAGAAATTAAGTTCTTTCATTTAACTTTTGAAATGCTTAATTTTATTTTTCTCGTTGAGGAAAACGATAAATTGTTTTTAATGAAAAATTTTATTTTGTTAAAAATATTCTGGAGTTCTAGTGCTGAGTTGAAACAAAACGATCTCAAGGCTCGTTGGTCTAGGGGTATGATTCTCGCTTCGGGTGCGAGAGGTCCCGGGTTCAATTCCCGGACGAGCCCGGCCTAAGTGCTTCTTTTTGATTTTTGTGCTATTTTTACGATTTGACGTCAGAGGAATTTCGATGACGTAATTAATTTTATAGTCGGAAGTTAAGCTGAACGGGCGATTGTTACGACATGGCAAATTGTGAAAAAAATCGCTAATGAAAAATTAGTCGAGCGAATAAGTTCGTGGTCTCTTAATTTTTTTTTGTGTTTTGGAGAGTATAGCGGTTGCCATGAGTTCCTGTCTCACCTGTTGGTGTAAAGACAATCCTGATTCCTAACTAGCTTTAATGATGAGGATGCTGCGTGCGGTATTTGCACTGCTTGCAAGTTGCTACCTCATCGCTGAAGTTGGTGTCAATATTCTGATTCTACGCCAGCATACAAACTCCGAGGAATTGCATATCGTTTATTGAGTGATTGGGAGTCGGCTTGTAAGCTGGACTTTGACAAAGAGACTGAGGAATGGCTAAAAGAGGTAACCACAAATGCTAAGTAAGAACCTAGAACATTCACCCTTATTTTGGAACCTACGGGCGGAAAAGGGAACTCCGATTTAACCAATTTTAAATCATTGAAAACGCGTGAACGATTCACTTTCCAGAAAATTTGATAGTTAAAAGAGGCAAATTGAATGGATCAGGAGCAGAAACAACAACATCCATTAAGTCTGGACATTACAGCAATCCCTCGAGATACGTAACACGCAACTTACGTAAATTCGCAATTTAGTAAAATTAAAATTTCCCAAACGACAAACCAAAAAAACAAGCTGGAAATCCAAAGCCAACATATATTTATGTAGGTTCTATCAATAAGAACGAATGGATTTAAAATTGGAATAAAACATAGTAAATTCGATCAAAAAAATTGCGGAATGGTTTTATTAAATAGTACGTGTTATGCCATTTATGATTTAAATAGAATGTCGTTTAAAGGACCATCACAACTTTTCTTGTACTGATTGATCCGGTGACGACAATTTTCGATAACTCTGTGCAGCATTTCGGATGGTATGGTGGCAATGGGTGCTGCGAATGTTGTCTTCGAGCTTATCAAGATTCTTGGGTTTGTTGGTGTATGCCTGTGATTTAACGAAGCCCCACAGAAAATAGTCTAGTGGTGTTTAATCTAATATCTTATAGTGTCTAGCTGTGAGGACTATTTCGTGAAATAACCGATTCACCAAATTGTTCACGCAATAACTCCATCGTAACGCCCGCTGTATGATAAATTGCGCCGTCTTGTTGAAAATGAATATCGTCTTCATAAATTTCTTCAAAATATCATTCAGCATAGCTTGATAGCGTTCACCATTATCTCAGAAGGAGCAGAATAAAGACATCCATATTTTGTTCGAAATGCTCATTGAGTAGTAACAAAACTTCTCGGGTTTTGATAGAATATTTCAATAATTTCTGAATGCTGGAGCAACGTGAAACGATTCACGATAAAATGACAAACCTTACTGATGACAACTGAAAGTACATCTAAAATTTTAAAATTTAAATATGGCCGCCATAGTTAACTTATAGAAGTTTGACGAAAATCATCTACTGATGACAATCAAATATTTATGAAAATTACAACATATTTAAGTTTTGTTCCTTTTATCATATGTGTTTAGCTTATAATACTTTTTACGTTAAAAAAAAAAAATAATATTTATGGTATGTATGTACGTACATACTTATCCATATGAATGCATGTAAAATAATGAACACGTAGGTAAACTTAAGCCATTTTCAAATTCGACTTACATAAAATTTGAGTTACGCTAAAGTTTCCGGTCCACATTAATTACGTAGAGGAGGTAGCACAAGTAGTTCTTAAGATCTAGAAACCAAAATTAGATAGTCTAGAATGCTTTCCTATCCTCCCCCCCCTCATACCCCACCCTTAGAAAAGATACCAGTCATAAGGGACCAATATAAAAATTTGACCTTAATATCTCAAAGGGTTTGGGAGATACGCACCTTCACCTTCAAACTATTTTGAGTACGGCGGCCCGCGCCGGCTTCATTGTACAGACGAACATTTTTTTGTTGCTTTTTTTGGGTTTACTAAAATAATGAAGTTAAATTAACTTGGGATCTCAATCCGATCTGGGTCAAAAAAAAATCGAAGAAGATCAGTGGTTTTTAATTAAGGCTAGTTTAACTCTATTATAATAATTTAATTTGATTTTTTTGACCCCGATCCCGTTGAGATTCCCAGTTAATATGTTTTGAAAAACAGTGTAACAGCTACGAAATACAACAAAAAAAATAAAGATACTCTTTTGACGATTTCTGATGAAATGACTCTTTTTCTATAAAATAAAGTTTATATGTTCTTCGATTTTTTAAACCACGATCCCATTGAGATACCAAGTTAATTTTTACTTTATTAGTAATAATACAGTATTGTTATTGATTTTCAAAAAAAAAAAAATTTGCTGCCCTCAAAATTTTTTTGTCTACGTTTCATGACTAGTAGCAATAAAATTTTTCACTCCGTCTGTCCGCCGTACGCCGTACGTCGACCGCCCAAAATCCTTTGAGGCTCGTAGCTCTCAAGCCAGTGGAGCTATTAAATTAAAATTTTTTCTAGGAATAGACTGAGTAGACCCCTTGGATTGACATTATTTTCAGGGGTGGGGTGTGAGGGGGAAGGTGAGGGAAGCGTTTTAGACGAAAAATTTTGGTTTCTAGATCTCAGCAACCGCTTATGTTAGGAGTCTGAAACTTGGAATTTCAATAAAGCTTTGATAGTGGACCCATTTGCAAAAAAATTGATGTTATGGGTGAAGGGGTGTGGGAGTGGAGGGGGAAGCAATGCGTCCGAAACTCAAAAAAGTCGAGATCGACGCATTCTAAAATCTATATCTCCTAAACCGTTAATAGCAAGCAATTAAAACTTAACAAATATCTGTAGTTATACTAGGAGAGTAGATTGAAACAAAATTTTTGGGTGGGGTAGTGACGTACGGGGGTGGGGGTTGAAATACTTAACATTACGATATCTCCCAAACCAGTGGCACCAGAAAAACAAAATTCGGTTTGGATATAAAGCTTGATAAATAAAGATTGCTCAAAGTAAAATCTTTGAAGGGGGCGGGGGAGTACGTAAGTGGAGGGGATAAGAATTTTTCAAAAATAACACGTTTCATATCTCAATAACAGTGTAAGATGGATGCTTCAAATTTTTACCAGAAGTAGGCCTAACAGAACCCTACCCAGCAGACCAGAAACACGGAAATCCGTCAGAATTCCGATGGAAAGTTCTTTATAGAGTCGGAATTCCAGGCTAGAAATCCATGCGATTTCCGTCAGATTTCCATATGGCGAGGTTGACGCTGTTCAGCGGGATTTTTCTTACTGAAATCTTTGAGAAATTGCTGGAGCATTTCCGAAAGCTTTTTTCCCCTTTCGAAAGCGTACTAAAATTTAAATTGATAATTTTTTGACGTAAAAAACAGAGTCTGTAGAATTTTCAGTAATCACAACCGATTGTGTGAAAATTCTACTGATCCTGTATTTTTTAGGTCGGATCGGACAAGACAGCGAATGTTTTTCTTTTAAAAAAAAAGTTTAGTCATCTTCTTCTTAGCACAAGGATTTTGGAATTTACACAAAGTTTTCCACGATATATCTCGATGTCGGAAAGTTCTTTTGGAATTCTGCCTGATAATTCCAGGAAATTCTTATTGTTTCGCTCATGCAATGATCTTTCAATTTTCCGAATGAAATCCATCGGAAACTTCTGTCTCATGTTCCCCTATGTCAGAAATAGCTCGGAACTTTCCGCGGATATCAGAACATTCCGTTTTATTGGTCTGCTGGGCTACCCAGCAGACCAAAAACACAGAAATCCGTCAGAATTCCGATGGAAAGTTCTTTATAGAGTCGGAATTCCAGGCTAGAAATCCATGCGATTTCCGTCAGATTTCCATATGGCGTGGTTGACGCTGTTCCGTCGGATTTTTCTTACCGAAATCTTTGAGAAATGTCCGGAGCATTTCCCAAAGCTTCTTTCCCCTTTCGAAAGCGTATTAAAATTTAAACTGATTATTTTTATCAGGTTTGACGTAAAAAACAGAGTCTGTAGAATTTTCAGTAATCATATTCGATTGTGCGAATATTCTACTGATACTGTATTTTTTAAGTCGGACCGGACAAGACAGCGAATGTTTTTCATTTAAAAAATTTATTTAATTATGATCTTCTCAGCACAAGGATTTCGGAATTTTAACAAAGCTTTCCACGATATGTCTGGATGCCGGAAAATTCTTTTCGAATTCTGCCTGATAATTCCATGAAATACTTATTGTTTTCGTCATGGATTGATCTTTCAATTTTCCGAATGAAATCCATTGGAAACTTCTGTCTCATGTTCCCCTATGTCAGAAATAGCTCGGAACTTTCCGCGGACATCAGAACATTCCGTTTTATTGGTCTGCTGGGTAGTAGAGAAAAAGTTCGGGGGTGTGGGTGTAGAGGGTAAGGGTGAGAAAGAAAAAGTTCCGATGCTTATATCTTCAGAATCTATAATGATAGGAAGCTGAAACTTGATATTTAGATAGAGCTATAATAGTGGCATGGTGGAAAAATAGAATGTTTTTTAGGGGTAGTATGGTACGGTGGTGGGGGGTGTTTTTCCTAACTTTAGAACGGCTTATGCTAGGAAGTTGAAACTCGGTACGTATATGTAGGTTAGGTTAGGTTAGGTTTAAGAAAGGGCGCAGCGCTAGGAACGTATATGTAAATTAACTAGAAAAGTAATTCTGATAAAAAAAATTCGAATATTCATTGGCGTTCAGAAGGGGGGGGGGGGCAAAAAAAATATCGGTTAATATAAAATGCATATATTTTCACGATTTTTGTCATATCTACTTGGTCTTTCGAAATATTGAATTCATTTTTATTCTACGGATTCTTCATATGAATACCTAGAATGTGTTTTCAAGATTTTTTGAAATTTGAACCCTAAGAGGGTGTAAACTGGTTGTATACTTTTTCATGAATTCCACCATGTTTCTCAGGTCTGATCAGATATCAAATATCTTTTCACTTCCCCAGGCTTGTTTAATAATCACCTATTTTTAAGTTTTGTTTTTTTCAACCTCTAGACCGCATCCCGGAATATGACCCAATTACTTAATTCATATGTTACACCCTTTTCTAACCGCTTCCCGAACTTTTTGTTAGGTTTTCAGTCACATAGTCACATACACCGCATCCCCGAATTGAACCCGTTCCAAACTTTTGCCGGAAAAATAATAAAGTTGCGCCCAGACTGTTGGCAGATTTTTTCCTATGTTTTAGAAAAAAGTATGACCTACAAAATATAAAAAAAATAAAAAATTAAAATCAACGGCATTTTGAAATATTCAAGAATAAAAGACAAAATCGTTATCCTTCAAAAAAAATTCATGGATAATTTTTATTCGTACTTTACTTTATTATTTTAATAATAAACTATTATTATCGATTTAAAAAAAAAAGTTTTGCTCAAAATATTTTCTTCCACGTTTCAAGACACCAAAAAGTGAGTCTTTTGAGTGGTAGTGGTGTGAAGGGGGAGGTGGGGAAACATTTTAGATGGAAAATTTTGGTTTCTATAATATATCTCAGTAACCGATTAGGCTAAGAGACTGAAACTTGGAATTTATATAGAGCATCGATAGTGAACCCAATTGCAAAAAATGATAATAATATGGGTAAAGGGGTGTGGGAGTGGGGAAATAATAATGCATCCGAAACGCTAGAAAGCAGGGATCGAAACCTTCTAAAATCTACCTATGTCTCCTAATCGGTTAATGTCACGAAATTAAAACTTAATGAACATCATCTGTAGATACAGTAGGAGAATAGACCGGAAACAAATTTTTGAGTGAAGACTGTGCCGTACGGAGGGGGTGGGGGTGAAAAACATTAGATTACGATATCTCACGAACCAATTGTACTAGAAAAATAAAATTCGGTTTCTGTATTAAGTTTGACAAATTAAGTTTGCTGAAAGTAAAACTTTTCCTTCAATCCAATCTAATTAATTTTATTTGAATACAGCCATTGTTAGTTTTAAGTTTCCAACCATTGTCCATTGTTGTAGAGGCACAAGCCTGATCACAAACTATTACTAGATACTAATGTACATGTAATCATACGGTTCACGACATAATAAATTTTAATTTATTTGAATTTGAATTTTTTTTTAAAGAAGCGGTGAAGTAAGTGGAGGGGATAAGAATTATAACTTTTAGAAATATAAGGATAGTACGGTACGGGGGTTGGGATTGTTTTCCAAACTAAAGAACGGCTTATTCTATAAAGTTGAAACCAAGACTGTATATATATGTAAGTGAACTAGAAAAGGTAATTCTGATTAAAAAAAACATTCAAATATCCATTGGCGTACAGAAAGGGGGCAAAAAAAATTATCAGTAAAAATAAAATGCATAAATTTTTACGATTTTCGTCATATCTGTTAGGTCTTCCAAATATTTTTTTCCAAATTGGTTTATTGTTGAAGCTCTACATAAATTCCAAGTTTCAGCTTTCTAGCATAAGCGGTTGGATCTACAAAGCAAAATTTTCCGTGTAAGACGCCTCCCCCACCTCCCCCTTCACAACCAAAACCCTCAAAAGGTGTCCACTTAAAGCGGTGTACTCACTCGAACCACGAAAAAAAAACGAGATAGGTCAAAAGGTTTCGGGTGCTACGAACATTCAAACAATTTTGCGTACACCGGTAGACGTACGGTGGACAGCGGACAGACGGACTGAAAATTTTTATTGCTTTTTTCTTGTCTACTAGGCAAGAAACGTGAAAAAAAAAAATTGGAGAGATGCAAGTTTTTTTTTTAAATCGATCACAATACTACATATATCTATTATTAAAATAATAAAGTAAAATGCATTAAAAAAAATTTTTAAAAACAAAAAAATAATTATAATAGATAATAATAATAATAATAATAATAAAAATAAAAAATAATCTACGTCATTTATTCATTCGAAAAATCTCATTAAATCCCATTTGTTGTACGAGATTAAAAAAAACTAAAATTAAAGAAACGAGATATTCAGAAAACCCGATTTTGACCTCCATTTTTAAAAGATGGCATAGCGAGGATTTTTTAGTGGTTATTAGTAGGTACCTAGAAGTAGAGGATTTTGTGAAATAAAATTTTAGACGTGACTGGGCTGTTATTTATAATGTTTTAAACTCGAGAAAATCTGTTATCAAAAACCGTTTTTTTTTTAATTTTCCAAGCTTTCCACGAGTCCCTGCTGTAATTCTTGCATTCATCTATGGTCGAAAATAATTCAAGGGAAAAATCCCTTCATCGGACTACATCCTTTCGGAAAATGTCCCTTTCTCTCTTGAGCGGAAATTAACTCAGAGATCTCTTTGCTTTTCCATGATGTAAAAATTCGGAAAAACTTTCGGACTTGTGTTCTAAACATGTAAACTACTCGCTGGAGATCTTGCGCATGTGTGCGTATATGCTCCCCCGAGGAGTGAAAATATATCGCGTGCGTGTGCACAGCACAGCACAGCAAACATGAGAGATTTTCTTGTCCGGGTCGAGCAGAGGCAGGCAGTACCAGAGTCAGTCCAGAAGAGGGTAGGTAGGGTTTTTCCCCGAGTTTTCCAACGAACGGGAGCTCCATTGCTCGCCAGTTGTGATTTAACCAGCGCCCGGGTGATATGCAAACGAGTTGTTCCGCGTGCGGTGTTTGCGTTTTTCATTAACTAGCTAAAATTGCATAGTTCCAGGGGCATTATGATATTTTCATTTTTACCGTTTGGCCCGTTAAAAAACTAAAAGATCGTTTTTTTTTTGGTTTGCTGGTCCGGCATTCGGCTGATATTCGCGCTTCCGGTCCCGGTAATAGTCGGACCCGTTGGCGGGCGAGTGGTGCGTGCAAGGTGGGCGCCCAGTGCTTTGTCGTCGTCTCGATCGTGACGATTTTCGCGGTTCCGTGCGTTAATTAATCGAAATCAGAAATTGGGAAAGTCGAGTGTGCGAGATGCTGCGCGAGGAGGTCGCGGTTATTTTTAATTCGTCCCGCGATTAAATGATAGTGGGGCCGTCGCCGTTGAGGTATGGAAATTAGTTTTCCTGGTGTGTTGTTGGGTTCGGCGAACAAGTGAAAAGTTGTGTCGGGGTTTTTTTTTCATATTTATTTATTTTCCGTTTTTTTTTCTTTCGATAATTGATAGATCCGTTCGGATTATATTTTCCGGTTCGGTTTATAGAATCGTCGACCGTTTCGACTGGTGTTGGAAATTATTTTCGAGCGGGTCTCGTCACTGGTCGCGTTTCTTTGCTGGCCTCGTTGTGTATAGTGTGTGCAGGAAAAACCTCTGATGTGCGAACATGTGTGTGTGGACTGTGTAGTGTGACGCGCCGTGGTCCATGCTCGTACGCTCCACGAACCCCGAATCCTGGGAAATTAATAGGCAGCAGTCGTGATCCTCCCACGAAAAATGCTTTGGGATTCGGAGTAGTTTGCTGTCGAGGAAACTGGAGTAATTGGCGGCTGCCACTCGGCTGAGACCTTGCGAGGATAGCTGCGAGCTGTGACTATAGCTTACAAGGAGTTTCGGAGTCTAGACCGAAAGGTACGAATTTTTTTTTTTTTAAGTTCGGAAAATTTGAATTTTCTCGGAAACACGTAAACATTTTCATGATCAACACGTCGGCCGTTCGCCAGCTGTTTGAGAACTTTATAGCTGGGCGGGAATTGGAAATTTCGTAAACAAATGCGAACGATCGTTTCGGGCAATCGGTGGGCTGCACCGTTTTTACGACATTGGCAACGCAGCGCACGCGGGCGACATAACTTGGGTTTTCCCGATTTTCTCGTTGTATCAATGGTTCATGAAATTTTTCCAGAAAACGAATACCAATCTTTTCCCGTGCAGGTGAATGTTTGTTCTATTTTAAAGTCCATTGAATTCACCACAAATCCCGAATATGAGTCCTTGCAAGGTCATTACGTGTGTTGGTATTTTATCCCGAGGGACGGCTTCTACGCATGGATGTATCTGCTTCATGTGTTTTTGTGTCTTTCCATTTCTTCCGTTTGTTCTTCTCTGCTCGGATTTGAATTTGGTTCGGTCCCAAAGTTAGCACGCACGTCCTGTCTTTTCTGGTGTGCTTCCTGTCCCTAACTGCTGCAGTCAACTAGTGCTTCCTTTTCAGGTTGTGTCTTTGCTACCTGGCTTTGACCTGCCAATTCATCCCCAAAATTTGCTTGAACCGAACCGCCCACATCTCTCTTATACACTTACTAGTCTATCTTGAGTTCGCCTTATCGCCTCCTCTTTCCTAGGCATTGTCCTTCCGATTTCTGTCATTGTGTCTTTTTTTCCCTGCTTTTCCGCTAATTTTCACGGACAATTTGAATTTATGGCACAAGTAAATGGTGTAAAGTTAATTTAAAATCAATAAAACAAAGTAGAGAGCGGCACGTTGAAAAGGAAATGATAAGGCGTTCATAACGGGACGTTGAGATGTCGGAGGAAATGGCATTCCACAGGTGTGCGGTTACCATATTTAAAGGATGTCGTCGACGTCGTGTCCTAAACCCCCCACTCATACATTCACTCCTGGAACATATCCAACTGAAGTTGAGAATACAGTGCAGCGCTTTAGTATTGGGATGAGGGATTTTGTCGGTGGTATGCAGGAATCGGGGAGCTATACGTTCGAAGAAAGATGGCAGGATGAGAAGATTAAGGACTATGTGCAGGAAATATAGCGAATGTGATGGAAATAATCCGGAAAAATCAAAAACACTTGGAATTTTTTTTTTACCCTTCTAATATTTTTTCTTTTAGTTTCATCGTTCGTAATTCATTTTGTTTTATCGAAGAGGATATTTTATAGATAAAGTACTGATGTATTAATAATATCCAACCGCAGCAATCATCTATTAGAAACAATTCCCAGATAGAGGAGATTACCATTGCCATCCGTTTCACCAGGTGTGTATGTGTTTGAGAAGTTTGCATAAGAAATACTTGTGAGTGATATTTTTCTTTATCTTTATTCCAAATTGCAGAAAATAGAACAAAGTGTTGCTGGCTCTTTTCTAATTTTAATCCCAATTACACCGAAATGCTATTTTTATTGAAACACGAAAAAAAAACCAAAAATCGAATTGGAGCTCAATACTCCCATAAGCTAAAAAAAAGTTTAAGCAAACAACACGAAACCTTGCATCCCCCACACAGAAGCTGACTCCATGGGAGCAGACCCATTCTGTGAGATACCAATAACTACAGCCAGAATGAACATCTGAACGTGCCAAAAATCGCAAAATGCCATTCACTGAAACTTGACACCGGGCAACAGCCACTCAAAGCATTTTATGCAAAAGCATTTGGAAAAAAGAACATCTGATTATCTAAGACTTAACAGATATCAGACCCGAACCCTAGTGGGAGCTCTGACTGGGAACTGTCACATGAGGAAGCTCTCAATAGGATTGGTCTTTCTGAGAGTAAAATTTTCAGAATATGCAATGACGACGACAAAACACTAGAGCAAATCCTCTGTGAATGTGAGGGTTTAGCTCACAAAAAACTTCGTCACATCGGTCAGGGTTTCATGGAACCATCGGAATTCCTGACCATTCGTTTTCGCAAAGTATTAAGTCTCATTGAAAGCGCAGGGATTGAAGAGGAATCACAGTCAGTCTGGGGAAGTCACAATATGCCCAGCTGTGGCTTCAGTGACAGAGGTTAACCATACCAACCCCTATTTGCAATCTACATCACCCACTATTTAATGCGAATAACAAGTACTAATACACTAATTTGGATAAAGCCGAACTAATTGTGAACAATTTTCAGTTTGTACATCAGTTTCCAATCAAACTGGAGCGTTAAGTTGGCTCCTAATTGAACGAAACATCGTTTAACGTATTGCTGAACGTGAAGAAATCAACTCTAAAGGCCATTACAGCTGGTGTGCCTCAGGGCTCGAATTTGTCTCCAGTGTTGTTTCTGACTTTATGACAGACGCACCAAGTGTAGATCGCACTTTGCTTTTTATGCAGACGGCACTGAATTTATGTGGCAGTCTTGGAGCCCGATTGTAATTACAAGAGAACTACAATCGCTACTACAAAACTTCGAAACTGGTTGAAAGATTAACGTCAAGCTCGCTAAAAGTAAGGTCATACTCTTTGCGTAGCGGATAAACCCCCTAAGTTACACGAGTCCAACTTTGGGGATGATATCCCTTGGAAACCAGTTGTCAAGTACCTCGGTGTCAAAGAAAACAAATATTTTACTTTTAACCAGCATGATAAAATCACTAAAACCATATCGAAATTTTTTTTTGGAAATGATTATGATAATCATAGTATACCATACTACATAAGTTTTAACTTTCAGCCTCCCAGCATAAGGGGTTGCTGAGATCTAGAATCCAAAATTGTTCATCTAAAACGCTCACCCCTCTTCCCTACGTACGTACACCCACAGCCCTCCAAAAGATACCACCCGTAGAGCTTCACCCATTCTACCTATCATAAAAATTTCAACGTACTATCTCAAGGGGTTAGTGAGCTACGCACCTTCACACGGATTTGCGTACGGCGGACACGCAGACAATTTTTTTTTTGGCTTTTATGGGGTTTACTAGTCCTAAAACGTGAAAGGTCGATAACAATACTTTATTATAAAAAATAATAAAGTAAAATTAAACATGCATACTGAGGTGGAGAGCATAGAATGGTCGGCAAAAAGGGGTGCATATATTTTCACGAACTTCATCGTATTTCTTAGGTCTTCTAAGATATTCAATTAATTTTACTACCACGAGGTCCTCGGATCAAAGACTAGAAACCGTTTTCACCCGCTGTGGTGAGGGGGTGGCAGTGTTAGAGGTATGTAGGTATTGCTAGAAATTATGCATATCTTTTAGGTCTGCTGAACTATTAAATTAGTTTTTCCTTCCACAAACTTTTTTACAATCGCATAAAAAACATTATTTCTCGATCAACCTTTAGTTTTGCCATGTCTATTAGGTCTGAGTAGATATCGTCGAAACAAACATTTTGTCCACATACCGGACTGTGGCACAAAATCGTAATTTGACCGCTTTCCCGAACTTGACCCGAAAAATAATAAAGTTGAGCCCAGACTCTTGGCAATTTTTATACTCTAGATGAACATATAGAGTATTATAAGTTTAATCCAGCCCGAAAAGTTTGTAACGCATAGAACCGAGCCTCGGACGAAAAAAAGTTATATATTATTTTGTGTTTATTTTTGGCCAAAACCCCCAAATCCGTTTGCTGTCCGTCCGTCCGTCCGTCCGTCCGTCCGTCCGTCCGTCCGTCCGTCCGTTAGCACGATAACTCAAGAACGCGTTGACCTAGGAAGTTGAAATTTTGTCACAACTTGTAAAATGGAAAAAGTAAGGCTAAGTTCGTTAATGGGCGATATCCTTCCACTCCTTCGGGTACCTCCCATACAAGAGTCCTTGAAACACGTTTTCCCAGTTATTGCTCGAATGCTTCAAGTTAGGAACTTGAAATTTTGCATACGGATGGTTTAAAATGTTTGAATTGAATGTTTTGAATATGATGCAAATCGAATGAGTCCTTCGTGTAGCAGCCTAGAAAAGTCCTTCAAAAACGTATGCTTTTTACTGAATTCACTATAACTCCAGAACGAGTTAGAGCAGGAATTTAAAATTTTACAGGAATTAGTTTTATACCAAAACCAAGACGGAGTTCAATTATTAGCGCCATCGGTTGACTTCTTCGGGTAGCTGTCATACAAAAGTCCTTAATAAACATATTCACCAATATTGCACGATAAGTTTAGAAAGCTTTCATTTACGACTTTGAAATTTTACAAACATTAATTTTATAATAGTCGCAGCTGAAAATATTAATATGAAAAATATCCCATAAGTCCTTCATGTAGTTGCCATACAAAAATTCTGTAAAATGTCCTAACTTACTTTATGGAACTCACTATAAATCAAAAAATCGACCACTACACAAAAGTTACTACCTGTAAGTAAAAGGTCATGTAATAATTGCTTGTGCACTCCTCATTCTTTTGATATATTTCCAACTAAAATATAAATCGGAGTTCAGTATTTCATCTAGAGTATCATACGATTGGCTTGCAGCCGATCTTGACTGCGTTATGTTTTTTACATAATATTACCAATTGTCTAACACAGACTATTTTATTCGAATAATGAAGTGTACTAGTGTAAAAAGAAAGTGATTTTGTATCCATCTCCAGTCCATGGACATCTCTTCCACGGTATCCATGTGGCGTCGGACAGTGTTCACCATCTCCACATGTAATCTTTTAGTTAATGTTTACTTTGTCGACAACAAAACAGCTTGCTCCACTCTACAGGGGAGTATGCGTGAATTTGTGCGCGGGTGCCAGTAGTAAGGAACCAGCAGTAGCAACATTATCCCGAAGGGAAGACTTCTAGTATCCGGCACAGACACAGAACCGAAATCTTCCAAGAAAAACGTAAAAAAGGAAAATCAATGCCGTCGTAGTTATCTCGTATCGGATATGTGGTGACGTCAAAATGCGCGAGTAAAACAAATATACGAAGTAAGGACACACTAAAGAGCGTTCGTTGTGTTTTTCAAGAAGCATCAGCTATCGCCACTGTCGATGTTCTTTTCCGGTGGTTCCCATCTTTCGTTGTCTTTCTTCCAGCACCTACCAAATTCTTATCGCTGTGGGGAGCCTTGTATAAGCAATCGGGATTTGAGTGGAGGTGGAGGTGGCGTCGTGGAACGCTCTGGCTCTCAAGGATGTTCGCACATTGTTGCCATTTTACGAAATCCTTAAGATAGAATACCATCGCGAAATATTAAGACCAAGTGGTGTGTTGGGGCAGGTTCGCGATTTACCCGATATCAAAGGAGTCCGTCGTCCTTGTTGCGACTTTGATTCTTATTAGCGGAGTAGGGAGCGTGCGGATAAGCTTAAAAAGCCGATTTGTCAGCCTTGAGTCGACTTTTGAAAAAGCTTAACTACGATTTATGAGCGATGACTTGGAATTATGTTGCGGTCAGTCGAAAATGAGAATTCGGAGACTGAAGTCCAATGGAAGCGGCGAATTAAGAATAGAAAGGGTGTGAGAAGCATTTGACTGTGGGGAATACCACGGATGTTGAAAATGCTGGTTAAGTGTACAGGACGATATGTGGTCTTCGCTTTGTGAGAAATACTCTATATCTACATATATCTCTATACCCTCTACTATATCCTACAACGTATTGATGAATGGAATCAAACTGTGACGAAAATTGTATGCAGACGAAATCATTGGAGAACATCTTACTATTCGGACAAAAACTGAATGAAATTATTTTCATGGAAATCCTTCACTGGAGAGGACAGTTTTCTATAAGAACTCTGTTGGACTAGGTCCGAAGGAGCTGTTTCGTCATCGGAAAGCATAGACTCTTCAGAAGGTGTATTCTTGCCTACTATCCGAAACACCTTGACATAACACTTATACCTAACCAGTGTGAAGAACGAATTTAACTCTTTACTGTACATGCCTAAAAGATATAACGAAATTCGTGAACAAGTGAAAAAATTCCTTTCTTAAAAAATTACTTCACAGTATGAACTACTTAGGTACATACCGTAAAAATGGTCTATGTTAAAAGATTTCTGTTATCCTTTTAAAAAATTCTGGTGCAAATTTATTTATGAATAATTTAAATTGTCGTGAGCATGTGTAGAGAGAGGCCTTCTATTGGCCTTCTATCTGTGTTGTAAAAAGTGGTGTGATTCATAATTGTTGCGACTTAGCAGTTCGCCGGGATTTCAATTTTCAACGCAATTCGATTAAATTAATAACAAACACAATAATAATGAACACACGCTGTATTCAATGAAATTATTACACTATTAGCAATTCTTCTCGATTTCATTTAGTACACGATCGCTGTTTTCAATGAAAACCACTTTACACATCACTTTCCAACGAAACTGTTCGTATGTCATCTGGCTTTCTTAGTGATCCCGTAAAGAATCCCTGCTGCGCTTATGTACTGCATGTGTTAGATCGAGAGATTTCTTTCATGTTGGGTGTGTGTGTCGAATGTGTAAGAAGTGTTTAGAACATGCGAGAAGTGTATAGAACTTTCCACGCTTTTCTAATTGGATATTGGAATGTTGTAGTTATTCCTGGAAATGTCGATGTCGTTGGTAAGCTGTTCGAGGATAATACACATACGGAGAATGGTCATTCCTTGTTGCATTAGGATCCTATCAAAAGACTAAAATCTTGGTTTTATTTTGATGTGATTGAAATGAAGTCAATCATGATGTGACTCATATCATACGCAATTGTGTCACGTAAATTTGTTGTTGTATATTTTAAAATCAATGAAATTTTTCTGACTTTTGTTTACAAAAATCCTCTATAAACGAAAGTCTTGCTTTTCACGCTGTCGGACAAGTTGTGGAAAATTTTCGATCGAAATTGAATTTAGTGATTTTGTTTAAACAAAAAATAAAAATAAAAATCACCGATCAATTCAGTCCTTCATAAAATGCTCTTAACAGTGTTCTAAATATAACTTTTTATAGGGTTTATCTTTAGCTCAAAGTGTTTGGCCTTTGTGTTTATTGTGCCTTGTACCTGTGGTGGAAAGTTTGCAATCAATTAGGCACAGCTCAGTGATGAACTGGAAATTCGGTGCAAAATATACACAAGATTATCGACAAGCTCATTTAAAATTTATCGATTTCTACCTGTGAAGTTTGTTTCGCTTCAGGCAGGAGTATAAACTTTGTTTAAATTACTTTCTGGAATTATCCCAGATTTTTTTTTTTTTTTTTATTTTCGGTAAACAGTTTTCCATATTAACAAACGCATTTTCAATTTAATTTGAAAACAGTTCAGCAGCCGAATTGAAAATATAATGCACTTTTCGTATTATATGTAGTTTAAATTAATTTTCACACAACTGGTCGGTGTACAAAGTTGCTATGTTGTTTTATTCAAAACAAGTGTTCATGTGTAAACATCCTATTAACAGGAAGTAATTTGAAGCGTAGGTGGCTATGGAAAATACCACGCATTGAATTTTGACGACGAAAACATGCATTTTCGGATCTGTAGAACATGAATAAATTAATTATTTTAATTATAGACTGGGTAATTTAGCACAGTTTACTAACAATTTTCTGTAGTTAAGGAGATATTTTTTTCATGGTAGAGCTATTACAGTGATTAACTTTAAAGCCGGCTACAGACTTCTTCTGCTTTTTTTTGTTTTTAACATTTCGCGATTTTTTCGTTTTGTTTCACAAAACACACGAAACACACGAAACTCACGAGAATACGAGAAAACATTGTACACACTATTCGCACGTTTTCCGTTTTCCGTTTTCGTTTATTTAATTTAACACTTCGCTGTCCGTCCAACTCATTTCAAATGTGTTTTAGAACTTAACCTGCAAATGCTAACTGTCAACACACCACGCAAAACAAGAAACTCGCGAGAAAGTTACGAAAAAATCGTCTCGCATATTTTTCGTCACTTTCTCGTCAAGATCGTCCTTGTCCATTAATCTAGTCAAAAAACCTACTCCAGTAAAAAAAGTCACGAATCGCGAAACACGAATAACGAAACACGAGAAACTCACGAAAAACCTTTACACACTATTCACGAGAAAGACACGCATGACGCGAAATAGGTGAAACGCGATAAGTCTGTAGCCAGCTCAAGAGTTTTGGTTTGGTTCGGTGACAGGATAGTCTGTCCACACGAACTTCCCGACTGTGTCACAACGTGCCTGCGTTAATGCTTATCGAGGCAAAGACATGAGCGATGGAAAATCTCACTAAAGTTGGAAATGTCCGGTTCGAAAAGCATGTTCGACCTTTTCTTTTTAGAAAACCGACCCGATTCCGCATCGACTGATATTAGTAAGATTCGCAATGCATAAAGAACTGTAGCTGTGCACACGTATCCCTTGACCAGATGGCATTCCAGACTAAGGAATGAAAATTTTTTAGATTTTACGATTTTTTGATATTCAACCCTAATACTATGTTTATACTACCAGATTAACGCGCTTAAATCGAGTTAAACGCGTTGAAATCGCTTCCCGAACGCGTTTGCGAAAACACGTTGCTACAACGCGTTTAACAGGAAACATGTACTGCGACCCTCGCGGAAATCGAAGTAAACTTTAAAGCAAACTACTAATGCTGCAGAAACTGAATTTTGTGCTTGTGTAACGACTGCATTACCTAATTAATCCATTCTTCTAGTACCTTTAAAAAATATAAATCCTATGTGTAGCTGCCATAGAAAAGTCATTGAAAAATTTACGCTTATAATACTAGACAGAAAGCTCGATAACTGAAAGACTTATCAATTTTTCATATCAAAATTTGAAATACGTAGTCAGCGTAATTTTATTTCAAATTGATCCTTGAAAACAGGCTCCATCATTATTGTTTTATTGAATTAATTAATCTCTATTTGTTCAACGAAATCGAAATAAAGTATAAATAAACACGATTCAGTTTAAATATTCGAAAAGATAATCAAGTATAAATAAATAAAAGCGGTTGGACCATAAAAAACATAATACGAACATGAACGTATCAAATTTAGATAGCAACTCGTAATGTGGTAAAATAATGGGATAGAAACATGCTTTAGCAGATATTAATCGCTCCTGGAACAATTTTATTTATAATTTCATCAAGCCATTTATTTCAGTGCACTGTATGAACTTTCTACACTATTTTATTTTTGGATTATACGTTGATCGGATTTTTCATTCAGACTAGTGAAATCCTCTAAATGAACATATGCTTAGTTTTTTTTCGTTGTAGTATACAAAGTCAGTCACAGTGTCCACGATAGCCCAGTAGACAATCATGGGACACACTTAGAAGATGATAAAATGAAATACCAACAATATAAATTGTATTTGGTAGATAAGAAACGAGTGTGAAGTTTATAAATAGGCGAAGTGAGAATTTATAGACAAGAGAAGTATAATACAAACATTTTACATCAAGTTAAGAAAATCGAAAAAAAATTTACATTATAAATGAAACCTACTGAATAATGTTGTTCCACATGTAAATTTTGTTATAGTACAAAACTGGGCTCAATTTCATTATCTTTCAGGTATACGTTTTGAGCGCGTTTTATGCTGATATGTACTCTAGATTACTATGCCACTTGAAATGAATTTTTTTTTTATTGTAATAAAAATATATTCAATTCCTTGAATATCGAGAAATTCTGAAACTGATTTTTATGCGATTATATTGAACCATTAAAGCAAAAAAAAAATTCGATATCTCATCAGACCTAACAGATATGTCAGAATTCGTAAAAACACAATCACTTTACGCCCCTTAAGCTAGTATTACACTGTATGCCAGGCGGTCGAATATTTGACCATAAAAATTTGACCGAATTTCGTGTCATATATCCATTTGGTACGCTGCCCGATTGCGATATTACACTACCTGACACATTTGACAAAATCGTAAAATTTTCTCTTCGTGTCAAACGGTCAAACGCTATCAATCAGTTCGGAACGAAATTCTGACTAGATTTTTCAAATCTAAATCGACGTGTTGGCAGACATCACACAAACAAAAAAACCGAACTACAGTACTTAAAATAATTAATTACAGAATTATTGCTATTTGTTTAACTGATTGTCACAAAAAAATTTCACGAGTGACATTTCCTATTTGACCCATTTGACACAATTGTTTTTCCAGAAATCACAAACGGTCAAATGTGGTCAAATGATACATTTTATCAAACAGAATTTGACCATTATACTATCTGACACCATCTGACAGCATTTGACAGAGAAAATGGTCAAATATTTGACCGCCTGGCATACAGTGTAATACTAGCTTTAGAAGATGAATATAGCTAAATGCTGAAAAGGATTTTTTGGTAGCTCAATATACTATACATAGATTTAAAATTCAATGTGATATCTCATCAAACTTAAGAGAACGTTACCAAAACGTGTTCAACCTCCCTTTACCCACTTGGGGTTGAATATTTAAACAACAAATCCTGAAATTGATTTTCAGATAAATATAAGTTAGATATGTCCGGGAAAATAAAAACCAATTCGATGTCTCATCAGTCGTAAGAGAAATGGCGGAATCCGTGAAAACGTGTTCAACACCCTATTAGATTTTCAAAAAAGAAAAAATCGTGAAATCGGTTGTTAGAAAAATAATATACAAAGCTAGTGTTAGTAACATTTTATTCGATATCTACGAGTAATTAGACCTAAGGTATATGACGGAATTCGTGAAAATGTATACAACCCCTTTACTCTCTCTGTGGGATCAAATTTAAAATGTTATGAAAAAAATTTCTGGGCTTTTATCTGATCGATCACTTTACTTTATTATATTAAAATAATAAAGTAAAATTTAGTGTCTGTTGTTTTTATTTTAAAATATCAATCATCGGTTCAATCGTCGAAAACTGTCATTTTTATAAAAATAAGAACATTATTTACACATAAAAATATGAACATAGCAACAATTCAACGTTCTTTAAGAAGGTAGAGTATAAGTTCAGTGTAGGCTTTTAAACTAATATGATCTCAATGTTAGTAGCCGAAGTAGTCATCACACCAGTTGGGAGTTTTAGTGTGGTGATCTTCAAAAAAAGCTCGTCTTACGTCGAAAAATAATCCAAACATTTTTATGTTTATAAACAACAATTCATTTAGAATATCAAATTAAATCTGTTCCACCACATTCTTATTAGCAGCAGTTCAAAAATATTGAGCGTATTTTCCGAATACGAGGCGCAGTTTATACACCCAATGATGACTACAAGTTGTTTGCATGATACATGTAAAGAGGAAACGCTACTGAAGCATCAAGCTTAAATAATTTACAAATTTGAAAATACGAGTACAATTATATCTGAATCATTTGCAAGATTACCACACCGCGCATGATTCTTCCATTTTCTTTTCTTCCATCCATATACATACTTTACCTCATCTAAAACAAATTACAGTGCTAGATTTTTAGACAGTTTAAATCTCGAATACAAGTATTCTAAAAACCATCAGTAATGTCGCTTAAAAACGCATAAAAAATAAAATAAATAAAATTTGCGTCAAACATCATATTAATATACGACAGTGACTTTCTAATTAAGACTGCATGACATCAGTTTTACAGTCCAAAGACCAGAAAATAGCGGAAATTGTTTATATGATTAAAATCGTGAAAGACGTCACAGACAACACACCAAAAAGCAATTTTCCTCGGATTATTCTCTCATCTCTCGGACTCTAATGAGCTCTAATTATAATCTGGAAAACTGAAATGAAGGTAAGTAGACAAAACTCCAATAAGATATATATTTAGATTTATTCCGAAAAGTGTTACAATGAAAAGTACTTTTCACATGAGTATCACTCGAACAGCTTTTGGATAGTAGAGTGTGAACCTTAAGTTGTAAAATATCCAAATGGCTTTGATTTTAAGTAACGATGATGTGTTCGACAATATCCCGATTTATTCGATATTCGATTCACACAACTGTCGATTGATTGATTCATCCCAATTCCCATTTCTTCTGTCATTTATCCGGAGGTAGCTGATGTCGGTACTCGGTAGCCCAATCGTTGAACATGTCCAAAGCCCTTTTCATTTTCACTGCCATCCGTGTATTGGACATGAGTCCTTAGCTTTAGCTTTCCGAGCTTGGAATATACAATACTGTGTACTAACTCTAAATAGAATTCTTTAGAATTTAATTTTTGAAATTTCAAGTCGTTTATAATACTTTCGAGATCTATCGTACAGTATTTTTTCCGATTTCTTCATATTAGGGATGCAAGCATTAAAGTGTTCGAATTTTTGTGGTTGGTTTTTTTCGGTGTCAGAGGAGAGGGGTTTGTGTCAAACACTCACACAAAAATCCCTACTGTAATCGGTTGTTTCCCTGGCTACTGCTGTTAAGGACATGACAGTTTCCTTCACTTGAGAAGTCAACTTAAAACTGCGTTGGACTAGGTAAGGAAGAGGTCCTTCGTCATCGGGTGGGTATCATGCCTTTTATACGAAACACCCTTACAGCTGCTGGTATATCTGCGATATAGAATCAAAATTAATTATCGGGAATTATAATTTGAAGGAAATTGTCATAGTACTTTATGATTAAAGATCATTACATATTTCAACCAATTTGGCAATTTTGGTTGTTCACTGAGGTACATATATTGGTTCTAATCATAGAGATATGTGTGTAGTATGCACTTGAGATGACAAGCTACAACTGTTTTGAATTCGGACGATTCCTCGCAAACAATATGCTACTATTAGCGTCCTAATCAGATTTATGTTATACTCCTGTTTTGAACACAAAAACGTCAAACGTTTGAGTACAGCCTACTACATATTTGTATATCACTGCCACCTGCCACCTGCCACCTGACATCGAACGCTACATACAAAAACGCTCAATTTGTCATCAAAATGCTTTAAAGCATGGATGTATTAGTATAACTGGATCGGCTGTATTGCATAAAATTCCTATAAGTGAGACTTATTCATTGCTGACAGTTGTTTCCATCTTTCAAAAAAATTTTATCCAGGTTAATGACAATCATTTCTGACATTTGTTTTCACCACAGCGTCGGACCAAAAAAAATTCCGGGGTACAGTACGTATTTTTTATTTTATAGCCCCCCCCCCCCCCCCTCCAATACACTTACACTAACGCAAATAGACAACTCACACAACCAGAACCTATTAGGCAAAATTTCGCTTACTGCCAATCCAGTTATACTATTACATCCATGCTTCAAAGTGCTTCATACAAAATCGGCGTCTTGTCGTCTCCAGTATTTATATCTATATAACACCCACCAATTAATGGACACGTTTGACTCTAAGGCTAAGAGCACGAGACCAAATTCAGGTAACAGGAATTTTATTTTTCTTAATATTAATGAGAATGGTATTGTAATAAAATTCCTATTGCGAGCGATTATTTCTCTGGCTACTGCCATTAAGGACATGTCAGTTGAAAACTCTTCACTGAAGAAGCAAGTTATTTTTTGCAGATTGAAATAGCCTGTCTTTAGACGTAGTCCTTACTGTTTAACTGCGTTGATGTACAAGTTATGCGATAGCAAAATTCAGAAGGCTGTACTTCGCTTCTAGTTCTTATCTTCAGTTTCTAAAAAAAAAAATATAATTTTGTTTTATTTTGCTTTTAGACGATAACATAAGAATCCCATGTAAGTAAAAACCAATTCGATTTCTTATTAGACCTAAGAAATATGACGGAATTCGTGAAAATATTTATGTATCTTAAGTGTTGAAAAGTAAAAATTCTTGAAAACTTAAACTTATTATGGAAAAAAAATTTGTAGAAGTAAAAACTTAAGACCTAAGCGACATGGCGCAATTCTATAAAATGTAAACACAACAACCCCTTAACACCCGCTTGCTATTTTTGGATGCGCTTTTTATTTTTTTTATTTTAGTTTAAAATATTAAATTCATTTTTATTTCATTTATATTTTATTATGTTCGGTTTATGGTACAGATTAATTAAAATTCAATTAACATTAAATTAAAAGTGCGTTTATTCTTATGAGAACTTACAGATATGGTGTCAGAAGGCGGAGAACCCATATACTCGTACATAAACTTTAAAAGCGTTTTTTTTTTTTAAAATGTGACAATATGAAATGTGGCCAGCAGAGGAGGCTTGTGTAGTTCGCGAACGAACTAGTTCGGAAGAGCGTTCCCATAAGTGAAATGAACGAACCAGTTCGCAGTGAGTTCCGCTACTAATTCGTTTGTATTCATCAATATTGCCCCGTATAGGTACTTGGATACCGACAATCTTTATTTTTTGGGCTAGCTAAGTGTGCTAGTCTACAAAACTAGAGGTCAAGGTTAGGGTATACGGCAGACAGACGGTTATTTTTTTCTTTTTGTGATCTACTAGCCCTGACTGTAATAATTTAAGAAGGGGGGAGGGGTAGTAATTTTTTTAAATTTCTGGTCGATCTTAAACATTATTAACAAATAAAATCAAAACAAACAAAACAATTTTGACAATCGAAATATTCTGAAAAACATATTGATGTTTCAGACTTTATAGGGTTGTACCTACTCGTAGTAACTAAATTTAGTATTTTGCAGTTACTATCTTGAAATCGTGGTACACCTTAAATTTTGACTGTGGGGTCATTCCGTCAAGAATCGCCAAAAATGACGAAATATGTGACCTTGCTATCGTCGATTCTTTTGAAAATTTATGTACTTGAAGAATTAGTGAACATAAAATATAATTTAAATTATTTGTTGCTATCTAATTTTTGTGTTAGTTATAGTAAGTTAAAAATTTTGCAAAAAAGGTGTTCTCTTTGAAAATTCATATCTCTGTTAGTTTTTATCCTAAAATAATAAAGTAAGACATATTTTAAAGATTGTTGTTTAGAAATTGTCGCAATTTAAAAAAAAAAAACGATTAAAACCTATCCTTTAATTTTTTTTTCAAGTATAAAGATTTTGTCCTTTATCCTTGAATATCTCACAATACGGTTCTTTATTATTTTTAGAAAAATACAATTACATATAACATAATTGAGAAACTCTGATGTTCTTCGATTTTCTTGACCCCGATCCCATTGAGATCCCAACTTAATTTTTTGGTATGTTTTGTAAAACAGTATAACCTATAAAATATAAAAAATATAAAAAAATATCTATGACCATAACTAACAAAAAAAAATTACAAAAACTTGAAATTATATTTTTTTTCACTCAAGTACATACATTTTCAAAAGAATCGACGATAGTATCTATAAGGTCAAGCAATTTCAAAAGAATGAAGATGGCGATGATAAGGTTATAACTTCGGCGATTCTTGATGGAATGACCCTGTTCCAAGGGTAATTCAAGTCTCTAGAAAACTTCAGGTTAAATTGTACTTATTAGTTTTGAAGATTTCATTTCACGTGAGTGAGATTCTAGAACAGACTGCGCCAAGTACCTATGCCTTTTATGAGTGTCGGTGTTTTTTTTTCGCTTTCTTTGCTCTCTTTTGGATCTATTGGCGTATCGAGAAATACCGGAAGCAATCAAAACAGCTTTTCACCCACCCACCTTTATAATAGTCCTTGTGCTACCAACACCAGTCATTGTACCGCCTTTTATGTCGCTAATTTGCAGCTCAATTACGCTTTCTCATCCCCTTGTTTTCTGAGTTAAACATCCATGAAGATCTTAATCAAATCGATATGACGTCCCGTAAGTCTGGGCCATGTGTCCTAATTTTTTGTTCGATTTTTCATCATATCCCCCGCGAAGAAAAAAAAAAAACGAAACAACCAAGTCATACTTAGACATTTATTGAAGGGGATTTGTCCTTAGGACACGCTCTCTGTAGTAGAGCCTTGTGTACAAAAGTGCTTCCAAATGGATTTTTTTTTCTTCTGTTGTCCTTTGTATAGGATATCGGCAAGCCACATTGCCTATGCTTTACTCAATATTCTGTTTGTTGGATTATCACTTTATTCCTGGCACACTCACACTAACCAGTTTCTTGTCATCGTTTCGAAATACAAAAGCCAATATTTATTCGCGCCAGGATTATATTTCATTAGAGTGAGCTCCGGCATTTCAGCAAGGTCTTGTTGCAAGTTTGTTCGTAGCGGCAGCATATGTTGCTATTGATCCCACACGCGCCCCGGGTTAATACGAGAATTATAGGCCGAATATTATAGGGAAAGTTCGGGAAAAAAGTCATGTCGATTCAGCAGTCTCGGACCAGATTGATATTTTATGATTTGATTGATTATGGATAAACGCGAGACGAATATTTGTCGTAACACAAAGTTAAACCTATAAGATTAAATAACGTCATCGAACAGATTGACATCAATGGAAATTAAATAAGTGATAAGTTTTATAACTTGTATACATAATTTGCATCCATGCTGCTGAAAGTGATAGTATCAAGCGTCTTGAAGGGTCTTCGTATGAAATTCGGCCATCCTTTGACGAAAACTTATAAATGAAAAATTTTGCGTTAAACAAAACTTGTGCATCTCTAAAAGGACATATTAAACGAACCTAGAAACAGAAGCATATTTTATAAAACGTGAGTGATCTGGCTGGGAGTCAAACGAAAAACCTCTGTATTCATACTCTACACTGAAAGAAAAACTATGTTTATTCCAAGGTTGCATTGACTATATTAAGGTTCTTCTGACCATAGTAAAACTGACATCTTTGACAGTGATCGTGGCTATGATGATACTAGCCATAGCACATAATTCGTAAAAACATAGTATGGTTGCATTAATCATATATCCCTACTGAAATTTAATATGGTTGTACCAATCATGCTCGTTACATGATGTAATTGAGTATTATAATCACGACAACCTTATTCTATGTTCAGTGGAACCATATTATTTGATAAGATAGTTCCCACAACCATACCTCTCACAGTAGTGTCGTTCGCGGTGTAAGTTCGCTTCTTCCAATTTCATGTGTGCTTTGTTCGAGAGTGTTTAATTGTTGTTCAAGTCATTTATTTATGATCGAAAGTGTTTTCTTTGTGAATTATTTTTGAGTGTCACATGTATCTTATGATTGACCCAACCTTTATATTATTAATGAAGGTTGCGTGAATCATGCACCAAGGTGCTGAAATCAGAACTAGGATTCAGGCAATCCTGTCACATAAATTTTATGATTGACCCAACCATGTTATTATTAGATAAGGTTGCGTGAATCATACACCAAGGTTCTGAAATCAGAACTATGATTCAGGCAATCATGTCACATAAATTTTATGATTGACCCAACCATTTTATTATTAAATAAGGTTGCGTGAATCACACACCTAGGTTTCCACAACCATAATTTTGATTGAGCTAAACATGTTACATGTTGAAACATAGTTGTGGCAACTATAACCTCAATCATAGTAAGGTTCTCCCAAAATATGGTTGCCACAATCATATTTTTTCTTTGAGTGTACATATTTACTATATTTCGTTACGTACCTACCCTGGCAACATCAACATAACAATTTTCAAATATATCTACCGATATATTCAATAGAAACAATACATCAAGATCACGTTAATCATATGCATGTAATATACTAGAAATTTTGCGACGCATCACATGAAGTACAAGTTCACACGCTCAATCAGTTCTTCTGAGTCCAAGTCGGCCAACCCGCTTAATTAGTTGCATCATTAATTTAGTCGCTATTTCTACGGCCCTAGATTGCTGAATGGCTAATAATAATCAGGTGGTCAGCAAGCAGAACAAAAAATTGATCATCGTTTCAAATAGTAAAAACCGATCAGGTGTATAAGCCCTGCTTAGTGTCTGTGTCGTACAGTGATTTCTAGCACATTGGTGTATGTATAACATGGTCGAAGTACGTAATGCTTTCTACGATATTCTTATTGAATTTTAGTTTCTCTGAAATCTTTGATGTCATTGATAATTGGATTGGGCTACACGGGTATGCATGTAACAATATGTAAGTGATGCTGTCAAAAGCGAACGATTGAGTGTCACTTTGATATACTGATATTCGAATGGAAAAAACAACCAGGGTGGTTAGATTTTCTTGAAATTTAGTGTGGAATATTTTTGACTGACCCCCAAAACATCTTAACACAATTGTATAAGATGTTAAATTAAAATTTAAAAAAATGTATCCTTCGATATCTTATCAACCACTTATGCGACATAGTTGACATTTGAAATGAATAAAGGTTCATGGATGTGGAATGGGAATATAATATTTGGGATTCACCCTCAATAGAAATGGAGGTGGAGTTTTAAGTTTCAGATTTTACTATACTTACATATATTCTAAAATTCTATACTCTAAAATATATTTCTTGGGGAAGAGTGGGTAACATAACAGGAGAGAGGAATGTCGAATAATCCATCGCTGGGCACCATAGCGGAAGTTATAATCAACGAAAAAATGGCATGACCTATTCAATCTTTGGTGGCTTATAAATCACCGGAGATGAATGGAATTACTCCCTTAATACCAGGAAACCGTTGAAGCAATCATCCCTTGGCTATTTGTAATCTTTAAAATCCGCTTTTACTACTCGTATGTTCCGATGGCATGAAGACGGATTAAGGTAATCTTTATAACTATGGCAGATAAACGAGGCTAAAGGCTTTAGCTACATAAGCCTAATATAGTTTTTAATGAACACGCTAGAGAGGTTGCTCGAGGCCTCCGTTATATATGTATGTAGTCTGGAATCGAATAGCTCAACACGTGTACACTGAAGGGAAATTGGTGGAAACCGTTCTACATGAGCTAGTAAGGATGCTGCTTAGCAAGGATTACACTAAAGGTTGATGGAGTCTTCAACAGCATTGAAATGGGAGCGATTTGAGAAGCCGAACAGGGCATTCCCAACTAAATCAACGTCATGCTCCGAGGTGAAATAATCCATACATATATTGGTGAGAATGACATAGGTAGACTTGTGTCTAGAGGTTCCCCCCTAAAGAAGGAGTCCTATAGCCTCTTCTTTGGATCCAGCTCTATCAGAAGTTGAGATAGACGGGATAAAAGTGGTACCGTACGCAGATTACCTAGTTACGAGTATACCAGTATTGTGTAAACTCTTAACGACAATCGCCCGGTAACTAGTGAAGGAAACAGCGCATAAATTCTAGAAATGGATAGTGACCTGTGGTTTAGAGTAGAAATGGGTCGTTCATGAATGAACTGTTCCAAAAGAGCAGTGAACTAACTCACTCCTTTTGGTGAACTGTAGTTCGTTTCGCCATGTGCCACACCTTGGAAAGGAAGTACATAGTTCCCTTGTGATGTGAAGCTTGAATGAGTGCGTTTCGTGGGCAGTGAGGATATTTGTTTTTGAGTGAGGACCCTTTTTTTCAGGTCGTCACATTCACTCTGAACCTCAAAAGAACTACTTCCTTCGTGAGATTTATGGTTTCAGGTCCGCACATTCACTCCGAACTTGAAAATAACTACTTCTTTCGCCTGGCAAGTGATCTTCAAAAGGAACTAGAACTAGTTCACTGAACTAGTTCCTTTCAGTGAGTGAGTCGAAGTTCACTCACTCACTGGAAGGAATTGCTTTGCCCAACTCTAGTTTAGACACTAGAGCCAAGGGATCGGAACTGGCAGACAGGCAGCAGCAGTAAGAGCTCAGTTCCAACTTTATGAACTATAAACTGGTTAGGGAGTGTAGAAAGTGATTGAATACATTGGGTGCGGTCAATAAGGATCCTAGGTCCTTATTCTTGATTCTGTGGCACAAAGGAATACAAGGATAAGAGGTAGCAGGTTAGGTATCCGATGAGTTGGACAACGATGTGAATCTGAAACCGCTGCTGTACTGTGCATGCAACCCAAGCTGTCGATGAACGGAAGAGGGAGCGACAACTTAATGATGTATAAATCTCAGGAACAGTTTGAGGAAGGAAGTTGTAATTTGGTTACATAGATTCGAATATTTGATTTAAATAAATAAATCAATTTTTAATTTTCTTGTGCCATTTTATAAGTTTTGTCGCAACTATATTTTAAACTCGTCCTGTACTTTCACCAAAAAAAAAAATAAAGACAGGATGTTGCAGTTTTTTTTTATTCTAAAAAATGCTAAGAACTAACCTAACGAACCCTTCCCTACAACCCGCATAACCATTTTTCAGCACAAAGCTGTTTATGAACACTAAAATGTAGAAATTGTCATAATAATAAATATACATGGAAATTATGTGTGGATAAACAGTTTATAATGTTTACACCCATCCTTCCCATTCATTTTTCAGATCTGGTGAAATTACTAATGGCTTTGATTGATTTGGTATTGCAAACTAAAAATACTTCTGTACACATCAAAGCTGCTGACTTCAATGGCCTATGAACCATTAGCTTAACATTTCTATTTCTGTTGTACAGATTAAGAAACAACTTTTTTTTTTCTTCATACAAGTATATTGTATAACTATCTAACTATGTCCATTTTCTCAGATCGATTGGTTTAATTCATTGAAGTTTTCCGACTGCCACCATAAGTTCATCTTTCGATAGACCATAAATCAGTACTGTCTGCGTAAAAAATTTATCATCTATTCCTGCGTACGTGAGAAAGGTTTTAGATATCCGAAATCGAGGTTCCTACGTAAATATCTACCTACGTTCAGGTTCGATGTATAGGCACATAAAATGTTGCAAATGTTTTGGGGAGTGCGGAACGTGTGGAGCTCTTTAGCTCTTATTGTTATTATTCTCTAGTGGGCGTAGAGGTATACGTACGAGATGAATCTGCTATACGCATTCAAGCGTATGAAAAGCGAATATGATCGGCAGGACCTCTTGTACGCACTGTAGACACAGCCTTAACAGAGTCCTTTGTTAGGCGGGATAAAAAGAATGAATATGTGAATCGTTCATACACCTGATGATAATACTCTTGTGCACGAAGTTTCGTTACTCCAATGAAACTTTTTGGGGGGCATATAATGGCTTGCTATTGTTATCGGGTTTGCATACAGTCAATTCGTTTTCAGAAAGGACTCGGCGAATGAACCAGCCCATAGGAACCGATTGTTGCTGAACTTTGAATGGTTTTTGGAGTTTATATGTTTTGATTAATTAACTCGTTCTCTAAACGATTGTAGGTATGTTGTTCATGTGAGAATTGCCTGTATATACGAAACGTTTGACTGAACACTACAGTTTAAAACATAATAGATTCAATTGGAAATACAAATAACGAAATTCAATCGAGTAACCTGCAAGGTAGATTTAGAAAGACAAGTAAGAAGCCTTAATTGATATTTAATTCAAAATTAATGCGACAAATTGAACAAACATGGACGAAGACATTGGAGGGTCTAGTGAAGAAAGGAGGTAAGTGAATACGTGCACATTATTATTAACCTCTATCACAGAAAAAGGCGACTTTTTTCTTCAAGGTGACATGTGGTTCCCATTAGATTACCACTCCGGGCACATGCGTTCATTGAAAATTCTTGGAAACTGCTTTATAGATCTTTTGAAAACGGTCCTTCACGGGTGTCTGAATCCACAGCTAGGTCCTTTAAAAAAGTATGCAAGTTACAGAATCGACTATAACTTTAGTACGAGTTAAAGCTGGCAGCTGGGATTCAAAATTTTATATGAATTATTTTTATATCAAAAGCAAGACTGAGTTTATGAATTAGTGCCATCCGTCGACTCCTTCGGGTAGCTGTCATACAAAAGTCCTTAAAACACGTATTGATCAATATTGAACGATAGCTTTAGAACGCTTTAAGTTTCATCTTTGAAATTTTGTACACATTGATTTTATAATAGTTGCAGCTGAATGTAATAATATGATAAATATCCCGTAAGTCCTACATGTAGTTGCCATACAAAATTCTATAAAAATGTCCTTTTTTAATTTATCGAACTCACTTTAACTTAAGATATCATTTGATCATCCATCAAGGGGCCGTACACATACTACGTCACGCAAATTTGGACTATTTTGGAGCCCCCCCCCCTCCTCCGTTGTCACACTTTGTCGCAAAATGTTATCCTCCCCCTCCGTTGTGACGTCACAAGGTTTAGTATATTTCAAAAATAAACACACGAAGTAGAGCTAATATTCATCGGTTTTATTTAAAATAAATGAAAAAAAATTCATAATATTCATAAATAATAGGTGAGTTTTTTTGTGCACTTATCTAGATCAGAGCAGGTTAGAAAATTGCATACAAAATATCAACAACATTGCAGTTTGTAAGACTTTTTTTTAACTTTTTTACATATGTAGATAGTAGACCAGATTAGAGAATTTAACGCAAATAGGTACTCGTATGTATTTTAGGGTTTAGTTAACTGCAAAAGGATAAAACAAAAGAATACTGGTTTGTCGTGACTCATGATTAAGATTTTGTTACATTTATGTATATGGTGTATGGCAGGGTTAAATTAAATTAGGTAAATTATTATGATATTAATTTGAAAAGTTCCGTTCCGGTTTTGTTACGTCACATCTTGCAGATGCCCCCCTTCCCCTATGACACACTTTGTCACATTTTTGAAACCACCCCCCTACCCCTTTGCGTGTGACGTAGTATGTGTACGGTCTCCAAGTAGCCACTACACAATAGTTTCCACCTGTAAATAAAGGTCATGCAATAATTGTACGTGCACTCCTCATTATTTTGATATATGTTCATTTTCATCGGAGTTCTGTATTTCATCTAGAGTATCATACGATTGACCTGTTTTACTTTATTATTTATAATACAGTATTGTTATCGATTTAAAAAAAAAATTGCTACCCTGAACTTTTTCTTCTTCCACGTATCATGAATAAACATTTTCAGTCTGTCTGTCCGCCGTACGCCATACGCCCCACTCAAAATCGTTTGAATGCTCGTAGCTCTTAAACCAGTGGAGCTATTAACTTGAAAAATTTTATGAATAGACTGGGTAGACCCCTTGAATTGACATTATTTTCCGAGTGGGGGTGTGAGGTGTGAAGTGTGAAGTGGGGGAAGCGTTTTAGACCGAAAAATTTGGTTTCTAGATCTCAGCAACCGCTTATGCTAGGACGCTGAAATTTGTTATTTATATAGAGCTTTAACAGTGGACCCATTTGCTAACAAATTAACGACATTGGTGAAGGGGTATGAGAGTGGGGGGAAAAATATGCGTCTGAAAAATAATAAAGTTGCGCCCAGACTGTTGGCAGATTTTTTTTTTTAAATTCGAACAAACGTTAGGATTCCAAGTTTATCCTTGTTTAACGTGCCGTTCGAGTTATCAAGCGTTCGGACAGACATACGGACGGACGAACATTTACCGGACTTGAAGTTTTTGTCTACAAGTGAACAGAAAATAAAATACAACATCTTTTCGTACAAGGCACTGTTCTATACGTTGAGCTGGATTATTATTAGTTCAAATACTCTACAGATTTCATATAGAGTACAAACAGCCAACTGATACTGTAAATAATTAATAGTTGGAAAGTGTTAAACAATAGAACGGTTATTATCGGTGTAATTAACGCGTTTTACCTTTTACATTCCAGAATCCAGAGTGCAATTTTCCAGTCGATTAAGCCGGACAGTAATTTGCAGCATGCTTGTGTCATCCTGGTTTATCGGTTGTCAACAATAGCCTCCGACAGGACATCGTATACAATGCTTTCTCCCATTAAGTTTTTGTCGATATGGCAATGCTATTTTAGCCTCTTATTGCGTGCTATTGCTTTGTGGGCGAAGTGATTGAGGCTTATAGGAGTACAGCACACACCGTACACAAAGCTCATCCAGGACGAAGTCTATGACATGGATTGGTTATTGCATAGCTGCATCGCAAGAAATGGTCAAAGACGTTCGATATGCTGATCCTTTACTAAGTTTCAGTAACGCCAGACATCTCACACAGTCATGTTTACTTATATATATTCACCTAATTGCGCTTCAGGGGCGAGAACCCGGGAAGAAAATGATAAGATCAAATCTACTCCAAATTTGTTTGGAATTGGCTCCAATGCCTAATTGAACTCGGAAATAAGAACAGGTTTGACCTCATTTGGATTCCGGGTTACAGCGGCTATGAAGGTAACGAAATGTCCGTCTTAATGGCTAGGAAAGGTTTATAAGCTGACTTCATGGGACCATACCCATTTTATGGAATTCCATTAAGCACAGCCAGAATGAACATCCGAATGTGGTAAAAATTGCAAAGTGCCACTCACTGGGACTTGGCATCGGGCAACAGGCACTCAAAACTTTTTATGCCAAAGCATTCAGAAAAAAGAACATCTGATTATCTAAAACTAAGGAGATATCAGACCCGAGCCCTAGTGGGCGTTCTGACTGGGCATTGTCACATGAGGAAGCATCTCAATAGGATCGGTATTTCTGAGAGTAAAATTTGCAGAATATGCAATGGCGGATACGAAACACCAGAGCATATCCTCTGTGGATGTGAGGGTTTAGCTCACAAAAGAATTCGTCACTTCGATCACGGTTTCGTGGAACTATCGGAATTCCTGACCATTCCTCTTCGCAAAATACTAAGCTTCCTTGAAAGCGCAGGGATTGAAGAGGAGTCGTAACCAATCTGGGGGACGTCACAATAGGCCCAACTTCAGTGACAGCGGTTAACCACACCAACCCCTATTTCCAATATAGTCTATTGTAAGTGGTAAGATTCGCACTTAATTGCTGTCCAATTTGGAGTTCAGTCCAGCATCTGGCCATTTGTTAGGAATTTGAAATATTTAAGTTCAGGTAGCCTGCTCCGCCTTCCATTTCTACACTCTCTCAACGAACAACAAAGGAAAATAATGAGTCAAAAGTCCTTGTAAATCACCACCTCCGTAGGTATCTTGGAGAAAAAGTCCCCCTTCTGATAAAAATTTTTAAATTTTACTATACTCCGCTGTCCTGATTCGTTTTATTTAAGTGCTTGGAATTTTCGATATATGCGGCAACAGGTGCCCATTTCACTTAACACAGTGTTAACATGACTAATGCAATTTTCAATATTCACGCGTCCAATTCGCTCCACTAAAGAGTTGTGTGTGGTGGAGAGCACTAGGCCAGTAGTACTACGGCGAAGCACTCCACCGATTCCTGGGTAGATTATTTGGAAGCAGTATTTGTAGCGCTGACGGGGCAGGCTTTGTGGACTTTGCTATTGAATTCACGTTTCGATTCTTGATCCACAAATAGGTGCACACGACCGAGACCATTTGTTATTACCTTGATGTGTGCTCGGGGACACCACCCACCACCTCGGAAATATGAATAACGCGTAGAGCAAACATTGTACGATTCCTTGTCGATTGATGAATTCGGTTTGTTCATATAGTCGTGAACGGTTTTATTGGCCCGATTCCCACACTCTTTGGTCACATGTGTCTATATTCTGTATTCCAATGAGCCGCCCGAGTGAAATATTAGTTGGGCGGTTGTCAACAATTTCATGGATTCGAGCTTTTCCGCGAGGTAAGAATTCATGCAAACTTTGTTTACATGTTGGTCATGATTATGTTTCCGGAACGAAACCATGTGATTTTCTTTTAGATAGTATACCTACCCAACAGTTCGAGAATGTGTACTTACAGATATAAAATCAACGGTTGGTTGAGCGCGTGAGTGAAAAGGGGGGAATATTAAGATTTATCGATTTTTACAAATTTTAATGAACGTGTTTTCTCTGTAGATTATAGCAGGAGTGTTGTAAGAACTTTATCGGATTTTAATGACCTGCACCAAACTAAAAAGTGCATCTACTCGATTTAATAACTTTAACAAGTTGGGCCCATCCATTCAAATGTCTGTTTCCTTCCTGTATTCCATTGAAATTTATGCAGTACCTACGTACCAACACTACATTTACTTCATCGTTGCTGTGATTTTAATGGTATGTAGTTTATTTTGTTAGAGAAACGGATACCTTTGCTCAAGTGTCGTTAATTAAAACCGTTTGGAATTGTAACTAAATATTAAAATGAAATCGGCACTAGAGTATCTATACTTTATATGTCATACATACATGCTATATGAATCTCAAGTATGAATGCGTTATATAGGGAGAATAATTATGAAATCCAATTAATTTCGAAATTTATTTCCATAAGAGTTGAATTCAAGGGCACTTATCTAAAGTGTATGGTTATTTTTTTCAGCAATAGATACTTCAATTGAAAATTCTCTCGCAACATGATACAACAATCCAATCAGTTCAACTCAAAAAATTTTCTACGGTTTGGGCGCCACTTCATTAGCGGTTAAAGTCGTAGTGTGACGGAATTGTCAGCAAAGGTAAAATTAATTCGATATATCGACAGATGACGGTATTTGGGAAAATGAGTACGAACCACTTTTCATGGATAATTTTTTGCCCCCACTTTTGCACGCAATTCAGATTTTTTTTTTTGCTTAATTTTTTTTTTGTAGGACATACACATACCAAGTTAAAACTTTCTAGAATGAGCTGCTTCTGAGCCATCCCAATACCTTGTTTCACCTATCAAAAACTTTATTTGGTAGTTTGTAATCCTTTGCAAGAGAAATTAAAATCAGAACTTTTCGTTCTCTACTCTCTACTACCCTCACCCGCTACATCCCACCCACCAAACTTTTTTTTCTAAGGTGTAGTTCCTTCCAACTAGCAAACTAACTTCCATAAGGCCTTATCGAAGCTGTTCTCGTACCTCGATAAGACTTCGATAAGGTCTTACCGAACTAATTTGGCGCACGTTTCCCCATGTTTGAACAGCAATACCCAAGCGCCAACAGTTGGTATAAGGACTTAGCGAAACTGTTCTTTCTTCCGTCCGGAAGTACACAAAAAACAAAAATTAAAAATAGTATTCACAATTTTTACTTTTGTTTTCTTAAAACTACGAATTTATTTTCGTGTAAATTTTTATTTTACATACACCTTATAAGCTCTCGGATTCGAACCACGATCCCGTTACACATTAGTCCGCTACGCTACACACTAGGCCAATCAGAAATATTTTCGTGATAGGGTTGAAGCCGATTCACTTGATGTTTCCAATTATGTATACATGTCGAACGAAGCTCGCTTGCAAGCCTCCACAAAGCCGTTGGTATTTACTTCCATAAGGCCTATATATACATAGTAGGTTATTACCGAAGCTATAGCTTGTGAAGGTTCAGCATCCGCTCGCAAGTCTTACGAAAGCTTTATTGAATATAAAAGTTCACAACTTGCGCTCAACATTCTTATCGAAGCCTTATCGAAGTTATAGCCTCCGGAAAATCAAAATGAATTTTTTTTGCTAGCTGGGGCTGAAAAAAATTCAAGACTACCATTATCTGAAACGGTTCTTGAGAGTACTATTTTTTTGCTGAAAAATGTGTCTTCTCTATTTGATTTCATTCCATGATTTCGGAACAACGCATGTATTCAGCAAAAAATCTCAACTCAGAAGATTTCACATTACAATTTTCATAAAAGCGCAGTTATAGTCAAGAGCCCAATCATGAAAAGGCACGTTCTTTAAGAGAAAGTTATACAGATGGGTCATTCCGGAGTGAACTGTTCCAAAACAGTACTTCATTGAAGTGAGTGAGTGAGTATTCTTATAACTAGCTCACTCCTTTCGGTGAACTGCAGATCCATTCGCCACGTGACACCGCAGCCGCACGACCTTTTTTTTGTCACCACGATCACGGAGCAACGAAGTGAACTGAAACTGAACTAGTTAACTTTAGTGAGTTAGCTAACTCCGACTCACTTACTAAAAGGAACTACTTTGCTTTGCTGAGTACCTCAAGGATCACATCTCGGCCCTTTCCAAGGAGAGATGGCTTGGAAAGGACCGAGATGAGATACTCTGCTTGATGGATTTTAAATAGAAAAAAAAAGGCGCGAAGGAGGTAATCTGTTAACTATTTTAGCAGAATTTGATTAAAATCTAAAGAACTTAGTTTTAAAATCAGTACTGGTGATTGTCAAAAACCTTTGCGCATACAACGCATACGGTTCCCGAACGGTGTGATTATGTGTGTTATACTGTAATCGTGTAGTAATCTCTCCTCTGGACAAGTTGTCACTAACTGATGCACAAAAAAGGATGAATTAGGAAGTACAAAAGAACTTAATCACCAGCTCCACCTACTTCTGACAGGCAATATACCAAACATTATACCTCTAGAATTAATTTATTAAAATGAAACATCAATACACACATAAATCACCTTAAACCCACACATAACCGATTACGTCTAACATATAATGCGGAATTGTAACTTTTTCGGGAAAACCTACCACAAACTGAACAACTTTAGACACTATGGGGCTGTGGCGTGGCGTGCCAAACAGGGTCTATCAACATCTCCAGATCTTACATAAGCCGACTTTTGTTTGGTAAATTACGCGATAATGGATATCTTCAAAATATACCTCCTCCATATACCGTCAAAGCCAAACACGAAGGTAATCCTGTCACCAATTGTCGTGTTTAAACACATAAAAAAAAAGGCGGGCGACGACGAAAAATGTCTCCAAACCGGAGCACGCGAACGAGACATAAACCGACGGGAATTTTATTGACAAGGATAATGAGCCCGCCCACCCCGCTAAATTTCATATTCATGTCAGAATATCTCAGGTAATTGTTAGCACACAATGCCATCGTACAACCAGGTGAGATTTCAATTTCCTGTAGGTGTACAGTTGAATTTTAGTTGAATTGTGTTTTATTTTTCGCCGATGTCATGTCGGTGCAACTGTTGCTTTCAACGTGTTGCTTGCTTCCCCCCTCAACCATATACACGGCAACCAGTGCCTAAAAATATCCTTTTGTTCAGGTCTTTAAAATATTTTTCAATTCCCTGAAACTGTGCAGTTTGAAAACAATCGAGAAAGTTGATGTAGTCATTGTTTCGATTCAGCTGTGAGAGCTGGCGGAATCGAAGCTTCAAACCATTTCCCCCCAAAATACTTGGATAGAAGTCCTTCGTCCTTAGACTCTTACGTTCCTCCTTGAAGAAATTTACACTTTCAAAAGTTTTGCGGTGGCATTCGTTTGGTCGGCGACCAACAGACGACATATTTTCGCCATAAGATTTCATTTCCGATAGCCATAAATCTTGTAAGTCGGGTGTCCTTATCGGCAGTCGGATGGAGCATTTCTTACGGGAATGACTTCGAATTTTCAACATTTCCCTCGGTGGAGCTTAAAATCGATGCGGCGCGGCGCCCGTTCTTATAAACGCTTCTACGGATATAAATGTACCCGAGGCAATTAGCTACGAGGCGATAGGAACGCTTTAGCTTTTCCGAGGAGTTGTGGAAATAGCCGAAAGCAAGATCTCAATTAAGATAAGCGGCAGAATACGACTATATAGAAGATACTCGTATAATTTCCAAGAGATTTGCTAAGCAAACTTACATTACGATGGTGTAGCGCACTAGTGTTGTGAGTACGTCTTCCAAGTACCTACCTACCAGAAAAACCATGGTACGACGATAAACTCGAGGTTTCAACCTTCATATTATAATAAGCCTTTAAAAGTGTAAATTGGATTATTGCCCAATAATTTAACTTTTCACGCCTTGTTTTTCATTTTTAAAGTCGTCTTTATTGTATAAATGGTGTTATATTATACAAGTTTAAGTAGAATGTCTATTTTTTTCATTTTACTACATTTCACATATAGTTTATCTTATTAACTAACCTTCCATTAATGAAATAAAGGGATAATAACACAACAAGGAATTCTAAGCAAATAGATACCTATCTTGATTTGTTGTATCTATTACCTAATCGTAAAAATACTGATATTCATAGTTTTCAATCAATAAAGAGTCGAAAGTACAAATATGAAAATGTGCAAGGCCTACCACCCACCATACCGCGAAATGTGTCCATTTTTCAATAAATCCCGAACATGTTGAGCCTACATCGGAACACAATTTTTATCCGACTTTTAGTATTATTGGCTGTTGCTGGTGGCAAAACTTCCGCTTAAAATTAATCCAATTTTATTTCTCTGTGAAAATGTCGATATACACAGAGACCAACTTGCATTTATAAAAACTAAATAGAATCCGATTTGTACTCTTATTACGGCGTTTTGTATCGCAACGAACATTTAGTGTAAAAATGAAATATACATTTAATTACAGATCGATCGCGACATTGAATGAAACTATAATGCGTCATAGTGATGAATGTGCCGGCATTTCGTCAAATGAAGATTTTATTGTGCAACCCTGTAACGCTTTAGCACTTTGTTCATGTCTATTATATTTGGTTCAAATTAATAAATCCTTGGGTTCTTGTGAATTAAACCGTTTAGGGATTAATCAGTGTTTTTCTATTCAAGATGATTCGACTACGTACGAAATTCATAGCTGGTCTGTGTTCAGTTAATAGAGATGGGTCGTTCAGGAGTGAACTGTTCCAAAAGAACACTTCATTGAAGTGAGTGAGTGAAGTAACTCACTTCTTTTGGTAAACTGCAGTTCTATTGGACTCGTGACAAAAATCGTAATGACGAAATGAAGGAACAATCAGTTCCGAAACCACTAACGAGTTCCGGAACTACTTCACGGAACTGTGCACTGTTATGTAAGATCTTTTTTTTATGTCATCATGTTCAACATCCGAAATAGGGACAGATCCGATACTACTTCACGAAACTCTGCTAACCTTTTTTTTTGGGGTCCTCAGTTCAGTTCTACTGACAGAACGAGGAAATGAACAGCTCCGGAACTTATTCAGTGAACTCGTTCATTCAAGTGAGTGACTCGGAGTAAAGTTCTTCACTGAAAGGAACTGCTTTGCCCATCTCTAGGTCAGTAGACTTGTATAGTTCGCGAATGAACTAGCTCGGAAGAGCGTTCCCATAACTGAAATGAACGAATTAGCTCGCAGTCAGTTCCGATCGTAATTTTTTAGTATTCATATATTGCCGTATACTTGCACACTGAGGATATTTTTTTTTTTTTTTTGGTCATCACATTGAAACTGAAATGAAGGTAGTAGTTTGGAGTTAGTACCGTTCCTTCATGACCTTCATGCATTGCCGAGGAATTTTTTTTTTTTTTTACATTTTACCAAACGACGGTATTGCTCAGATGACCTTTTTTGTACATCATCACATTTGTCTACACCATCTTTCACTGCACTCTCGCGAACTAGTGAACTAAAAGAACGAACTAGTTCACGATCCGTCGCGAAATAGTCCTTTCTTTCTTTATATTCGGTCAATATAGTGAACTAGCATGCGCAAGCCTTAGTGTTCAGATTTCCAGGGCTCCTCGATCTCTCCTCTTCTTAGTAAGTACCGGAAATGCCTAGAAGCTCTTTCACTTTCTGCAAAACGGTTCGCCTTAGTCACGAATTTTACATATTGATTAGATTCGAATTATCGTAGTCGATTTTCTCAAACTCTTCTATGGGTTGATGGAAGTTAGGTGATCTACGTTTTAGCGGCTCCAGGATCATGTTTTCATCATTTCACTGACGATGATACTGGTTTAGGTCCTGCTCTTTTGCAAAGTTCACTTACATCGTTTCTTTGTCAGCCCTGGTCGTACAACAATTTGCAACTATACAGGCCTATTCAGGGCCGAGTCACAAGTCACAAAGTAGGTCGAGAGTCACAAAGTAGGTCGAGAGTCACAAAGTAGGTCGAGAGTCACAAAGTCTAATTCACTTTAATTGCATAGTTCCGCTCCTAAGTTCGGCTTTATTGAGAAAATGATCACAACATTTTTTAAAGATGTTTTTTGGTAACCACTACACGAAACATCTCGATTATGATTAATCGCTGTTCTGGCTATTGCCATTGAAGGACAGCGGAATAACTCTATCACTGTAAGTCCAGTTGAAAACTGATTTGGACTTCCTGCTAACAAACTACCGTCTGTTAGGCCTTACCGAGGCTACGAGGCAGGGAAATAGCTTCGGTAAGGCCTTACCTAGGCTACGAGGCAGGGAAATAGCTTCGGTAAGGCCTTATAGAAGGTAGATAGTTTGTAAGGCCTTACCGAGGCTACGAGGCAGAAAAATAGTTTCGGTAAGACCTTATGGAAGATGGTTTGCTGGAAAGGCTATTCAGTAGTGGACACCAATTCCAATTGTTGTCAGTCTGTCAGAAGCTCGATGAATTTAACTCACAGTTGAACAAAGAAAAAGATTTGCTAGGAAATTGAAAGGTATCCCTTCACTTTACCAAAGCCTATTCAACATTGGATTACGTTGTCACTATATAGTATGTTACTATCTCTGCTGCAACTGATTTAATTATTGTACGTCTGTTGGTATTACATTGCCATTTAAAGGTGAAATACCGTAGAAGCCATTAAAACCCGTGCACTATTCAGTTCTGCCTTGTAGTTGGTCATAATACGTCTTATCCTTTTTAGTGCAGAAGCGTTAATTGTTTTAATGTTTGAACTATTGCATTCACACAAGATAGATTATCGGAAATCTACTTGTGCTGTGGCTGCTCGATATCAAAGTCCAATCTTAGAGTTGGAGGTTAATGTTGTTGTGAGTTGGTGTAAAATGTTTTCACTGCATATTTGAGTAACAAGGTGAACGGGGGGCTAAAACTAATTCTAATTATGTGAGTTGACTTAAGCTTTTCATATTCACTAGTGACTATAACTGTATATGTTTATATGCTTATTATTGTATAATAATAATAGGTGTGCTTTTTTCAACTGGATCACGATCAAGATCATTCGTTTTACATTGAAACAACAACAATTGAGATGATCCAAAATCAAAATGGGATCTTAGTTGGATCATTAAAGCTGCTTCTGAATTCAACAAAATTTTCGCATTTGCACAGCTGTCACCCTGCAACTCAACTGCAATGGCAGCTGATAATTTACATTTGTCAAACGTTAATAAATATTTTTCGTATTTACTAAAGAATATTCGCAAATAAACATATTTCAATACATAGTAATTTTAAGTACTTACTGCTTCTATTTCGTTAATATCCATTATGTTCACTATTGTATCTGCCAAGAAAATATTAATAAATATTTGACAGACCACAGCTGACCATGGCAGTCTACAGCTTACACAAATACATTACATTTCATAGCAGAAATGCCAACCGTTTAAATTGATTTTTTTGGATCATCCACAGCGTTTTTTTCATTAATGATCTCGATCTAGTTGAAAAAAACGCACCTAATAATACGTAATATAATTCTAATTCTAATTCCAAAAACTTCTTTTCTATTGAGCATTGATTTCAGTATTTAAAAACATAACTTGTTAAATCCGAAATGAAATTTTCTAAGCTGTCGTATGGACTATGAAACACCCAGTATAATTATTTAATTCAAAATAAATTTCGCGCTTTTGTAAAAATTTCTTACTACATACATTAATAGTCCCTTGGAGGGTGCAGAAATGATAAAAATTTCAGCTTAACGTATTACGTGCCCTAAATAAGGGCTATGCAGGAGCGATGATGTATTGTTGGATCACTGTTGAAAACACTAAAAATAATTTAGTTCACGGTAATCCACAGTAGATTCATTTTTAAATTATAAATTTACTTTTAAGCTTATACTCGTATTAATTACTTGCATAGAAACTATTCTATTAAAACGTTATGTCTTTTTTTCATTTCAGGAATATTATCAGGGATTAAGGAGCTTCATGCGGATAACATACCCAGAAGGATATGTAAGTTTAAGATGATGATTTCTTTATGATTAATTATCAATGCAGTATTCATAGCCTAAGAAAAAAAAACAATCTCAATGGAAACAATAATAGCACCTAAAAAGAGCGCTGTTGCGGTCCTATGCCCAAAAGTGGAGTAACTGGTATAGAATCTATTTAAGTATATCGTTTTGAAAAAATGATAACCAATGGTGGTGGCTAATACCATGGATACATTGCTCGTATACGTACCATGGTATCCTGAATACCATAAATGTATCGCACAATATCACGCTTTTACTAGATAAATAACCTAGTTTAATCGTAGTTTTGACGTCACTATGTATTATTCAGATCCGATAATTTTATCTGGTATACCACGTAAGCAGCGCCACTTTCCAGCCTGTGGATGTTCTGCTAAATAAATTTTCCAACAAATGAAATGACTGGCCTCTCCAGTGAAAGTTCTTTCCAAATTTGTCATTACTGCGATTAATCAACAGTCGGGGATTTCGCATTGGAGTTTCACTCCACTGACACCGGAAAAAAACAACTAACTCTTAACAAATGAAATGACATTTGATGAACATAACCACAAAAGTTTGTGTTGTGATTTGTAATGTGAAGTGGTTTTTCGGCAAAATGGAGACAAAGCGACGTTGTTACTTGAACTCATTGTATTATACAACACAATGAAAAAAAACACGAATTTTGTGAAATACAAATTCAATTTAAATCTGACTGTTAATGACAGATAAACAGCTGATGTCAATGCATACTACCTATTGTTAATGTATCACCATATCTAGTTTCATATATTATGCTCATACCACATTGGAAAGTGTATTAATGGTATAAGACTAGCAATACAACATCTCTACTTCCTCCTTAAAAATTGGGTACGCTCCGACATTGCTCTAAAAGTTTCAAAAAATTACTTCCTTTACCTTAATACGCCTTTGCTAGCCCAACATCCATAAGTTTGCTCTCCAGAATGCTACTGATTTTGCCTGCAGTGGATAGGACATTGTTGCACAGAATGTTTTTTTTTTTTAAGTTTTAATGATTGTTTGGAGATGATACCACTTCTTTACTTTATTGGGGATGATTTTGTGATTAAAAAAATTTCGAGTTTTTAGCATTTATGAAAAATTAATTTCCCGGAAAACGGTTTCTTCAAATAGTCAGAAATCAATATAAAATCGAAAATACATAAAACTAAAAAAGAGTCCACAAGCTGTAACTCAAAAAATTAAACAGAATGAAAATCGGGTTGAAAATGAGGCAGTAGCCGCAAATGTGGATCGATAGAACTAGGAAATTCGCAATATTTTCCTTGATATTGTCGTTTGCGTTTTTCTCGCTCAAGTTTCGAGTTCTTAGCTTAATTCAAGGAATTTGGAGTTTTAATCATTTTTCACACAAATGTTGGCAAGGGGTGTGTTATATTCCGGTCGAGAACCTTTCATGAAACACTCTGTAAAATCCTAAGGTTTTAAATTTTAAAGTCAATTTGAATTCTTTATTACATAAAAATCCAAGTAAAATCCCATTTCGTCATTCTCTTAACCCTTTATTTTTGAAATAAACGCATCTATCAATCTAAATAATTGGACATAAAGTTTGAAAGAGGAAGAAGTGCCCGACTATCGAGAAACAAAACTTGTACCTGCACAAGGGTTGATACTCGTATAATGACTTTATTTTTGATCTTAACGTGGGTACACTTAAAGTTTATCTTTGCCGAACTTCCAAGACGACCAAACTGCATGACGATGATGGCAACGATGGTGCCCACCAAAAAGGCGCCTCACATGTTTGCCAATAAAGTTTTTTAAACTTTCGAATCACTTCCGCCGGTTTCCGCCCGATTTGTGTAAATCAGCCATGAAAAATGCATCCATAGCAGGCAGCTCCTCGAAAGAAAAGAAGAAACGATGTTTTTCTTTGGTTCGCCATAGGATCAAGGGGATGCATTGACCAGACTAGGCGAGACTGGGGACAAATTTGGAGAAGAAATTATCTGGAATTGGCACAAAACTGTCTGCTATTTTATTGACCATATTAATAGTTTGCGAAGTGGTCAGTGTATATGGTTGAATTAAAACCTCAATTACCTTCGATTGATTAAGTGTGGTTCTACTTTCTGTATGGCGAAGTCGTTCTGAGTTCGGGCAGAAGGCGGCGTAACACTCTTTGTGTGCCAATTTTAGCAGTAAAGTATCATTTCATGTTAGTTATTTGTTGTCAGAAAATTTAAATTGAATTTCTGATTAGATTGGAAAAAGTTTGATTCAGCAGATACCGTTGGTTCCTTTGGCATTTAATTTTATTCAGACAGATAACAATTATGGCATAGCATTTATTGACGACTGTATTTGCAACACAATTCACTTTATAGATACGTGCTACACTCATCTCTCCCTTCAATATTACCGTCTTTTTCACAACAGGTTAACGATACCAGATAGCTTCTACTAAATTACCTGGAATAATACCAGTGAATACACCCGTTATGACTACTAAAGTGACCATCCTACAAACTTTTTGGAAAATCTTATGACGCAGAACACTAAATAAAACTTTTTCAAAACCTGATGGCGAGTGTATGGTCGGATAGGGGATAGTGAATTTAATTACCGCGTTCATGCAGAGACTATGACGATCTGGATTGACCGTCACATTCATCAGATTCAAATCTGGTAGGAAATGTTTGAGCATTGATAAAGTTCAAGCAGTTTATGTCAGCAGTTAGTTCCACTTATTCGAGGTTTCGACTACACTCAAAGAAACAATATGATTGTGGCAACCATATTTTGGGAGAACCTTACTATGATTGAGGTTATAGTTGCCACAACTATGTTACAACATGTAACATGTTTGGCTCAAACAAAATTATGATTGTGGAAACCTTGGTGTGTGATTCACTAAACCTTCTTTAATAATATAATAGTTGGGTCAATCATAAGATGCATGTGACGCTGAAAAATAGTTCTCAAAGAAAACACTTTCGATCATATATAAATGACTTGAACAACAATTAAGCACTCTCGAACAAAGCACACATAAAATTGGAAGAAGCCAACTTACACCGCGAACGACCCTTTTCGGACTGTGAGAGGTATGCTTGTGGGAACTATCTTATCAAATAATATGGTTCCACTGATCATAGAATATGGTTGTCGTGATTATAATACACAATTACATCATGTAACGAGAATGATTGGTACAACCATATTAAATTTCAGTCGATATATATGTTTAATGCAACCATATTATGTTTTTACGAATTAGATGCTATGGCTCGTACCATCATAGCCATGATCACTGGAAACATGTCAGTTTTACTATAGTTAGAAGAACCTTAATATAGTCAATGCAACCTTGGAATAAACATAGTTTTTCTTTCAGTGTAGAGATGGAAATTAAAATTAACTAATCGATCAATCGATCATTTATTTGATTAACCGATTTACGATGAATAATGTAGACAATAATCGATTAATTTTGCCTTTATAACAAAAAGTATTCTTTAATATTTCATTACGATATATACCATGAAATGTACCATGTAATATTGGAAGAAATCGAAGAAAACAAATCTTGATCCATAAAAAGTGTACATAGAGAGTTGGTTTGCGTATTTTTATTTTTATTTACTTATTTGTTTAAACGGACAATATCCTTATCATACAAAAGAGTGAACTTTATTACAATGAAATCATAACAATGTAGAAAATTAGACTCAAATTTAAAGAGAAAAATTATATTAAAACAAAAAACAAAAAAGTGAAAAAAAAACATTAAAAAACATTAAAAAAACTAAGGACCCTGAAGTTGGTGAGACTAAAAAAACTAGGACCAACTCATTATTAATGAACTTAAACAATGTGACAAGCTCTGCTAGTTCGCGGCACTTAGATAAGGCGGCATGGTGCAATTCAGACGATAACGAATCATAGTTCAAGTCTGTGACGGGTATGTCTAATTTGAAGGCAATCAGACGAAGAAACTTATGTTGGATCGTTTCGATTCTTTTCACATGAACGTTAAAGTGAGGACTCCATATTGGAGAAAGGTACTCAAGGTACTTAGTTCACTGTAGTGACCGACTATTTTCGGTTCCCGATCCGTCGCGAACTAGTTCGTTCTTTTAGTTCAGTGGTTCGCGTGAGTTTAGTGTAAAGTCATGTAGGAAAATGTGATGACTAAAGAACCTACACAGTTAAAAATTTTTACAACATTAAATGTTGGCAACTAATTTTTTAATATGGTTTTTACAAACACTTAAACAGCAAAATGAGAATACATTTATCTGTAATAAATAAATCAGGCAATTTTTTTCCGAATAAAAAAGAGCGAAATTTTATATCCAAACAATTTTTTTTATTTATCAAAAATATAAAACAATAAAATTATAAAAATTAATATTTCGTTGTAAATAAAATGATGTATAATAGCAATAATAAGAAAAACTAATCGCGATGATTACTTCGCAAAATCCGTACAAGAACTGATAAATCAACGCACGATTGCATCATCTTTCATTGCTTACAGCATCTCAAGATGTGAAATTCCATTGTAGTATGTACTGACTGCAACTTCGGGCATTGGTTTCATGTTTTACATGGAATAATGTTATTTATACATGTTTGGAAATGTAGTTTTCCGTACAAGTAACTGTAATTTGTATTTTTATGTAATTTTACATAGTATTTCATGTAAAGAACTTAATTACATAATGGTAATAGTGTTTATACATGAACAAGGTAATTTCACCTATGATATGGGGATAATCTTATTATATTAAATGTTGTAAAATTACAAATAATTTTTACTGTGTAGGAATACCTAAAAAAAATAAGCTTCTCAGTGTGGAAGTACCTATACGGTAGTCCATGAACAGAAACGAACAACGGGCTGAAATGACTGCGAACTAGTTCTTTTCCGAACTAGTTACAATGTGATGACAGAAAAGAATAATTGTGTGTATTGTCATATCTTTTATTAAAATATAATAATAATAATAATTAAAATGTCCTCAGTGTCCACCTTATACGGTAATGCATGAATACAAATAGGAATGGGACTCACTACGAACTAGTTCGTTCATTTCACTTATGGGAACGCTCTTCCGAACTAGTTCGGTCGCGAACTACACAAGCCTAGTAGAGAGTCGCTATTTCTGATGACAATGAGGGTGTAGAAAATCACAAATTATTTATAATAACGCACTTTAGAGTTCGGACGTGTAGACTTTTAAACTTTAACATAACAGCTAAATATTTTTTCCTATTTTCGTAATTTACATATATTTAAGTATATTCACAGAAAGTTTCATGTCAATCTCACAAATATTCCCGAAGTTACACTCACATTTGTAAAGACGTCTAGGAGCGTTTGAAAGAGTTTTTGAAACTTTGAACCCGTTTTTCTCAAAACTGTGTCTATAAAGTCGGTTATCTCTATTTCTCGGAAACGGCAAAACCGATAAGTCTCAAATTTTTACACAATCTTTATAACTGTATTTTTTATAGATTAATCGAAGATTTTTTCTGTCTGATAAAAATTTTCCATTTTATAAATAATTTAAGGCCGAAATTTTCCTCGAAAATTTAAATTTTTGTTTTAAAAACCATCATTTTATTTTGCGTATTCCTTCGATTAATTTATAGATAATACATTATACTATCGAAATCTTTTTTGTTCTTTATTTTAGATGATCCTATCTAGAGATATCGAGATCACCACAAAAAACCTTTTTTTTTAAAGGAATTCTCGGCAATCAGTTATAGCAGTTTTAAAAATCATTATTTAAAAAAAAAAATACCGAAATAAAGTTGAAAGTTACCATTGTGTATTTATAAATTTTTACGTTAATAAATTGAAATGGCTTTACAGGAAAAATACTTGAAAAACAGCTTTTTTCAGCCTTCTGAGTGAGTATAACCCCTTAAATAAGTTTTCGCAATTTCCCGCGGCGCGGCAAGTCACCTCATAAAGTTTTGGAAAAGGAAAATTGGTATAACATTTATTGATCGCTCCTTATAACGGAAATTACAGTAAGTAGTACTTTTTTTGCTGAAAGATCAATGTTATATGGTAGCTTCTACAAGGTAACCCTCATTCGGAACTTGCATGGGATTTCTGGTGCATAAATTTCTGTATTTCTTGTGGTCGGAAAATCGAAGTCCGGTCTTCGTGTCGAGAAACTTTCACTTTTTGAAAAATATTAAAACCTAAGTTCAGTACCATCCATCGGCCGAATCCATCACCCATTCTGAAACAGTTTTCCGTTTCAAACCAATCGGTTTATAAATAGCGTAGAATTTCTTAAAACTGTTCCTACCTTGTCCACTTGTTACTCTTATTACGCGACAAAGTTGTACCTACTATCTGTAAAACGTCGGGATCTGCATATTGCTTCGGAAGGACTATGGATAGAAAACAGAGCCCTTCGAGTAAACAAGGGATGACAGCGAGGGTAGTGAAATCTTGGTTTTATGTACATAAGGAGTTCGTCCGCAAACGGTTGCTCACTTGGACCCTAGTCCTTGTCTAATTAGCTACGCTCCCGTATAAATTTCAATGAGAAACGGCCGGCGATAAAAGGACGAAAATGTATGGTGTCGGCAACGAATACCGACAGAAAGGCAGATACGGTGTCGGTGGTGACCTCCTACACCAGCTATGCAGCTAATTATTGTACTTTGCATGTTCCAAGAGCATACCAAGAAGCAGGACGAAGTTAAAGGGAATGGGTCATGCAATGAGGCCACCGCCAGCCAACGGGCACTTGTCACGCTAAGGACCGACGATGGTGGCGATTCTAATAAGACAGATTACCCCCCAGGAGCCACATGACCCTGGCGGTAAATTTTTAATGCCGAGCAGTAAAGCAACGTCGACCTGAAGTCAATAGACCGTTTTCGAGCACTTAATCACCGCCCCTTCACGGGGCTTACAGCGACAGCAAGTTGATTGCTTAAAAGCGACATTTAATTTGCTATGTTTAATTTGAGTCCTTCAAGCGAAAGAGAGTTTAGTTCCGCTAGTACGTTTCGGGTCCGTACGATGTGTGAAAATTTTGCGGTTTAATTGAAATATTAATAAGCAGCCCGGTAAATGTATAAACTAAGGACGTGATACCGCACGTTAGTGAGCGAATTATTTTTTTTAATAAACGAGTCCGTGCAGCTGACACGGGCGCTCCTGAGACATGTAATCGCTTGTTAAGTTCATTAAGTTCACTTGGAGGAGAAGGAGTTCAAGTCGACGATGACGTCGTGGGCTTGCGAGTGATGAATGAATCGTCAAGGACCTCAGTATTCGAAGTTTGCGTGTCCTTTAATTCGAATTTAAATTAAAACCTGCCTAGTTTGAAGTTAGCTTGGCTTGATTTATGCTACTCTAGATTTCTCGTCTTTTTTTCTAGCTTTCACCTGCCATTGAAAAATACCGCTTACAATTTATAGCTGGTGTATGGAGAATGGGGAGAAGAGTAAGAAGTATTTGAGTTGGCAGAATTCCTTGGGAATTTAAACGAGCACTCGTAATACAGCAGAACCAGTGACCAAAAAATGTGAAATGAAAAGACTTAGTACAATTGGAAATAGGAAGATAACCTGAATAAATGTTTGAGTGTGGTCTTATTATTTAAAGATGTAATTCACATATTAAACGAGTTTTTTGAAAACGGATTAAACACCATAAAAAGTATTTTTATCGACCTGAAATTTAAGAGAAAATTTCATATATCAAGTTTTAACATTTTGTGAACAGTAGAGAGACTCAAAAAAGGCAGAAAAACAAAGTACACGTCATACGTACACAGTAAAAAATTTAGTTTAAAGTAATATTTTTTCTAAAGTAATTTTTACTGTAGGCTGGTTAATGTAATTTTAAAATTAGAACGTCAATTTAAAGAAATTCTGTGCTTATTTGCGATTAAATGTATAAATATGTTGTAATTTCTGTAAAAATTACTTTAAAATATGTCACTTTAAAATATGTCACTTTAAAATATGTCACTTTAAATGAAGTTGTACATAATTCAATGAAGTTGTGTACACAGTAAGCAATTTATGTAGAAGTACTGTTTTTTGTATATATGGTACTTACATCATTCTAGGCCGAGGGGTAGAGTATCGAACTTATGGGCGACGGGTCCATGGTTCGAATCCGAGAGTGTGCAAATTATTGTAAGTAATATCTATTCGCATTTTTCAAGCAAAAAAAAATAATTTACAGGAAAATAAATTCGTAGCAGAAAAAACAACAAAATTTTTCAAACAAAAAAAGCATTTTTCAAACAAAAAAAAAATAATTTACAGGAAAATAAATTCGTAGCAGAAAAAAAAAAAAAAATTTTAATTTTTTTTACACACATGTGTGTAAAGTATAACATACAAAATCCAGTACATATTTATCTGTAGTGTAATTTTACTATAATTAAAGTAGACATCCCATTGCCAACTAAATGTCCATATGGTAGGTACGTTACATGCGACTACAATTTTTTTTTTTGTTTTTTGATTTCCTTATCATTGTTGAATTTTGCAAACTAATTGTTTGAAATCTATTCCATACACAATGTTAGAAAAAGCAATTAAAACTAAGCAAGGGAGGGGAAAAGGTTTCAACCACGTCACTACTGTGATTCAACTTATTAATAAATTCAAAAAGCATCTTATTTCACAAAATATGCCTTGGTATCTGCCGCTTCGAATCCATAAAACAATAACTTTATGTACAGAAAACAAAGACCGGGGTTATTAAAATAATTGATATTTTATCGATTGCAGCTATTATTCCCTTTATCCCATATTGAATTTATTATCATGGCCATATCGTTATAATTGAAGAGAGACGATTTAACGATTTAACGATTTATTACTCATTAATTTATTATTGCTACTCTTGTATATTTACATGAAGATGGTTTATATTTGCTTTGATATATTTAGTGCTGGTTAGGCAAATGAACAAAGAATACCGAAAAGAGCTTCAGTTGTTGGCAAAAGCTCATGTGTGTTTGAATGGAGGCATCCTCAAAGTTATAATAAAATTTTTCTTCTTAGTCTGGGCGCAACTTTATTATTTTCCGGGACAAAGTCCGCGAAGTGGCTAAAGTCGGTATGAGACAGAAGTTGCGACGCTACTGACACCCTTAAAACTTCAATTGCAATTTGGGGTCATAGTCCAGGCCGCGGTCAAGCGGTGCAATTGAAAAAAATCCTTAAATAAATTTTTAGGGAATTACATAAAAAGCATTCAGAAGTAAAAACCAGTTCGACATTTCTTAACAACTAAACTACTATCAATGTCAAAAAAAGCTGAAATTAGTTTACAGGTGATTATATAGAAAGTCCGCGGATATAAAAACAAATAAGATATCTCATCAGATTTAAGAGATTTGTTGCAATTTATCAAAACGGGTGCAAGCCCTTGAAGGTTAAATATCTTTAAGTACCGAGATCATCTTTTATAGCGATTATAGACAAAGTCCGTGGAAGTTAAAGAAAATTCGATATTTTATCAGGCCTAAGAAATATGACGGAATTCGTGAAACATATACAACTCTTTCACACCAACGTAGCGTCTTCAAACTTAAGCTTTATAGTGATAATGCTTTTTACCATAGTACCTACTTTCTTTTATAGAACAGAACTGTTCCTCTCTCATAACTCGACTCATTTGGTGGATGTGCTAAACCCAACGCAATAGTGATATTGCATGATTGTAAAAATATTTCAACTTCCTCACTCACGGGTATAAAATTGTATTTGTGTCGTACCAAAAAAAAAAAACAACTTTACAAGGATTGCTACCTCCCAACACTACCTACTTCTTACCGAATCGGTCGAGTCCCTATAGAAACATAGCAAATGTTGCATGAATTAATGTCATTAAATCGAACATGAATCATATAAGGATCAAAACAGGAAACAAATAAAACATTCAAGGGATTCGCACCAAATTGGATGCAAATTTAATTATGTAATCTGATGTTGAAGCGAAGTACTCGATAAATAATCATCACCAGATCCGGTCATATTTTAAATACGCTGAGCGGTCGTAAGGAATTATTAATGACATTTTATGCGAACATCTATAGCTACGATGACAAAACACCATCATATTATGAAGCACTCTACTACCTGAGATAAATTGCAACTCATGCGGTTGTAATTGATGATATCATCCGATTTACGGTGTGTAACGATGCAAATTTTATTGCTATATTTACTATTAAAACGTATGTACTTACCAGTCGTCCTATACGATAAATGTCTTGGTTCAGCGAAATGATGAGAACTGCTTGGAACGAAAAACCTGGGTTGGTTTCAACCATAGAGATATAAGTAACGGAGATGGCAAGACGCAGTTTCTGTATAAAGACATTTGAAGCATTTTGATGGAAAATTGAACATTTTTGTATGGAGCGTTTCATGCCCGGTGGCAGTGAAATGCAAATAGCAGCGTAGTACCGGAGTATAACACACATGTGAGTCTCTAATGTGAGTAAGATGCTGATAGTAGCATAGTGAATATCGCCGGTCCTTCGCGATAAATCGTCCGGCTTCAAAACAGTCGCTGCATCTCCACTACATGTATCTCTATGGTTTCAACATACTCGTAAAAGTTTCAAAAATGTTAGAAATTTATGGAAATTCATTCAACGTGGAAAATGGCATACTCTTTTATTATGCCACATCACGCAAAAAAAATAGCATTAAACAATGAAACCAGCAAACGTTCAATTAAATACTAATGAGCAAATATGATACCAATTGATTACATTCGAGAAATTGCAATCCTACGGGTACAATGCCGAAGAGAATTTCTAATTGTTTAAGTAAATAATTGGCTAGAACCTTCCAAATTGCGTGCTACAAACCCATGTATCCATTATGCCACCCTTTTACTTTATTATTCTAATAATAACGTGTATTGATCGACCCACATAAAAAGTGACTATGTAGTCTGAAATTGGGTATTTTTACATTCTACGGGGTGGCCATTAAGAAGGACAAAAATATATTGTGTGTCCAGCCTGGCTCGGATGCCACACATCTCAATTATACATTCATTATCTAACAATTTCCATAGTAAATTGAATGGAGCGATGTTACGCTCAATATTGTATTAAAAAAAAAGTACCAACAAAATGAACAGAATGTATGTATGTAGTACCAAGCTTTCGTAAACATTTTGATAGGTAATGAAAAGTTGTTAAACGCCGGAGGAATGTACCCGTTATTTGCCAGGTAATGCACCAATATCGAATTAATTAATTGTGTCAATTTTGTGTTTTTCAGTGTTAGAGCAGTTAGACAATTAGCATTTAAGACCTTGATAAATAATGTAATTGCCTACACTATAGAGAAGCTCCTTAAAAAAATTGTATTGGATATGGCCCGAGAACTCTGTTTTGAAACATACGTACAGCTCGGAGATATTCACGTGCTCCCGCTCGTGATCCGTTCATCGTACGAAAAATGGTTAAAACGAAACTTGTAGGGAATTTAGTCCTCTACAACTTTGTTATGTAAATATGTCACCTATTTTTAATAAAAATGGTACAAAAGTTGAAAAAACTGGGACAATCTTCTAATTTTTTACACTTTACGCTTATTATTTGCAATAAATAATGATTTTACAAAAAAGTTGTGCAGATAAAAAAGATAGAGAATTTAATTTTCTATAAATTTGGTTCTAACCATTTTTAGCGAGAAATGCAAAATACGGCTACAAATCGACAAAACCGAAAATTCAATATTTCGGGCACACGACATATCAAATTTTGGTCTAAAACTGTGATTCCCAATTCTACTCCATCATTGGAACCTAGCCACGTCAAAACATTTCGTTTTCCATTTTTTTCCGATATTTACTGAAATTTTGTCTCTGATTACCGGACAATCACTTAAATGTGATTAAAAACACAATAGGTGTGTTTTTTTCAACTGGATCAAGATCAAGATCATTCGTTTTACATTGAAAACAACAACAACGAGATGATCCAAAATCAAAATGGGATCAAATGTTGGATCAGATTTCCCCTCCAAAGCTTATTTAAATTGTCACTATTTCAATATTATCAGAGATGGCGCCCTGCAACTCAGCAACATTTGTAGCAGATATTCGCATCCAGCAGATAGAACAGTTTCGTTTGATGGGGTAGCAACGTACAGGGGTGGGATAGTTTTTCATATCTCGTAGCAAAAAACTATACATGGATGTTATATGACCTTTATACAGTTCCGTTTCGCCGTATAGTGTACGAAACTTTTCCTGCTGACAATTTATCTGAGGCATTACCAACTGGATTGTGAACCCTGCTAAATTAGCTTTTGGGATGACCCATATAGTAGCGACTAGAAACACTTGAATTTTCAATTCAAAATTCAGATTCAGATTGAGAAATTTTTATTGAGTCTTTTTAAATACACGTTATATGTTATATGAGGGTTTGAGCTTGACATCGATCTATTGTCTAAGCAGCTTCATCTAGTTAAATTCCGGCCTAGGCCAAGACTGGGTTAATGTGTTTGTCATATTTATGCAATTTATACCAACCGCTTGTATGGCTTGAGGTTTGACAAAACTTAACCTAAGATCCTTCTTGACTAACTTAAAACTAACCAAAATATTAAACAAAACATAAGTGACACTTGACACTCGTTCTTCTTCTTGCTTGCATAGAATCGCAGTCGTAGTCGGTGTTCTGTTCAACACCAACAGCGCAGTGGAACCTCACACCGAAAGATAGGCAAATCGTTGTCGCAGTCGAGGTCCGTGTACTGTTTTGTACTTAAAGCCTGAATTAGATTACGACAACAGCAGCAGCGACAGCGACAGCAAATTGTTTTCATTGGTCGAGAGCGATCAGCTGATTGAGTGACAGCAGCACATACGTCGTGCTGCCGAGTCATCCCTAATTCTAAATTTGCGTGGATATTGATCGTAAGCTGTCAAGTTAATTTTTAATTTTGGTTATGGAGGAAAAACTAATTTCTTTAGTGAAAAAAAAGTAATTTTTGTACTATAAATCGAGGAATTCGTACAAAAAAGTACATTTAAAGGATGCTGCCTTGTCATAATATTATGCTCGCTGTCTTGTGCTGCTGTATTGCAATCTGATACAGCCGACAGCAAAACAATATTTTGCGTTGCTGCCACTGTCGCTGCCGTGCAATCTAATTCAGGCTTAAGCCACTAAAGCTTTGAAATTCTTCACACTCAACACTCGGAATTGAGCTTCTGGTTCTGGGACATAAATGCAATTCCGTATATCGTTGTTCTCTCGAAAAAGAACACTTCTTACTTCTGATTTGCGGATATCGCACGCCTCTATGCTTACCATAATATCAACCAATCAGATGGATCGTGGAGTCAAAAAAGTCCAACAGTTATCGACTTTTTTTTCGACACAGGCTTCCACAGTTCATTGCATGTGTGAGTATGGACACATGCAATGAACTGTGGCAGCAGAGAATTCGCAGTTGATCGTAGTTCTGTCGTTTCGCATCCTTCGGGTATTTTGGCTTTTTAAAGCCGAATTAACTTCTTCAAAACTAATATTTGTTTTGACCTCGTTACGAGAATCTATCAAGAATTCAACGATCTCCATATGACGGAAGCGTTACATTGTTCTCTCGTACACAAGATTATTGAAGACGCTAACTCTAGTTTGGCACCTTACTGTGCGTAGGCAAGGTCATAAGATCAGTTAAGTGAAGATGTATACGCTTTGCTCTTATGCCATGTTTCCACTGCCCGATAATCACGCGATTAAGCAAATCTACACTCTAATCTAGTAGATTACCCATACGAGATTGAGATTACCAAGCCACGAGATTAAAAAATAATCTAGTTTCTAATCTCGTAATTTTTTAGTGTCAACCCAGTAAATTGCAATTCAGCCAAAGGCAGAGAAATTCAGCAAACCATATGTTGTCATACTTGTAGATGTCAACTGTGAGATATCAGTTATAAAAAAAGAAAATTGTTAAGCGTAAGTATGTTTTTTACTTAACTTTAGTCATTTACAGTATTTAATTGTTGAACGGAAACATTTTTGCACATAAACTCCATTTTGAACTGTCGTCGACTAATAAAAATATTGACAGTACACAACAGATGTTTCGTTTCAACTGTCAAATTTAATCTAGGAATGCAATGGAAACAGTTTTTAATCCAGTACTTTTAATCGCGAGATTACGGGGCAGTGGAAACATAGCATTAGATTTGCTTCTTATTTCAAACTAGACGCGTACCGCGGCTACTTCCGTTTATCCATTGGTCCTGTTTCTCCCATTGATACATTACTCCCGTTTCGGGTACACTTTCTCAGCTCAAGGAACTGGAGACATTAATGCCATTTTACATTTTTCACACTTTATTTTTCATCTTTCTCCATCCCCCATCCACCATCCTTCATTCTCTATCCACTATCCTCTATCCACCATCCATAGTCCCACTTTATCATTTAGTAACTAATACACCGAAAACGAGCAAACTGCCGCTAAATCATATGAAAAACACTCAAATGTCGAAATCACTCGCGAACCACCAATTTCGGGAATATATAATTATGTTCTCGACCTGTCCGGTAGTCTCGAGAATATGCATGTAAAATTTGGAGGGGAACGGTTCACAGGTGTAGATTTCAGTAGAAATCGACCAAAAAACTGACTTATTTTTATGTATTAGATATCTATCTTGAGCCTTTTTGAATGATGTTATCGGTCAATATTCGAGAGCACGCGTCTCAAAAACTTTTGTATGGCAGCTACCTTTAGGAGTACGATTATTTTAGCCGTTGACGAAGGTAACCTAACAAGATTGGAATATTCTTTACATATAATAAACGTATTGGGCAAAATTAGTCAGAAGGCCGGATGGCAGTATTCTATTTCCTACTGGGATATTTTAGGAGAAGTTCTGTAGGAGACGCAGTTTTTTCATAACAATGCAACTCAATCGGAGTTTTCTAGCGTAAACTTTTAATGGAACTTCCAACTATTCGGCTATATATACTTCCAGTTGTGCATAGTTTCGCTGAATATGCAAATTTATATCGCCCATTTTTCCGCTTTTCCCTCGTCGATTTTCCAACTACGCGGCGCGGCGTTCACGGCAGATAAGCGCTAGATGCGAGTGCATTTCTGCTGGAAAATAAACTCAAGAACTTCGAAACGGAAATTCAATTCATTCAAGTCCATTTCATTGCATAGCTAATGTGATAACCTAAATTGAAATTTATAAATACAGTCTACCCTTCAGCTTGAGTAAGACTATCGCAATGTCCTTTTTGGCCAAATCGGTCCGGTGTACTTTAGATGTCAGCATTTTACTGTCACGTTTACGTTTACGTTCACGTTGTCGCTTTTGATTTGACACGCTGTCCACCGGGTATAGATTGCCTTACCTTTGGCGCTTGTAGCCAATAGTCGTCCACAGTCTAGTGCAAGAAAACTGCGACAGAAATTCATTTGCGTCTTTTGAATGTCGTTGGCAAAAGTTCAAAATTCACTACACACGGAAGCACTTCTTGCTCCTTCTCGTCGCGAAAGTTTCCAAACATTCCAGCCATTATGCTAATAGTCCCTCGGTGTTGGGGGTAGTAAATCACGATGACATTAATTACCACCGCTAGTAACACCATCCCTCGTACCCCCCCCCCCCCCCACCACATGACTATCGCAACCGATTATGATATTGAGCATCGCCCTAAAACCGCAAACTATACCCTTAAAGATTATCCAGCAAGGTCACGCGGTTAACTGGTAACAGCTAGGCTACCAGCAGGCATACGACCTCAATTATTTGATAGTTTTCGACAGCATCTTTTATGCAGGACATGCAATTGACTTATGGCAGCACCGACCACATTAGGATCAAGTGAGCTATAAACTCAAGCTTTTCTCTTTCGTAGTCAGAGGAAAGTTTTTGCATAGTTCGAATACGAAACAGATTTTTTTTTTAGGTTAATGTAAAGTTAAGTGAGAATGTGGAAAGAATTTTAAGCGCTAAACTGATATCTCAAGGACTTTTAAGCTGAATGAAATTTAGATTGAGAGGAATGTCGTGCTATTGAAGATTAAAATCTCAAAGTTTTTCAAAACTGCTTATTGTTGAGCAGAGATTTAATGGGATTAGTATGTACTACACAATTATCGAACTGTATATTGCTCTTGCGGTTGTATTGAATCTATTACTAACACATTAACTACAAAGCGATAGTATAGTACATATATCGCATCTTGAACATCAGAATACTAAAACAGAATACCGACTTCAACATCGGATTTCGTCGGTCACTAGAGCACACATGATTGTAAGCTGATGCACAGCTGCAGCAGTGCGTCATTGCAACTGGTAGGTCGTGCTTTCACCCTTGTATTTGATCTTTCATCGCTATCGACTCGACTAGTCGATCTAGTCGACCAATTTGCAAATACTAACACACTTTTGTATTAAATTCCAAGTTTTAACTTCTTAGCATTAGCGGCTCTTGAAATGTATAATACAGACTTCTGCATCTTCCGTATACTACTTACTCCCTTCGTGCCTGATAGAGCTAGCTAGGCTGGGTGGTCCACCTTTTATGAAAATTGGAAGAGCATATCTGAAGGGAGTAATGAAACGCCAAAGTAGTTTACGTACGGCGGACAGACAGACTTTTTTCGCTACCACCCCTAAAACGGAGAAACATAAAAATTTAGAAGAAGCTAATTTTTTTTTAAATTTTGAATTGAGGGAATACTTAAAAAATAATAACATAAAATCAATCGTATTGTACTGATAAACATTGTGCACACCGGTAGAATCTATAATTTTTTACTTTATTGTTTTTTAATAATAAAGTATTGTGATCGACCTGAAATTTAAAAAAAAAATTTAACCCCGAAATTTTGTATTTTCACGTTTTAGGAACTAGTAAACCTCAAAAAAAGCAAAAAAAAAATGTCTGTCTGTACGCCGTACTCAAAATAGTTTGAAGGCGCGTAGCTCTCAAATCCGTTGAATTGATGAAATTGAATGAAATCAAACTTTCGCATGGGCGTAGTTCTTTCGTACGGAGGTGGTGGTGAAAAACTTTAGATTACGATATCTCACAAACCAATTGCACTAGGAAAATAAAATTCGTATTGAGTGTAAAGCTTCACAAATAAAGATTGCTCAAAGTAAAAATTTAATTTTTTAAGGCGGCAGTGGGGCATAAAGGTGAAGGGGATAAGAATTTTTCAAAAAAATCACGGAATCATCAGGGAAAATTATCAGTGAAAATAGAATGCATATATTTTCACGATTTTCGTCATATCTACTAGGTTTTCCCAAATATAGAATTCGTTTTTATTCTACGGATTCTTCATATTCTTCACTTAGAAAAATATTCATTAATATTAAAAAAATATTAATCATTTTAAACATTTTTCGCTTTTGATTTTGCGCCAAAAGAAAATTATTTTTAATTAATCGACAGTCTAAGACTCATTAATCGACAGCTAAGCCTCCCACTTTCAATTCTATGTTGCCGTCGTTTGAATTAAATACATTATTTCTTGAAAGCAAAAGATGTGCCTCTGTATTTTAAAAATTTTTCTTTCAATTTAAGAATGATACAATTCAAAATTAAAGTTGGATTTTTTTTAACAAAATTCAAAACGCATTTAATTGGAATGCGTATTAATTAGAAAGAAAAAATTTTACTTTAAAAAAAACGAATTCGCATTTAATTGTAATGTACGCCTATTAATATTGCGAGGTTCAGTTTGAAAAAAAAAAAAATTGCAAAACTCATTTAATTTAAAAAACGAATAATAAAAAGGAATGGATCTCCTAAAGATAATATTAAATCGGGTTTATTCTAAGGATGTTACTTACCGATGATTACTTATTAACCAGTTAGGCGTTTTTGGTGAATAAAATGGTTTTTATAATAGACATAAATTATTTAATTCATAAATGTTAAATTTTTACAAAAGATTTTCTACAGAAAGTGTTTTCAAGACTTTTTGAAACTCGACCCCTAAGGGGGTGTATACGTTGTATACTTTCAATCGTCAATCGTATCTAGTGCCATCCAGTATCTAATATCTCATTCAAAATTCCAAAATCGTTGTACTATGCAAAATTAAACAACCTGAACCGAATTTATTGATTCTGATATAGAGCAGATGGCTGTATTGAATAAACAGAGCAGCTATGCAGCGCCATTATCTGGTCTGTTTCGATAAACATCCGAAGTGATTCCAACCATTTTCAGTGACAGTTTTATGGAGCAGGAAACATTCTTTGAACATTGCACTAGTCCTGACTCCTGACTCGTACAGTCTTCATTAGCCACAGTTCAACGCTCCTTCTCACGAAATGCCAATTTTCCTTCAATCCGATGGCCGTATAAAATTCATGGGCATTCAAATAAAAATAAATTCCGGTAGTCATTTGCCCGTACACCTTACCTATAAAGGCTTTGGTCTTACCTTTGGACGCTTGTAAGTGCCTGAAGTAGTGTTTTTTTTCATGCCAATGAGGTAATGAGATGTTATTAATTTTGTTGGTCATGCGTTTGACATTTATTAGCTTCCGAATACCTTCAGTTGGCAGTCCGACCTGCGGTCCGTATACTACCGTCCTGTGCTCATTACAAGCGATTTCAAATAAAATAAATCAGACGCAGCGGAGCTTGGACTAATCGATTAAACTAAGAGCCATGCTAATAGCGTGAGATTTGCTATGATCGATGTTCTAGTCGTTTTGCTGATAGGGCACAACGAGCAACCCTCATCCAATTTGCAAAATGCTGATTACATTACGAAGTCGTTTTGGTTGAGAGAATGATATGCGGATGGATAGAGCTAGATTTTAATGCAAATCTATTTTAATTTCAAGATTATCGGTAAATTTTGTATTTTTATTGTGCTGACATGTAGTGTATGAGGGTGGGGTGAAAAGTTTCCGGTCTGACCCATAGATGACGATAGCAGATCTAATTTTTGACTGGTATTATACATTACTGTCCCTGTCCAGCTCCTATGATAGTTATAGTCCCTGACCAGCTCCTATAATAGAGCGATTGATCTCTATATGTTTGACAGCCTATTGAAGAAGATGCCTCTGTTGCTTATACCATAGATACACTTGGGTCTTGGGTCCAGCAGTACACTGCTGTCAGTAAACATTAGTCAAGACAATGGACTTAAGCTAAACCAACTAGCCTTGTCTAGTTCGTGAACGAACTAGTTCGGAAGATCGTTCCCATAAGTGAAATGAGCGAACTAGTTCGCAAGTAATTTCGCTACTAGTTCGTTTGTAGGAAGTAGTTCGTCATGACATTTGCATTCCAGTAGTTCAGTAGTGTCTTCTTCTTCGTGAGAGAGGACCTTTTTTTTTAGGTTCTGACATTCACTTCCAACTTGAAAGGAATTAGTTCACATTCACTCCCAACTTGAGAGGAACTAGTTCCTTCGTCAGAGTGGGGACCTTTTTTTTAGGTTTTTCCATTCACTTCGAACTAGTTCCTTCCTCAGTGAACTGCGACCTACAAGAACGAACTAGTTCGCAAGGGCTGAGGAACTAGTTCGTTCGCGATCACTAAGGTGAACTAGAATGCGCAAGTCTAGAACCTACCCCAAGGAAGGCATAAACAGTTTTGTCTACGAATAAGGTTATTGCGACTGTTTTCTTGGAATTTGAATGGTAGAACCATCTATGGAAATTACTTTGCAGAGTTATTGAATTCTTTGAGTTATGAAGTGAAAGACAAATTACCTCATTTGGCGAATAAAAAGATCTTGCTTTACCATGACACTGCAACCGCTTATTCGTCAGTCGTTTCAATGACTAAAATCAATGAATTGAAGTTCGAATTGTTCTCCCATCCACTTTTGCTTGGCAGCAAAAGATTTGTGGGCAACCAGGAAGTCATCACTGGTCTCATATATACCGCAATCGTTAATACGTATTGAACTGTTCTCGGTATTAAGCTAATACGATTGCCGTTTATACCGCCTGAGCGTACTAAGTTAATCCACTTTGCTTACGTCATATGTGAAGTTGACATTGGTTGCTATTGGTAAATACCTTGGATAAACTGTATGATATCCCACGATTACTCTAGACTATTGGGTGCAAATACCTGCTAGAAATTAAAGAAATAAACGCAGGGCGCAATCTGTGAAAATGGGAAGCTTAATGTTGCCATTATGCCATTTCAACTGTGCTCGGTTTAATTTAGTCTAGTTCTAGTCCACATGCGAAACGGGACTAACTTAATACCACACGTTTACACCGCTTCTTAATACGGCTTTACTGTTAATACCGGTGCATACGAGGCCAATGTTGTAGATGCATATTTTGAGAAGGTTGAAAAATCGTACTACAAAAATGTTATCACTGTATTAGAGCACCGTTATGAAAAATTTATTAGACGTGATGAAGATTATTGTGACGAAACTATTTTTTAGGACATTGCATATCCAATGCTAAGATCGTCTTAAAGATCAATAAGATCCTTTTGCAAGTACCAGACAAATGACCCAATGGTCTATGCCATAGACCATGACATTAGGTGATGATTCAGCTTTCTCATCTTCAACAAGGATCCAAACACATTGCTTGTCTAGATTATTTTTGTCCTGAATTCTTTATCCAATTATTGTGAAACTGTGTTGTGTGTGTGCTGTAAGGGAAACCTTTTAATTTTACGTAAACATTTCCGTTTTTATTTATTTAGAGAAAGAGTGAAAAAAACGAAATGGATGTCACGAAAATGTGTTAACGTGACCTGCTTATGCCGGAACAGGAACTCAAGTATTCACTTCATACAATTCCAAAAACCCTTAGCACATACTCGTCAGAATGTTCTTAGCACATATACCGTATGTTCGTATGTCATCATTATCAACATCAACTATGTTGGTTTACGAGTATGTAGAGCAAGTGTGAAGATCATTCTAACGAGAGAAAAGTTTGTAAATGAGCCTAACAACCCGGAAGGAGTAAATACGACTGTTGCACGTTGCACCGTGCGTTTTCTTCATTCTTATTGCATCTTATGCAGATTACAAAATGCAGCTGGTATACTCTACGATATTTTTACATTTTGTATCTTTTCTAGTTAAAAGCGGCCATTACCATTTCGAATAACTAACATAAACTTCTTGTCTTTTTTCATCTCATTTCAGATAATGATGTCTTTTGAGAGCTTACAACCAACAAAAACAACGCCATAACCTTGGAACGAAAGTACTTTTTGGTGCACTTTCCAACAACAAAAAAAAACAACACTATCCCAGCAATCAAATAGTTAACAACAAAATTAGCATTTAAATTAAGAACAAATACTTAAAATTAGCAATGAAGTAAAATAGAAAAACCAGAATAATTTACTACTACGGGAAGCAATTACCGAAGAATCAAATATTTTATCAATTTATAAAAATAGTAAATTTATAAGGAAAAAGGAAAATTCTAATAGATCGGCGACGGTTACTTAACAATGGCGTCACCACCCGACAGTCCCATTGAAGAAGTCGTTTACGAATTAGAAACTTCACGTGTGCCTAAGCCTATTCCAGTTGCTCTCGAGGATTTATGCCGACAGACAAAATTTTCGCGGCAGGAAATCCGGGTCATGTATCGCGGATTTAAGACGGTTAGTAGAATATAATCTTAATATTTGTTTAATTGTAATTGTATGTAGTAGTAGGTTGATGAATTTTTTCTACTTATCTAGGCCAGAACTTATTGAATATACCTACATATCTTACTCTGTTTTTAACGCCAAAAAATTTTGTTGTCCGTCTGACCACCGTCCGACATATTCAAAAGCTTTTGGTCGCTCGTAACTTCCAAGCTCTTTAAAGTTGTTAAGAAAATTGTATGGGTAGATTAAGAGAACCCCTTTCACTAGCAACATTGAGGGAGAGGAGAAAAATTTTACCTTTTATATCTCAGGAACCGCTTAAGCGGATTTTAAATAGAGTTACTATAGTGTTTGCGAAAATTGTCGACTTAAACTAATGCGTCCAAAACGTTCAAAAGCATAAATCAAGATATTCTAAGAAGCCTATCTTTTGAAAAGTTCATGCCATAAAGCTGAAACTATGTTTTTGTTTAAATAATTTCTTTTTGGCATATTAAAGAAGTGTGTTGAAAAAACAATTTTTTTAAAGAGAGGATGGTGTCGTGTATTGATTGTTGCTGAAAAACTTTTGACCAATTATGCTTGAAAGATGAAATTTAGTTTATTTATATACGTGTAAAATTGATGAGCACTGAAGCCAACTTCAGTAGTTAAAAAATTTCTAAAACATCGCGAAGAAAATTTCTAGAATTATTTAAGCCTTCTAGCTCGATAGGTTCTTCAAAGAAAATAAAATTTAAGTGCGAGATTATAAAGAGTGCGGGAAGACAGAAAGCGAAACGTTCTAGTGATAGAAAGCTTAAACTTGGAGGTCAGATATGTTATCAAAATTGGCATAGCCCTCCAAAAAGGTTCAAAAAGGTGTAAAGATGTTGTACACGATTTCAAAACATTTTGCAAATTTTATTAGTTCTGCGTGAGATATTACATTGGTTTTACCTTACACCGACTTTTTAAGTAATAGCCTAAAGTCTAAATTCGGGATTTTTCGACAAACAGCTTCCAACGGGTGGTGTAAAGTGTTTCAGTATTTGCCAAAATTTCGCCATAGCTATCTTTTTGGTCTGTAGAGATCACAAATTATATTTTTCATTCGCAGGATTTTTGTAAAATCGGTTAAAAATTTACTTTTAATTGTCACTCCATTTTACTTTATTAATCTACTGTAGAAAAAAAAAACGAACTCGTTTAACGCCAAACTACTTCAGCTAATTCATAAAAAAAATTTTTGTTGATACAATAGTTGGGTACAGCCCTTTAAGTGGTGAAAACTTTGATGGTGAAACTTTCGATCGTTGCAACCTTCGCATAGGCCTACCCACCACTACGAAAAGCCTTTACAATTTTATATCAGAGAGTATTGTCGCAAAATGGAATCTCTTCCAGATGAAGTAAAGCTTGCAATCCTTACATGTACAATTTGGAAGATAATAATAATAATAACCAATAATGCAACAGCCCAAATCGGGCCTAGGCCTTGAAGTAATGCTAGAACTACTTTACTACGAGACCAACGGCATACTAGGAGGTCAAGTGGTCAGCCACACGCTCGTCCGTGATTATAACCTCGATTTTAACACAGGTACTCATTTACAGCTGAGTGAACTGGTATTCCGGCATCCAATCCCAATTTCGAAAATTACTTGTCGCCGAGCAGATTCGAATCTGGTACCAGGTGCACCCAAAGAAAGTGCTCTAGCCACTAAGCCACCCAGCCTACTATAATTTGGAAGATGGACCAATCTTTACTGTATTAAGTCATATCGACATAAGTTTCAAGTTTCATTTTTTTCTTTACAAAGTCTCTTGACCGTATTTGGTCACTTAATGTTAAATTTTCTGTGAACGGTTTGCGGTATGCCGCAATCGATATAAACTGAAAACTTTTCCCATTTCACTTACGATACTATTTCTATTTTTTTCCCAGGAGATGCTCGAGACTACAAGTGGAAATCTACTTCAAGCCCCAAATTCTGAAGAAATCGTATAAAAAACTTATCCAAAAATATATTTTTGTTAATTTTCTCGTAACTTCCTAGAGGATGAAAGATTCTCTAGGCTTGATAACAAATTGAAGAGTCTCAAGCAACCATCTCGCTTTTTGAAGTACTTTGTCGTTATTTATTTATGTGCATAGTCTATGGATATCCCTACAATTCTGGGTAGAAACAGGAAGGGTAAAATGTCGCCTCCTTCGTCCACTACAATTATTTTGGGCTGCCTCGTGATAGTAAGTCTAATCAAATTCAATTTTATGTTCTCCTTTTTAGAGATCAGGCTAACGTGCAATGGGGTGGGGACTACGTGGTTTAACGACTTTCGTTCCGAACTATATACTCGAAGGTACAACAGTAATTTTTGTTCCATTAGCAAAAGTAACCTAACTTTGAAACAAAGTCCTACTTTTAGCGTATTTCAGCGCTATCTTGAGTTAGGGCTGCCCATTGTCGGCCAAAAAGTTGAATCACGCTTAATTTTCAACATTTCCAGTTCTTTCCCCCAAAATGTTCAGTAAACTTTACTCCGTACGTAGAATGAGTATCACTTTTCGCAATCTTAAGAGTAGACATTCGTACTCCTTAAGTTTTACGATGCAAAGAACATTTGTTATTACCGTTCCGTACATGAAAATCTCAAGTTTTTGGCAAAATTTAATGTAAATTCTTGGCAATTGTCCAGAAATTCGAAATGCCGGTCTATAATAGCAAAATACTGAGAAAGTCTCCACTAATAACGCAATTGTAAATCTCGTTTGGAAGGAAGATATTGTTGCAGTAGGTCAGGTAATGTCCTGTTTTCGAGACTCCAGAGTGACCGAAGCCCTATATTTTAATCGCAACTCGCATCCATTCGTTTAAGTTTCATATAGAAGGTGAAATTAAGACGATGACCAAAAAATCTTTTACCATCCGAAAGTAATGATATTTATCTGTTCATTCGAACGAAAATAATGCCAAGAAAAAGTAATTAGGCCGATTTTTATATCTTAAAAACTTTCTTCCACAAACGTTGCTCTCTTTTTTTTTTATTAAAAAATAACAGATAAGAGTTCTGACTTTATAAAATCCGCATATCTAAATTTCGTCAACTTTCTTCTATTCAAATACAGAGAAGTTCACTTAGTCGTTATACGCTTTTGAAAATGGGCAAAAAGTTTCGAAGATAGTGTCGAAAATCAAAAAGGTTTTTTTTTATTCACTTGACGTAGAAAGAAAGGAGAAATTTTTTTCGAATTCAAAAACTATAATTCCTTGTTAAGGATATCTTTGACATGTGACTTTAAGGATATGATGAAATGTGTGTTAAATATTGCTTTAAATCCAAGCATACCAAACACTTGCATCCTCCATCAATAAACTTATAATTTTATCAAATTAATTAGTTTGAACTACGATTCAACGTTTTTCAACTAAAGAATTGCTGCGTGACTCAGTTTATTTTCCCCGACCTGAGTAATAGCGGTGTGTCGTTCAGGAGTGAACTGTTCCAAAAGAGCACTTCATTGAAGTGAATGAATGAACCTAACTTACTTTTTTGGTGAACTGGAGTTCTATTGGATACGTGACAAAAAAACGTAACCGATCTTGTTTTTGCCATCATCTTCGAGATTTCCTGCTTTGTTTGCTCATCATCTACTATAGATGTATTCAACTTTTTTTTCATCATCTTCTTCTCTTAAGTTGAACTATAAATGAACTAAAAGAACGAGCTAATTCGCGAGCGAACGAAGGAACGATGGAACGAAGAGTTCCGGAACTACTTTACTGAACTTGTTCCTTAAAGCGAGTGACTCGAAGTGAAGTACTTCACTTTAAGGAACTGCTTCGCCCATCTCTACTGCTTCATGTTATGTTTTTTGACCTATCTGCATTAGTTGCATCACACATTTAGATTTATGAAAACGCGTTTCGGTTTGAAAAGTGCAAACGTGGGTATTTCTGTAGCTATTTTGTTCAACACGATTTGAGAACGTTTGTTGTAGTTCTAAATGGTATGTGGACGCCAGTGGCGGCTCGCCGCAAAAAGCTAGTGAGGCTGTGCTTTAAGCTTGTGTTACACTGTATGACCAATGAGAGCTTTCTAGAAGCTCGCCATACATTTCACGAAAATATATGCAAAAAAATGGGAAAAAGCGAACAGTGTAACACAAGCTTAAAGCTCAGCCTCACTAGCTTTAAGCCGCCACTGGTGGAAGCTGGTTACGTTTGTGTCAAAGATGTTTATAGATTTTCTGTTTGGTAAGCTTTTACAATCGAACTACCTAACTTATAATATTACCACGAGTAACGCACAAGCAAAACCATGCTGATCGAAAGTAAACTTAAGAATACATTTTATCTAAAGAAGGGTTAAAGTGAGAAGATGGCGACTGTCATTAAATAAGAAATTTTCCGATTCTGAAAACATCTAACGTTTTACATGGAATTTGCAGTTACTGAATTGTGTGTAAGCATTTCTCTGGGTATAATCAGAAGTTTAAATTTTAAACATAAATTTTGCGAAAGGAATTTCCAAGTTTTAATAAAAAAGGCCCCCTTTTCGTCAGACATAAGAAGTGAAGTGAGCGGTTTAATCTCTACCGAGGATGTTGTGGAATTTTTCAAATATTCACTTCTGTATACTGAATAAAGTCTTGACGAAGGATTCGCAAAATAGCTGCTAAACATACATATACGGAAGTACGGCAAACGTACACGAAGGTATGTTGTAAATTGCTGTAACGTACGAGTACGTAGCGTTTCGTTTCGTTTCGTAAATTATAGCCAAATTCTCTTTAAAAGAAATTTAGTAAAGCCATTGAAAAGGGCAAGATTCTTGCTACATTAATTTTCCACTCCAGAAATTTTTACGACTTGAGTTTTGTTAATTACCCACCAAATAGAGTTTGGGTGGACTCCAAATATTTTCCATGAGCTCCGCAGCCTTTCTCCATTAAATTAATTTTATGGGGCTTAAACACGAAAACTTAACCTTTGTGGCTCCGGGAAAACCGACCCGGTTTTATCGAGGCTCCAAATGCATCATCCTAGTAGGCCTCGAGGCCGGATTGATGTAGAACCGTGTGTATAGTAAATCAAAACCGAAAAATTATAACGGTCGACTTGGGATTGCATGCATGCGTAAAATTTGTATTCTAGAGAACGTAGAGATAGCTGTGAGGAACGCAATTAAACCAACCTCGATTCTATACCGCAGTGTCCTTTTCTCATACGCCCATCCGAGCCACCCACATTTCACCTACATAGCTATTTCCAGCAACGACCTACAAATTAAACTTTACTTGTGTATTTTTAACCGAAATAATGGCATCGGAAATGGCTGAAAGTTAACCGATGCTTGACGAACGTTTCAATCTGGTCAAAGGATTGAAATTCGGCCTGGATGGCGGGTGGCAACGTAACAGGAAGGATTTAGTGGGTTTTAACTGAGTTTATTGCAGTTCGCGTTACACGCTCACGTCCTCAACTGCGTATCAAGTTGATGTACGTAGGGTTATGTGACCAGGACGAATGTAATTGAATTATACCCTCGGGTATTACAAAGGAAGTGAACAATTTATTCTGTGTTTTTTTCTGACAATGGTTGATTTATGGTTTTTGTGAAATTAAGTTGTAATTGGGTTTAAAGCTATTTTTAACCGAGTCCCGCATTTATGGAGTCCAATACCTCTGCTGGTGCTCAGAAAGAAAGCCCAGCCATACAGTGAAATTTAATTGGTCAGTCTGCTCTACATAAACAAAAAACATTGGCTGACTATATGACCAATTCAGGTATTTAGGTATTTAGTAGGCTTGTGTAGTTCGTGAACGAACTCGTTCGGAAGATCGTTCCCATAAGTGAAATGAACGAATTAGTTCGCATTGAATTTCGCTCCTAGTTCGTTTGTAGGAAGTAGTTTGTCATCACATTTTCATACCACTAGTTCAATTCGCGAGGGAACTAAGGAACATTCAGTGTCTTCTTTCGTGTGTGGGAACCTTTTTTTTCGGTCCTCACATTCACTCCGAGCACCTTGAAAGGAACTATTCCTTCGTGAATGAACTGCGAACTACAAGAACGAACTAGTTCGCAAGGGCTGAGGAACTAGTTCGTTTGTTCGCGGTCACTAAGGTGAACTAGAATGCGCAAGCCTAGTATTTAGTACCGACTATCTTTCTATCTAATCTATTAGTCTGGGTGGCTTAGTGGCTACAGCACATGTCTTCGGTGCACCTGGTACAAGGTTTGAATCTGCTTGGCGACAAGTATTTTTCGAGAATGGAATTATGTTCCGGACTACCAGTTCACTCAGCTGTAAATGAGTACCTGAGTTAAAATCGGGGTAATAATCACGGACGAGTGTGTGGCTGGCCACTTCACCTCCTAGTGTTCCGTTGGTCTCATAATGAAGTAACTCTAGCATTACTTCAAGGTCTAGGCCTGCTGTTGCGCCACTGATTATTATTATTTTTTTATCTAGTCTAGTACTGAAAAGAAACCTAATACAGTGGTTCTCAATTTATGGTTTGAAAGCAAAGTCTTTCCTGTGATGCATGTATGTCAATCTGGCCCATGTCAACTAGCCCAGAAATTTCAGTCTTGTGTTTCAGTTAAACTTTTTTCGAGATAATCTGATTCTGGCTACGACTTTGCATATCTGGTGTACTCTAACTCTATTGAGATATTAACACGATGCACATCGTTGATATCAATGGATATCGATCGGATTCAATTTTGCTGTAGAGTTGTTTATAGTGTATAAGCCCTTCTACGCGTATATGGTATACTGCATGGGTTTGCTCCAGAGATTTCTTTTATGTTCCCTAGTTTGTGGTATGTGAAGGAAGTATGTAAGCCATGGCCCATGCGAGAAGTGAGTAAAACTAGTTTGATACTATGCTGGAAATATCGACTCCGGAACACTCGTGCTAGAAGGCGGAGCCGCATTTATAAATAGTGGCTCTGGAAAGAATTCGGATACTTAAGGACGCGTTATACGCGTCATGCAAAACTATGTCAATTGGAAGTAGTCTATAGTTTAGATATATATATATCTACATATATTCAAAAATTTCATAAAAAGCGGTTAAGTAGATCTCGTGTTATAAGTGTGCAAACATCTTAGAACGTTATCTGTTCTATAACCTAGTATGTCGGAAAAAAATAATAATATTGATTTGAATTTGATTTTTATGTTCAGATAATGTAGTCGCCACCTACAAATAGCTGATTTTTTTTCACTCATTATTAAAGAAAGACAAAAGTGTGGTCGGTTGTTAAGATTTCGAAAGAAAGATGAAAGTATGAAGAGAAGCAGTTTTTATGGTGTATTCCCTTTGTGGGTTGTATTTTGATTCAAGGTAGCCTAAATACCTGGTGCAATGCGGCCTGGCTCGATTATTTCGTTTTTCCGTACTTTACAATAGCATGGAACGTGCTGTGCAGTTTGTTCTTCTTCGCCTCATGTCACATGCAGTCTGGTGGGCGATTCGTCAACTTATAAGGATCCTGTAAGGAAACTGATTAATGCATCAAATTCATTTTCGTCTGCAGATTCCAGTCAATTGGAAGGATGTTAATTTATTACAGGAGTCGCATTCCGTCGAAGTAGTTCGATGAATCTCAATTCAGTAAGTTCCTTTCTGTATTTTCTATCTGATCTATATCACTGTTCATAAGTTCACTCAGCCCAATGGTAGTTTATTTTAAAAATTCGCTATGCTCCTTAGATTTTTTATTTATTATTATTATTATTTTCAAAGTTCAAATCTTATTTATATATACTCACTTGTATGTAATAAACCATAGCAAAAAACACATTTTCATATTCTCTGCGCGCTCTCGACTCGTATGTGTATGATTTATTACCGCTACTCTATTTTACTATAAAGTTCGCAGATAGTTCGCAGATAGTTCGCAGAGTGTCCGTAAATTGTTCGCAAAAACACATGCACTTCACTCACAACTAAATGGTCATTTTGCTTAACGAAAAAAACGCCCAAGAAAAAACGGCTAAAAAAAGCAAAGCTTAGCGGGATTGATTTCCTTATCAGTTTCACACAAGTCTATGACGTAATCATAAAAAAAACTCCTCCCTCAAAAAATGGCCTCCCTGACTCGGGGGAGTAAATTTCTTAACAGCTTCATACAAGTCTATGACGTCATCATACAAAAGCTCCTCCCAGGGAGTAAATTTCGCAGAAATCAATGACGTCATCCATACAAAAGCTTCCTCCTTTGAGCCAGGACGCCCATATCCCTACTACTTACCATGGGCGCCCACAGGTAGGGGCAAGAAGGGGCACTTGCCCCCCCCCCCGGGTTTGACCATCACTTAAAGTTGAGCCAAATCAAATATTTTATATACCAAACCTTGTTGTAACTATTTTACCATTACCAATATTGTACACATCTTCCATTCTTCGACTTTAGTTCTTAGTAATGAATATCAAATCAATCGTATGTTTTACAAGATTGTTCGTTACTCTTTTGTAGCGTTTTTGTACTTTAAGAACTAAAATTTTTTTCAATGATAGTGATTTTGTTATTTATCCTTAAATATCTCCAAATACGTTTTTTTTTATATTTTGTAGGTTATACTGTTTGAAAATACAAGGTTTTCCGGTAAATACTGTTAAATTTCTTTTGTGTGACGTTTCGGACTCGACTGAGTCCTTTATCAAACTGATCGACAATATCTCTACAACTGTTATTGTTATATTGTCGATCAGTTTGATAAAGGACTCAGTCGAGTCCGAAACGTCACACAAAATAAATTTAACAGTATTTACCGGAAAACCTTGTATTTTCAATTCAAAATGTACTGTGAAAACATTCATCAAAAAAAAGTTATACTGTTTTTCAAAACATACCAAAAAATTGAAATGGAATGTCAATGGTCAAAAAAATCGAAGAGCATTATAATGATTCTCAATTATTTTATAGAAAAAGGGTAATTTAATCAAGAATCACCAAAAGTGTGACCTTATCATCGCCGATTCTTTTGAAATTTTGTGTACTCGAAGAATTCGTGAAAAAAAAGTTGATTTCAATTTTTTGGTTTCTATCTCATTTTTTTATTAGTTATAGTATGTTAAAAATTTCCCAAAAACGATGTCCGAATCCTCTTTGAAAGTTCATATCTCTGGTAATTTTTATCCTTGAATAATAAAGTCGGGCTTATATAAAGATTGTTATAGTTTTTGAATTTCAATAATTTTTTTTACTTATTCTTCAAGTACAAACATTTCGAAAAGAATCAGAAATGGTAAGGTCACAACTTTGGCGATTCTTAATGGAATAATCCATAATATGGTGAAAACAATTTGACCCCTTCTTCAGATGACCCTTTTTTTGCTAAGTGCATCTATGTAGCGAAATTCACACAGAACTTTATCAAATGAAATAGACAAATTAAAGAAAATTCTGACACCCCAACAGTAAGGTCCTGGTTCTGCCAATGATATCAAATATATTTTACTTTATTATTTTAACAATAAAGTAATGTTCTCGATTTAAAAATTTGCCAATAGTCTGGGCGAAACTTTATTATTTTTCAGGTCAAAGTTCGGGAGCGATCAAAATCGGAGTATACCATCGGAGTATGCACCCACCTCCAGAGGGGTGAACAACTATTGATTACAATATCTCACGAACCAATTGCACTTTAAAAATAAAATTCGGTTTCTGTATAAATTTTGACAAATAAAGCTAAAATTTTTTAAGGAGGTGATGAAGCATGAATGTCGAAGGGATAACATTTTTTCGCAAATACAGAAACTACTAGTATAGGGCGAGAAATATCAGCAATCTATAAAAACATTGCCACATTGTCGAAATATTACCGCAACTAGAATGATATTGCCAGCTCCACTAGTTTTGGCAATACTCGTTGGACAATTAATTGTTTTAAAAATTGCTCTTGTTCAAGCACCTTCATGACTGGGATTAGAGCGATTTAAGCGTTCCGAAGCTATCAGCTAATATTCTTGAACGCATGTTTGAAGGCCTTTGTTTGGACCCGAAGGAGTAAATTATGACCGTTGAAGAACTTAATTTAAAAATTTCAACCATAAGTTCAGATTCTTAATGGAGTGGGGCGTTATTTTATAAAACTTTTGCCTTGCCCCCCCCTGGCAGAAGTTCTATGGGCGCCCTTGCTACTTACGGTTGTAACGTAGTCAGTAATTGGGTGTGTCTGCTAACAGAAAAGAGCATAAGAGATAACGTCAACCCTTGCGCTACACCAATTTCGCTTGCTTTTAAGCTTAGATCTTTTGGCAGCCCGTCCTAGCTTCAACAATTTATCCTTAAAAATGGATTAAATTCGCATTACTTTCAAGGTTAGGGTAAATCAATAATCTGATTTCTTTTTTATTAATCAAGGTTACAAGTTTACTACACTTATTGCAAATTAAAAGATTGGAGTTCTCACACAAAAAGGATCTTCTTATGGAATTAATCCAAAGAAGTGATTTTTCTCAGTGATTTGAAGAACTGTGCAATTATTTATATATTTTAATAACGTTGTTGGAACAGCCTTCAAACAGATTGAACAGACGCTTAATGAAGTATAATTAATTCTTTAAAAATCGTCCTGAAGGTATCTCAGCAATTTCATTTGGATAGTATTAAAAACGAAAAAAAAACAACAACAATGACGGTGGTAAACTTCTCTCTAATCCTGATAATAAATGGAGCCGCCCGCAATGAAATTTCAATTCCAATCCCCATACACTAAAATTACTTCTAAAGTTTTTTTTTTTTTTTTTTGATTAATGGTCATGTGCATATGTCTGAAACTTCTGGAATAATTCTGGAATAAATAAATGCCCTCTGAGATTGGTGGGTTTGGTCCGTTGACCATTTGTTCTTGTCAGAAAATTCGAATGTTTGTGTGTTGGTCGGATTTTATTCTTTTACTATGGTTTCGGAAAATACCAACTACGGATAGAATACAGGAAAATAACATGAAAGTTTCGACGCACGATATACTCCACTCGAGAAATTGAGATTAAACGACTCCAATTACAGGAGTTTCGAATTGAGTTCTTGGGGTGGTTGAATATTTTTTAAGGTACGATAGGAGTGACGATAAATGATTGTTTCTGGAAATATAATTATTAAAGTGACTCTATAGAAACAAGGAGCAGTTGTTTGAATGGAGTATTGAGATCAATTAATATTAAATTTTGCAACTATAGGGAAATTGTACGCCTTAAGGAGAGAAACTACGGTCTAAGCGATTATATAATCCTCCCATGTAGACCGGTAAAGTTATGGAACATCCAAGCAGCTATTAAATCCAGCCATTAAATGAGCAGTCTCTCCACGACTTGTTGAAGATAGTTTTGGGAGGTTGAATACATTGGGGACAATTAATAAAGTGTCTGTTCCGGGAAACTTCGAGGTATCAGGAAACAAGGAGGCCAACTTGCTTACCAAAGAGGAATATCCTACGCAGGCATGAAGTCAGCTATTCAAACTATCAAAAATGTTCCCAACTGAGCCAGATTCTAGAATAACCAACTGTATTCTAGAACTTATTCGAAGGCATCTCAGAAATAAAGTTTCTATTATAACAAGCCACTGGTAGAGTGAAGGTGCATTTATGGAGGACGAAAATCCTAAGTTCTCCCTGGGAAAAGCAGGAGTCCATAAAAGCCTTTTTGTGTGAATACTCAGTTTTAGCTCGAAGGCGACTGGCCGCATTGGTTGCTAACTTCAAAGAAGTGAGGATACAAAACTTCATCGAGAAGTCGAACCGGATTGGAGGAACTGAAAGATATCCTTAAATAAATAATTGGCTTGAAGAAGAGGGAACAGCCGCATACCAATTGCGCTTGCCTACTGGGAAGGTAGGAATTAAGAATCTCTACCGCACCATTTTGAAGGAAATCGAACTGGCTTGGGGAGTGCATCCTTCGCAAGTTACTTACGTTAACTGAGAAGCTAAAGGATTTACTTCAGCTTCAATACGGCTTTTGTTATTCCTGAGTATCCACGTTGAACAAGCCGTTTTTGAATCTTCTACAAAAGTTAAATATTTTGCTCAGATTTCGTAAGTATTTACTGATTCAATAGATTTTTGTTTTTCTGCATTAGGTTTAATATTAAACTATAATAGTGAAACCTACGTTTCCTTCGGGAGTGCTACTTCAATCGACATTCTGTCCTACCTGAGTCTTCTTCCGTAGAGAAGCCCACTTGTGCACATGGAGGAATCGAATGAGAGCATAGTTGCAGTGGTTTAATTAAAGGACGAAATGAGATAACAAAAAGTGTAGAACCATATCATGAGTAGTCCAGACAGTATATGGTAAAGAAACTAGAATTCTGGATAATGTGAGTTAAAAAGATTCACATTCATGAAATTTACATAGTAGTCACAAATTTGCTTGTAAGAAATCGATATGTTTCCGAAACAATTCAGAAAATCCGACTCAGTATATTTTAAATAATGATATACAGCTCGTATACAAATCATAATAGTATCGTCAATATCACCCAATTATGTGCGTATATGTAGTACGTCAACGAGCTGATATCAACGTAATATCCAACTTGTTTCCTTGTATATAATTTTAGCTGATATAGCCTTCTTTTAACTGCCATCAGCGCCATCTGTTACTAAAATCAACTGAAATTTGAAAGAATGACAGTTACGGATTTTTATATTCTTCCGTCAGTTAAAATTTGTTGAGTTAAAAAAATCCGTATTCATGGAATTTACATAGTAGCTCGATTAGAAATCGTTATATTTCCGAAACAATTCAAAAAATCCAACTTTTAATTTTAAATAATAAAAGTGCTTGGTTAAGTAAGAGCAACAATTTATATGTAACGCTTATAACCATAAATAATATAATAGAAATGTGGACACAATCAAATGGGCCAGGAGCTACAGAAATGAAACTACTCTATTAGCTGCGAGGAGCTTTCATTGCCAGGAACCACTCTATTAAATTCCTTCAGAGAATTTCTAATACCCTTTGGCATTATGCCTAAAGATCATGTTATTTTTTTTTTTTTTTTTTTTTTCATTTCATCTTCGCTAAGGAAAACTTTCGTCAAAAGAAACTTTTCCCCGATTTCTTGGGTGTTGAAACTCACGTCGACGACAACTTCAGTTGAGTTCACTTGCCAGTTTCCACGGACTAAATGCAAGGGTCGTGTGCTTTAACTTTATTACGATCGATAGAGAGTCCTCTGGCGACTAGATTTCTCACTTTATTGGAACATTTTCTATACCATATGATGGGGTGGAGTTATCATAATAAGCGAATAAACACAATTTTCGAGCGGTCTATGAAACGAAAAAAAAGCATACAGTTTCGTACTTAAGTACCAAGTTGTAAAACATCCTTTTTATTAGTTTCACACTTTATGGTTGGTATTGTAATCCCTGGTTTCAATACGCTCCACTAAGCTCGCGCTGTAGTGAAAATGACCTAGTGTGTATAAAAAATTTATTAGATAATGTGGTTATGCGATAAAGTATATTAAAAAAACATTTATTACTCATATTTTGAACGTCGTAACGATATAGCCGGGATTATTAGAAGGTTAAGTAGCTGGAATACAATACAATTTCGGTTATACGAGTCTGTACAATCAGCTGCGGAACACAGTTTGCCCAACGCGTCCTCCGTCTGTTTTATTGCATATTACAAAGATTCGGATACAATGAATTTTGGTCACCCTAAAAATTTCAGAGTAAGCACAATTCCTTTATCGGTACCGATACGGAATTGAATATTGATCCTTAACCTGTGGAATGTTTTCGTATTGCTGTAAGTATGTACTAAAATCAATGTTGCAACTGCGTCCTCAATGTGAACAATTTTTACATGTGTTTTTTCATCTTCCATTGGTTTTTATACCCTAGATGAAATCTGCGAGCAGTATAAGTTTAATCCAGCCCAAAAGTTTGTAACGCTTAGAACGGAGACGAGAACGAAAAAATATAGATATATTTTTTTTTTTTTTATTTGTAACCAAAAACTCCAAATCTGCTTGACTTACGTCCGTCCGCCTGTCCGTCCATCCGTCCGTCTGTCCATCCGTCTGTCCGTCCATCCGTCTATTTGTCTGTACGGACGATAACTCAAGAACGCTTTGACCTAGAATTTATCAACAGTTGGAGCTAAATGTATGATTTTGAAGAAAATCCTGTTAGACCTTCATGTAGCTGCCATACAAATACACTGTTTAAATGTCTTCACTTAATTAACGAAACTCACTATAACTTGGCTACGAATTCGAAATTTTGTACAAATTAGTTTTGATTGAAAACGAAGTTGGAATTAGTTGTTCTAATTAAATTTGATTTAACAACGACATCTGGATGTTAAAATTCAAATGATAACAAAGATTAACTGAGAAAACAACGGTTTACAATTTTCATTCATTTAGTCATGAGCCTAATCCTCTGAAAACAGGACTTCTGCTACGATTTACTTAAAGGAGTGATGCAGTCATGATAACCTATTTTCAAATAATTAATTTTGAAACGTTTGTATCAGTTATATAGGTATATATATTCCAAAATCGGCTCAAACTTGTATTCAAATATATTGTTGTTATAGGTACACATTTTAAAAAGATTTATAATGGATAGGAAGAAGTGAACAGGAGAAAATATCTCAGAAAGTTGAAAGTATTCTATACAGCCTTATCTTGATAACCGATCTTTATTTTCATCTTTTAAAGTTGTTCACTATATTAAACATTATTTCAGAAGAAAACACAAACGTCTGTAGAAATTTGAATAAGAAGATCGGTAGATTATTTCAAATTGGGCAATGATTTTTAAAAATATGTATCTTCAAAATTTTTGTAACATTTTTTGGATATTTTAATAATAAAGAAATGACAAAACTCAACCAAAGCAAAACAATTACAAACTAAACAGTGTATCATTCATTTGTACCTACATATTTCTCGTAAACAGTCGCCCAGCAAGCATCCAGCACGAAACATGAACAATGAACATTGCATGAAAGCAAGAACATTCCCCTTGATCAAAAAGTTCCCGGAATTTTTTGAGAAAATTAAAAATACAAATTTATTCATCTAAATCTATATTGTCACCTTCAAAGTAATTCCCATCGACTGCAACACACTTATGCCAGCGCCTGATCCAATCCTCAAAACATTTTTTATATTCGGTTTTCACAAGATGTACTCTTGGCTACGTAACTTTTGCAAATGTTAAGCTATGACGCTAAGATTTAAAGGGAATGTCAACAACAGATGTACCAACTTAACAAAAAAAAAAACAGAACTCTAATTGGAACAATAAAAGCGCTACACGGTGGTTATTCCGGGAACTTTTTGATCGAGGTGTATGTTTGCAAATTGTAAGCTTCTAACTCGAAAACTTGTACCAATTTTGGAAATATATTGTGCCTGCTTACATGAAGCAATATATCTAACCTTAGCTATGGTCTATGCCATATAATTTACCACACAATTTACAATTAATTGTCGGAATTCTTTCCAGTGTCACTGCACTGTACACAAAAGCAGTGACAAGTGCACACCTGCATACCATATAACATGCAAACAATCGAAAGAGCAGTGATTCCCAAGTGCTTTTCGCTATATTTTTTACTTAGAGAATTTCGCGGTAAACTACTGCATCACGTTTATCTATTTGTACTCTGAGTACTAGACGGAAATTCACTTTTTTGTATGGTTTTTTTCATTAACGTCAACGCTAGGGGCAGAAATTCATAGAGGAAAAAATATGTTCATATAGGTATCTCTTTTATTTTGAACCCTATCGAAAAATTGAATATAAAAGAAATGGAAATAAAGTAAATTATGTATTTTCTTTTCTATTGAACTGTAACTAACACGTTTGATATTTATCAACAAAATTAAAAAATGATAACATAATCCTACAAATATGAAACTTGGAATTTTCCCACACATTTTTTTATATATATTAATAACTTTGTTGCAAATAAAACATGGGATTCCCCACGTCTTTCTTTAATTTTTTATTTGTTTATTTTTATTTGTTTATAACTTTCCTGCGGTACATTATTTTACGTTGACGCATAAGATTTATAGTCTTGAATTCAACTTTTATAGACTAGAAAAATATATGCGTAATTTACGAAGTAAATCAATATTTCTATAAATTTAAACAAAATTTAAAAAAAAATCAATTTCTTACAACCACATGCAGATACTCAGCCAATGTAATAAATTAAAAACATAAGGCCGCTATTCACAGTCGTCATAAAGTTGGCTTTGAGTTAAAGCTGACTTTAGTGTCGTATAATTTATATGACACTAAAGTCAGCTCTAATTTAAGGCCTACTTTATGACGACTGTGAATAGGGGCCATAGTATTTACCAAATAAGTTTTCAATATAAAATGTTTAGAAGTCAGCTACACCTACAATATACTTATAGTAACGTAGCACAGCAAACGGAAAGCATCGCAAGTGATTCACTAATGAATCATCTCTATGAAAGTAACTATTCACATTCCCGATTCTTAGTTGAATCACTGAGTTTTTTTGTTTTGTTTTTATAAGTAAATAATCTAGTTGGTTAAATATCAAGCCATGAGCAATATTTTTTATTTAAAATTAAGTTTTCCATACGGAACATTAAGGATTATTTTTAAACAACACTTCTTTCATTTGCACCTTCTTGTAAAGGCAATTCAGTGACTTTTTTTTATGCAGTTGCAGCTATAAACTTCCTTTGACGATCAAAGCTCAACCAATATCCCAAATATATCGTAATTTTAGTGCCGAATCGTTAAACTAGTTAATGGCCTACTCCTACTAAAAATGTTTCATTTTCGTTTTGTCCATGGTCTGCCAGTTGCTGGAGAATTGCAGCGTTTTACGTGAAATCCGGGCACCCTATAAATCACCCCGAAGATAATATAAAATAAAATATAATTTTCATTCAATTTTGAAAATCCCGCCATGTAACAAGAGCACAATGGGGTGCCACGAAGGAAACGGTGTGCTGCCTGCATTTATTCTATGAGTCCGGTAGATAACGCTTTTATTATTTTCAAGCAGCAACTTTTATCGTTGTGTTCGACTTTTTCATAGCCAGGCGATATTTGCCTTTCCGACTCGGGCTTCCATATCCTAGCTTATGTCAATATCATCCATTTTCTAGCAGTGTACTCGCATGTGCTGTTTTTTCTATTAAGCACACTGAAGTGCGGAACACTCATAGGGACCATGTCAGACATAAATAAGTATCGTGATGGGTGCCACAGAACAAGCGTCAGGATGTTGGCCTTGCTCGGCTTAAATATTTGCTTCGAATGCGACGAATTTATTTGCAAAGACTAAAAATAGCAACAATTTCAGAAACTTGCAGAGAATCTGAAATTCAACCAAAAATGCTAATAAAAACCGAATTTAAATTCTGTTCAGCTGGAAGGTGATGGTGGATAATAGTTTATTGCAGATTTAAAAACATGTTGATTTTCCTATAATATAGTTTAAATTGAAAAGATTTGAGACAGTTATCAAGACTACAGATGGGTAAAGCAGTTCCTTTCGGTGAAGTGTTCACTCCAAGTTACTCACTTTAAGGAACCAGCTCAGTGAACTAGTTCCGGAATTCTTTCAGAGACGTCATTTGTGTGTGGGGGGGGGGGGGGAAGAGAGGGTATTTCCCCCCCCCCCTGAATTTGGCATTTTCATATATTATAATTATATAACAAATGTATATTTATATATAAAAATATATACATTCATAACATCTTGCCCCCCCCCCCCTAGTGTATAGCTAATAATAATCCAGTAATAATTTGGACAATTAAAAAAATTCCTAATAAAGAACCAAAGTTTATAATATTAATGGGTGCGGGTAAATCAACTAAAGCATTATTAGCATTTTAAAAAGAGGATGTCTAGATCGTAAAGGTTTATTCATTAGTTTATTGGTCGTAATGGACCATAAAAAATATTTGTGATTCTTACTACTATAATTAAAGTTAATAATAAATAATTTATTAATAAAATTGTAATTGTAATTCGTTTCATAATCGTTCCTTCATTTCGTCAGTAGATCTAGAAGAAGACTAAAAACCTACATACATCTAAAAGATGATGAAAACAAAAAGATCGGTCAAGTTGTTGGCACCTGGCACGTCTGTCAATGGAACAGTAGTTCATCAAATGGAGTGAGTTACTTTACTCACCTTCTTCAATAAAGTGTTCTTTTTGAACAGTTCACTCTTGAACGACTCAAGAAATGGGTGATTAGAATTATAATAATTTTCTGTATGAACTCTTTCGTGACACATAAATTCGATAATTGTGTCTAGAATACCATTCATTTTACTGTTAGCAGCGCCATTCCGCAAGTCTGTGATGCCTAGCATATTGAATTAAAGGGGCCATCCCGTGTGAAGGTTTTTTTTTATTTTTTTGGGAATTTTTTCGATGAACTATATAAAGATTCAAATGTGAAATTTTTACCACATATTTATGCACATTTTGAGCACACTTCACAATTTTTTCTACTCGAAATTATCGCTCATTGCTGAGGTTACCGACAACTTAACCATTTCAAAAAACCTTTTTTTCGGAGGATATGATTGCGGACGTTCTACTTATATCTGAAATAACAACGAAAAATCAAACTGCATTTTAATCTGTGAAGTTTGAACTTATTTCCGGAACTAGGAGCATCAAAACATGAGTACTGAATAAGTTCACCAAATTTCAAAGGAACTCGTTCGATAGATTTCGAGATATCGTGTCTACCGACTTGTTCATTATATCCAAAACAGCAAAGGAGTTTAGAGAAAAAGAATAAGAGAGATTTGATGTGAAAGACAGAGAGAGAGCATTTCAAAATAAATACAATAATACAAAATTAGCATTTTCTGAGTTTTTCAATGGGTTGTAGGAGGAGGTAGGAGGTAGAGATAAAGGTTGGGTGAAATGATAGAGAAAGTAGATGAGGGGGAACAATATGTAGGGTGAGGGGTAGAATGATAAGGGTACACAGAGGAGGGGGTATACAGTGGGGAGGTGAAGGGTTGAAGTTAGGAGAAAGGAGTGTAAGAAGAAAAGTAAGGAATGAGAGAGAGGTGAGGGAAATCAGTTGTTTAAAAAGGGATAGGTGAAGAGGGGGAAGAGATAGGAGTAGCACTCCAAATAAATTTTCTGATTTTTTCAATGTGTTGTAGGAGGAGGTAGGGGGCAGAGACGAGAGTGGGGGTGGGGGATAGAGAAAGTAGATAAGGGGAATAATATGTAGGGTGAGACGTAGAATGATAAGGGTACAAAGGGGGGGGGGGATATACAGTGGGAGGGTAAAGGGTTAAGGTTAGGAGAAAGGGGTGTAAGAAGACAAGTAAGGGGTGAGAGAAATCAGTTGTTTAAAAAGGGATAGGTGAAGAAGGGGAAGAGATAGGAGTATTTCAAATTCTATGGGTGTAGTCAGAAGGGGATACCACTCTCTCGCAGTGTCGCTTTTTCGTACCATCGTTTCATCGAGTTTCGTTTCATCGTTTTGTCTCTACACAATATCTTTCTTCTCTATCGTGTAACGAAATGTTCTTAAACGTGACGCGACCTTGAAATTTCACTCGCCGCTAAAGAAGTTTCACTTCAAAAATTTCGATTTTTTGGACCAGTCACACGGGATGGCCCCCTTAAGTTTTTTATTTATATCAGATGTTGTCATTCAAATAAATATAACGAAGAGTTTAAAGAAAAGCTCCAATTGCTGAAGTCGCTTACTGCTAGCAGTTTATGAGCAATACCTCCAAATCCACTGTCCGAACAGACAATAACTCAAGACCCCCTGTTTGGTCGAATCGTTAAGTCTGTCCTTTGTGTAAAAAACAGCACCGTTGTTATTACTTTTTTTCCTCCAATAACAGAAACGTATTTCATGAAAAACCGGAAAAAAACCACGACCGAACGTGGAATCTGGCATCACTGCTGTTTTAATTTCTGCTTAAATAGACATAAATCTTAAAGACTACATTATGGAAAGTACTGTCTAAAACTGCTATCAACTCCTACGATGGCGCCGAATAGGCTAGATGTAGAGTAATCTTGGGATGCCTAGTTAGGTTCATGTCAGATTTAAAGACTTTTCATTGCTCGAAAGCACGCTCTTTACATCAAATTTTCACACCATTCAATCTTCTTTGTAATATTCTTGGAGATGGTTTATTTGTAGGCGAAAATCCAATATCCATTTTCTTCCAGACGAAAAATTTCACATTCTCCACGATGAAATTTATTTATCACAGCGATTTTCACTCGCCAATCCATACGAGAATATCGTTCTCGACTTGGGCTAGTGCTCGTTTCGACAGCTTTGAAAGTCGATAGTATACCAGACACTCGGAAAAAAAAAACTTTAAAGGATTTTTTTAGGATGTCGTCACTAAGAAAAAGCAGACGTAGATAATTTCGAGTAGAGATGTACCACTTTGAAGGAAGATAAGACGTTTGACCAGGACCCGACTTGAGCTCTGTACCTTCCTCCTTAGCCTAAGAAGAATAATTACGAGTGATAAAAAAAACAGACAAAAATGAGAAAGACTTTCGATGGAGACATTCGAGGATTTTCCGTTCGTTCTTCATTAAGTAGTTTAATAAGTTGCTTGAGTAGCTGAGCAATTAGCATAAATTTCTAAGAGTGTAGAATTCGATTGTTGTCATCATGTCTTTCAGTTTGCTGACAGAAATTTAAAAAAATTTTAATCGATTTTTTTTCGATTCTACTCAAGTCGGAGTGTAGGTCAGTAGGTCAGAACAATTTCCTACCCTTACACGAAATCCTACACCTGCAATCTGAAAACAAATTTGTACACTTATCAGATGAAAAATTTAATTTCATTTCTTATTTTTAGCAGACGAATTAAATGAATTATGAACACAGCTTCCAGACAGGTATATAGAACTGTATCTGGATGTGAGTTGTATTAAATTAATCCGTCAAAATTGTTCTTTTCCGACTGAAAAATGCACTGTAAATAAGGTAGAGAACTACTGAGATGTTTTTCAGTGAAAATGGAAATTGTACACCTCGCAAAAAACGAAATGGACAATTTGAATTTGTTCATCGTTCACGGATAGGATACACGAATTTCCATTTCAAGAAACCAGTTAGAGTTAAAATATTGCACTGGTTCTTTCGAGACAAGGAATGTTAATTTTTTCAAGATCTTTGCAAGTTACAGAATTTCTTTATAAAGACATCTTAATGAAAAATGGAATAAACAGAAAATAAAAGCTGAAACCGATACAATACCTGATCAAGTTTAATACCCCAATACACCTAATAGTACTACAATTTTATTGTATACCTTTATCTGAGGAGCATGTGACAGTGCAATCAATTCAATTTCTGAGAAGACCAAGAGATATGACAAAATTCGTAAAAATGTCTAGCACTCTTTTTCAACGATAATTTTTTCCTAGTTCTGTCCGGTAATGTAAATTTGAAATTTATTCTTTAACGATTCTCGAGATTTTTTGTTTTATTTTAATTTACTATCCTCGTTGGCGCCCTCCTATCAAATTCAATGGTGAAGTTGGGGAAGTGTTTTATGTGAAAAAGTTTGGTCTCTACTATCGTGCTGAAATTAGGGGTGGGGGAGTGGAGAGAAAGGCGTCTGAAACGTTTAAAAGTTGAGTTCAAAACATTCGAAAATCTCATATCTTCTGAACAGTTAATGTCACAAGGTTGAAAATTTGTGGTTCTCTTAAGGGATGCTAGAACTTTGAAAGGAGGTGGTAAAATTTGATTTCCGTATACACTTATAGAATAAATAAATAACAAAAATTTTAAGGGGGAAGTGAAGTACAGAAGTGATAGGATTCCCAACAACCGTACCAGATAAGTGCTCAAAAAGTTTTACAGGAGTAAGGCCCAGTAGACTTCTAGCCAGGACCGTGCGCAGAATTTTATCAAGGGGGGCGGGGAGGGTTTCAAACAAAAGTATATCAAGGTTTGATATCAATTTATTACGTATTACATATGAGGCTATCAGTGGCCTAACCCACAAGCAAATTTATTGGATCTAGATGCAATATTTTTTCCATAACATTTTATACAAATGTTTCTCAATAATAAGATTTTCTGTCATCTGTCCGCAGTATATGAAACTATTTTTTAAAATTATCTAATGATAACAGAATGCAAGTATAGATTCTAGAAAAATCATTTTTTCAGTTTTTATGGTTTTGTGGGTTAGGCCACTGTTGCACTGATAGCCTCAAATGGTAGGTACGTTACATGCGATCACAAAGTTCTTTGTTTTTTGATTTCCTTATCAATGTTAAAAGATTGCAAACTGATAGTTTGAAATCTATTCCGTACACAATGTTAGAAGGAATTAACGTGAAGCAATGGCTGGAAGGGGGGTTCAACCTCCAAAACCCACCGTACGCACGGGCCTACCTCTAGCAAAGAAGGTGAATGAAATCCTGATTTTGATTTCTCGGAATTCGCAAAGGATAGAGAGCAAACAAATTTGTGACTATATAGGGCCACTACAAAGGTGTCCTAAAATTTTTGGTGGTGCTTTTTTGTATCTCAGAAGCAGCTTATGCTGGAATGTTGAAACGCAGTATATATATGTCGATGTACTATAGGAGCAACTAAAGTAACTAAAATACCAAATTTTTGTTGGTGAAATAATGTGGAGTAAAAAAAATTCTATGTTATTTTTTCCCACATTTTCACGAACGAAATATCTTTCAGGCATCTCTAGCTATCAAATTAATTTTACTTCTGCGGACTCTTTATGGAAGTGCCTAGAAATGTTTTTTAACATTTTCTGATATCCAACCCTTAAGGGGGTGAGTATTATTGTTGAAGTTTTCACAAATTCCGACAAAATTTGTATTTTTAATCAAATTTACTTCTATGGTAGCTTGCTATGCAAAAATTTCATTAAGACTCCATGTACACGTTAAAAGCGATTTTGATGATTTATGACTGTTTTCTGGGAAATATTTCACGTTAATGGCAAGAAAAAAAAAAAATTACACCACTTTATTAGCTGGTAAATAAAAAAAATTGTGTACGTTTTCACGAATTCCGACATATAACATAGATCTTATAAGAATTTGAATTGTTATCTACTTTAACGGGCTTTCTATATGATGGCGTATATATTGGTATCACAATTTTTTGTTATTCAACCCCTAAAGGGCTATGTAGATATTTTATCCTAGAAGAGAGAAATTGAAAGAAAAGTAAGTAAATAACTAAAAACATATGCGAACATTCTGAGCGCAACTTCATAATTTTTTGGGTAGAAATCCGGAACGCGTTTAATGCTGAGATGTGGTGTGGGTTACTGTGCGACCGACAAACTAAAGAATAACTTGGAAGCTGTTTGAAGAGTTACTTTTTAACTTGTAAATTTTAATATAATCGAACTCTGCATACTCCGCTCAAAAAAAATAGTAATTCTGATGTACTGTCCTAGTACGTGTTCGTGTACACTAAGTTTGAACTTTCTGGCATGAACCGTTCGGAAGATATGAATCTTAGAAAGTTCAAACTTGTGATATTTCCAGACACTTTGTTTATCAAACTACAAATAAGAACGATCCTTAGTAGAGATGGGCAAATTTGTTCCTTTTAATGAGTGAGTGAACTCCGTCTCACTGACTGAAATGAACTAGTTCAGTGAACTAGTTCGAGTTCCTTTTGAAGATCACTTATCCGGCGAAGGAACTAGTTCTTTTCATGTTCGAATTAAATGTGAGGACCTTAAAAAAAAGGGCCTCACTCAAGAAGGAACTACTTCTTTTCAAGTTCGTAGTGAATGTGAGTACCTAAAAAAAAAATCCTTACTCACAAAAGAACTAGTTCTATTCAAGCTATATCACGTGGCGAAACGATCTACAGTTCACCAAAAGGAGTAAGTTAGTTCACTCACTTATTTCAATGAACAGCTCTTTTGGAACAGTTCACTCATGAATCCCTAGTAAAGATTCATTCTATTTAGGACATAGCTTCCGCCACCAGTTCTATTGAGCCAGTCTAGTATCTCGGAATGATAGATTGGTAAGAAGGTGGCTATTTGCTAATTAAGAAAGTAGCTATTTCCATAGTGCACATAGACCACAGTGCATAGGGTCCATTCTAATCGCAGTGCACCATTCCTAGAAGAGAGAAAGTTATTAACTCCCTTTGTGGCTAAGATTTACCACTTCATATACGTACACCGTCAAAAGGAATTTCAAAATAGCTGACACATTTGCATCCAAATAGCTCATCTGAAGGTGTATGATGAATTTCATTATGAACAGATTGTTCATTTCATCAATTCTTGGCTAGTAGGAGTATGGCGTACCGAACAACACTCCTTTCTTAACTGAAATGATTCGTTTTCCCTTTTGGTAACTGATTCAATAAGTAATTCAATGAGTTCCTCGTAGAGTAGTTACCTATTAACTGGAAGAAAGATTCCATAGACCTCCCCGAATCCGGAAAAAATTTGAAACTCTTCATTTAACCGCCTCATAAAATTCTCATTTCCCAAATTTTTAGTCGTTAACCCCTTCAATGAGAAGCATTAAATTTCCAGCCTCGAACAGAAATTTAATAATAATCCAACCAAACCTTGTTTGAACATCGCGTTCTTGTAAAGAAAGGGTATAAAGATCTCCAACGAAGACGCGTTTGTCACTTTCATCACAATCTGTTATAGTCTTTCAAAAGCTATTAAACTCGTGAAGGATCAGCTTCATTATGTCGTCGTTTCTTCAAAACATGAAAATCCTCGGCATCTACACAGCCTTCAGTAGTATTTTGCGTCATATCAAAATGAACGTATTTTTTTTTTATATGCTCTCGAGCCAATGATACTTAATGTCCTTGCTAGGACTGAAAATGTGGAACATGGCGGAAAATTAGTACACGTCAGATGTACGGCTGGCAGTCGTAGAATTCACTATGGCGCAAATTATTATGCTCATTATGACATTGAAGGCGAAATGTCCTCGATTTTATGTTTTTTTCGCACATCCTTAAAGTACGCCTTAACTATTTTCTTTTTTTTTTTGTGTAATAACCCTACCAGTACTCGGACATAAATGGTATCACGTCTCAGAAGATGAGTAAAATTAAAGAAACCACTAGACGCTAATCGCAGTGTTTTATCGTAGCCCATTTTAAATTTAACTACACTTTCTGGAAAACATGCAATACTCGACAAGGCATGGGAATCATAAAAGCGTCACATGGAGGAATGTAATGGGTACTTTTGCACCCATTTGTAGTTGGGAGGAATCGTAGTCACAGCGTTGACTATGTACAATGTTACTTGGAGGTGTGCAACTCCTGGTTAATTGCCATGTAATCATTCCCGGTGAAGATGCAAGGAAGCTGCTTACGTTATACTGTTAAGGAGTGTTACCTGGATCGCTGATAGTCTTTGAAAAATAGGGTGCTATTTATTAATCTCGTTCTTCTTAGATTTTATACTTAATCATCATCAATGGCGCGACAGCCCAAATCCGGCCAGGGTAGGATACATTCCTCTCGCGTCCTCCAATTCGTGCATCTAAGTAGCGATCTGCAATCTGCTTCAACGTTTATACTTTTTGTTCCATTTACCTGAGATTCGAAACTATGTAAAAGTTTAAACAAATGGTGCGCCATCTATTGTTGTTCAGTCAAGGTTTGCGATACCGTTCAAGTTGGGTACGAAAGCAAATACACATACACTATTGATACCTTAAGAAAATGCCTGTATCTAAAGAAAAATTTGGTTCTGGGTGAAGGTTTAGGTGCGATTCACGTTGTCCCGTAGCACATGTTTATTTTTGATGAAATAACAAGGCGGTTTTTACTACTATAGGTCTCCGATTTTTATATCTCGAGAACCTATGATGAAATCAAGCTAAAACTTGGTATATAGATAGAGCTGTAGTATAGTACCATGTTGGAAAAAATAAAAAAAACAATTTTATTGGGGTATCCTGGTACAGGGGTTGGGGATCATTTTCCTAAACATAGAACGGCTTATGCTAAAAAGTTGATACTCGGTGTGTATATGTAAACCAATTAGGAAAGTCATTTTGATAAAAAAAAATCGAGCTAAGAGTGTTACACGAACTTACATCGGACCATCTGCCTGTTACCTTTAGCTTGAACGCGGCAAAGCAATTTAAAGATAAAACATTTTCACTCAATTATAATAAAACAAACTGGAACTTATTTAGAAGTATCATGAATTCCAAAATTAAACTTTCCAATTTGAGCTTGGATAACCTATCTTGCTTCAATGATATAGACTCACTAATAAACGAATTTAGCCAAATTGTAATAGCTACCGTTCATCGTTCTGTTCCCAAAAACATTATTTCGCATAATGTAATAAGTCCACTTCCTTCCGAAATTAAACTTCTAATTCAGCGTAGAAACACTCTAAGGCGGAATTGGCTTAGATCTAAAAATCCAACTCATAAATCCTCTTGGAAGTCCCTGAATTTTCTCGTTAGCGAATTGATTTCAATACATCGAAATAAAAGCTGGAACCATACTCTAGCTAGTCTGAACAAATCATCCAATCCTTTCTGGAATTTAACCAAAGTGATCAAAAAACGAAAAGTACCCATTCCGCCATTGAAAGAAGGTAACAATCTTTACGTAACACGTGAAGAGAAGTCCGAACACCTAGCTAATATTTTTAGTGATAATTTTTGCACAGACAATAACCTTTCCGATAAATCTACAGAACGTATGGTAGAAGAAAAGGTCAGGTTGTTCCATAATGTCATTGGCGAAGAAATAACGCGACTGATTAAACCTAAGGACATTAAGGAGCAACTTCGCCTTCTGAAACCTAAACTGTCGACTGGTCCCGACAACATACCCAACATATGCTTGAAAAATATGTCTAAAAAAGGTCTTATTCTTTTAGCTCATATTTTAAACGGTTGCGTTAAGCTGAGATACTTTCCTTCAGCATGGAAATGTGCAAAAATTATTCCTATTCTAAAACATAAAAAACCTGCAAATTCTGGAGCTAGTTACAGGCCCATTAGCCTTCTCTGTAATTTAGGGAAAATATTTGAAAGAATAATAAAAGAAAGAATCATAGAGTTCTTAGATAATTCAAAGATTATACCAGATGAACAGTTTGGCTTCAGAAAAAACCACTCAACCATACATCAACTTATGAGAATAAAGCAAGCAATCCACAAATGTTTAAATTCAAAAAAATCAATGGCGCTAGTATCCTTGGACATCGAAAAGGCGTTTGATCGTGTTTGGCACAAAGCACTCATTTACAAGTTGATCGAATTCAACTTTCCCAATTACCTCGTGAAGTTAATTAGTAGTTTTCTGGCCAACCGATCTTTTGAGGTATCAATACTCAACCATCTTTCAAGCAGAAAGGAAATACTAGCAGGAGTACCTCAAGGTTCAGTATTAGGACCAATTTTGTATTTAATCTACACTGCTGATTTTCCGCACCTCGCCAACTGTGAAACTGCTTTCTTCGCTGACGATACTGCTATCTACTGCTCTGGAACGTTATCATCAAATATTTGCCAATCTTTAGAAGGCGCACTTGAGACAGCTACAAAGTACATGTGCAAATGGAAAATAAAAATGAACTCCACCAAAACCCAAGCAATATACTTCACTAGACGAAGAGTTATTCCCTACATACCCGCAAATAATTATATAACAGTTAACGGAGCCAAAACTACCTGGAGTAACAATATTAAATACTTAGGATTTATCTTCGATAAGAAACTGACTTATAAGGACCATATCATTGATACAGTTAGTAAAGTGAATAAACTCGTTAAAGTAATGTATCCATTTATTAATAGGAAGTCAGATTTAAGCTTAGAAAACAAGCTCCTCTTATACTCAATGATATTTCAACCTATTCTTCTATATGGTGCTGTCGTTTGGAAGGATTGCGCCCAAACCCACATAAATAAGTTACAAACTGCTCAAAACAAAATTCTTAAAATGATTCACAAATTGCCACGATATTTTCCAACCGATCAATTACATTCTTTAGCTAAGGTAGAACATATTAAAGTTAAAGTAGAATCTATATACCAAAAATTTATCATTAAAATTGAACTTGCTGAGAACAATTTAATTCATAATTTAATTAATAACATTTAAACATATTTATATTAGTAATTTTACTTGTTCACAAACACTAGGTTAAGTTTTAGTTATAAGAAAAATTTAAATTCATAGAGTTTTTTTTCGCCATTTTTCCTCTTCCTACTTTTCAATTTAATACTTAAACTTCTCAAACTGAAATAATTGTCAAAAGCTGTATAGTCAATTGAAAAGACTGATCTCTTAAATATAATATATTAGCGTTAAGTCAAAATAGAATTCAAGGCAATAAAGATAAAGATAAAGATAAAATCGAATATCCATTGGCGTTCGGAAGGGGAGCAAACAAAATTATTAGTGAAAATAGAATGTATAAAATTTCCACGATTTTCGTCATATCTACTAGGTCTTTCTAGATATTGAATTCGTTTTTATTCTACGGGTTTTTGATATGAATATCTAGAAAGTGTTGTCAAGATTTTTTGAAATTCAGCCCCTGAGATACAACTATTATTGTATGCATTCCTGTAGTTACTAAGCTAATTAACACACTTTTTATGAAGTTACATTTATATGTAGTAACCTTTTGTATGCTAGGCTAGGAATGATTAAAAGCAAGGAATACAAGTGCTCATTTCCGTCATTTTTGCTCAATAACTCCATAGAACCTAACTACTTTTAGGGACTTCCATAGACTGCATGTATCAAAATTGGTGAATTCCTGTGAATTCATTCGAGAAATACCACATTATCATCAAGTTAAGATATGATTCACTATACTCATATATGCACACTAAAACTTTGGTACTCACAAGAATCTTAAGAATATAAACCTAAACATAGCTCAAATTATAGCGTTGATTTAAAATTAACTTCTTCACGACTTCCATTTTGCAGAAGATGTTCATGGCATCATACGAGCAGGCATCGTATCTTTTTAGAATAAATTAGGCATGCAATTTGATTTCGTTTGGCTATAGCTCCTACAGCTTGAAGACTATATCTTCCGATAGCCATTGCTGCTAAGTAAGGAGGATGCTTGGCATTTCTTGGCGAATGGGAATTCACTAGTATCACGAGTGCCAAACTGAAATGGCCAGACCGCAAGTAAACCAAGAGTTTACGATATTTTTTATGACACACGAAATGCTTCCTGCTGCCGTACTCTGTTTACATCGAATTTCGGTACCGCAACTCCTACGTTGCGGATATTTCATATTCAGTTTACCCCGGAAATTCGATTAAATTTGTGCCTGAAGGGAAAAGGGATAGATGGGTTGGCCAATCCTACACCTACTTGTAATTTTCCGTATAAGGAGTTTATTATTGAAGCTAAACAACCCCTTTTTAAACCCATTTACACGAAGAGTGATGAAGCAGTTTACGTTTCGGAGAATGGAAGGATTCTTTTAATCCCGACAGGATTTAGTGGAATCAATAGTATGTTCGTCCTTTCAATGGAACAGGTAAAGGTTTGTTAATGGAGATCTACGGGTATGTTGTAATTACTTAGTTTAAAAGGTAGTGAGATTCAAATTGATGCATGAATAGATTGAGCAATTTCTCGCTTTACGGTCTAGAAACCTATGCTCCCAAAAAGTTGCCCGTGAAACGAAATGTTGTTTTGTCAGTATACCATATGAACAATGGGCGTCAGCCTTTATTTGTCGCCATGCGTTATTTACTCTTTGAATGCCCTACTCGATTGTTCGTCTGCGCGTGTTTCTTGGTTGGCTGACCTAACGTCTTACTTGTGGATTCTAATCCTGAACCTGATTGGATAAGTTTAGATATGGCTTCTTCAAGAAACCATCGATTCATTGCAACTTTCCTCTCTGAATTTCAATGCCTATCCTTCAGTCGTTCTCTAAAAATCTAGAACGTTTGGCCACAATATCCCCACACTCAAAGAAAAAATATGATTGTGGCAACCATATTTTGGGAGAAGCTTACTATGATTGAGGTTATAGCTGCCACAACTATGTTACAACATGTGACATGTTTAGCTCAAACAAAATTATGATTGTGGAAACCTTGGTGTGTGATTCACGCAACCTTTTTTACTAATATAATGGTTGGGTCAATCATAAAATTTATGTGACATGGTTGCTTGAATCATAGTTCTGAATTCAGAACCTTGGTGTATGATTCACGCAACCTTCTTTTATAATATGATGGTTAGGTCAATCATAAGATGCATGTGACGCTGAAAAATAATTCACAAAGAAAACACTTTAGATCAGAAATAAATGACGTGAACAACAATTAAACACTCGCGAACAAAGCACACATGAAATTGGAAGAAGCGAACTTACACCGCGAACGACCCTTTTCGTACTGTGAGAGGTTTATCAAATTATATGGTTGCACTGATCATAGTATATTGTTGTCGTAATTATAATACACAATTACATCATGTAACGAGAATGATTGGTACAACCATATTAAATTTCAGTAGGGATATATGTTTAATGCAACCATATTATGTTTTTACGAATTATATGCTATGGCTCGTACCATCATAGCCATGATCACTGAAAACATGTCAGTTTTACAATAGTTAGAAGAACCTTAATATAGTCAATGCAACCTTGGAATAAACATAGTTTTTCTTTCAGTGCATGATACGTAGAAACAATTAGCTGTCGATAGTCTGTAGTTTCCTGGTAAGTCCTATCGCCTTCCACGTGGTAGTACAGCGGTAGAACAACATGGACTTGTCGGAGGTTTGTGCGAAGACAATACCCAGGATAGGTGCAAGAATTCCAAAATCTTGGCAAGCCTTGTTGACTGGAGCCTTCACATAATTTTAAGTCCCACTATCCAAACTGACAATGCTACCAAAATATCAAAATTCTTGCAAAAAAAATCAATGAAAAGAGGGTGCATAAATTTTTATGAATTTTGTCATATTTGCTAGGTCTATCGAGATATCAAATTAATTTTATATAAACGTCTAGGGTCAAGTGAAGAATTAAAATTGGTTTTGCTTTAAATACTCATCACCTATACGTCGACTTTGAATGTTATTTTTCGATATTTTTTACGAATTTTGACAAATCCTTTAGGTCTATTTTACTATTTTTAAAGCTTTTTTACGAATTCCGACAAATTTAGGTCTATGTGGCTGACAACCTACTATATAATAATCAGGAAGCTATTTAGATTTTTCAGGTTATTAGTCAACTATGCCCAAAAAATAATGAATTGCGTCCAGACTGTTAGCAGATAGTATTTGTCTTCTAATTTTGTGTAGAAGATATGCATTTTTAAATTAAATTGCTTTATTGTACAAAGCGGTCTCCAAACTATTGACAAGATTCCATTGTTTTTCGTCACATTTCTGGAAAGGTGTTTTTCATTCTAACACAAAAACAAAATTTAACAAAATATTGTATAAAAGTTACGGACGTGTCTCTCTCTTAAAACGATGCCAGTACTAAGCTCATTTTTAACTTCCATTAGATGATAAAATTTCTCCTTGAACTCTATTACACCAGCAGTAATGCAACCATAATGTTCTGTTAATAAAGTCATAAGAAAATGAAATTTTCCATCGTAATATTCTACAGTCCCTTAACTCCCTGGAGCTATACCCTCTTTATACTCTAATACCGAAGCCATAAAAATCAGATATTATTTCACATCATACTCACTCACACATATCGATATTTAAAAATACTTTACTCACACATGCATACATATATCAATGATTTTCTATTTTATATTCCAGGAATGTCCCGAAGGAGTTGTTCACGAGGACTGTTTTAAGGATATCTACGCCAAATTCTTTCCACATGGCAGTAAGTACATAATCGTTGCTTTGTGATTTCTAATTTTAACGTCGCAGTAGTCCTGGCAATCCCAAGAGCTTATAGCTAAGAGACTAAACCAAAAGTAACGTCTACCGAAATAAAATGAATAGTAGCTGTATTCTGTAATATTACTTCGGCTATCGTATAAAAGAAGTAAGTCCACGTCCTGTGATTATTGAGAGTATCCTGGAAATCCATTATTATCGTAAAAAATCCAAATTCGTAAAAACCGTCGACCGTGATAGGTTTAGTGTATGGGCCTGAAAGCCTTTTGTTTCATCCCTTATTTTTACGTTCAACATAAAGGTTTAATGGGCAGTGGAAATTTATTGGGGATCGAAAAGTAATAGGTCGATGTTTATATACCTGTAAAGTAAGGGAGTGCGCGGGTTGACCGGAACTTAGGTTTTTTTCCATAAATTTGAATGAAAAGGAATCAATCCTGACAGGTGAACACTCTCTTCCTGCTTTCATGTATGCTCACATAAAAATTGATTGCGATATCCCAAATCCAGTACTACGTGATGATATTCATCAAGTAAAGTGGAGAGGCAATCCTAACGCCAGTGCTGAATATGACACCCCCGCTTGATATAGGTGCAATTGGAAATTATGATGAACTAGTGCAGCCTTGACGGTCTTGGCTGCTCTTTGAAACGGAAATATTTTAAAGTGTTAAATTGTTATGTCTCGACGGTAGCCTGGAATTTACCCTTAATCTCTTGTCAGGACTTCTTCACGGTTCTGCTTGATTGTTCGCTTTCATATCATGATCGATATGCCATACAACTTCCATTTTTGATTCCAGTTCAGATTCTGTTTGATGTTTGCTTGAACAGTTTGGTAGCAAAGTGGTTTTTTGCCGATTACACATATAAGACGACCGTGTAGACATTTTGAAGTTCGTCACATCTTCGTTAAAATGTTTGCAACGACTTTTACTCCCTTGGTGGTGTAATATCAAAAATATGATTTAATTGGTTTGTGGAATTAAAAACTAAGTCGATATCTTATCAGACGTAAGAGATATGACGAAATTCGTGAAAAGATGTATTCACAACCTCTTAGTGATTGAAAGCAACCTGCAATCTGTTTTTAGACGACCATAGATATTAGAAGCCCATGCAAGTAAAAACTTATTCAAAATCTAGTCAAACCTAAGGAATATCGCAGAATTCGTGATAATGTACTAATACATGTTTAAACAAATTTTTGCATAAAGCATCTAGACATTTTTTTTAAGAAACTGTTGAAGTAAAATAAATTCAACATTTGGAATGACCTAAGAGATATTACGAAATTCATGAAAATATATGCACCCCAATTATACTGAAATTTTTTTTATTGTCCACCTCCATACGCCAAAGGATACGTAATTTATTTTTTACAGAATTTTTTTTTTTTAATGCTTAGTGGCTAGTGCACTTGCCTTTGGCGCACCTGGTACCAGGTTCGAATCTACTTGGCGACAAGTAATTTTCGAGAATAGGTTTGGGTACCGGTTTACTCGGCTGTAAATGAGTACCTAAGTTAAAATCGGGGTAATAATCACGGACGGGCGTGTGGCATACCACTTCACCTCCTAGTGTTCCGTTGGTCTCGTAATGAAGTTACTCTAGCATTACTTTAAGACCTAGGCGCCTAATTTGGGCTTTTGAGCCATTGATTATTATTTTTGTAGTACATCCGCATATACCGACAAAGATTCTAGTTTCTAGCAGAAGCCGTTCAACAGAAAATGATAACAACACCGACCACACTACCTCCTTTGAAAATGTATTTTTGGAACGTGAAAAATTCTTAGTTTCAACTTTCCATCGTAATCGGTTCTTATGATATTAAAATTGAATTTTGCGTAAAAACAATTTTTATACTCTAGATGAACATATAGAGTATTATAAGTTTAATCCAGCCCGAAAAGTTTGTAACGCATAGAACCGAGCCTCGGACGAAAAAAAGTTATATATTATTTTGTGTTTATTTTTGGCCAAAACCCCCAAATCCGTTTGCTGTCCGTCCGTCCGTCCGTCCGTCCGTCCGTTAGCACGATAACTCAAGAACGCGTTGACCTAGGAAGTTGAAATTTTGTCACAACTTGTAAAATGGAAAAAGTAAGGCTAAGTTCGTTAATGGGCGATATCCTTCCACTCCTTCGGGTTCCTCCCATACAAGAGTCCTTGAAACACGTTTTCCCAGTTATTGCTCGAATGCTTCAAGTTAGGAACTTGAAATTTTGCATACGGATGGTTTAAAATGTTTGAATTGAATGTTTTGAATATGATGCAAATCGAATGAGTCCTTCGTGTAGCAGCCTAGAAAAGTCCTTCAAAAACGTATGCTTTTTACTGAATTCACTATAACTCCAGAACGAGTTAGAGCAGGAATTTAAAATTTTACAGGAATTAGTTTTATACCAAAACCAAGACGGAGTTCAATTATTAGCGCCATCGGTTGACTCCTTCGGGTAGCTGTCATACAAAAGTCCTTAATAAACATATTCACCAATATTGCACGATAAGTTTAGAAAGCTTTCATTTACGACTTTGAAATTTTACAAACATTAATTTTATAATAGTCGCAGCTGAAACTATTAATATGAAAAATATTCCATAAGTCCTTAATGTAGTTGCCATACAAAAATTCTGTAAATGTCCTAACTTACTTTATGGAACTCACTATAAATCAAAAAATCGACCACTACACAAAAGTTACTACCTGTAAGTAAAAGGTCATGTAATAATTGCTTGTGCACTCCTCATTCTTTTGATATATTTCCAACTAAAATATAAATCGGAGTTCAGTACTTCATCTAGAGTATCATACGATTGGCTTGGAGCCGATCGTGACTGCGTTATGTTTTTTCTTCAATAGAGGTCTATTGGGCCTAGCTTACGTGTAAATTCGAGTACTCATAAACAGTTCTTGAGATATGAGACATGATTTTTTAGAAAAATTCTTATCCTTCCACTTCCAAGGTCCATTGTCCTGAAAAATTACATATTCAGCGAAGAAACCAAGCCAGCCACTTCCCGAAATCTAATCTAGGTGTTGGATCATACCATGGATTAACAGTTTGGAAGTGCGATTGCATTTAAAGATATTTGCAGCAAACACAAGTTATGTATGCTCTAGCGAAGAATGTACTTAATAAAAAAGGTTGACAAACTCCTCTTCAATGTACATATAACAACGACATCACCTAAAATACTGGTTTTATTATCCCTTTTCTGATTTATAACAGTATGGTCTGATAGTATACTCTATGGTATCTACTAAGAAATGCATCACATACTCGTCTTCATCTACAATAACCAAAGTATGTGGCCTTTGTTTGAGCACAAACATTCCAAAACATCCAATCGCTCTATCCAAACAATTCTATTAAACGATTGCTACAAGGGACATCGTGTAAATAACTGATTAACTGATGAAAGCCAAAACCGAATATCTAAAGCAAACAACACTCCGCACATAAACTATTTAAATCTCGCCAGTAACACAACTCCTCTCATCCTTAATGCTATTATACAAAATGCCAAACTAGTTGTCCTAAATTCTAAAAGAGTATTCTATTTGTCAAGCCAGGATATTCTAAAAGGGATTCCCTGTTTTCTTTCATAGTCGTTTGCCAAGCTATCGATTATAAATCGCTCAAAGCATCAAGTTCTATTCGAAGTTGATCCACTTTCCAGATTTTCGTCATTGAATCTATATAGCTGGGAGGAGCACCAACACAATGAAAATGACATTGCCATTTCACCCTTTTCAAAATCAAACTCGTCTCGTCGAATCAATCGAAATAATTGTCTGCTTTCGTTCTAACCGGGTGAATGTCGTTAAATTGAATTAAATTTCTAGTTTTAAAGATCGGTTCCGTGAAGGTCCTTGGGATTAGTGGTCAATAAAGCCAACAAGGTCTCGGGTTGACATCGCCAGCTTAGACACTTTTTTAGATATGATGATATAGGTACTCGTAGCACACTTTAAGTTTAAGGACATCTGGTAAATGAGGGGATTTTAAATACCAGATGTAGGTGGACATCGAAGCAAGTTCCTTAAAGCGTATCCTGTACATAAAGCAAGTATTCGTATAGTTCTTCACTTTACACAAGTTAGTATAATATCGAAATTGAAGAACGGAGTCGATGTTAAGATTACTTTCGAAATTGCATCAAATATCGATGCAACAAATAAAAATGATTACATTCAAATATATCAAAAAGAAATAAGATTTAAGTGGTGTTCACACAAGATACTCCTATGAAGCTATTATTATTACACTGTATGCCACTCTATCAAATATTTGGCTCTTTTCCCTGGCCAATGCTGTCAGATAGTGTTAACGTCATATTTTTGATTGCATTATACTATGTTCAGACTATGAGTTAACGCGTTTTCGAGTTAAACGCGTTAAAATCACTTCCCGAACGTGTTTACGAAAACACGTTGCTACAATGCGTTTAACAGAAAACATGTACTGCAACCCTACCGGAAATCGAAGTATATTTTGAAAGAAACAATTGCTGCAGAAACTCAATTTTGTACTTGTAATTAATTTAATTTTCATTACTACTATACAAACACTATTTTTTCCAAATAATTTGGAATTTATAAATTTGCTAATGAAACAAAGCTGGACATCTACTTGTCAAAACAAATCATATTAAACTGTCACTACTTCTTTAACACGTTCATTTGGCCTACTTAAACGCGTTTAAAACGCATAGTCTGTACAGGGAATTATTTTTTTATTTGCTCTACAGAAAGTCTTTTTTTGTGGAAAAAATTTAACAGAACTTTCCGTCAAATTTAGCCATATATTTAACAGTATGGCATACAGTGTAATACCAGCTTGGCAACGAAAAAACAATCATCTATTGTGTCACGCATCTGCCACATCAACTTGCTCAAATTGGCAAGGAATTTCGGGCGTGTATACTGCTGAAGCTATTTATGCTACCCGAATTGATCACATGCTTTTCCATGAAAAAACTCTTATTTTGTATAAGACTAGACTACTGACACCTGTTGCTGGAGAGTTTTGGATGTAGCGTAATATTCTATGCTTGAAACTGATAGGAGATATGTTTAATGTTGTAATATTTTTGGATCAAGTAGAGTTGAGACTCTAGCTGCTTTATTTTATTTTCTATGACGCTCAAAATCGAGTTAACATGGATCTTTTCGTTTTTACATTATGGCTTTACTTTACCCGAACTTATATTTACAATAATTAAGGCAAAGCACGGACGAGCGTGTGGCTGACCACTTCACCTCCTACTGTTTCGTTGGTCTCGTAATGAAGTTACTCTAGCATTACTTTAAGACCTAGGCCTAATTTGGGCTTTTGAGCCATTGATTATTATTTTTGTAGTACATCCGCATATACCGACAAAGATTCTAGTTTCTAGCAGAAGCCGTTCAACAGAAAATGATAACAACACCGACCACACTACCTCCTTTGAAAATGTATAATACTTATCACTTAGATTTTTTCGTCTATTTGTTAAAGGACTGCATTTCATATTTTTTACTTGAAGCGCTACACTACCTCTTAAATCTAAAGCGGGCTTATTGTGAATGTTTTAAACACCACTTAACAAAAACAGGCTTGCAAATCTTTGAAATAAACTTGAATTTCTACCACATATCCGAAAGAAACACATTAATTCTTTTCAAATTTATTTCAACGCTTTTCGGTGCACGTTACCTTCATAAGCTCTTTTAATCCTGAAATTTTTCAAAAGAAGGACGACGACTATTGTTCAGCTCTTCATTTCCGCTCGTACCTCACAAGAGGCTGGTTTTTCTGCTCGAAAAGAACAGAATTCAACTTAAAAAGTACTTAGAAACATTGCCACTATAAAGTGTTATTATATTATCGTGGCGATGATGATGATAGCCTCTTATACCTGCTCAATTGGCTTTCTTTTAAATTTCTATAGAATAATGATATTACTTAAAGTTTTTTTGTTTCTAACATAATATGGACAAGATGTGAACAAAGGCGTTCATACAACATGGTTTAAGGTAAGGAGTAAGCTTTGTCTACGTCTTATAGTTATAAAAGTTTCTGACGTCATGCGTTAGAAAGTCATGTCCCAATTACATATATTGGATTCGTGTCTTGACTTCATACCTTGCATATTTTTACGACGAATGACGAAGTCATCGACAGATTGTATTCTTTAAAACGTTTTTTTGAACATGACAGAGGAAAAAATTAAGTTGTTGTGCTATAATTATGGTAAATAATTGTTTTCTTTGGAACTGGATGAAATTTGCACAACTCATAGTTTTCCTTATCAGTTACCTGCACTTTATTAAAAAATAATAGTTTTATAGCAGAATTTTATTAAAGACTTTTATAACACTTAAACTGTTTGAACTACTGTAAAATAAATGGAGATAGTACCCTAGCATGAAAAATGACAAAATAATCTTTACCCGATTTTCAAAAACGATCGTGTACCGAAATATTTCTCATGGAATTTTATAAAAATGGCACAAAAAATATAAAGGTTAGTTTTAAAAGCTTAAAGTATTTATTTAAATTTTTTGAGTAGCATGCGGTATGCATTTTTAAAATCAACATACAATGTTTTGCTTTGCTGTGCTAACTAGGTTTAATTTAGCTGTTAAGATATTGAATTATCTGTTCTCTAAATCAAAAAATTATAAGGTGTTAAAAATAAGTGGATAAACTAATAAATATTGATTAATTGATAAAAAAAAAAATCAACTTACCCATCTTGAAAACGGTACGAGCCCCACAAAAATCCTATAAAATAGGCTAGATAGGTAGATTTTGCCACTCCTAACATTACAGTAATACTATCCTTGTAGATGTATAATATGAATGCTAGGGTTAATTTTTAATTTTTAGTGTACATTTTAAAGATTTTTCCAGGAAGTCTCTATCCTTTGATTCAAGATTCAGTCCGAGCACTTTGACCCTGCAAACGGATTCAAACTGTATTGACTATAGTCCAATCAACCTTCATCGTACGTACAGAAATAGGCTAGAATGTTGGTATCCTTGACAACGATTTTTTGGATTCTGTATTCTTCTCAAAACATCCGATCTCTTCGGAGTTCTTTCTCTAAAAACAGAGAATTGATTTGTTTCAGTGTCAATTTGAAATCTCTTTGACTTATCTATATCTACCCGAACCACAAACAACAATTTTTTGAAAAACATACAAGTAAACCGCTTACCCTTTTAACGATCTCTGGGTCTTTCAAATTTTTTTTGTAACACTGAAGATATGATCTACACAAATACCGTCTGGTACTTAACACGAATGTCTTCTGTTATTCGACAAATGTCTTCCGTTACTTAACAAATGCCTTCTATTACTTAACAGGATACATTTGTGCTAATTCTTCCCAAAGTGATTACTGGTAATGCATTACCAGAAGCATATGTTTCAGAAGCCTTACACGGAACATTTTTGTAATGTATGTTAGTATATATGGTATACTAAGCCGTTAGCAAGTGGGAGTTTAAGCATATGAAAAAAAAGCATGAGCAATATTTTTTTTTGGAATGAACTAAAGAAGACAGTAATGAGGGGGAGGGTGGCTCAATTTCATATAAATTTTAATGATCCGACAAATTGGGGGCAAAAAAGAAATACGCAGTAATGAAACTCTAGGATACTTAGAACGTCACAGTTTAGTAAATTCGTGTTAGTTATTTATATCTCGACCTTTTTCGAAATTCAACATTTCAGTTAATTTTGTCTGAAAAGAAGAAGAACTAGATATTATACATAAGCTTGATGGTTTCACTTATAGCTTTCCTTTAAATGTTCTTTGATATAAAGAAATAATTATTCCTTCTTATGAGCCTTTAGGTATCACCGTTTACCTCTGTGGTAAAGCTTCTCCTTGTTGTTCTTTGAACGCTTCAGTAAACCTTACTGGTAATGCAGGAGTAAGCAGTGAGAGCAAAATCATTCTAGATAACATTTCTTCTTAGCCTAGGACATCACTGCGGAAAAATATCATAAGCTGCCAATGGAAGGTAATGATTCCCTGCATTGTTTCGGTACTGCATTGATTTATCATTACTTTTTCTACTGAAATGTTTATGATATAAACATATAAATTGCTTCGTAAAACTGTGGTCCGTTTAAATAACGAATTCCTTCAACATGAATATTTCAAGTTACATTTAGATAAGGAGGCTAAATATTATGTTTGACCAAATTCCTACAACCATAAATTATCAAAATAGTCATCGTCTCTATTCGGTTGGAAAATTCTGATTGAGAAAGGATAACAGAAATTGATAAATTTCAAATGTAACTTCCATTTTTGCTAAACTGTGAAAAATTGCGACATTTCGTATTCTCGAGGATATTATGTTAGGCGCTGTTCTTTGTTTTTTTTTTTCGATTTTCGTAAATTGATTGGTCCGAACATCTTTCATAGTATAAGCGATAATAACAAAAACAAAGTCACATAACCTCGTACTAATGTATTATGCCGCTCGACATGACAAATTGAGCGAATAAATTGCCGCACTGAAACCCTTTTTACTATGGAAATCCTGTGTCAATAGAAAAAGCAGCTTTCTTCGAAATTAATGACAATGACAGAGGAGCCAATAGCAACATCGCTATTGACAACATTAAAAAAGTTTTCCCGGCTTTTAGCTTTTGTGCGATTTGTTTCATATTGTTCCCATCTTTTGGCATACATCAAAAAGTTTAACTGTGGATGAGGGTAGTTACATTTACAGAAATCACATGACTTCCATCAGCTGACGATTTGAAGGTAAATCATCTATCGTAAACTCATTTCAGAAAATATTGTCAGCACTACTCAGCACCTCATAAGACCAAGAGATATGACAAAATTAGTGAAACCGCATACAATCCCAATACATTCCCTTGAGGGTTGAATATCAAAAATCGTGAAATCAGTTTTTAGGCGAATGTATCATATAATAAATCCGTGGAAGTAAAAGCCAAGTTGATATCTCATCGGACATAACAGATATTGCGAAAGTTGTTAAGACATGTGCAATACCCTGTACAGACTAAACGTTTTAAACGCGTTTAAGTTGGCAAAATAAACGTGTTAAAAAAGTAGTGTTAAAATTAGGCAACTCACCTGATTTTAATACATAATATGTAGCTTGATGTGATTTGTTTTGACAAGTAGATATTCAGCTGGGTTTCATTAGCAAATTTATGATTTCTAAATTTTTTGAAAACAAAATGTTAGTTGCTTATATCAGTAATGAAAAATAAGTTAATTAGATGAAGTCGTTGCACAAGCACAAAATTGATTTTCTACAGCATTAAATAGTTTCTTGCAAAGTTTACTTCGATTTCCGCCATAGGGTTGCAGTACTTGTTTTCGGATAAACGCGTTCCAGCTACGTGTTTTCGTAAACGCTTTCGGGAAGTATTTTTAACGCGTTTAACTCGATTTACACATTAATCTCGTGGTCTGAACGTAGTATAAGGGGGTTAAATTTAAAAAGAATTCAACAATTTATGCGATTATATAGAAAACCAGAAAAGTTAAAACCGATTCAGTATCTCATCAGATTATGGAGTTATGTTGGAATTTGTGAAAATGAAACCTACTCCTTTATACTCTTAAGTTCAAGAGGTCACGAATATGAATATAAAGAAATTTTAATATTAGAAATAACGTGTTGGAAAATCTTTGATACTAATGACATGCTTATGATTCCAATATTAGGTCCCGGCTAGAAAAAAGGTGAATTTATTTTTTTTCGTATTACTTTTGTAATAAAAAAGATACTGTCACCATACTCCTCTCCAATATCTCCTTAATATGCCCAAACTTTTTATTTAAAAAAAAAAACGCAATTCAAACTTACTCCAATGAAAAAAATCTCGTCCTAAGTTCCTTGAATCTTTGAATTACGGCATGAAACTAAACCGCTTAACCTTTGATCTGAAAGTCTATTGAAACTGTATAAATAATAAATAGAAAGAAGGAGTCTCGCAAATACATCAAAAGCCACTTTAAAATTCATCTCCAAAATGAAAAGAAACTGACATGTTGTGTGTCTTGTTGGCGATGCGAGGGCGAAAAAACAACAACATTTGTGCAATCAACCAAATTCCTGTTTCCTTTTCTAGGACAAAAACACATCAAGTATGTCGATATGAAGCTTAAAATGGAAATCTGTGCACAAAACGAAGTAGGGAGAAAGATACCTCTTGCAAACATCCCTGAGATACTCGTAGCTACAAGATGTTGGTTTGAATAACTTGTTACGTATTTAAAAACTTTTATTTTTAGAATGGAGTGAGATGTTTTCTGTAAAGGAAAAGTTTATAGCTTTAATTTAATCACTTCCGGTAATTATCTTTTTTTCGTGATCTGTAATAAGTCCGTAGATAGTACGAAATGTTACGAAACATTCCAACTATGTTTTCAATTTTCAAATGGGAAAAAAAAATTTAAACCATAGTTTTGTAGGTACCTACGAGTGCTTAGATATAACATTCCTAAATAATTTAAAATCTCTTTTTATTATTTTACTTACTTACTTACGATGGCGCTACAGTCCACACCGGACATTGGCCTCCTGTAAAAATTTACAAAATAATTTGCTACCCTCAAATTATACGTTTTTACGTATCTTAACTGGTTCCCAAAGTGGAAGTAAAAGTATATCTGTCTGCCGTATAGGCCGTCCGCCGTAGGCTTAAAACCACTTAGAGATAGAGCGAGTTTTTATAGAGCTATGAAAGTGGACTCATTTGAAAAAATTTATCAAAGTAGGTTAGGTGAAAACAATGCATCCGAAATGCTCTAAAGCTGGAATGAAGACATTCTAAGCTCCATACCTATCTTCTGAACTCTTCATGCCACAGAGTTGAAACCTACTGTTGTAGGTGTACATTGGAAATAACATATTTTTAGGAGGATTTGTCATGCAGTGGTAGGGGTGGAAAATGTTGGCTTACAATATATCGCGAAAAATCACACTGAAAACAAATTTGAAATTTGATTTGTATTTATAGCTGTACAAGCGCAATATACTTTTAATGTTCAATTTTGAGTGTGGTGGAGTAGTAAAGCACAGACGAGAGCGGAAGCGGCTAACAATTTCTGTAAAAAATCGAACCTTATGCCGGTTTTCCACCAAACGGACAAAACAAAAACTCGTGTCGAAAAAAATATCTCTGTAATGAAAACGCAAAGAATTGTTTTTTTCGACACGAGTTTTTGTTTTGTCCGTTTGGTGGAAAACCGGCATTAGATACCAAGAAATATGTACCATAGAATCTTGAAATTTATACAATAGCTTGGGCCATTGGAAAAAGGAAAGCAAACTATTCTTATATCACGTCAACAGCCTGAAATTGAAAGCTGAAACCTGGTATTTTTATACTACTTTCTAAAAATATTAGTTTTGATAGCTTTTTCACTGATCAATTTTTTTTACCGCCCTTCCGAACGCCAATAGGTATTCCAATTTATCAAAATTACTTTTCTAGTGGATTTACATATGTAAATCTGCGCCGCATGTACTTAGCTTACACGGCGCCTATCTATCTCTAACTAATCTTTTAGGCTGTAGCTCAGAAAAATAAATAAATAAATAATATGCACACCGAGTTTCAACTTTATAGCATAAGCTGCTCTATAGTTAAGAAAAGCACACTCACCCCCGTACCATACTACCCATAAAAAAAATTATATTTTTCCAACATACCACTACTATAAAAACTCTATCTAAATATCAAATTTCAGCTTTATATCACTATAGGTTCTTAAGAAATAAACCTCACCCTCTACACTTACACCCCCTGCTAGGGTTCTATTGGACCTACTTATGGCAAAAAAAAATTTAGCATTACACTGTTCTTGTGATGTGAAACGTGATTTTTTTGAAAAATTCTTATCCCCTACACATCTATGCTCCCCTGCCTCCTTAAAAGATTTTACTTTATTTGTCACTCAACCTTTATTTGTCACTCAAACCAAATTTTATTTTCTAGTGTAATTGGTTTATTAGATATCGTAATCTAAAGTTTTTCACCCCTCACCTCCGTACGCCACTGCCACCACTCAAAAAATTCGATTTCAATCTACTCTCCTAGTATAACTACAGATATTTGTTAAGTTTAAATTGCTTGGCATTATCGGTTTAGAAGATATGGATTTTAAAATGTGTCGATCTCGGTTTTTTTGCGTTTCGAACGCATAATGTCTCTCCCAAACCGTGAAAATTTTAGGTCGATCATAATACTTTAGATACCTAGGTATTATTAAAAAATAATAAAGTAAAAATCGATTTTGAGGTGTGTAACCCCTAACAGAATGGTTATAAGATACAGAATGGTTATAAGATCAATATACAAGTTCTTACACTGAAGGAAAGGTAAAAATTTGTAGCATTGGATTGTTTTTTCAAAAAATTTTTGGTTTCAAAATTTGTTCGTTCTTTGATCTTTATAATATTGACAAAAAAAAGAGTCCTTTTGTTGCGGGGGTTATTTAGAATTTAAAAAGTGTTCTCTCGTTTGATGTATGTTTATTCAAATATAATAAGGGGCACACTTTTAAATTTCGTTTAATTTTCCTAAATGGAAATTACCATTTAGTAGTTTATTTTATCGTAGTATATAATCTTACCCTTGGTAGAGTTCGGTATCGAATCATCCACGTGGTCTTCTTTTTGGTCTAATTATATTCATCTTCTTTTTTTTTAATTCTTTGTTAACTCTTTGGTAGACTTTGAAATAATTGTTTGTTGTTTGATTGGTTGAGTTACTACGAAGTATTTTCAACACCTTTAATTTACTAAAAACGCGCCAAATTACAAACCAATAATTTCACAATATTTTTTGATTTTCTTAATTTCAGCATTTCTTAAAAATCATTTTTATTTCTTTCGTTTCAGATTCCAGCCTATATGCACATTATGTGTTCAAAGCGTTCGACGTTAACTGTAACGGAGCAATTAGTTTTCGGGTAAGTACAAAACAGGGTACAGTGGATATGCAAAATGCTTAACGGCGGCAACATTCCAAAAAATCGTCACATGGCAAATTGCCATCAATTATACCGCACTAACAACTGCTAATCATGTTCCAGGCTCTCGGGTTTTTTCGCTATTGAGCCATGCCAAAAACTTGAGGTAGCACGAGTTTAATGGTCCAATTAGAATCAGGATAACTCGATTTCGTATAGAAGTTTGTCGACAAATGCCATCAAATGAAAATGAAAATCGAAAGCCGACTGGCTGCCTGTTGAAACAGCTAGCGATGTAAGCTTTAATTAATTTTTCTTTGAGGAAAGTGTGTGTCGGTACTCCAGAACGTTATTACGAATTTAGTACCACTTGTCGACAGAAGTTCGACGCTGAAAATTGGAAACTTATCGTAATAAAATTGTAAATGTACAAGCGTACATAATGCGATTTAAGACCGTTACCAATTCTTTGATTTTATGAACATATTTACATACATGATTATGGTTCACATTCTGTTTTATACTCGTTACTTAGAGTCAAAATTAGTCTCAGAATTATAGGTCACCATTATATAGTACATAGGTAACCTACAATCAAGTCCTTCTTACAATACAGAAATTTTTAATTGCATAATTAGTCGCAGCAGTAGATATTGTTCGATGTTCTATCCAATCTGTTGAACGATAGTCTAACAACCAATAACCGAAGAAATAAATAGTTTGCTAAAGTCTAATCTTAATATCCTTTGTTGTCGAATCCATCGGTTTCTGTTTGATAAAGGACTCAGTCGAGTCCGAAACGTCACAAAAAAATAAATAAAACAGTATTCACCGGAAAACCTTGTATTTTCAATTTATAATTTGTTTTTAAAATCTGTTCCATAAAAAATCGCAAAATATGCTCCCTCTTTTTCTTAGCACCATTATTTGGAATTGGTAGGTACCATTCCATTTAAATTAGCTCGCATTTTATCAGATCAACCCTTATCTCATAGCAAGGTGTTTCCTGGATTTCCAAGCCACTAGGCAAAGAGCTGCATCCGCTATCGTCTCCAATCACTAACTTTCAGATCGGTAACGAAAGGACTCCTTGGGCTCTACGCCATATATATAAAGAGACCAAGAACTATAGTAGATACGAGTATAAATGACAAATGGTACTTTTCTCCAGTACCCGTAATGAAAGTTTCAATTTGGTAGGATGTGAGTCCTCGTTTGCTCCCAAACTAATTATTCGCTGAAACCGAGATGAATCTTTCATACAGGCAACCACTAGCAGTAATAAAGCGATTAAGTCTCGCAATGAAAGTCCGGGGGAAAATAGGCTACGGCCCGGGAAGAACTCCCAGAAATTTAGATGAATGCAATTTAAAATTAATGAGCGCAAAATTGTAATTACGATTTCAATTAAAAATTAATTTTCGTTTGTATAAAACAGGATTTACTTGTCACCCTGTCGACACTGTTACGCGGCTCAGTGTACGAAAGACTGCGATGGACATTCAAATTATACGACCTAAACGGAGACGGTTGCATAAGTCGAAACGAACTGGGCGACGTTGTCTTGGCCATACACGAACTGATGGGACGGAGACCACATCAGCCGGAGGATGACAGGAAGGCGAGAGATCAGGTAAGGATTACGGAGAATCGTTGAAACTAAATTGAAAAAAAAAATATTCGCGGGTGGGGGTGGGGGGGGGGAATACCTTAATTCTGCCAAGGAGGACTACTTACTAAGTTAGACGCCATTTCATATTATTATATTTCCGGTTTTCTGTAACTATGATAGGCTGCTGCCGGAAGCTGAAACTTAAAACTAATACCAAATCTGATTAAATTTTTTAAAACGTCGTTAGACGCGTTTTTTTCAACTTGTAGAGTAAAGTAAGAGCTTTGAGTTTTGAACTTTTCATGAACCAGAATAGCTGCACAACTGTTTGAGGTCGAGTAGGGTAAGGTACCCAGTTGCGAGCACTGCGCCTATTCCGAGCCACCGTCTTTAATTCCACAAATAGCTAAGAATTCATAACAGTTCACTAATAGTCTTAGCTATTTTACTTTATTTAATAATACAGTATTGTGATCGATTTTTTAAAAAAAAAATGTGCTGCCCTGAAAATTTTTATTTTCCCGTTTCATAACTAGTAGACACGAAAAAAGCAATAAAAGTTTTTAGTCCGTCTGTCCGCCGTACGCCGTACGCAAAATCGTTTGGAGGCTCGTAGCTCCCAAACGCTTTAAGATATTAAATATAAATTTTTTTTGCGAAAAGACGGGGTAGGCTCCTCGAAGTGACCAAATTTTTAGGGGTGGGGGTGTGAGGGTGAAGAAGGGGGAAGCGTTTTAGACGGAAAATTTTGGTTTCTAGATCTCAGTAACCGCTTATGATAGGAAGCTGAAACTTGGAATTTCTATAGATCTCTGATAGTAGGTAGACCCATTTCCATAAAAATTGTTAATATTGATCAAGGGGTGTGGGAGTGGGGGGAAAAACCAAAAAAGGCGAGATAGACACATTCTAAAATCCATATCTCCTGTACCGTTAATGGCACACTATTTAATCTTAAGAAATATTTGTAGTTATACTAAGAGAACAGATTGAAAAAAAATGTTTGGGTGGGGCAGTTGCGTATGGGGTGGTGGGTGAAAAACTTTATACAGTGCAACCCGGTTATAACGTACCTTGAGGGGACGACAAAAGTAGAACGTTATAACCGATAGTACGTTATAATCAACATAAGAGCCTTTCAAATTTGTGAATGGGATTGAAAAAAGGTACGTTATAGCCAAAAGTACGTTATAAAAGTGCACTTTATAAGCGGGTTGCACTGTACTACGATATCTCATGAACCAATTGATCTAGACAAATTAAATTCGTTTTGGGTATAAAGGTCGACAAATAAAAACTGATCAAAGTAAAATTTTTGGGGTGGTGGAGCATAGAAGTAGAGGGGATAAGAATTTTTCAAAAAAAGCCCATTTCATATCTCAAGAACAGTGTAAAATAGATGCTTAAAATTTTTACCAGAAGTAGCGCTAGTTGAACCCTAATAAGGAAAATTTGGGGATGAGGATGTAGAGGGTGAGGGTGGGGGAGGGTGTAAAAGGAAAAAGTTCCGATGTTTATATCTTAAGAACCTGAAATGATATAAGCCTTAAACTTGGTATTTAGGTAGAGCTATAGTAGCGGCATGTTGGAAAAATATATTTTTTTAGGGGTAGTATGGTACGGGGGGGGGGGGGGTACTATAGAATGGCTTATGCTAGAAAGTTGAAACTTGGTGTGCATATGTAAATCAACTAGAAAAGAAAATTTGATGATAAAAAAATTCGAATACCCATTGGCAAAAATTATGATCAGTGAAAATGGAATGCTTATTTTTCCATGATTTTCGTCATATCTACTAGGTCTTCCAACATATTGAATTCATTTTTATTCTATGGATTCTCCATATGTATATCTAGAAAGTGTTTTCAAGATTTTTTGAAAATTGACCCCTAAGGGGGTGTACAGTTATTATATACTTTTTCATAAATTCTTTCGTATCTCTCAGGTTTGATCAGATATCGAATATCTTTTAACTTCCACGGTCTTGTTTAATAAACACCTATTTACAAGTTTTTCTCCCTTTTCAACCCTTAGACTGCATCCCGGAATATGACACAATTATGTTATTCATATGTTAGACTAGGGCAGTCTAACCACTTCCTGAACTTTTTGTGAGATTTTCAGTCACACAGTAACCTACGCCGCATCTAAGAACTGAGTGCGCTCCGAACTTCTGCCGAAAAAAAAACTGTCATGAATTCTTAGCTATTTGGGCAATTAAAAGACGGTGGCTGGAAATAAGCGCAGGGCTCGCAACTGGGTACCTTACCCTAGTAGTTCTTTTCACTTTGCGCTGTGTTGCTGATTTTGCATTTCACTAACCTGCTCTGTACTGGATAAAGGAGCAAGAAAACGCGCCTATTGTATTTTACATGTATGTACTACTCTATGCTTCCTGCTGTTGGCATGCTGAATAAAGACTTAATCTAAAACTTAATGAACTATCTAAATGAGCTTTCTGAACCTTCAACTGACTTTTACTGAACTGGACCATTTTTTAAGTTTCAGTTTCAGCTCGTGTATCTAATTGTCATATATTGATGACAAATATATTTTGACATTTTAAATTCAATTCAATTCATTATGGGAGTTTTCAGGCTGTCATTTCCGTTTAAGATTTAGCATCCAATGCCACCAACGTTGGCTTGATAAATTAACTCGAAAATTACATCATTTTAGCTTTGGTTAAAATCGGATTTCGATTTCAGTTTCAGCTCTCAGCATACCTTTCGCTTCATATCCACGACTTGACCGACATAAAACGAATTTATGTTTTTTTTCTTCATTTTGTTACAATAGTATACCCCCTACGTCAAAAGAGTCAGTTAGCTCAATAGTGCTAAATTATTAAATGTCAATTTAAATCCATTAATGCAATGGAGGCACCGTTCTATTAATCGGGGCAGTGAAAACATGGCATTAAATACCTTATTAATCCGGTGTGCCATAGATATATGGATAATACTTCTTATTGAGTTCTTATTTGAATAATGAAGTGAAAACCTTATCCATTTAATACATGATACCATTAAGTTTTGTAGCCTTCGTGTGCAAAGCGAACGTTATATATTCAAATTTTTAAACTCAATTTTGCATCCTTTTACATGCAAATGTAATAGGATTTCACATGACCCTATTGATATTATTATACATACTTGTGTTACACTATAAAACATAGCAGTATGGGAAACTTCACTCTTCCAGAATTCACTATCGATTTTATGGCGCAAACCTAAGAGTACTTTATCAAGTTCGCATTAGGAAAAGACCCAGATTGAATGTGCTCCTACATCCTGTCTCTGGTGGATCCATCACTAAATTGTAGTTGGATATGTAGCACTGAGCAGTATCATGGCATTGACATCTAAACTTGCAATCATGTATTTGATGATATTTAAATTGCAACACATTAATTAGATTCTAGTTGACTTGATGATGTTATTATATTCAAATACCTACACTATTCTCCACACAACTTCATGCGTAACGGCAGATTTCATACTTTTCAAATAATATACAACATTTGTATATAATTTCAAGTTTCAACTTTGCACCACTAGTTTTGTATCCTCCCCTCACTTATTGCCCCTACTCTTCTAGCTTCAGCGTGCAAAATTTCACCCGCTCTAAGGGTTACAGGATATAAATCTTCGCATAAAACTTAAGGTGATTGTCGAATTCCATTTATGGTGACCTATAAATTAACCATCAATTCAATTCAAATTGATTTCTCTTGATGTTTTGTAGTAGGTTGGAAAAACAGTTTAAAGACAAGTAGCTTATTTTCTAAGGTATTTAAGTGCTGTGTTTCGATTTATAAGAGGGTATAGGGATTTTATCAGGAACAGGTTAATTTTGAGTATTTATTTTCTATTTATAACGTTCCAGACGATGTCCTTGCGTACAATCTAATCGCACTCATTTTATTTTCAGGTCGATAGGGTGTTCCGAAAATTAGATTTAAATCAAGATGGCGTTATAACGATCGAAGAATTCCTTGAAGCATGCCTAAAGGATGATCTAGTTACGAGATCTTTACAGATGTTTGATACAGGACTTTGATGACCACCAGAAGAACAAAACTTTAGCAATAAGAACAAAAACTCAATTTCATTAATTGATCTTTGAATTAGCAGTAAGATTAGTCAACTGAAATAATATAAAATAAAACCAAAACAAGAACAAAAATACTACAAAGCAAAAAAAAAAAAATCCAAAAAAAAATAAATAAATAAATACTATTAACAAAACTTAAAAATCTAAACACTCACATACAAAAATTAGAAGAAAAAAACCAGAAATTAATTCATCAGATATTGATTTCTTCAAAACTATACTTTCCATTTGAAATAAAAGAATTCTTTACGCTTATAAAATTAAAACAAAAAATACGAATGTTAAAAAAAAAAAATTCAACAAAATAAAATTGTTTAACCATCAAACAAGATGAAACGTGAATTAATAATAATTATTACAAATTAATAAATTAAATTATATAAATGTGTCTGCTATGGATAACAAGGTAATGTTGTATGAAATTTCGATTTAAAATCAAAATGACAACATACCGTAAAAGAAAATTAACAATTTTTTTTTACAAACAAATCAAATTAAAAACAACAATTGGAATATAAAAACGATATCTAGTTTTACATCCTTAATATTATTACTGTTATGATTAGAACGTGAAATTCTGTGAAGTTAGCTAGTATTTAAACTAATTGTAAACTATGACAGGCATCACTAGCGTACAGTGCGCCCCAATAATGAATTTTTATTAATTACTGTAATTATTATTAAAATATATAGTAATATCCTTTTTCGTATAATGTCTGCAGGTTAGTGATATATCACTCTGTTTGAATTACAAAGAAAAGAAAAAACATATTATATTATTTTCAGTTTTCGATTTTAAATCTAATGTGTCTTCCAAATGTACATATGTATAAAATATTTTATTTTACTTGTAAGTAGATATTTTTGTTTCGGCCTTGTTATGTTTTGAGTTCTTTATGTTGCGCTACTTTTTCGTTATTTTCCATTGTTTATTGTATAAGTGATATTTGAATATTAAAGAGTATTCGAATCTTTATAAGTGTGAAACGAATGAAAATGAAGCCCCGATGAAAAAGGCTTTAAATAATTTATTTAATATTCAGTAATGGACGTTTGTCCAAAATAATTCAGTTGCTGCCTTCTCAAATGAATGTTTATGCGATAACGCTATGACTGTGAAACTTGCAGTTTCGATACAATCCTTCAAAAAGTGGTTACTCATAGAAAAGAAAAAGAAAATGGAATGAAATTCCTTTTGTACGGGCAATTTTTATTAGTTGCTTTTCAAGGAGCCCCCAAACAAACAGGAGCCCCCAAACAAACAGGAGCGCCTACCACAGTTGTATAACAGATAGTGATAAAGAAAACATTTTTCATTACGAATTAGTTTTGATCGAAAGTAGAAAGGAACCTTATACAGGGTGGGCCAACCCCTTGGTAACTTTTGGCCAACCCTGTATAATAACTGGAGAACACTTAAATCAATATCCGGTTCAGTAAATTGTTCGAATCAAATCCAGCCAATCATTTAAGAATGTAGACACCCATTGAGTACGCTATCGAACGCATGATAACTCGAGGAACCTGCAATTTGTTTGCATTTTATTTTTTAGATAGTGCAATTTTAATGCTGGTTAAAATTAAAAGCTAATATTCTTAGATAATCGCGAAATTTTACAAAATATGTTGTAACTAGTGCCGAACTCAGCAGCAGCGATTCCAATCTCTTACTATTTTTACCTTATTATTTTTAAATTAATAATATCAATCAATGACGCAACAGTCCAAATCGGGCCTAGGTCTTGAAGTAATGCTTGAGTTACTTCATTACGAGATCAACGGAACACTATGAGGTGAAGTGGTCAGCCACACGCTTGTCCGTGATTATTACCCCGATTTTAACTCAGGTACTCATTTACAGCTGAGTGAACTGGTAGTCCGGCATCCAATCCCTTTCTTGAAAATTACTTGTCGTCAAGCAGATTCAAACCTGGTACCAGGTGCGCCGAAGGCAAGTGCTCTAGCCACTACGCCACCCAGACTACTAAATTAATAATTATTTTAATTAGATAAAATATTGAATTAAACGAGCTATGCAGTGTTAACATAACTTTGGATGCCAAATTACCCAAGATGCGAGGGAGTTTTTAAAACACGGGGTCACCCATAAGTATTGCCTATATATCACATATCACATAACACATTTTTGGACCAACATAAAAAAGTTCTGTATGTAAAGGTTTCAATGGATAAAAATTTTATTGTTATTGCTCAACTAGTTGGCTCTTCAATTATTGTATTATTATGAAATTAAAGTTCAGTCAGAAAATATATTTGATAATCCTATGAAATTTCATAGGATATCTATTAACAATTGAGGAAGTAAAAAAAGGTACAAATATAGACCTAATTTTTGATGAATGTTTTCACAGTACATTTTGAATTGAAAATACAAGGTTTTCCGGTAAATACTGTTAAATTTATTTTGTGTGACGTTTCGGACTCGACTGAGTTTGAGTTTGATAAAGGACTCAGTCGAGTCCGAAACGTCACACAAAATAAATTTAACAGTATTTACCGTAAAACCTTGTATTTTCAAATATAGACCTATTGAACATTAATGCTTTAAACAATCAATACTTTGTCAAAACTTGACAACGTCACATCTTTATGACATGGAGTCCACTAGCTTCTGACCTTCTTCAAGAGGCCTTTCATACCATGATGAAAGGGTCAAATCAAAGGCATTCAACCACTGGCGTAGTAACGGGGGGGTTTTGGGGACTAGAGTACCATAAGTTTAATTCAGGCCAAAAGTTTGTAACACATAGAACAAAGCCTCGGACAAAACAAAAGTTATATTTATATTTTTATTTTTTTTTCTTTTCTGGAGTATTTCACTCTAAATCCGCTTGACGTCCGTCCGTCCGTGTGTCTGTCCGTTAGTACGACAACTCAAGAACACCTTGACGTAGAATCTTGAAATTTTGAATCTGGTTGAGTGTAAGGCTATGTTCGTAACGGACAAAATCGGCCTACTCCTGCCATACAAAATATCCTTGAAACATGTGTTCAAAAATATTGGCCGATAACTTCAAAACGCTTTAAGCAATTTTTGTATGTATTGATTTCCCAGTAGCTGGAGCTAAATGTGTGAATATGAAAAAGTATTAGTCCTTCGTGTAGCTGCCATACAAATATCCTGTCAAAATGTTTTCACTTAATTTACGGAAATCGCTATCTATAACTCAATTAATCGTTTAGCTACGAATTCAGAATTTAGTACAAATTAATTTTCAGTGAAAATGAAGTTCGAGTTTAATAATCAGCTACATTCTTTTACTCCTTTTGATAGCTTCCATACAAAAAATCTTTAAGACACGTGCTCAACAAAATTTTCCGATAACTTTTGAACGATTCAAGCTAGGAATTTGAAATTTTGTACACATTTATTAATTAAATGGTTCCAAGGAAAAGGATAAATATGTAAGAAATCGAGTGAGTACATACTGCACTTCCCATGTGAAAGCCCTTCTAAAAGGAAAAGTTTTTTAGGGTGACTGACTCAGTGTAATGCTGTTATGACAGTGGCTATTTAGCGGCTATTTCTTAAGTGCAATAAAAGTACAATAACTGCCACATCGTGAGACAAGGCGAACAACATTAAAAGAATGAGATACCACTCTTTCCGACGCTAGCGGCATCTAGTAAACGAAATTAACAACTGCATTGTTAAGAAAAATACCGGTTTTAGCGCGTTTTATAACATAACTTGGCATTTTCCACAATTCATACGTACCGAACTATTAAAAACAAGTCTGTAGCAGGTCAAAAATCCACTGGTAGAAAGATTTTGCTAGGATTAAGTGCTAGAATGTTGCAAAACACTACTCGAATGTTGCGAAACACTGCTCGAATGCGCTATGTTGCGGCTATGGTGCCGGCTATGTTGCGGCTAGTTTTTGACAGTACTGGATTTATTCTACTCGGACTGTCTCTCTCCCACCAAAGTCTAAATTGTATGTTACATCTTCTATCCCTCTCCATTTGGATTTACTAGCCGCTTTAAAGCCGCAAAAATAGCCAGTGTCATAACTGCATTAGAAGTGAAATTAAACAACGACGATATCCGATATCGTCCTTAAGTGTCGAGTATAGTTACCAAATGGGGTCTTTAATAAAGGACACACTACATCCGTACACCTTATTCTAATTTATCCCCTACTACGATATAAATCGGAGTTCTGCACTATGCAGTATGTTTTTAATTAACATAACAATTTGCTGGAGAGATAGAAATTCTCTGCAAATTTCCGTTAAAGTTATTTTTATTTTAAAACTGCGTTTGGCTAAAATATTTACACTATGCCCTCCTAGATGGTAACTTGGTACAATTCAAAATCATAGTGACGCGATACTCGTATAAACCTTGTTTCTATTAATTAACACCACATTTTCAAAAGAATTCGAAGAACTTTTCATTCACAAACTCTAATCATTTTTACAATTAAATTTGCCATAATTCTAATCAATTTGATTCAATAAACTAAAAAATAAATTTTGCTCATGAGTAGATGCTGTTAAATATCGATCTTGTTTCATATGTACCAAACAGAAATAAAATCAATACAACGAAATAAATTACAAACCTGACCTTGTAAACAACAAAAATGTTTCTCCTCAATTTTTATCAATACATTACCGAATAAACAGATTTATCTTATTAAATAAATCAAAGCAAATGTAATTCAAACAGAGTATTATAATAGATAAAAAAAATGTTAGCAATGAATTGACGTGTGTAAAATTAAAAAAAAAAAATAAAGTAAAATCTTTAATTTTACCTTTCTTTCCATTTTCAATTAAAAGTTTTTTTCCTCAATTAACGCTAAGAAAAATTATGGGTATAGAATTAAGGAAATCAATAATCAAATCAGTAAATAAGTAAAAATAAACAATTAAACAAAATTCGACATCGTTAATAATATCGCCACATTTTAGAATTACGTAATCATTATTTTTCATAATGAAGAAATGAGAAAAAAATTAATTTTAGTCTTAAAAAAAAATATAGTATATGAAATAGGAATAAAACTCTTAAAAAAAAACCAAAAACACCAATTTCTTAGATAGAACAAATAAAAGAAGCATTAAATTGAAGAAAAAAAGTTATTATAAATAAGGGAAAAAGGTTCTTTTTAGTCAAATTCTGATTAGAAACCAACAAACAAACAAAAAAAAAACGATACCGATTTAACATAATGTTATTAACAAATAAATAGTTAACTCTGAAAATACAAAAGAATTATTATAAAACTAAAAAAATAAAATGTTTGTAATAAGTAGTTATACATATTACAATCTTTTTAAAAATAAAATGATTGTAATAAGTAGTTATACATAAAAGCAAATAATGGTCATGTGTTAGATAACAAATTAAATACAAATAAACATACAGAACTTAGAAAAGAAAATTATTATATCAAATTGAACAATGCCAAAACAATAAATAATACACATACATAATAAAGCAATGCCATGCGCATATTATTATAACTCAGTGAATACAAACAAACAATTTAATAAAGATAATGAAAAGGTTCAAAATAACAGCAACAACAGTAAAATGCAACTAAAAAATTGGATGAATTTGTAAAAATCAGTGTAAAAAAGTAAAAACAATTTTCTTATTTTCTATTATTCATTAAATGATATGAATGTATAAAAAATTCTGCCTTTTATTATTATTTATTTTCAGTCCAACGAACTTTATCCCGAGTCCGTATTTAATTCTTACGTGGAAGAAACAAGCAATATATATAATAATAGTCTAGATGAAATCTCAGAGTGTTATATGATAAAACAATAAACAAAAAAAACATATGACCTAATATCGTATAGCTTGCGGGGTCTGTCCGTTCAATAAGACTAATGTGTAACCTAGGAAGTTGATATTTTGTTTAAAGGGGATCATCTGAAAAATTAGGTGAGTTTTAGAAATTATTATCTCAAAAACTGTTTGCTCGATTTTATCCAGATTAGTTTTATTCGAAAGTATATATGTTGAGGTACGCTAAAAATATTTTTTTATAAATACATATTATCCAGGGAAGCTGCTGTCAGGGTCGGCGTAAAGAGTGTCAGTCGCTGGCACGCTTTGCGGTTCCCACGATTAATTACAGGAGGTTGGTCCAAAACAAAAATTTCAAAATGATTCTGAAAATGTATATAAGTATGATGCCTTTCACTACGTGGGGGTTTTTTAAAAAAAAATATTTCACAAAATGGCGGCCGATTGAACTTAGTTTTTTAACCTCAATGATCGACCTTTCTGGCTTGATAAAAAAAGGTAAAACAGTAAAAAAAATGCTCCGTAGCGAAGGTGAAAACCTATCCAAAAAAATTGTGTGAAATTTTGGAAGAAATTGGTTCAGCCGTTTCCCGAAGATTTTGGGAACCGTCTTAGAAAAGTATGTTTCGAGATAATCGCGTTTGAATGACGTTCTACATAGAGAATTCATGAAGGACCCATTCCGTTTAATTGTCGATAACTTTCACAATTACTGGAATTTTAATAAGAAATTTGCAGACAACATTCTAAAGACTACAAGCTTCAAGATGAGCAAAAAAAAATTTTGAAAAAATGAATTTTTCTACTCAGATGATCGCCTTTAAGTTTAAGAATATTCTTCAACTTCTTCGAGTACGTCCCGCAAAAGAGTCCTTAAAACCAGGCGCGAACGCAGATAATTATTTGGGAAGAGGGGAAGAGTTTAGTCTATGGGATCTGAAAACGCTCCCAAAAAATCAGTGAAATCGATCCATAACATTTTGAGCTACAGCACGAGCAGTTTTTCAAGGTACAGTTTCGAAATAATCGCGTTTAAAGTTTCAAAAACTACTAGTTTTAGTGACTTACCGAATCAGCGATTCTGGTGCCGTATTACCAGTTCACTCAGCTGTAAATGAGTAACTGAGTTAATATCGAGGTAATAATCACGGACGAGCGTGTTGCTCGTTCCGTTGGTCTCGTAATGAAGTAAATCTAGCATTACTTCAAGGCTACTTCGTTTAGAACATAGAGATATATATATACTGGAGATGACAATTTGCGACAAGCATCGTACCACCCACTTGTACGAAAAACAACAACAAATCAACATAACGACCCAGTTTTGTCTCACTTACTCACACGCTAAAAAAACAACAACAACCCTGTTTTGTCTTACTTCTCTGACTTCAGAGAGTTTTATATTATAAAACCGGTATCTCTTTGGTTTAGAAGTTACACAAAACGAAACTTTGCCTGCTGGGTTCGGAAGAACTGTTTGTGCACATACAAATAAATAGCAACTTAGCGTATACTCGATCCATCCAATTATTTGCCAAATTCCTAGCGCATGTACCGGAATGTGTCCGAAATGGAGTTAGTATTTTCGGTAATTGTTGTGGTTTAGAACCACTAGAAAAGTAAAATTGTTCTCCAGAGAAGAGTTTAAGGCGCTGTACACATTGAACACGACTGAACGAATTTTCAAAACGAATTTTTCCAAATATGTTGAAAATAAAATGTTGTTACGAAAAAAATAGACGATTAATAGTTGATTTTGTATTTTTACATATATATCTCATGTCCCCTTTAACGTATTTTGTACAATTGTGCGAATAAAACTGAATTTTCCGATTTTCGGTACGACAGAAAAAATTTCGGACGGTGAACGAATTTTTTCATCGTGTAACGAACGCAGCCATATTTGTAACGGAATATTAAATCGTCGCGATTAAAGTTCACTGCGTTTTAACCGTCAAGTCGACATTAGATGCCGTGTAAAATATTCTCCATATCGCCGCCTTTGCCGGTTTATTGGATGAATCCAATACATTCGATAAGTTTTCTTACGCAAAAGACATCAGTATAAGGCCAGTATGCAAGCCAGCTTTTTTTTCCATTCGCTTTACTTATTTAAGTAAATAACTTCGAAACATAAACAAACAACGTAACGTAATTTGTCAACGATTACGTGCCGTACGTATTGTGTCAGAGCACACGAAATTACGACACAATTAGTCTGTTCTTTTTGTCGGTTTTAGTGTACACTGAGTACACTTTTTCCACTGGTTCTCGAGCTAGTGCAGAAAAGTGTAAGAGGGAGTGGCAGGAAAGGAACAAAAACACTATTTGAGGTTGAGTTTGTGTCATTGATTTGACGTCAAAGGCTGTTTAGAAGATCGAGTGGAAGAAAGTGCAGAAATTTCATGCAAGAAGAACAGACTAAATATTCGTTCGGTCGTGTGGAATGTGCACAGCGCCTAAATACGGAAAGCACTGTTAATTATCTACAGAAAATTACATACCGAACGCTACCGTCACAGTACTACCATATCCTGAGTTTAATTCATATACTAGGTCTGTTATTTTTGCATAAAATTTCTGCAATTTCTTGCACTAACTTTTCTTAACAACATTTGACGTCAAATCAATAACACAAACTCAAACTCAAACAGTATGCTTGTCCTCCCCCACCCGCTAGTGTAAAAAGTGTACTCAGTGTTCACTAAACCCGACTAAAAAAACAGACCTAAGGTTTTTGTATAGATTTTATAAAAGGCAGAGCATTTCGAATTATGAAATAATCTGCAGTAGGGTATTACTATTTTTCTGCGCATGCGTGAAAGTTAAAAACCAGTATATTTGAATTTTTAATTGGGATTTCCTTCTATAAATATTCTAAAAGGATTTCGCTGACATTAGGTCTGTTTTTTTGGATTTTGTGTAGTGTAGTTTGTACTAACTTTTCTAAACAACATTTGACGTCAAATTAATGACACAAACTCAAACTCAAACAGTAAGCTTGTCCCACCCCGCCACTCACTCTTGCCCGCAGACTGTATTGGATTTTTTTTTATGGTAAGCCAATTGTCAAAGAGATTGAATGACATCTGTCAAACTCTGAAGCTGGGTCAATTTTGTTAAGACTTTTCATTTGGTAACATGTATTCGAACGGACAACAACGTGGGGTTCTTGCACTGAACGCATTGAAAGAATTGCATAATTTATACTCGCGACAGCTACGTCGCGTGAGAAAGAAACCTCGATTTTAGATTAACCCATTTTTGGAGAAAAGGGATTTACATAGCCTTGATTCACATTTGTTGGAAGATTTATTCGTGCGATTCATTTTCAATTTCGCCGTCTTTGTTGTTCAATGTCAAATTTATGTCTGGAATTTGTGCCAAGACTAAATATCTGACTTGTCCGAAAAAAAGTCTTACCATACGTAGGCTGCATGGGACATTTTCATGTCATAACTGAAGCTTCAACTTAAAATAAGTCCAATGCAGTCTACGGGTTACACTTTTCTGCACTGGCTCGAGAGCTAGTTCAGAAAAGTATACTCGGTGTACACTAAACCTGACAAAAAGAACAGACCAATTGTAAAACTTGATATTTGCTTATATGTGTTTATTCGGAGAGGTTTTCAATCGCTGCATCTATCCCACCATACGATTTTATGTCTGCTGAAAGTGTGCAGAATTTTGTTGACTTTCGACAGACAAGGTTTACCCGCTGGGTTGGCAAATTACTTCTTTCATAAGCATACTTATCTAATGGTTCAATTTCCAAAAATTTAGCACATCATTAGCAAAGAAACATGTAAGCGATGCCTATCGATTTTAGTACTTAGTGACGTCGAACCGCCAACTTTTTGAATTTTTACAGTGCCAACTATCGCAGTAGGCCCTGTCGGAAAATCGTCAGAACTATTTAAAACAAACAATTCTAAACTATTTAAAAATTTCTTATTGCTTTATAATAATATTCTAAAATGTTTTAATTTAAACCAAAAAAAAATCCGAACTTTTAATTGAATTTGATTTGTTTAAAAAAAAAGAAAAAAATTCAAGTGCCAGCAAAAGGTATTTTTTTTACATCTGGCAGCCGAACAGGCAGCGAAAACTAAAAGACCCTGCGCGCGCAAGACCCTGGCTACTAAAAGTTATCGTTTTGTGAGACACTGTCCCGTCCGCACACCGTCGCAAATTAAATACCGAGCAGTCCCATTCTAGACTGTTGGTGCAAGCGAGCTAGAAGCACACTCGCACGCACACCCAACCAAACGCAAAACCATCCGGATAAGTGCCGTTGTCGGAATCGTGTCGTCGTCGATTGTGTTTGTGTAGAGACAAAAGAATAACTTTTTAGAACAGGTCGTGAGAAAAAATCTTTTTACGGGACGCGTTTTTTTTCAACTTGTGCGAAAAACGGACAAAAATTACCGAAATAAAAGGCAAAGAAACCAATAAACTGTTTTAAATCAGAGACAAATCATAAACGAAACTTTTTTTGTGAAGGAATCGACGAAATCGTGAAGTTTTCTCCCCCTAAAAAAGCTTAGTGTGCAATTTCGTCAGTGAACTTTTTTTTTTTTTAAAACCCGAAACGTGAACAAAATCTTGTCGGTGCGGAATCGAAACGAAATTCTTGGTAAATTTTCTCGCGGGGAAGTTCGACAAAATAACCAGCAACTGACTGGAAGTAATATGAGTAATGCTATCAACCAAAATGGCACAGGTCTAGAGCAGCAGGTAAGTTTTCGGTTGCATGACGAAGACGGATAGTTTCGGGTAATTTTCAGTAATTCCATTCCGGCAGGCTGGCGGAAAATTTCCGTTTGGCCGGACTAAAAAGTGTTGCGAGAGAAAAAAATGGTCGGCAGCAGTGGCAGCGCGGTCGCCAGAAATCAATTTCAGTGTTCTGTCACGTTGTGTGACGGCGAGAGCGCTAGATAATCGGGCAGCGCGGCGTATACGTGTACGTGGTGGCCATTGATTTGACGAGGGTGTGCAAGAAATTGGTTGTTGGTATGCGGGCGGAATGTGGGCTGGTGTGCGTGGACGGTACCGACGAAGTTTCAAATGGCGGTAGCGCTCCGCAGTTCGCACCGCATTCGAACAACTTCATCGTCGTCGTCGCCTCGACGGGACCGGGTGACTCAGAACTTTTTTCCGAGAGAGCCGATCGGTTCGCGTTGAAGAAAAGTCGTTCGATCGCAATTTAATTGGGATTTCGAGAACAGCAGCACGCCGTCGTCTGTTTGAAGGGCACTTGCTGATCTTGTCGCCGTGTGACAGTGCAATTCGAATTCGGGCAATTGCAACGCTTCTTCATAAACAAAGTGTAAATAAAGCTGAATCGGCGCTGTGATTACGCAAGTGTCCTCTGATGAACGGCCAAGATGTTTTCCGATATGATGACTAGTGGAAATTTTTTACGTTCCGAAGATCTTTTGAAATTTTGTCGTCATCGGTAATTTTCCGGCGATATTAAAGACGGCCAGAGCGAAGACCGTTCCGTGTAATTTACATAAGTCGAGTTAGTAATTCATCGAATCATCTCGCTGTTGAAATTGCGCTGACTGTCCGACCAGCTTGCGGTCATTGTACCCACATTGCATCTTCCACTTATTTCCTTTTCTCCATTTTCCCCGTCTTTCTACGTACGATTATGCACATTTTTAGATTTTCGCGCGGCAGAGTAATTTTCCAGTCCGCGACTTTTATTTGTGTAATCGCGCTGTCGCGACAATTTTCCAATTAGAAACCTTGTGTAAGAAAAACCAACCATTTTTTTTTTTAGTTTTGCATTGTAAAAGAATTATTCAATCGTCAGACGCAGTGGCGGAATGTACAAAAGAAAAGTTGGCATCGCGCAAAATGGGTTAATGCCGCTGACGGTGGTATAAATAATTTCTGTAAAAAATTGCGCAAAGTGCAGATCCGTTTGTTTGCCATCGGTGCACTATCAACTAGTATTCCATTCCCAACCCGCCGCTGTACAAGTAGATCGTATCAGTCGCTGAAAAAGTATTGTATTGAAGCGTAGAAAAAAGCCCAGCAGAACTCCCAATACTCCACCCGCAAGCCCTTCCTCAAAAAAATCGTTCCAGACCAAAAACCGAGGCCAACGGATGCTGTTTGCTCTTGAAATAAGATTGACCAAAAGGATTACCGTGTAAAGGGGTCACATACGTCTTGGACCGTCTTCGATTGCTATGTAGTCGTGCACGTGTTGAACAAAAATGTCGTAAGCGCCACTTTGGTTCTGATAAGATTTGACCAAGATAAGAGAGCTTCGATTAAATGCGTATTCTTTATAACAGCGCAGGCTGGCGTTTACTGACTTTGACGTTCTTTTCAGAGGCTTTCTTTACAGCTCAGTTCTTATACCTTGCCGTAAGGTTTTCCTAAATCTTGTGACTGGGATAGCCGCATTCATAATGGAAATATAGGGTAAGGTACCCAGCAGGCGCGTAGCGTGAAACTTCGTTGGGGTAGCGCAATAGCACGACCATCAAATTCTATGAATTCTACAACCATAAACACGTAATTTTCATTCAGTAATAAAATTTCGATTGCTAAATTCCAAGAAGTAATCAAAAAATTCAGCGATCGTCCTACGAAGAGTCACTCTACGCGCCTGGTAGCCATTTTACGAGCCCTGCGCCAATTCTGAGTCACCTTCCTTAATTCCACAAATAGTTAAGAATTCTTAAAAGTTGTTTCTTCGCTAATAATTTTAGCTATTTTTATTATGACAACAGCAATGGCTAAAATAGGTTGTGAAGAAAAAACTGCCATGAATTCTTAGCTATTTGTGGAATTAAAGACGGTGGATCGGAATAGGCACAGGGCTCGCAACTGGGTACCTTACCATAGTTTCTCTTAAATCACAACTTACCTTTCTTGGGACTTGCAAACAACATCATCTTAAGGCTGATTTACATGACGAATGCAAATATTGTTTACTGATATTGTGAGGGAGAAGGAAAATCTCTTATGAGAAACTGATCAGGAGTGAAACGAACAGATATTATGTTCAGCAAAAAATATTGGCAAATTTTCTGTGAATTTGGTTTTTTGCAGTTGCAGTTGCTTTCTACTTCATTGAAAACTCGATAAGCTAGCTCCCTCACAATCTCAGTAAAAAATGTTTGCATTCGTCATGTAAACCAGCCTTTATCCTTACATATTTTTAAATTAACATCAGCATTCATTTCCCTTTGAATATCATAAACCGGATCGACACTAGAGATGTTTCTCGAGAATTTCTTTTCTCGATTTCTCGAGAATTCTCGGTCAGAGTAATTTATTCAATTCTCAAGAACAGATAAAGTTGAAATTTCTTAGTGAAAAAAGTCTTTATTTAAAATAGTAACTCAAGAATTTCTGTTGACTTCGAAGATTTCAATGAAAATGAACTCGAAACTCTTACTAACAATCTTCTAATATATAAAATAAAGTCGCATATATGGTCGGGCGAGAATAAAATCTACACCAGTAAATCGTTCCCTCCCAAATATTGCATGGACATTCTCGAAACTGCCGGTCACCTTGAGAACATAATTATATATTCCTGAAATTAGTGGTTCGCGAGTTATTTCAACATTTGAGTTTTTTAATAAGTTCAATCAGTTGAACCTGACTTAGAATTAAAAATTTACAACAGGCAGTAGTAGCCGAGCGGGTAAGGCGTCTGACTAGAAATCAGATGATTCACTCTGGGAGCGTAGGTTGGAATCCTGCCGACCGACCGCAAACATGTGATTTTCTTTTTTAATTTATTTGTTACGATTTTACTACCGGCTGCGAACACGTGACGAGAGTAACAAGGGCGATGAAGCATAATTATATATTCCCGAAATTGGTGGTTCGCGAGTTATTTCAACATTTGAGTAGATGAAGTATGGTGGGTAGGGAATGGAGAATGGATGGGGGATGGAGAAAAATTAAAAATGGCATTAATGTCTCCAGCTCTTTGAGCTGAAAAAGTGTACCCGAAAAGGGAGTAATGTATCAACAGGAGAAACAGGACCAATGGATAAACGGGAGTAACAGGGGCGATGGAACAATGTGAGATAATTGAAATAATTTCAAAAATCCGAAAAATAGTAAAGTTATTTAGTTTATGAAATTATATTATGCAATAATATAAAGTCGAGGCAGAAAATAAAGAACTGTCATTACTTTTAGACTGTGGCACTCGATGGAACAGTTTAGAAACTATGGTAGAACGATTTTTGCGGGTAATTAATCCAATACAAAAAACTTTGTTGAATTTGAATATGAGCAACTCTTGTGTTTATTCACCCTATAACAACAAAACGAAAATTCAATATCAAGTAAACTTTTGGATGAATTGAAAGCATCAATCAAAATATTGAAAAGGAGAAATAAGTCGGTTTTATTAATGAAATTTCTCCTTCGGACCTAGTCCAACAAAATTCTTATAGAAAACTGGCCTCTCCAGAGAAGGTTTTCCAATTTGTCATGTCCTCTATGACAGCGAATTATCAACAGTCGGGGATTTCGTTTTGGGGTTTCACTCCACTGACACCGGAAAACTATAAACATTTAATCATAATGGTATGGTAGCTTACCATGAAAACATCAATTTATTTCATAAAAATATTGGTAAAAAAATATAAAAATTGCTGTTGGCAAGTCCCGATCCCGCGTTCTTGGCGTGGGCTTTACAACCATAAAATATCATAAAAATATCACCGAGATTGGTTTGTTGAAACATTAGATGATCGTTCAATGCCATCTGCCTTTAGGTTGAGGTTGCATGACTAGAGCTTTTCCCTAAGTTATAATTCACGATAGTAAATTAGATTTTAATATCGAATTAGAATAGAATTTTCCTCAGCAATTCCACCAGCTGTCAAGGTGTTTCGGATAGTAGGCAAGAATACACCTTCTGAAGAGTCTATGCCTTCCGATGGCGATACAGCTCCTTCGAACCTAGTCCAACACAATTCTTATAGAAAACTGGCCTCTCCAGTTAAGGTTTTCCAATTTGTCATGTCCTCTAGGACAGCAAATTAACACAGTCCGAGGATGTCGTGTTGGGGGTTTCACTCCACTGACACCGGAAAACTACAAACATTTAATCAAACTTCTCCAAAATCCAAATAGTTTGCGCGACAGAGATGATGAATTCTTTAACTATGCATCGAAATCAGATAAGTTCAGCAATTGAACTGGCTAGAACATACATATATGTAAGCAAAGGATTTTCTTTCATATGAATAGTGAGAATGACTTGGAAATCGATGGCGGCAATCAATTGCATTTGGGCTCAGATTCTGAAGTGAATGTTCTAAATTCTCTCGCAACATACTATATATAATACAGAAGTTTTAAGCAAACAGTTGGAAGATTTTATCCAAGATAGTTTGAGAAAATTTCAAATTCCCGGGAATTCTCGAGATCGGCAAAACAAATTCTCGATTTCTCGAGAACAAAATCATACATCTCTAATCGACACCAACTACCTCATACGAGTACCAATATATTACCACCCTATCGTGCTTGATGTTTTTTTTTTTTTTTTTTTGTATATTTCGGAGATTACTCCTTTACTGTCGGGTCTCCTAACCGTATGTCTGTCTCGCACTCAAAATTAAATAATTTGATTTCAGACAGAATATTTCGCCAATTCTTAACACTGTCGACTTCACTCTCAAGTTGAATGTACTTTACAAAAATCTAACCGTTGCTTAACCTTTTTCATGCTTAGTAACAGTAACAGCATTGCTTCGGCTACACGTGTCGTTAAACTATTTTCGATTAATCGTTGTCTCAATGTTGACGCACCTATTCCAAGATTAAAGCGCCCTTATAATTCTTGTAGATACTCTTTTTGATTTTTTACTCTAGATGATTTTAACTTATTGTTTTCTTATCATAATGTCGCTCTCGTTTCGATTTATTTATTTGCTTTTCGGTCGTGTTGTGCTTGTCTTGAATTATTTACGCGATTATTAGTGATAGAGGTCACAGACAAGACGTAGACAGACGATTCGATCTTTTGTTTTTGATTCGATCTTGTGTTTTTCAAGCTGATACTGTTGAGCCGTGAAACGGAGTGCAGTCTGCGGTGAGTACCTGTTCCATGTTAAAGGCTGAGTCACTGGCATGCAATGGACTTACCGACGTACTGTAATTCGTTTGCGGCGATCTCTAGCTGTTGATATTGTAGTCATTTATTTATTTATTTTTTCTCCTTTTTTTTGCTATACGGAGGGAGGGAGGGAGGTTTTTGATAATGTGCAAAAATAAAGTAGGGGGCAGGTAAGGAATTCGTTATTTTTTTTTTTTATCTGGACCAGCGTTGCCTTATTTGGTCCATTTGGTCTAATGTTGGTCCTTTTTTTCCAATTTTCCGGTGGTACTTTTTTTTACGAAAAATACCATTTTTTAAAATACGACTTTTGTCAAAATTTTAGTTCGTATGGTCTTCTATTAAACAACAGGGTTATATACGGCTTTTAACCGAACTTCTTTTAACGTCTCAACTAGCAAACTTCGCATTTTGATTTTCCAGATACTATACCTTCGATAATCCTTCGATAAGACTGTTGACAGCAAGTTGTGAATTTTTCGGTTCTTCCGTACTTCCAAACCTCCGTACGAAAGCAAGAACAGCTTCGATAAGGCCTTATACCAACTGTTTGTGCTTGCCTATTGAAACATGGCAAAATATGTGCCAGATTAGTTCGGTAAGACCTTATCGAAGCTTTATCGATGTACGAGAATAGCTTCGACAAATAGTTAGTTTGCTAGTTGGGGTATAGTACACGCTACTTCGCCTACTGGGAAATACGAGTAACTCGTGATTCTATTTTCTGATTCTATACATTTTTGTTCATTTTTAAATACACAAATATTTTTTGAATAAAATCTATGGTCCTTTATTTTCAATATTAGACAATTTTCGTGAAAATGTGGTCCTTTTAATTATTGACGTGCGGCAACGCTGATCTGGACCATCCTTAAATATATTACCTGCAAAGTTTGAGCCTGATACCTCGTTTACTTTTCGAGAAACAGCCGTTCAAGCAAGTCGACTTATAAGAATTTTTAAAAATGGATAGAAATGAATTTCGTGTGTTGATTAAATACGATTTTTTGAAAGGGAAACCCGCTACCAAAGAAAAATTAGATAAGGCATTATGGGAACTCTGCACCATCGATCCGAATGATTTATAAATGGTTTTCTGAATTCAAGTTTGGTCGTACGAGCACAAAAATCATAACAAGTCCAGGTCGTCCAAATGGTCCAAAGGTCACCACGTGAGAAATGATCGAAGAAATCCATGATATCGTGATAGAAAATCCGCAAGGTGGCTGCCGCGTTTGTTCACAATCGACCAAAAGCGCACACGTGTGACAACTTCACAGCACAGTTTGGAACTCTTTCAACGTAATCCGAATGAATTTCTTCATCGATTCGTAACTTTTGATGAAACATGGATCCATTACTAGATTGTAGAAACCAAACCAAGGGATGGAAGCCGGTTCAAGCGCACCGAAGAATGCAAAAACCGTTATATCAGCTGGAAAGGTTATGGCTTAAGTTTTTTGGGAATCAAATGGAATAATATTCACCGACTAATTGGAGAAAGGAAAAACAATGACGGAGTTGAAGATATTGGTTCGATTAGATGCTGAAATCAAGGAAATTTGGCGAAGAAAAAAGTGTTGTTTCATCACGACAACGATCCAGCTCACGCGCAGCGGACGTGTGAGCTGGAGCGTTGTCGTGATAAAACAACAACGGCAAAACTGTTTCGAGTTGCGATACGAATTGCTCCCTCACTCACCGTATTCTCCAGATTTGGCACTCTGCTACTTTTTATTATTTCCAGTTTTAAAAAAAATGGCTTGCTGGAAATTTACCACGAATACTGACGTCTTAAGTAAAACCAACGCCTGTTTTGAAGGAAAACGCTGAATTAAGTGCATCGAGCTAAAAGGAGAATACGTTGAAAAATAAAATAAATTTTTTTCCCGACCAAATTATGTTTTCTCGATTTTCGCACGTCATTATTAAACCGCCCTCGTACTTTCGTATTTTATTTTATTTTTTCTTGTTATCCACGCGACGTTATGTCTCGTAATGAAGTAACTCTAGCATTACTTCAAGGCCTAGGCCCGATTTTGGGCTGTTGCGCCATTGATTATTGTTATGTTTTTAAGCATTGAGCACACAGGTTATCTTTCATTGCATACCTATTCACATCCAACGTAAAAGACCGGATATTCTAGCTATAAGTGAATGGCAGGTCTTTTCAGATAGTGAACACTGTTATTCTGTACCTGGCTACCATCTTCTATCAACTTTCTTTCGCAAATGTGGTGTCGCGCTTTATATTCGCGATGAATTTGTCTATGATTTAGTTCCATCATTGAGAACTTGCTTCAATCCAGCATTTAATTTCTGTTGGGAGAAATCCTCGCTAAAGCGGTTAGCAAAAATCTCACAGTAGTTGATTACTTGGAAAAAACAAATCTCCTTGCCTCGATTTTTGCGAGATACTCCACCATTTCATATGGTACTTAGTCGCACCCAGTTGTTTTATCTAAAAATATAAAACTGCCTCCCATCAAATTATTTCGTACACGTGTCATTTCGAAAATCCTTCAACTTCTCCATATTAATAAATCCGTTGGCATTATTACCCTTCCTTAAAAAGCCCTTGTCTTTGGCTTAACTTCTTCGCAATCTTTTCTATCGATTCTATTCTTGCCTACCATTGAAACTAGCTAATGTGCAGCTAGGTATAGGCTGGCAAGGGTAGCAAACAAACACCACAAATTTCCGCCCTATAGCGAACACTTCTATATTTTTACTAGAACCAAGTCTATATATTGTGGGGCAGTCTTAAATTTTCAACACGTTTATTGGTCACCCTGAAAATATATGTTTGCTCATGCAACGTTTCTGTTACAATAAAATGTTGCTTATCTGTCCTAAGGCTGTGTGTCGCTCTCCATTAACGCTGACCTGCTTTTTTCTACTTGTTGACAACAAAATGAAACTTTTTACTTACTTGTTTCCACAGAAAACGAACAAAATACATATTAACAATCATATAAAATTATGTTAACATAAAAAAAATAATTTTTATAATTTCTGAATAACCAATCACTACGTCGTTCAGTCATAAAGAGTTAGAGAACCAGCTTGTCGTCTGCGCAGTTAATTCAACTGTAATATGCTATGAGTCAGATTAATTCATTATTGACAATTCGTTTTATAGATCACCTCAGTTAGAGAGGGTATGATCGACCGGTGGGTTAATTCGGTCGAAATGAAACTTTTCCTAATCTTTTCAGTAAATTTAGTCTGCAATGTCGGTGCCGGGAGAAGCAGTGAAATGAGATTGTAAGCATTATATTTCAGTGTGAACTGAACAGATGCCTCTTCCATCGTTAATCGTTGTGTATTCCATCCTCATTTGTCAATACGTGCGGCAGGATGTTTGGATGAATATGTTATAACATTTTGATTGCTTTTATATAAATAAATACGTATGTAATTATTACTGACATAATCTAGAAGAATGTTCGCCTACAGCCACTAATAGGTATCATAGCTCACATTAGTAATGATATCCGGACTAGTGGCTGAAAAGATATCTTGCTAATTACAAAATTATTTTAATTTCGATATTTTCAAACTAGAGATGGGCAAAGCAATTCCTTGTAGTGAGTGAGTGAACTGCTACTCACTCACTGAAAGGAACTAGTTCAGTTCTTCTGAAGATCCCTTCTCCGGCGAAGGAACTAGTTCGGAGTGAATGTGAGTACCCCAAAAAAAAACAGTTCCTCACTCACAGAGGAATTAGTTCTTTTCAAGTTCGGAGTGAATGTGAAGACCTACAAAAAAAAAGGTCCTCACCATAGAGATATATATACTGAAGATGACAAGCAGGGATTGAGTTGAAGGCGGACGTCGTCGCATTCACTTGCACGCAAAACAACAACAATTTGACATAAGGCTCCTGTTTTGTCTCACTCACTCACACGCTAAGACACCAGCAATTTGATATAAGGAACCTTTTTTGTCTCACTTTTCACCGTGTTTTTGGCTTCAAAGCGCTTTATACAAAACCGGTGGCTTGTCGTCTCCACTAGCTCTATGGTCCTAACTCACTAAGGCACTCATTCGTTTTCAACCTTCACATCGCAAAAGAACTACATACATACTTCCTTTCCAAGCTGTTTCACGTGGCGAAACGAACTACAGTTCACCAAAAGGAATGAGTTACTTCACTCGCTCACTTCAATGAACTGCTCTTTTGGAGCAGTTCACTCATGAACGACCCATCTCTATTTCAAACTCTTTTACCCAAAATCGTATCTCAAAAACAAACAGCTATTTTACAATTACTTTGCGGATAAACTCTAAACTTAGATAATTGCACCAAAGAGAAGTGAAGGTGTTGAACCCGCAAAACAATTAAAAATATTAAATGAAATTCTCGCGAAAACAAATATACCTATATTTTATATATACGACATTTTGGCACACAGAATTTGTAAACAAATGGTCCAAAAATACGAAATTTATTCACCCAAGGAAATCTCTCAGTAGTTCTGTAAAGCTGCTCTGAGCATTGTCTGTTAAAGAATTTTTACCAGAGTCCATTCAATGCAATTTTGTGGTCATGTACTGGAATCCGAAAAGAAAACCCTTTTGTGCTGAGTGGCCAGTCACCACGGCAATAAAACAGTGGACCAACTTGCAAAAGGAGACTTCACCACCCGCGTCGACTATGCTACTGTTTTGTGAAATCTCAACCTGTTAAAAAGAACGTAAGGTTATGGGAATAGCAAACTGCCCAAACTTTAGACAGGCTAAGAAATTCTTATCGAATCACTTCAATCACAAAAGAAACAGCTCTTGCATCTGAACAGGAGCAAGGTAGAAGAGTACTTACTAAGCTTGCGCATTGCAGTGTTCACGTTAGTGATTGCGAACGAACTAGTTCCCTCACCCTCGCGAACTAGTTCGTTCATGTAGTTCGCAGTTCGAGAAAGAAATGAAAAATGGTGCAAGGAAATGTGGTGACCTAAAAAAAGGTCATCACACCACTCGCGAACGAACTAGTTTCTTTAAGTTCGCAGTACCCGGGAGTGAACGTGATGACCTAAAAAAAAAGGTCATCACTTACCTCGCAAACGAACTATGTAGTTCCTTTTTTAAGTTCCCAGTTCCCGAGAGTGGAATGATACATGGTGTACGCAAATGTAATAACGAAATACTTCCTACAAACGAACTAGGACCAGAATTCACTGCGAACTAGTTCGTTCATTTAATTTACGGGAACGGTCTTCCGAACTAGGTCGTTCACAAACTACACAAGCCTAGTAGTTACGGGCCTCATGCCTAAAAGATCTCGAGAGAATATTCAACTGATAACCAGTGCAAATTGTGCTTCGAGTCAATTGCAATTAAGCACTATATTTAGATGTCTTGACGCTATTTCCATAGATAAATCTAATCTTCAATTAGAAAGGTTTCTGATAGACATAAACAGGCCTATTCAGCGCCAAAGTCACAAGTCACAAAGTAGGTGGAAGGTCACAATTAATTCAAAATTAATACAAAATTGTGACTCCACCTACTTTGTGACTTGTGACTCTGTCGCTGAATAGACCTGAAGATGAGACAAGGATCAAAAATGTTGAAATTCTTCTTGACTTCTGATCGCAGTGCATTATGATCTAAGTAGATCACAATCACACCGACTGAACTTGTAGTATTGTATGGTCTCTGAAATATATGTACCTAGGTTATTTATTCCGGTCCGGTTCTATCTTGAAAAATGTTTTTTTTTTTAAACATTGCTAAAACATTCATGGTGCATTTACACTCAACGTTTGCGACGAGCCTCTATCCCCACCAAAAAATCAATCAATCAAATAGCTCGTGCCGTCGCAAAAGTCTTACATTCAGAACCGGTTTGCAATGGCCTGATGGGGGTAGCTTCTCGCCTCGAGGCGAGCCTCAAGGTTAAGCGCACCATCACTACGTTCAATTTGACAATCAGCTATGCAATTTTACAGTAAAATTGCATTCATATCTTATCACGACGCGTAAATTGAAGACATTCAATCTAAAGAAGAAACATTTGTTACTCTGTAAACTTTGTAAAGTCTAGTGTGTTGGCACAAGTCATAAAATGCGCTTAATTTAATATCTTGCATCGCTCAACACTTATTCTCACTGTACCTATACGCAATAAAATATATGAGTGTAGCCTTGACGTCTCCAATTTCTTACAGACATTCTGTTTGAACCGTAAATAAACTGATATAAAGCGCGTTGAGAACAATCGGCTGGAAAGATTAAGATACGAGTCTTGTAAGCGTTTCGCTTATCTCTTTTTGTAATGGTTTGAGAAATATTGCGAGCACAAGGCGATTGTTTTATGCTATTCCGCAGAAGTTGAGTTTAATTTGTCGAAATTTCCATTTTAGATTGCTGGTCTGGACTTGAATGACGGAATAGCCAATAACGGCAGTCCCGTTGATAATTCTTCGTCTAACTCAAATACTGCACGTTACGTGCCACCCCATCTAAGAGGAGGGCCGAATAATAACCAACAGTCGTCATCACCAGATAAGGAGCGCGATTCTAATCGCGAGAATAGAGACTTTCGTGGCGATCGAGACTTCCGCGGCAGCAGTGATTTCCGCGGGTAAGCCACTGTTTACTATAATTTCTTTGAAAAACGAATGAGATTTTACATTCACAGCGGTAATCGAAGATTCAATAGTCGCGATCAACGAGTAGATCGTGGTGGAGATTTTGGAAACTATCCAAGGCGACGAAACGAAGATAGTAACTATCAGAACGGTGAAGCATACGAATCGAGACGAGGCGAAGATTGGTATCGAGGCGGCGGTTCAGGACCACGTACAGGCTCGCGTGGTGGTGATCGCGACAGAGATCGTGATCAAGCACCTCCACCACGCGTTAACGATCGTTGGATTGAACCAACAGAAAAACGTAGTGATACAAGTGGTGGTTTCGGCGGAAAGTGGAAAGATGATCGACGAAATGAAGTCGATTACACATCTCTGGGACCGAGAGATGAACGCGTGGAACTGGAACTGTTCGGTACAGCCAATACTGGTATTAATTTTAACAAATACGAAGACATACCCGTGGAGGCGACGGGCAATCAAGTTCCTCCACATATCACATCATTCGAGGACGTTAAGCTGACAGAAATTATAAGTAGTAACATTACTATGGCAAGATATGACACACCTACACCGGTTCAAAAGTACGCTATTCCGATTATAATAAGCGGTCGCGATCTTATGGCCTGTGCTCAAACTGGATCTGGAAAAACTGCTGCATTTTTAGTACCCATACTAAATCAAATGTATGAACATGGTATTACATCTCCGCCAGCAAATAATCGACCGTATCGTCGCAAGCAGTATCCTTTGGGATTAGTTCTTGCTCCTACACGTGAATTAGCCACTCAGATATTTGAGGAGGCGAAAAAGTTTTCATACCGTTCCCGTATGCGACCAGCTGTATTATATGGTGAGTTGGGCGAAAACTTTTCGACTGGTTTTAATTATTAAATTTCATGTAATTTTTTTTGGTTCAATTTATCAGGAGGAAACAATACTGGCGAGCAAATGCGCGAACTTGATCGAGGCTGTCATTTGATTGTTGCAACCCCAGGCCGTCTTGAAGATATGATAACTCGAGGAAAAGTGTGCCTAGATAACATCCGATTTTTAGTGCTTGACGAAGCTGACAGAATGCTGGACATGGGTTTCGAACCACAAATTCGTCGTATTGTCGAGGAAAGTAACATGCCACCGACCGGAGAAAGACAAACACTCATGTTTTCAGCTACTTTCCCGAAAGCTATCCAAGAATTGGCTAGTGATTTTCTGCACAATTACATATTTTTGGCTGTTGGACGTGTTGGTTCGACATCCGAAAATATTACACAAACGATTTTACATGTCCCCGAGCAAGACAAACGTTCATATTTACTGGATTTATTAAATAACTTTAAGGACGGTAGCCCGGACTATTCAAGCGAAAGTCTAACTCTGATATTTGTTGAAACGAAAAAGGGTGCCGATGCACTTGAAGAATTTCTGTATAAGTGCAATCATCCGGTGACAAGTATTCACGGTGATCGGACACAAAAGGAACGCGAAGAGGCATTAAGATGTTTCCGATCCGGCGATTGTCCAATTTTAGTAGCAACAGCTGTAGCTGCTAGAGGATTAGATATACCACATGTCAAACATGTTATTAATTTTGACCTGCCGTCGGACGTTGAAGAATATGTACATCGTATCGGTCGTACCGGACGTATGGGCAATTTGGGTGTTGCAACGAGCTTTTTCAATGAAAAAAATCGAAATATATGTACCGATTTAATGGAGCTGCTGATCGAAACGAAACAAAAAGTTCCCGAATTTCTCGAGGACATTATGTTACAGGAACGATCACATGGCGGCGGTAAACGCATGAGTAGTCGCGGTGGTGGCAGTTCGCGTTATGGCAATACCGCTGGTTTTGGATCTCGAGATTATCGTCAACAGTCCGGTGGAAATCGAGGCTCGAATAATCGAAGTGGTGGTGGAAGCAGCGGCGGTGGAAGTAGTGGCGGATTCCGCAGTAATGGCAACAGTGGCAGTTTCGGTAATGCCAGAGGTAATTGAAGCTTCTTTTTTTTGTAATATTAAATAAGATCACTCATTGTTATTTTCAAAGAGGAAAGGGAACGTAAAAAGCTTTAGTAAATTCTATTTAAAAACATTTTCCTATAGGGACGAAGAATCTTAGATATTATCCGTCTGCTACAAAAGAGTTTCAGTAAGAAGATTTATTGCAAATTTTAAATCAAAATATGTATGTAAGTATACATATTTCTATGGCGTTCGTTCCGAGTTAATCCGTTCTTGTTGCTTTTTTATATTAAAATGCTGCTTTCGTTTAGTTTACGGAATTCTTTTTTTTATAACTTGAAATTCCCTCTCCTCTCTTTGGTTATGTAATGTGTAGTTGCTAGTTACATCGGTAACTAAGTTCATGTATTTTATGATTATAAAACGTTCTCGGTTCAGACGATTGTAAGGATTCTTGTTACGTAATTGAAGTATACTAAATTGCGACATGTGGTGGCAGCAAACGAATGTACAGTGTAGACAGAAATATTTCTTCGTTGAGAAATGTGGTCGTGATCAGCGTGGACTTTAATCTGACCATCTTTTCTCTGGAACTACAAAAAGCACGTTTTTAGATTGCTACATAAGTCTTAAGTATTGTACAAAGCTATCGTTCATTCCGCTTTTGTTGACTACTAGAAAATCACAAACAAAATTAAATTGCATTGAAGCCAGTTAAATTAAATTTCCAGTATTTCACTTATAGAATCGGCGATGATTAGCTTGGATTATGTGTGCAAAATGGAAAATTTTATTCAGAAAATTTGTGATCTGCTCTCTGAGACAAGACTCTTGTGATTCTTCGTAACAACCTCGAATTTAAATCCACGCAGCACTGGTTTGATAGACCAGTGACTAGTACATCTATGCGCTTGTTGATAACGGTCAGCCTTGATTTACATCCGCTCGCATGAAATGTTCTGTAGACAAGAATCAACACAAGTTGATATTATCTCGCGGATTAATCGTGTATCGAGAATGTCTCTTCTACGCAAACTATTCCGTATATTCATCTTACGGTTTTATCTGTTTGATGTGGTTTCTCGACTTTTGAAAAAAAAAAAAAACAATCTTTTTATGGCTTTCTGAAAACTGTTCTGCTATCTATCTGCAGCATGGTTGGTCTTGTGTCAGCAATAGAGTTAAATTAATGTACATACCATATGTAGCTGGAAATTGGTTCATTAGACTTGTAATTAATTGCGTATTCTGGTTAACAATAGTTAAAATTCTCGGTGGTGAATGGATTTTATTAATGAGCTAGCCGCATTGATATTATGGAGTTTCTGACAAACAAATATCCTGAAGGTATATCCTGTAATTCCTATTAACTTGCCTGGTATGAATCACTGTTTGACCGATCCGTTGATACGGCTTGTAGTTTCGCCGGAGAGGGGTTAAGGGGTTACACCACTGTAACATTTTGGAAAAACCACATTTTTTTTCTTTGCTTAAAAAATTGAATTTGAACCTTGGAGAATATGGGGAAAAAATTTTAAAACATGAAAATGAATTTTATCCTGGAATTTCGAGCGCGTCAGGCTGCTTCGAAACGACTACCTGTATCGCATCAGGTATCCATCTGAGAAGATACAGCCTAACGATTTATCTCTTGGTTTCTAACTTCTGGATAACACTAAAAGACATCGCTAGAAAGTTTTTGCGTTCCAGTGGATGTATTTTCACACAGAATTTCGTTAGAATAACGTCAGTTCATGTACAGAAAGGTAAAAATCCTATATATAGCAATGGATATCGCTGTATGCAATTTTAATGATGAACTGACTAACATACGACGGATTACGAAGGTTCTGGATGTGGATATTGGCGTCTAATGCTACAATTTGTGTGTCAAATCTGATGTTAAGCGAATCCAACGCGGTGAAAGTGAATTGGCAGATGCGGCAAAATTTTTTTTTTTTTTTTACGGCCATCGTTATAACTTAGGGGCTCATCCTTTAATGCGATTGCACAGCTATAACGACATAGGTTGAGGATAAAATGGTATGGTAGGGGATTTAGGGCGGTGGAACAGGAGGGAAACGTCTAAAGTGTCGGTGGACGTTGTTTTTGAACCGCTGAAGGTCATACTTATTAGGGAAGATATCAGTTGGCAATGCGTTCCACATTCCTGTTGTTCGGGGGATAAAGGACTGCCTAAATAAATTTCACTGTTCTCCACGAATGGGGCTTAACGGTATACTCGTGGGCGCGTGAAGCTTGGCGAGTTTTACGGGGGGCGATTGAGAGCGGGGGAATAACTTCTTTTAGTTCCTTACTACATTTACCATGAAAATATCGGTAGTAAATACTGAGTACTCCGACATTACGGCGATGCTCAAGGGAGTCTATAGAAGCTGAAACGGCTTCGTCTCCAATTAGTCGGAACGCATGTTTTTGAACACGATTGAGCAAGGCTAAATGGGATTTAGGGGCCACAGCCCAGATATGCGAATTGTACTCAAGACTTGGTCTTATATATGCCTTGTAGATTGTAGCTTATTTTGCGAATTTGTAAAGAACTAGTTCCTTCCTGAGCGACGACCTTTTTTTTAGGTCCTCACATTCATTCTCAACTTGAAAAGAACTACATAGTTCCTTCGTGAGTGAAGGACCTTTTTTTTTTAGTTCGTCACATTCACTCTGAACTTCGGAACTACTTTCTCTTCGCCGGGGAAGTGATCTTCGAAAGGAACTCGAACTAGTTCACTAAACTACAGTCAAAACCGGATATAACGACATCGGTTATTACGACTAAATGGCATAGTCCTGGTCGAATCTCTATACAAAGGAATGTATCAAAATTGCATATTGCTTATAACGACAATTCAATCCCTTCAATGTCGTTATATCCGGTTTTGACTGTAGTTCCTTTCAGTGAGTGAGTCGGAGTTAACTCACTCTCTACAAGGAATTACTTTGCCTATCTCTAGTGGAAAATACAGTAACTATAGGGCGAGCAATACCAGCAATCTTTGAAAACATTGCCGAAACTAGCACGATATTGCTCTGTATTGCTCCATTAATCGCTCCACTAGTTTTGGTAATAGTCGTCGTATTGTGTACACTATATTTTTTCCACTTTAGAAAGTAGATACGGATAAAGACAAGTGAAATTGTGAGTGAATAAGATATATCGATATACAAAGGTCTTAGAAAATTGGTTGATTGCATTCGCTTCAACCGCTCGCCTTTATGATTTTACCTCCAATTGTGCAAGCAATGGCTCACGTAGTCAAGGCAATATAACACTGTCCTTCCTAGCTGAGTATAAATCAATCCGACACAATTATCTGTCGTAACGTTTTCAATCGAAAAAATTACCACCTTTGTTTTGGTCGCCGCAAAAATACTGATGACAAAGACTTAGATACTAAACAGAACGCAGACTTCGACTTCGATTTGCCTACCTTGCGGCAGTCGCAGGCGAAGTCGGTGTTTTGGGCATCACCGTATAATCCCGTGTATTCTAAAAGACAGGGACTGCGCGGTCGAAGTCGAAGTCCGTGTTCTGTTTGGGCCTTTAGACATAGAGATGGCGATGATACCAATATATCACCATAGTCCTTTGTCCAACGGAGTCTTACGACTCCGAATTTCTAACTTTAAGTGGTTTGTGTCAACCTTTACAATCCACTGACAATGCGCTAGGTATGTATCCATGTTATAATTGTACCACCATGTGTTCTTTAATTTGATAGCTTCTTGATTTTATCGACAAAATTAGTTCCTAGAAAAATAGAAATAAATTTCAAAAAAAAAAAACGCCATTATATCCAATTTTGCCCTTATTCGTTTCTTTTAACAGGTTCTTCTGGTGGATTTTATGGAAACGGAGGTGGAGGTGGAGGTAGTTATGGCGGCAGCTATAACACATCATATGCAAACAACTCTTCAGGAGCACCTGACTGGTGGGATAATTAAATCTTCAAAGAATGCAAAAGAGACAAAAAAACAACATCAAATACAACAACTTTATATAACATTTAAAATATGCGATTACTATTATTATACTTTCCGTCTAATGTTGACAACAAGTTAAATAGCAGAAAACAAAAGAAGATAATAATATAATATTTATTCTTTCTTGTAATACTTTCCATATATAAAAAAAAAAATCTTGTTATGATTCTTCATTGCACATTTTACTTGAATATATTCAAAATAATGTTCTTATTATTATTAAATCAAACAAAAACATAACAGCAAAAAAAAACAAGAAAGATTTATTATTAAAATTTTCACACAAAACACTAAAAACAACAGTTCTTGTTTATTAGTTCCTTTAATTCTCTCTTCTCGTTCCTTCACTTCATCTCAATTGAAATATAATGAACAATTTTTTTTTTTTATTATTTTAATTTATTGTTTATTCCTATAATGAAATAAAAATCGTAAAAAAAATAGATAGAAATGGAAAAAGAAGATATCTGTGTTATTATTAAAAAAAAAAATGAAATAAAAAAATATCTAGTTGTCAAATTTAGAAGAAAAATTAATATAAACATTTTATCCCGAAAAAAATATAATTACAAACTACTGAATGAAAACAACAGAAAAATCTATTATTCCTGAAATTGTTTTTAAACATCGAAATGTGATGTTTTTTTATAATTTTAATTTTCTTTAAAATCATTTTTATTATCACTTCGTAGAGCGTTTTATAAAAAAAAAAAGAAGAAGTAGAACAACAAATACATTATAATATTAAAATATTAATTTATATATTAAATAAGTTTACTTCTCAACAACAAAAAAAAAAAAAACATTTCCGTTTTTTAATTTCCAATTTGAATTTCATTTACTCATTTTTGTTTTTAAGTTTTTTTGACTTTTCATAATAAAAACAGAAACTAAATTGAAAAGTGAATCTCTGGTAGAACAACTGCATCATGTCTCAGCCGATAATTATAAATTACCATGCAAAACAATTAAATCGATTTCGTTTTTTACGGTGTAAAATTTTTTTCGTTGAAGAAATCAAGTTCATATATTTTTTTTTAACATGGTGCAGTATGCTGCCGAGGTCCAGTTATATTTTTCACAGATAAAGCCTCTCAATTTTGTTATGAAATATAACGGTGAAATATTTAAAGTAATGTACTAGTTATGATGATGACAAGTGCAAGACCTAGTAAGTGGTAAGTGATGTAAATGCATAATAAAACAATGGTTGAGTTGATATCCCTAAAACAATTCGTATTTTTGAATGAGTGTTTCATGTTAAATCGGACTGCGTTAAGTGGCCCATAGACAGGCGAGCATGTTGGCGCAAACATGTATAAGACAGTGTCCCGTTAGCACACCGACTATGGTTCTGATATTCGCCCTTTTGAACATAGTCAGCCTTTTAGACTGTTTGGATACAGCTTCGGTGTGACATGTAATACCGTCTGCCCATCTTGAGTTGGTTTTCTCAATTGATTCCAATTCCTGTAGCAGTTTACATGTAGAGAGAGGCATACCCAGATTCCGATGTTCCGTGAAAACCTGGAGGGGTGGTACCGCGCCGACCTAGTTTGTCAGCCATGCAGTTCGCTGGAAGTTTTTTGTTGCCGAAATGCCTTCTGTGCGCACTCATAAAGGTGCAGTCCGGCTGGTACTGCCGAAAATTAAATTGAGAATGACTTGTACGGTTCCCTTAATTTGAGAATTAAAATTCTTAACGCTTAAATGCCTATATTTGCTGGAATAGTTCTCGATTACAGGCTCGTGTGCACTGGGAAGGTTTTGGGGATTCAAACCCCCCCCCCCCCCCCCATTGACTTCATTGGGAAGTGAGAACCCCCTTCATACAATCCTGCGCACGGTCCTCCTCGATTGCAATCTTTGTTCTTAGCGCCTTGAACCGCATTATTCTATTTTATGTGTGATGGCAAATTGATGAAATTTAAAAACTATGTGACTCCTCATTTTCTTTGGATCTAATAGAATTTGCCGACGTTCTTTGGGTAAGAAATGTTGCTGGAAATAATCTTCTTTCCGGGAGTGGTCTAAGCTTAGTTGTACGGTGAAAACCTAAATATAAACCGTTCCAACGTTCCTGGTTATTGCTCTTGATTGTCGAACCTACACCGAACGTAAAACGTGTTTCGGACTCTCAACCAAAAAAAGTACAGGATTTTTCAATAAGAGCGCTCCAAACTTTTTTTTTAAATAAAACCAAAATGGTTTGAGATTTCAACGAATTTCTTTTTAATTATTTTGTACAAACATTTTATTCTATTTATTTTTCTTAGCTACAGCCTAAAGATTAGACAGAGCTAGATAGGCGCTAAGTACATGCGGCGCTGATTTACACAGGTTTTTTTTCACATTATTTCTTAATTTTCGTATTTTTACATATTGTTATTGGAAAAATAAGTCGATTAAATTTGGTTTAAAATATTTAGATGGGAGAAGAGTTGGGAGTTTGAGGTTTGTGTTGGGTTTAAAAGGACATCTAAGGGGGGGGGGATGTGATGGTGAAAGAAAGAAGCGGTTTCTGGGTATTCTTCGAGGATGTGCTTTGTGGTAAGTCTATTTTGACAGTGGGGGCATGATGGTGGGTCTTTTCTTAAAATTAGGTATCCTTTCGTCAGCCAAGTGTGACCTAATCTTAATCTGACTAGAATTGTGGCTAATCTCCGTGTATGAAATTCAATTTCCTTCGCATGACCACCACGAACACGCTTACAGAAGTCCAATCGCTGCTGAACCCATTTTTCGACCACTTTTTCGCATAATTCGACCGATACAGCAGCAATTTTGCGTTCAATATTTACTCTGAGCTCTTCTAACGTGAATCGGAAAGTCTGCTTCGTTCAGTTTGCTTGTTAGCTGAATTTTGTAAGGAAACAAGTTTAAATCCTTATGCAGAACTGTCTGTAGTGACTGTCTGCTGATACCCATTTGAGCAGATAAGGTCCCTGTCGAAACACTAGGATTGGCTTGTATGGCCGCAGCTACAGCAGCGATAGTTTCCTGAATGCGAACCGAGGAATCTCGATTATAAGGTCTTCTTATGATTGCCCCATGTTCGGCAAAATTTTTTACGAGCCTCATTACAGTCCATCTGCTCGGAGGAGTGCCGCCAAACGTGCGCCTAAACTCTCTCTGGACAGAAATCACAGACTCTAATCCGTGATAGCGGCGCACCATCCAAACTCTTGTTTCTTTATCCCAATCGCCCATTTTCGTTAAATTTAAATACCAATCTGCAAAGTATAACAAAAAATGGAACCAATTACCTACACAGAAAAAAAAAATTTACGTTTTTTTTTGGTAGCAGCTTTCATCAGCCACCCTGTATCCCTAAACGTTGACTAAAAATTATGTTTTACTTAATTCTAAAAGAAACCCCGGATCTTAATTGTCATTCAACCGATTTTTGGTTAATGACAAATTTCTTATCAAGTAGACGACTGATCAAAAGGTCGTCACTCAATCTTATCAATGGACCAGACGGTCTTATCCGCACTCTTGCGTATGTATGCAACAGTGGAGGGTTTTTTTTGTTGATAAACTACAACATATAATACTATCTCTCGGCCACCACGATAAACAGGTTGTTAATAAAAGAGTTTATTTTTAACTGACATATCGTAGAAATTCTTTATTTAAAATTAGATTCGTATTGACAAAATGAAGAGTTATCTTAAAAAAACGATGACTCAAAGCGCTTCTATTGATTCGATGAAACCGCAGCAAGTCGCTGGATCGAAAAGGAAAACATTATGATGAGGTGCTTCCTTCTGTGAAACGGTTTTGATGATTTCTTGTGCCAGTTCGCCTCCAACTATTGCAGCTGCCGGCGATACTTGAGCAAAGACGTAAGCGAAAGCCATTTCGTCGACCAAATTTGGTGCTATCTCATCGCGAATTCGACACAATTCGCGAATGTCGTTTTCGCGAGTACTATAGCATGGATTGCGTCCAGTCTCGTCCCGGAACTTTTGTAAAATTCGTAAAGCAACGAATGCCGGTCCGGTACGTTTGATCTTTTTCACGAACGCAGCACTCGTAAAGTCAAAGTCAAGTACTGTTTTAAGTGGTGGAAAGTTTAATGTTCGTTTTGCGGTCGTTGTTACAAGTTCCGTTTTGATTTTTTCATTTGGTTTCGAGACGATTTTGTGTTTGAAGACGTCCCTGAAAAGGATAAAAAAAAAGATTTTTATTAGAAACAAATTTTCTACATGCTTTAGCTTCTCGGTATCTTACTCGACGAAATCATGTGTTTGTAGGTCGGCAAAGCTGTAGCCAAACATGCCCCAGACATCGCCGGAAAAGAATTTTATCTTTTTCTCTCGGCAAATTTCATCGATTCGAACCAGAGAATTTGTCGGAAGTCCGGTTACTACGACAACGTCAAAATCTTCAAAGTATTTCTCATCAACCGAACCGCCAGACTCGCGCAAAATATCAGCTGACCTGGTGTCCGCTCGAATTTCCACCATCGGGTTTAATGCTCGGGCACGTTGCAAGGACGCTTCAGCACGATTTGTTTCGAGTGCAGTTGTAGGTGCGAGAAATTGTGAGCAGGAATCCTCTTCGGTCAGTACAGCATCGTCCAATAAGACCACAGATTTTACGCCGGCGAGAATTATATTTTTTGCAATCTCGGCACCGAATCCGGAAAGACCAGCGATCAAAATTCGGGAAGAACGGAGCCTGAAAGTAAAATGAGTTACCCGGTTTTTTTTTTATTGGTTAGTATTTCGTGGATTTGTTTACCGTTTCTGTGATTCAAGTCCCCACAGCCTAATTTGTCGGTCGTATAATTCCGCCTCGTGTTCAGTTAATTCGACGCCATTCTGTTCCATTATTTCGTTTTCAGTGATAATTAACAAAAACTTTTGCCGACAAACGGTGAATGTAAATGGTTGGCTTTAGATTCTTGAAACTTCTTTAAAAAAAAATTGTTGTCTTCTTCTTGTTCGCAACATTGTTCTAAAAGCTCTATAACAAGTTTAAAGCTTGTCAGTGGTGTACAAATAACGGACACATCACATTTCGTTATTTTGTGCAACCAAAATGCGAGTAAATAAGAATTATGTAATTTAATTAGCCATTTTTTCGAGTTATTCTAATTCAATATCACATTTCATTAATCTTTTTTTTAGTCGAAGCCTTTTCTCACATACAACTGGAATTTGAAGAAACAACGAAATACAAACGGATTTCCTTATGTGCATAACCGGCATTACTTAAATGTATAACGTTCTAACTTAGCTCTTTCGCTTCAGTCATGCTGTTATGACACTGGCTATTTAGCGGCTATTTCTTAAGTGCAATAAAAGTACAATAACTGCCGCATCGTGCGATAAGGCGAACAACATTAAAAGAAAGAGATACCACTCTTTCCGACGCTAGCGGCATCTAGTAGTAGTAACTGCATTGTTAAGAAAAATACCGATTTTAGCGCGTTTCATAACATAACATGGCACTTTCCACAATTTATACAAACCGAACTGTTAAAAACAAGTCTGTAGCAGTCCAAAAATCCATTGGTAGAAGGATTTTTCTTGGATTAAGTGCTAAAATGAATGAGCTCTGTTGCTGCTATTTCGCGGCTATGTTGCGCCTAGTTTTTGAGAGGGGGGCAAGATGTTTTGAATGTATATGTTTTTATATATTGGGGGGAGGGGGTCAAATGCCCTCCCTGCGCGCCACAAATGACGTCCCCATGAAGCAAAGAAAACTAGATTGCGACAGTTAGCGAAAAAAATAGTAAAAGTTCTGCGCATTACGACATCAAGAGCGTTCAGTTTCATTGCACATTAGATGTTTAGCTGGCAACGTGGGAAATCTATACAAAAGGCCGCTAGCTTTTTTAGCAAAAAATGATAAAGACTAACAAAAATAAAGGAAATAAAACGTTTTAATTTAAAGAAACATTAAATACATAAATAAATAAATATGTGTTTTGCTCTTCGAATGCTCTTAGTGACGTCACAAAAGGTGCGTGTGTCACAATCTATTTTTCTTTGATTCATGCCTGGACCCATAGTTGTCAGGAAAAAACCTTACTATAAACGCGCCGGAAAAGGTCTACAAGCATTTAAAAAAAAAAATAATAATAACAAATACACCGTACTTTAAAATAAATCTAAAAATTCAAGAAACGAAAATTAAGATAACTCAATTTTGCGTTTGCGTTAAGCCCGACCGATCCAATTCTTGTTTAGTAAACAAAATTTGCCACCTTTAGAGCTTCTAATAAGTTTTCGCAGTATTCAATCTAAATGTAAGCATATTGGCTAAAAGTCTGTTCTAATCATCAAACAAATTTATGGAAAATTGATCGTGTATGAGTATCCAAAGTTTTCAAAATAACGACAAAAATATCGCAAAGTTTAAAACTTCTGAGATTTAAATGCTTTGCATAGCTCTTTAAATATAGTGAGACCTTATCGACAAAAACCAGTTATGTCACTTTCCGTAACAACAGCATTTTTTCGTTCACTTTTTGACAACCGCTACGGCACAACAGTGTAATCAACGTCCAGTAGTTTTAAAATTTTAAATAAATTAAATCACAACTGCAGTGCTTTAAATGCTACTATTAGCAAAAACTCAAGAAAAACGCATTTAAATGTCGCATGCCCAACTTCGTTCGTTTATTCAAGCACGCGATCCCAGCGTAGACAGGCGTTACCGTCCACGACCGGTAAGGAAAGTGAACTTGGAGCAATTGATAGCGGAGGACGAAAATGAAACTGATTCGAGTGGAAATCAAAGCGAATACGAAAGCGAAAGTACAAGCTCGACCTGCAGTAATAATATCCAAACAGAAGGAGCTTCGGTTTATTTACGTTTACGGCCCGTGAATGATGGAAAAATTTCGTCGGCATATGAACCGTCAGGAAATGTACTCGTCACCAAAAATTCTTTTCAAGCGGGTAAGAGTGTAGTCGAGAAACATTTCACGTTTACAGACGTAATGGAGGGCGAGGTGTCGCAATCAAAGGTCTATGACACCTGCCTGCGACAAACAATCGAGGCAAGCGAGAATCTAACTGTACTGACCTACGGCACCTCAGGGTCGGGCAAAACTCACACACAAATCGGTAGGTGTATGATTCTATTCCTCATTTCAATTGGCTGTGATTGGTTCGTTTGTTCCTAGGCAATGCGGAGAATCCCGGATTCATTCCACGCGCTCTAGAGCACATTTTCACGATGTACGGCAGCAACGTCCACGAAATGCCAGGCATAAACGTAGTCAACGCAGCGATCAACTTCCTTAACAACGAAGAAATCGATCTGCATAATAAAATGCGACGCAAAATGCTCGCCGGCAATAGCGACGAGCGCTACAACCACAACAGGCTGAAAAATTTGATCCTTAACGAACACAAGTTTGAAACAAATGAAATCCACGGACAATCGGTTTTCGTATGGATCTCATTCGCCGAGATATACAACGAAATCGTGTACGATCTGCTCAATCCGTCCTATGAGCAAGACGTCGCCAAAAAGAAGGGTCTCACAATTATCTCGAATAAGGGACGCGTCTTCATAAAGAATCTAACGTCGATTTGTGTTCGTAACAGCTTCGATGCTCACCTGCTTCTCAAGCTGGGCACGCAGCGTATCACATTCGGCTCGACAGCCGTTAACGATCACTCCAGTCGATCGCATTGCGTATTTTTCATCGACGTCATAACATGCTCGTTTCCCGATATCGTTTCCTTCCACTCGTACAAGTTTTGCGATCTTGCCGGCTCTGAACGTCAAGACAAAACGAAAAACATCGGTAGCCGATTAAAGGAGGCGCAACGCATTAACACATCACTTCTGGTGTTGGGCCGTTGCTTGGATGCGGTTTATCACAATCAGCAGAAAAAAACCGCCGATATTGTTCCGTATCGCGAATCGAAATTAACCACTCTTCTACAGGCTCCGCTTCTTGGCAAGGAAAAAATGACGATGATCGTGAATATCAATCCGGTCGACGAATACTTCGAGGAAAATCTTCATGTACTGGGATTCGCTTCGATTGCAAAGAACATTGTCTTGAAGAGTAAACCAAAGGTAGAAGTAAAGCGATCGCGATACTCGTGGCTCGCCGCTCTCCCGCAGTTCAGTTCATCGTTGGTCAACAATAGCGAAGATTACGATATGCTTCGAGAGGAAAACAATCAGTCAGTTGAACTTAGTCTTAGAGTAACGATAATTTTTAATTCAAACTTTTTCTTAGGCTCAAGGATGAAATTGAAATGTTGACTGGTGAGGTGACGCGGCTTGAACGAGCGCTGATAATGCAAGAAATGGATCTGAAGAAAACGCTGATTGAAGAGCGTGAAGAAATGATGCAAAAGCAGGATGAAAATTGGACAAAACGATTGGAACAACAAAAGGAGTCGTTACGGGAATACTACGAAGCAAAAGTAAGTTAATTTTTCTTCCCGCTTTGAATACAACGTTTCGCAAAAATGGCTGCGCTTTTTCTTAACACAAAAAGCGCTAAGTGTCCACACGACTGGTAGGGTAAGGTACCCAGTTCCGAGCCACCGTCTTTGATTCCATAAATAGCTAAGAATTCATAACAGTTTTTTCTATTCTTCACGAAGAAGTATAAAATCCCAGTTTTTGCGTTACCAAAGATGGGAAGCGACGAGCTTCATCTTTCCGACAGCGCTAAATATCTTGGGGTTGTTCTAGAGAAGAAACTCGGCTGGAAACTTAATCTGGAAGAACGCGTTAAAAAAGCGTGAGCGCAGAGGTTCCGTCTTCTCGTTCTCGATTGGGCCGGACACTCACATAGGACGTGAAAGATTGACTCCTCGACTTCTGGGTCACCGCAACAGAGATAGATCATTTGTGTCGGTTTGCAGTCGTCTAGCATGTCTACCGATCAGGTAGTGCCCTGTGAGAACTCCGATTAGAATGTGCTATCATCTTTCCTGCTCAGGCTCAGGATATACTTGCAGCATTTCCCGTGATCATATTCAGACCAAAGAGTTCTTGATATTGAGCATATAGTTAGGTTTAAACCTCTATTGCCTGCCCGTTGCAAGCACAGTGGGTCGATAGACTGATTTATGGATCCGATGGGAATAGCAATTTGCTGGTCTATCACTAGTGAGCTTAGGCTGGAGCCTGCTCGAGCGAGTTCATCAGCTTGTTCATTCCCATGAACTCCACAGTGGCTTGGCACCCAGCAGAGAGTAATATTGTGCCTTGTGCCGATGGTGTTAAGAAAACCACGACATTGTCTAACTAGTTTCGATCGTGTTGTGTTCGAGCTAAGGGCCTTAATGGCTGCTTGGCTGTCAACGCAAATAGTGATGTCTTCTGTTGCATTCAACATTGCCTCAATAATTTTGCAGGCTTGAAGTATTGCAAAGACGTCCGCTTGAAATACACTGGCGTGGTCCGGTAGCCTGAAGGACTCATTAATATCGAGTTCCTGTGAGAATACCGCCACGACTGTACCAGAAATCATTTTCGAACCGTCAGTAAATACCATTGTCGTCCTGTTGTCGAGGTTGCGTTCTACATTCCAGTCGAGCCAGTGTGTTGGATTTTAACAGAAAATTCCTTACTGATAAATGCAACAGATTGATTAGCTCAATTTTTTTTCATTTTCGGTCAGTGAAACTTAGCCGTGAACCGAGCATACGTTTTGAATACTCCCATGTGACCAACCAGTGGGTTATCATGATGCTCCCTTAAGATATCTTTCCGTGCCCCCTTTGGTACGACCCACTTCCAGTTTTGTGCATCCTCGTCCAACTCCAGGAAGCACAACGATACTCGCTTGAAGAGTTTTCCATCCTCGATTCTGTAATCCAAAAAAGCTTAAGGGTTTTCGTCTACCCGCTTCAACATCGGGTGATCGTGATCCATGGATCTACCACCTTAATTGATATAACAGCCAATTTTGTAGAATTCCTGAGTCTTGCTTAGAATTTCGGTTCTAACATGGCACATGTGCTACCTAACCATCCTTGGTTTAAGTCCTTACTTTCCCACCCTTTGAAAGCGTAGAAAGCAATGCAGACCTTCCTCAGCTTTGTTTTGAGAATCTTACAAGGCAAAGACATACCAGAGTAGTAACAGCTTTGAACTGTTAAATTATTTTCATGAGCTTATCTTGTTTTACCTATCATTTAGAGCACTCTTTTACAATCCCATCGTATAGCACTGAACAACAAATAGTGTCTGCCATCATTCAATTTGGTAGCGTGACATGAAACTCTAGTGGTACAATAATGTTATGTTATAATAATTGTTCGGTCCTGGTTGCATTAAGCCCGTTGCAACTTTGGTAGTTTTACGAAAAGAGTTGATCGTTAATATAGAGATATATATACTGGAGATGACAAGCAAGGATTGAGTTGAAGGCGGACGTGGTCGCAAAACAACAAATTGACAACGCTCCTGTTTTGTCTCAATTTTCACCGTGTTTTTGGCTTCAAAGCGCTTTATACAAAACTGGTGGCTTGTCGTGTCCACTAGCTCTATGATCGTTAATGTATCAAATTTATTAGTCAGAGTTATCGCCTTACGGATGGTAGGATTCGTTAGTCAACTGCTTCAACGAACAACTTGAAATCGTACATTAAAAATAATTAAATTCTTATAAATATTTGTTTATTGTTTTTAAGAATAACTAATACTAGCAATGCGTTATATATATTTTTATTTTTCTAGATTCACATGATGCAAGTTGAGCAGCAAAGGAATTTGCCAGTTTATGATGTATCAGATTCGGAAACTGAAAATGAAGACGATTCAAGATAAGGATAATAAGAAGATTACAAAAGCCGGGAAAATGTAAAATATTTTTCAAAAAGTTAAGAGGATCTGATCAGAATTTAACGTCGCATAGTAAATAAAGTACAATTTATGTGGTATCTGTCTCAACGTACAACAACTATTAAAATATTATATTAAATGTTAAAAACGGCAAGTATTTGATAGTCACTAATCTATTTAATTCTCTCTACAAATTACTCTACTGAAATCAAAATGAGTAGAAAAGCGTCGTTTTGACAATGCCTGCTAACAAACTAATCTTTTTGATGAAAACCGACTTAATTAGGAGTTAGTAAAGTACGGCACACACGTATTCGAAGCCTGCTTAATGTTAAACAAATTCAGATTCATATTTTTTCCAATAATTTCAATTTCTCGTAAATGTTAACATTACTTTAAGTGGTCAGGCTGTCGACTCTTCAACTATTGGTTACATTAGTTTAGCATGTGCTAGTAAATAAATTAGGAAAATGGAAAGCAAAAACCTCTTGAGAACCGTTAAATAAATAATAATAAAGTATTGTGATCGACCTGAAATTTCAAAAAAATTTGCTACCCTGAAATTTTGTATTTTCACGTTTTAGGACTAGTAGACCCCAAAAAAGCAATAAAAAAAATAATGTCCGTCTGTACGCCGTACGCTATTTTTGCTATTTTGAAGGCGCGTAGCTCCCAAGCCCGTTGAGGTATTATCATGAAATTTTTATGTTGGGTAGGTTGGGTGAATCTCTACGACTGGTATCTTTTAGAGGAGTGTGGGTAAGAGGGGGAGGAGTGGGGAGGGTTTTAGACGAAAAATTTTGGTTTCTAGATCTCAGCAACCGCTTACGCTAGGAGACTGAAACTTGGAATTTCCATAGAACTTCGATAGTGGACCCATTTGCAAAAAAAAATATTGAAATGGGTGAAGGGGTGTGGGAGTGGGGGGAAAATAATTCGTCCGAAAAGCAAAAATGCCGAGATCGATACATTCTAAAATCCATATCTCCTAAACCGTTGATGGCACGAAATTGAAACTTAACAAATATCTGTACCTATACTAGGAGAAAGGATTAAAGAAAAAATTTTGAGTGTGGGTAGTGGCGTACGGGGGTGTGGGGTGAAAAACTTAAGATTACGATATCTCACGAATCACTAGCTCCAGAAAAATAAAATTCGGTTTGAGTAGAAAGGAGAACAAATAAAGATTGCTCAAAGTAAAATTTTTTAAGGGGGTGGTGAAACATCCCCCACTTCCATGTTAAAAATAAAAATAAAAAATATTCAAAAAAATCACGTTTCAAATCTCAAGAACAGTATAAGACAGATGCACAAATTTTTTACCAGACGTAGACCCAATAGAACCCTAGCAGAGAAAAAAATTTTCGAGGTGTGGGTGTAGCGGGTGAGGATGGGGGAGGGTGGAAAGGAAAAGGTTCCGATGGTTATATCTTAAGAACCTATAATGATAAAAAGCTGAAACTTGATATTTAGATAGAGCTATAGTAGTGGCATATTGGAAAAATATAATTTTTTATAGGTGTAGTATGGTACGCGGGTGGGGGGTGTTTTTTCTAACTATGTAACGGCTTATGCTAGAAAGTTGAAACTCGGTGTGTATGTGTAAATCAACTAGAAAAGTAATTTGCACTAAGAAAAAATGCGAATATCTATTGGAGTTCGGAAGCGGGGGCAAAAAAATGTTCAGTCAAAATGGAATGCATATATTTTCACGATTTTCGTCATATCTACTAGGTCTTCCAAAACTTTTATTCTACGGATTCTTCATATGAATACCTAGAAAGTGTTTTCAAGGTTTTTTTGAAAATTGACCCCTAAGGGGGTGTAACGTGATTGTGTACTTTTTCATAAATTATTCCATAACTCTCAGATCCGATCAGATTTTCACTTCCACGGGCTTGTTCTTTTTGATAGGTTTTCAGTCACATAGTAACCTACTCCGCATCTCAGAATTGAACGCGTTCTTTACTTTTGCCGGAAAAATAATAAAGTTACGTCCAGATTGTTGGCAGCTTTTTAATTACGTTAGAGAGCAAAAATCTTCCCAGTACAGAGCAGGGTAGCGAGATGCGAAAAAATCCAAAGCAAGAAGAGCAACTGCACCACCTCAAATAGTGGTGCAGCTATTCTGGCTCATGAAAAGTTCAAACCTTCTACTCTGCTCTACATAAAGTCGCAAGAAAACAAGCCTCACCGAATAAACGAAACTTAAACCGCAATATCACTTGTGTAAGCTTACAAGATCACTAGCACCTCTTAAATTTCGAGCACTGAACTTTTATTGTTTTGTTGTGCCGTTTTCCTTCGTTCAATTATCACTCGTCGTTCGTCAAATTTTCGAAAATTTGTTTTTCTTATTGTGATGTAGTCTAGTGTGAATTTTACTTCGTTTTGAGAATTTATTGAATCCTCAATGTTTAATTAAACAAAAAGAAAGGATCAAAGATTAGAAATGTCGCGTTATCCAATTCGATCATTCCTTCAAGCCCGTGATCCAAGCGTGGACCGAAAATACCGTCCGAGACCATTGCGCCAAGTAAATTTGGAAAATTTGATCGTCGAGGATGAGAAAGAAACCGATAACAGTGAACACGAAATTGAAACAAGTTCAACGTGTAGCTCGAATAACAGTACCCAGACTGAGGGAGCTTCGGTTTACCTGCGTTTTCGACCGTTAAGTAACGGGAAACGTTCGTCTGCATATTTACATTCCGGAAACGTTCTGGTCACTAAGAATGGATTGAAGCAGAACAAATTTGTTGAAAATCATTTCACGTTTACGAATATAATGGAAGAAGACGTGTCACAGTCGAAAGTCTACGAATCTTGCATTCAGCGATCCATTGAAGCCGGCGAAAATCTGACTGTGCTCACTTACGGTACCTCCGGTTCAGGGAAAACTCATACACATGTCGGTTGGTATTTTCAAAAGTCAGTAATCCAATAGTTTTTGAAAAATGAGTTTTCTTCAAGGTACTGCCGATAAGCCGGGACTAATTCCACGTGCTTTGGAGCACATTTTCACAGCGTATGAAAGCAATATCCATGAAATGCCTTGTATAAACCTAGTTAATGCTGGAATTAACTTCCTTAACGACGACGATATAGCGAAACACAATCAATTGCGTCGCCAAATACTTATAGCCAATGACAACGAACGATCTAATCACAGTGTGATCAAGAACTTAATTCTCAATGAACACAGTTTCGAATCAAATGCCGAAAGCCGGGACCAATCAGTTTTTGTTTGGATTTCCTTTGCAGAAATCTACAACGACATTGTCTACGATTTGCTCCGTCCCTCCTACGAACACGACGTATCAAAAAAGAAAGGGCTTACAATTGTGTCAAACAAAGGACGCGTCTTCGTTAAAAAACTCACATCGATTTGGGTCCGAAATAGTCTCGAAGCCCATCTGCTCCTTAAACGCGGCACGCAACGTATCACATTCGGCTCGACTGCCGTTAATAATCATTCCAGCCGGTCGCACTGTGTATTTTTCATTGACGTCATTACTCGCTCGTATCCCGATATCGTTTCCTTCCACTCGTACAAGTTGTGTGATCTCGCCGGTTCTGAACGTCAGAACAAGGCGAAAAACATTGGTAGCCGGTTACAGGAGGCGCAACGCATTAACACATCACTTCTGGTGTTGGGCCGTTGCTTGGATGCGGTTTATCACAATCAGCAGAAAAAAACCGCCGATATTGTTCCGTATCGCGAATCGAAATTAACGACCCTCCTACAGGTCCCGCTTCTTGGCAAGGAAAAAATGACGATGATCGTCAACATCAATCCGGTCGATGAGTACTTCGAGGAGAACGTTCACGTACTCGGATTTGCTTCGATAGCAAAGAATATTATTTTCAAACTGGAACCGAAAGTCAAAGAAAAACGGACGCGGTATTCGTGGCTTGCGGCCATTGCACCGTTAAATTCATCGTTAGTCAATAAGAGCGAGGATTACGGAATGTTACAAGAGGAGAATATACAGTCAGTTTTACTAAAACGTAGTTTGGCTATAATTAATAATTTCAATTTTTTTTTTCTTAGACTCAAGAATAAAGTTGAAATATTGAGAAGCGAGGTGACGCGACTGAAACGAGCATTTACAATACAAGAAATGGATTTGAAGAGAATGCTGATTGAGGAACGTGAGGAAATGATGCAGAAGCAGGATGAAAATTGGTCGAAACGGTTGGACCAACAAAAGGGTTCACTACGCGAGTGCTACGAATCCAAAGTAAGTTGTCGAGTGCAAAATTCCATTCGAAACTGTACAAATTTAGCGTTGCTAAGTCTACTAGATCGAAGGTACCAATCCCAGTTAGCTATTGGCTGATCACCAGTGGCTGATCACCAGTGGATTAAGGAATACTAGAAGCGTCAATTGTGGTGCCTCAGAAGAGCTCTAGAAAAGCCCTATGCTTTAGACAACTAGAAATTTAAATTTTAAGCAGCAATTAATCCTTTCCTCGTTAACTTGTAACTTTGGTAGATTTCTGTTTTGTGTAAAGCAACGACGGCCTGCAATAAAAATAAACTGCTGAATTAACAGCGAAATAGAGATTACTATATCAATTACTAAAAAAGCTTATACATGCTTGGTATGTGTTAATAGTTTTTGCGCGGATGAACATAGCTTTTAACTATGCACATCGAAACGGTTTCTTCTTCTTGCTTCATTACCCAAAGCAGAATTCGCCTTATCGTTGCTATCCCAGGACAATAATCAGCTCGGAAATGGACAAGGGCGCAGAAGAGCGAAAGCCGAATAATAAACAATCTTCTGATCCACAACTTTACTGTTTTTTTTTGTTGTTTTTTTGTAGATTCAAATAATGGAAGTTGAACATCAAAGAAAATTATCTCAATTGTCAGTTTATGTCACGGATTCAGAGAGCGAATTAAATGAACCCGATAAAAGATAATCTAAAGAATTATATACCTAGAATCTTTACTGTTTTAATAATTGATAGTCTGATTAAATAATTAATTTTTAAACTTTTAATTTAGTGTTCATATTTAGTTCTGCATAATTGTAAATTGTATTTTGCCTTTTAATAATAATTTCTAAGTTAACTTACGTATGTTTTTTTTTATTCTTTATATACAATGATTAAGGCAGACGTCCACCTGTCCTTCGGGCTGGGCCGGATATAAGACTGAAACTCGAGTTCTACTCACAGTTATGAGCTCTCCTCCCTTTATCTTAATCGCGTCCATACAGGACGGTGAAATTAGTATCTCAGCGGTTGATTCTTTTAAATATCAACGACTTGTTAGCTTGTTAACTCTTTTCCTATCGTTACATTCATCATTCATCTTCAACAGACATAAAAGTGTCTGTAACGTCGATAAAACACAATCTTCATCCTGTTCTGGTATAAAATTCAAACGCTTCGTAGAAGCGAAAGCTAATAAATAAATAAATCCGGTTTTAGTTTTTTTTTAAAGTGCTTTGTGTTCCAGCCGAAACTTCTGATACATACACCTTCTGTTTCTTCAACACACAGGTCTTTCTGCTCCACTTTTTATAGAAATGTATTTCGCATGAAATCCTGTACCGGCGGCAACAAAATTAAATCTTTCTCTGAATTGAAAATAATCCATTGCAATTTGTTTTCATTAAACCTAGGATTATCTCAAATGATGTTGAATACGTTCGAAATGTTTGTCATGCGCATTTTTAACGTTTTTCTATGAAGGTACATCAGGACTAGAATAAAAATCAGTATCAGAAACGGTATTGAAATTGTCGGGTCTATAAATATTGCCAATGTACTTACATCGATTAATTAAAGTAATCTTATTAATATTTCTCGTTGAGGTTGCGCAGTGTTATAATGTTAATAAAAGATTTAATAAAATTTTGGAATGGATTCAGAATGAGAAGCAATTGTCACCGGATGTTTACTTCGGACTATCTGTTGCCAAAGGTATGCAGTTGTGATTGTTGAAGTATTGTTTTTTTTTTTTTGTACATTCGTTTTAGGTGTTCTCTCTCGTAGCACTCAAAACATTAACCACGTCGGTCTTATAAACGAATTGCTAAATTTAAAAAATAACTGGACAGAAGATATTCAGGCGAAAAATAATATTTATACTGATGTGGTTTTTGAAAGCATCGAACAAAGAGGGTTAAGATTACGAAGGCAATCGCTGTATAAAATTGACCGAAGTAAAGTCCTGAATATTTCCACACTGGATGACTACTTAAATGGTATTGATGATGGTTCGCCAAGTCGAAGTGAATCAGGTCTGTTGATTTGTGTAGTTTGTATGTTCTGGTGTGGTTTTCGATGACTGAAGAAGCACTAATACTTGGACAAACCAAAAGAAATAAAAATGCGTTGAGTGAGAAAAAGCAGACAACAAGCTAGGGCCTAATTATTGAATACGATACGATCAAAATTAATCGTAAATTCTCAATTTCAGTATACCGAATTTAGGAATTTACGATTGATTTTGATCGTATCGTATTCAGTAATAAGGCCCGAGGTTTCTTTTAGAGCACTTGTTGCTGCCTTGTGGCCTGTGCTCCAGCCAAAACCATCACAAGAACTAACGAATTTTAATATAATGCAACAACTACATTAATAACAATTACAGATATCTGTTTAGCACAAACTGTATCGACCAGGACGTGTGTAATTAGTGCACAATGTCTGGGTATGATTTCAGCAAAGGATGAATCTAAGGGTTATCATAAAACTCATCAGTATGTACATGTAGTGAATTATATTTTCAAGCTATGTATTAATGACTTTTTTTTAACTATTCAGGATTTTATTCGCATTGATGTTACAGCATAATAATTGTTTCGTGAGTTTACGATCCGATACATCGCTACGAATTGTGTTAAAAATGCTGTGCAGCTCGGTATTTGCGGAAATGACGATTATTTCTCACTTAGACTTTCCAGAATTTCTTCATGATCTGATTTTAGAACAAAGTAAGTTTATGTTTAACTTATTACTACTTTTTTGTAATTATTACACAAATTTTTGTCATGCATAAGTTATAAGGCAAGCTATATGAAAAATCCAAACAGTTCTTCATATGCCAAACGAAGGATAAGTCGAGAAGAATGTGTCCTCCCAGACCATTTAGCTCGTGTTAATTAATAAAAGAATATTCCACTATAGTATAGAGAAAGCGCTGGCCAAATCTAGGGTCTTGATTTTGGCTTGGCTATCAGAGCAGATAGCAATAATGAATTGCCGTTAAGTCATGCATGCTGCAAAGCACGACCCACCTCTGGGATAGCTTCTGGTCTATCGTATTACAATTTTTTTTAAAACATTAAAATACAAACTTCATCAATGTTAACTTTATCAACACTAACGAAAATGTCTTGTTTATTTCAGCGTTGTTTTGCAGCTTGGCTGGATTTGAAGAATTCTTACAACAGTCGCTTATAGACACAATATTTTCTTGGCAATCAAAATCTGGATGTTTCAAATCATCTGCTCCTAATGCTGCACCATGTTCGGATCATATGACCGGACTTGCTGCCGGTTTATTAAGTTTGTTGTTATAAATTAAAATTGAAAAGTTTTTTTTAAAAGTGGAGATAGTTAAAAAAAAGGGAACGAATAAAATTTTTACTGTTTTTTTTCATTCATATTTGAAAAAATGATAGTTTTAATTTTCTCACGTATGAAGAAAGTCAATATTACCACGAAAAATTGAAAAAAAAAAATGAAGACGCTGCGATATGTGGTTACTGAGAAACGTGTACCGAAAGTTGAAAAAGTATTACTTTTCAGGAGAGCCAAAAAAGAAAAAATATCTTGCAATGACTTATTCGACTTCCCCCACTTCAGAGCAAAATTTGAGGCACTTCCCGTTATCAGAATGCAGAAATGAGTGTAGAAAAATAATATGAAATAAAAAAAAAAATCGATTTTTTTACATATTTATTGCAACGAGGCCCTTAAAGAGTTTACTTTCAGTAGACTCCACTTGTGATCCAATATACAGAAAATTTTATTTTCCTAGTTTAACTCGTTCGGAAAATATTGTAATCTAAAGTTTTTCACCCGACACCCGCAGACTTCACCACCACCCCTTCAAAGATTTTAGCTCTTGTCTAATCGCGAATTATCCAACTACAAAGACAAACAACAAAGTTTCAACCTTCCCACATAAATCGTTCAGGAGATATGGATTTTACAATTGGTCTGTTCTTTTTGTCAGTAGGACAAGTACACTTTTTCCACTAGCTCTCGACCCAGTGCAGAAAAGTGTAAAAGGGAGTGGCGGGGAAGGAACAAGCAAATATTTGTGTTTGAGTTTGAGTTTGTATCATTGATTTGACGTCAAATGTTGTTTAGAAAATCTAGTGCAAAAATGTGCAGAAATTTCATGCAAGAAGAACAGACCTAATATCTATTTTACAAATTATAAAGTAAACGTAATAAATCGCATTTTTCGATGGAGGCTCCGTTGTATGTGTTTACAAACTTTTTAGGTCGGATTAAACTAATAATTCGCCCAAATTTCATAAATTATATCGTTTCCATTACAACGATCAAAAGCTAATCAATTTTTATCAATTCAAAATCAGTTCGCGCCAAGAGAACTTGAACTTTTAAAATTCGAGCTTTAGGTATAATGTTAGGGCACCACTAAATCAGCAAATTCTCTCTATTTTGTTTTGAATTTTTTCCCCAATTTCGTTGTTGTTTTACCGGCATATTGTTCGAGTCTCGAACGGGTCGGGTTCTTTCTTTTGTGTTGCTGTTCTTTCTCTTCTGGAGCTTGAGTTGAGTTGAGTTGTGCATTTGCATCGGATGTTCCGTTCCGTCTTCCGCCGTTCATTCGTGTTCACTTCAGGTCAACATCAGATGTGTTCAATTGAAATTTGTCTTTTTCCCAGTTTGCATCAAGTGAAAAATCATCAAATTAATAAGTTAATTGTACCCAACAAGTGAGTATGAAATTTTCAGGGTCCTTAGTGTAAGAAAATGAAAAAAAGCGAGTCGCAATTTTTTTTCATCTTGGGCAAAAAGCATTCTAATTGGAATTTTGCTTCTAACGGAATCTTTAAAAAGTGCGTAGCCGGCTAAATTTGATACGCCGGCGACGATTTTTCGTATCGCTGCATCGTTTTAACTATTTTAGTTAATTTTCGCGAATTTTCTTTTGTTTGCTGCACATGTCGAACGGTGCAGAAATGCAGTTATTTTTCGTGCAGTTCACAGTTGCATAATGTGCAGATGTGTGCGGTTTTTGAAAAAATAGAATCCAAAAAAAAAGTACGATTTTCATTTCTTTTATGAAAATTGATTTGAATACAGTGCAACCCGCTTATAAAGTGCACTTTTATTTCGGTTATAACGTCCCTTTCTTCCAATACCCATCCACAAATGTGAACGGTCCTTATGTTGGTTATAACGTACTATAGGCTATAACGTTCTATTTTTGTGGTCCCCTCAAGACCCTCAAGGTACGTTATAACCGGGTTGCGCTGTCTTTTTTTGTTTATGGACTTAGTTCGTTGGAATATTTTCCTCGAGAAAAAGGAGTATGTCCTTTTAATAGTTTTAAGTTAAACGTGGTAACAGCATCAATGCATTGCCAATGTACCTGTTGTGAACGCAATTTGATCTTTCTGTACAGCCCTTCTGATTTTCCAATCTTCAGGTCTTTTTAAACGTATTAACCAGGGTAATGATGCTGTAGAATCCGAGAAGTATTTTTATAAAAAACATACTAACATACGAGACAAAATTAAAACTAGAGAGGATAAAAGGCTGGGCTGGAATCAGTGATATGGACTGAAAATGAAGAATTTAATACACTTTCTTTCTGATACTACTAGCATATAATGGTAAGGCGGTACGAGGTGCACATGCGTTTTTTTTAACCACCATTGAGATACCTAACTCGCGCGCTTGCAAAATCGTGCGTTAAAATAAAATCAAATATTTTGTCACCTTTTCCTACAAAAATGGTAAACATGGCGATCTTCTACGCCCTTAGTGAGTAAAAAGGGCTTAAGTATGCTACCAAACACGACTGCGTCCGATCAGCGAGATCATATCGACTAATACAGTCAGACATTTCCCGAAAATTGCACAACAATCATCGATGATCAGCTGTGAAAAAAGAGGTTCAGTTTTCAATTCACATGAACTGGCCAGGATTCCTCCAAAGATACAAGCCTGTTTTTTCGTCATTATTTTCAGGACACACATTCGTCTCCGATTGGAATATACCATATTTCTCATGCATGTGCTGAGAGATTCTAAATCCACACTGTTATATTTGGAAAGCCACTAGACGTTGATGTTGATAGGTGAAGATTTAATCAATGTTACTACCGACTATGGAGTATCGTCGTATTGTATCATTACCTCGCTCTTTTTTTATATAAAAATTTTCATGGTGGTTGTTCGGAAGTACTTGGCAACTTAATTCCATCACGGTCCAATGTTAGCTGCGTCAAACGAAGTGCTGGAGGATGTGGGATGGGTTCTTATAATGAAAATTAAATCTTTAGGTTTAAAGTCTCTGGATCAAGTGGTCCAGGTACATTTATTTTCGATCTTAAAGGAATTGTTACTACAGTCGAAGTTTATAGAGAAAATTCAACTTTTGTTTTTTCAATGTTGTTAATAATGCCAAAAGCCGGTTTCAGTCGGTCTATTGAGATTGATTTATTTTTTCCACTCCAGAAAATGTTTCCGAAATCTTCGAACTATAGAGAAGGGTCCTTCGTATGGTGGATTCGTATCTACTCTAACAAACACATGTGTGCATGAATTAAGGGTTTGTGGAACAAAACTATTAGGGTTTTGATTAGAACGAGGCTGTGTAACTCTGAGGTTTCTCATGTTTTGACGTAAACGTTCTAAGAAATTGTCTAGATTGGGTTTGTCTGTCTCATTCGTATTTTCAAAAAATTCTCCAGGGACTCTTCAGTGTTTGCCCGTATACCATTTGAGCTGGCGAGCAGTTTAAATTCTCGGTGATGCTAACTCTTAATCCTAACATAACAATAGGTAGCTCTTCGCTCCAATGTATGGTACTACATCTGGCCATGAGTGCTGCTTTGATTAATCTAAGAAGTCTCTCAACCATTCCGTTGGTCTGTGGATGGTAAGCGGTGGTTTATTCTATTGGTCCCGAGAAGTTTTCGTAATTCAGAAAATATTTCCGATTCAAATTAAGAACCTTGGTCTGTGGTTAAAGTTTAGGGTACTCCAAATCGCGAAATATAATTATTAACAAAAGTTGTTGCCACTGTTGAAAAAGACAAAAAACAACCCAACCTTTTTCTGAAATTTTCAAACTCACTTTAACCCGTTAAATTAATTTAATTTTAGAAATGTGGAAATATCTCGCAGACGAAAAAGTTTGGGTAGAAAAACCTATTTACGACGATGCTGAAAAAAATTATCATTGTCAATTAGCAAAAGCTTCTTCTCAGAAGACTTCTGAAACAAAGGTAGACAGTTCTAAGGTAAAAGAGGTAAACGAGGAACTAGACAACTTACGCAAAGATGCTACATCCTCTGAATATAGCAAAGATGTCGATGAAACTGTAGCAAATCGAAGTGACCAAAGATCTTCAGAAGTTTTACCAATGAAGGAAAATGGAGCAGTTGAAAGTAATGAAAAGCAAAATAATGAAAATGTCACTAAAACAATTAATTCCGATAAAGGTAAAAAAAGTGATATGAGTGAAGAATGCACTTTAATGGAAAAGTCAACTGAAACAGAGAAACAGAATGAAATAAAAAATTTAAATGACATTTATCCACTTGTTATTCATCCAGCTGTTATTATTACCGGATTGGATGATTCTAATAGCACCCAATATACGATAGATTCAACAGATTTTAGAAGTCTCGAAGTCGATGATGGTCCAATGAAAGACGAAGCCGACAAAGAAATTATGGCAATACCTTCAATTTCGTCAACAAGACACCATCAAGAAAATGATAAAAGCATTGAAACTGCGAAATCTGATGCAGAAGGAAAGACTAAAAGTCACCGTAAGATATTACAAGATGCCGCAGATTCTGATAGTTGCTTTTTTAAAAGGGAACCAAGATCTTCAGTTCAGCAACAGGACGAAAACGGATTTCAAAAAAACTCAGCTGCCCAGTCGCGAGATCAGCAAACCTACAATACTAGATATCAACAATTAGAAAACGCTTCATCCGAAGATAATCATAATCAAAAACACCGCAGCATAAAACCATGGTATAAGCGTCGTCAGAATCGACCGGCTAATGAAAATGCCGAAAATACTGGCGAAGGTTCGAACGGTGCTCGAATTAATGCACAATCAAATCCACCAAGACAGTGGAGAAATAATCGACGCAGAGGAGACATTGATGTCGAAAAACTTAACACTGAAATAATAAACTTGAAGAAAATTCTAGCCACTCAAGAGCGCGACATTAAACAAACGTTAACAAGAGAATTTGAAAAGAAACTAAATCTCCAAGAAACAGTATGGAAAAGTTTGATGCAAAAAAATGAGGCGAAATTGCTGAATTTACTTGAAATTCAAGCAGAAAAATATAAGTATAATAATCAGCATCAAAATCAACATAGAAGATTTAATTATAATCGCTATACTAATAGGAACGACGTTCAAATCCTTGGCAATAATTTGCGCGTACTGGAAGAAGAATTCTTTGCAAATAAACAAGCTGTTTTAGCAGAAATGCAAAAACTTTTTGCGGATCACGAATTGCTTATTCAGTCACGGATGCAGCAACAAGAAGAATCGATCTACAGATTTATTGAAACTAAGGTAAAATCTTTCGAAATATTTTGACTATCGTTGCAATAAATATTATGTTTTTTTCTATTCGGATTTACAGTTTAGGTCGTTAGAGCTTGAATTTCCGTCAAGGAGGCAGTACAACAACCGCTTTTAAAGTGGAAAGTGATCTTGAAGCTGACTGATTTGAAAGAATATCCGAATTTTTAAAGAAGATGTGCGCTATTTATTATATACTGGGCCCCGGACTTAACAACAGATTTTCAAGATTCATAGCCATATGGTTATCCAAGGTTACAACCATTTCATAGCCATATACGTCCCGCCTTTAGTATAAGGTAGATGTCCGGCGAGTTCCCGATTACATTATTCGTGGAAATGAACTTGGATTACGATGTGGCTATATAGAATTTGCCTCAGCAATTCCACCAGCTGTCAGGGTGTTTCGGAAGTTGGCTAGAATACACCCTCTGAAGAGTCTTCTGCATTCCGATGACGAAACAGCTCCTTCGGACCTAGTCCAACACAAAATCTTATGATAAACTGGCCTCTCCAGTGAAAGTTCTTTCCAAAAATTCGTCAAGTACTACGGTCAATCAACAGTCGGGGATTTCGTATTGGAGCTTCACTCCACTGACACTGGAAAGAACAACAAACTCTTAACATATTATATATGTTGTTTTTAATTTGAGATTTTTTTTACAGAATTAAAGTTATTTTATTTATGAGATTGAATTTTCGTTGCTCGGTGAATTTATGTCTACAAAATTGTTGAAATATTAATGGAGTAATGAAAAAGTGTTTCATATTTTGTAGCTTTGTCCTGACTGTTACTTTCAATCGTCATCAATGGCGCGACAGCCCAAATCGGGCCAGGGCCTGCAGGATACATTGTCTGAAGTCATCTCGGTTCAGTGCCCGCGTCCTCCAGTTTGTGCATCTAAGAAGCGATTTGCAATCTGCGTCAACTGAATCCTCGTATCTTTTTCGCGGTTTTCCCACCGGTCGCTTGCCATGGGCTCTACCTTTCAATGTGCGCTTGGGAATTCTTCCGTCATCCATTCGCTCCACATGACCTGCCCATTGCAGCTTACGGAATTTTATAAGAGTCGATGCGGCTGGGTCGTCATAAATGTTATACAACTCGTTGTTGTACCGAATACGCCATTCAGTGCCAAAATTCCTCGAAGAATTCGTCGTTCAAAAGCATCTATTGATTTTTCAGACGCTTGGGTGAGAGTCCACGTTTCACTTGCATATAGTAGCACAGGTCTTATTATGGTCTTGTATATGCGAAGTTTGCTCAGCCTGTGCACTTTTTTCGATTTTAAAATCGGGAGAACCGAGAAATATGCCTTATTTGCTAGTGTGATCCGTTGATTTACTTCGTCCCGTTCGTTGCCGTCTCTTACAAGGTGTGATACCAAGTATGAGAAATGATCCACATTCTCCAGGTTGTAGTCCCCCCGACTGTTACTTTACTGAGAAAAAAACCTTAACAAGTTAATTACTTACAATCTAACTCATATCAATGATGAAATTATCGACCTAGAAGATCATTTCATTTTATAACTGGAAGACTCAATCAACTTGAGGTGCCACTTCCGAATATAAGAATTGTATTCAAGTCGGGACCAATGTAAATCTTGGATTTGTAGTACAAAGTTGTTATAACATTCCATGTTCTCTTCAATTCAGCTTAAGTCAAAGAAAGTGTAGTAGTTGTATGACAAAAACGGAGTTTCGTGCCGTAGCTAAATTACTCAAGGTTCAAGATAAAGTATCAATCTTAAATTCAGAGTCGGACATTTTTATTGAGACATAAAAATACAAATTGAGATGATGTTGATAAAGAGCTTGACAGCGATCTAATTTCCAAGCGGCAACGACAAGTAATAGATTTTAACCTTGGCCGAGACAATAAATGTTAGACATCAATTTGAAATTTTGCCAACCGCGGCATAAATCGTCTTATCCTAATGGTTGGGAATTCTCCCATTTATACACTAATTAGTTAAAAGTATACATATATATTCTCCTTCTTTAATGTGCTTAATCAGCCTTTGGGAAAAAAATTACCTTTAGGCTTAAGATAAAAGCCTGAGTAGATCTGTATTACAATTCTTTTGCCAACATTGGGAATCACAAACTATATTTACATAGCTTCTCCAGTAAGGGGACAAAAAATATTGAAATTTAAGCGAGACGACGTTTTCTAAAAGAGTAAAGAGAAACTAAAATGAAATGACAGCGGTTTGTAGGTGACACGGTCATTTAAAAAAATGCTTTGCTAATCGTAGAGGATTATCGATCAGCCAGATCGGTTGAAGTAACTGCAGAAAAATGCCGGTAAATTCAAAAATTGAGATTTTCGTTTGCGGAGATGTTTGAAGCACAATATACAAATTTAAACGTCTAACAAAATCCTGAATGTGTAACAAAGTGTAAAAAGAGCAGGCAAAAAGAACAGACCTAATATTTATTTTCGTTTATTTTTTTGAGCTTCTCGTTTAAATTTTGACCCATTTAACATTTCCATTGCTGGCAACATTTCCAATTCTTAAGGGACTTACGTTTGCAGCATTGAATCAGAATTTTAGAATTTAGAAAGAATTTTGCCTGTTCTTCTTGCATGAAATTTCTGCACTTTATTGCAATCGATTTTCTAAACAGCCTTTGACGTCAAATTAATGACACAAACTCAACATCAAATAGTGTTATTTTTCCTTCCCCGCCATTCCCTTTTACACTTTTCTGCACTAGCTCGAGAGCCAGTGGAAAAAGTGTACTCAGTGTACACTAAAACCGACAAAAAGAACAGACTCACTGCTTTCATCTCTGCTGCAGCTGCTTTCATTTAAACAGGCGCTATATGATCATGTGCTTCCTTAAACAATTATCTTTCTTCCGCTGCTGTCACGGCTTTAAGGTTAATCTATAGAGGTTCTAACCGTTTAAATTGAAATAAATTTGTTTACACCAGATGGGCTTAAATTTCGTGGTGAGTAAACTTTCTCCACCATTTTCAACTTGTATCGAGGCAGTACTAAAACTGAGCACCGGGTGAATTTGAAGTTTCGTGGCCGACGTTTTCTTTTCGTTGTCAGCGATACGTCTGTCGAGAGGTTCTTTAAAATACCTCGTTGTCCTCGACTAGTTCTGTGGCTGGAAATCCCGTGTCAAACTCGACTTAAAAGGAAATCATTTCCACAACAACTTAATCAAGTATGTAAGTACTCACCGTATTGAAAAATACGTGAAATTTTTTTTTTGCCGTAATGCCTCCATTGCCACGTTTTGTAACGAAAGAAATCAATGCCCAATTGGAATTGGTCCAAATAACTTGTTAATAAATCGAAAAATTGCGTCTCTTTGCAGAAATGGCCTGCCCCCTTGGAAGCGAAAACGTTTGGGTTGAGAAACATCGCTACGACGAAGCCGAGAAAAACTATTTCGTCCACTTAGCCAAGGTTAGTAATTTTACATAAAAAAAAAATCTTCAATTCGAATATTTTTGCATAACTATCGTGAGCCGTTCCAATTTGCAAGCTGCTCAACGGATGCCCCAAGAAACCCAATAAAATTGCAGTAAAAGAGATCGAAACTAAAACCGATAACAAGGAGACATCAATGGAAAAAACCGAAACGACGCAAAATACAACTGCGCCGCCGCTAACTGATACGAAAAAGGAGAAGGAGAAAAAGAACAAACGGATCAATAACAAGACTAGTTCGATGAAGGGCGGCAACGGAAACACAACCATTGAAACACAGCAGACCGCTGTGGCTGCTGTCGGCAGTCCGAAGAAGGCTGTCGAGGTTCCGATCGACGATAAAGATGAAAGTTCAAAGGCTCAGACGGCGGCCAAGGCCAAGAAGGACCGTTGGCGGAATCGCCGCAAGAACAACAGTCGCAAGGACGAGGAAAACGCCGAGAAAACCAACGGGCATACTCCGAACGGAACAAAGGCCAAGGGAGAGAATAATCCACATGACGAGAAAAAAGTATTTAACTGAAGTTTACCGTTTTCCGTTATACCGTATTTTATTTAGCGAATAATTTCTTCGGCACTTTCAGTTGGATTATCGATTATACATTTTATTTTTTTTATTTAGAAAAACTATACTTTTCGCTTAGTGCATGTTATTATGCTGGCGTGATATATTTAGATGTGTGCAATTTTGGAATTATTTATGCATTTTATAAGCCCCAGAACTAAAATGTTTTTTTTTTTTAATTATACAGGTCAACACCGGAACCAATCCGTGTACACTTGTGTCTGAAATTGCAAAGGCCCGACAACACATTAAGAACTCTCTAGAAAGGGTAAGTAGTTGTTTTTTTAATTATTTCTTAGTACCCACGTTGTGGTATTACTTGCCGCAAATTCTTATTTAGTGGTAGCTTTGTGTCTCATGGTCAAGAGTTTTTCATATTATTTAATACAAAAAAAAGAACAATTGAGAAAAATAAACGAAACCGTTTCGGTTACCGTTTTACAAATTTTTCCATTTTATTAGTATGTATTGAGAATTGGAAGTCAAATAAAGAATTTGAAATTTAATCATAACAATAGAACCCCAGATCCTTAGTGCTAAGCGATAAGAATTTTTTATACTCTAGATGAAATCATATAGAGTATTATAAGTTTGAACCAACCCAGAAGTTTGTAACGCATAGAACCAAGCCTTGGACGAGAAAAAGTTATATATTTTTTGTTTATTTGTGGATAGAAACCTCAAATAGGCTTGACGTCTGTCTGTCCGTTAGCACGATAACTCAAGAACGCCTTGACCTTGTATTGTCAATGAAAATGTTATAAATATGTATATCCAATTTCCAAGATACACGAGTGTCCAATTTACTGGGGTTTTTAATTGAATATATTTTCTAATTAATTATTCCTGTAGTATATAAACTTTTATGAATTTATGTTGTCTTCCATAGATGGACGGAATCGCTGCTTTAGCTGCAGCTTCGCCCGGTGGTGATGTCCTTCAACGATTAGCGGCTTTGGAGTCTAATGCTAGCGCTTTACAGAAAACATTAACTGAGACTCAAAATCATATCAAATCGCTAGAAAGTCGCATCGCAGAGTTAACAATCTCTAAACCTTCCTCCCAAAATGGAAAAGCTCCGGCTAAAGCAACCGTTGCTGATGACGATGACGGAGTAGATTTATTTGCTTCAGATTCGGAGGTAATATTAATTGTTTAACCCGGCATTTCGTTAAATAATACATAAACTTTTGTGTACTTTCTTAGGAAGAGGATGAAGCATCAGCCAAAGTTAGGGAACAACGCTTGGCTGAATACGCCGCCAAGAAATCGAAGAGTTTGTAACTTTCACACGATGTTTGATTGATTATTAACTATTGTTTTTTTTCGTTATAGAACCCGTACTGATTGCAAAATCCAGTTTGGTGCTAGACATCAAGCCATGGGACGATGAAACCGATCTTACAGTAATGGAAGCCGAAGTTCGTAAAATCGTTTCTGACGGTTTACTTTGGGGTGCATCGAAATTTGTTCCAGTCGCTTTTGGTATCAAAAAATTGAGTATTTCGTGCGTTGTAGAGGACGAAAAGGTCTCAATCGATTGGCTTACAGAGGAAATTGAAAAATTTGAAGATTTCGTTCAAAGTGTAGACGTGGCAGCATTCAACAAAATTTAAACGAATATTCCAATTTTTTTTTTTACATAGTATCGTGAAAAAAATTAAATACAACATCATTTTTGTGTACTCCTCTTTCAGTGTTAAAAATATATCGAAAAATCTATGAGCGTAATTCAGCTAATACTTAAACAAAAGTGAATAAAAGAAAAACTAGTATGGAAATTTGTTCCTTTTTTTTTAAATATGTAGACAAATACTTTTCTCATTTTCGCTCTTTTATAGAAGATAAATTCCTTGTTTACTTCACAACAATTTAAATAGAAATCTATCACTCGTTTGATATCATCATCATCAATAACGCGACAGCTTAAATCAGGCCCTGGCCTCGATTGATATGTTCGCTACAAAACCAAGAGCGACTGGCGAGGAGAACTTATGCAAATTGTCGTTAGAAGACAAATTGGAATAAACATGTTAATTACATTTGTTATAATGAAGACAACATTAGATTTGTGCTCATCAAATTTAGAGTGATGAAATTGTAGGATAATCACCTCAGAAACGTAGCTTGCTTCCACCACTTTTTAAAAGACGAGGGTGTCCGGTATTGGATTCAGGATTTAAAAACTTTCTGCTCTGTGGCATCCAATCCAAAATGGACTGTGCAAGTAATTTTAACCAAAGAAAGCGTCTAATTGAAGAGATTACAAATTCCGTAAGAACCGCGGGGAGGCGATGCTAAACAGAGTTGTTACTGTAAACAGAATTTAGTGAAGAGATGAAGATAAGTTAAATGGACATGCAAATTGTGAATAAACGAAATTCTCACTATTCGTCAGAGAAAGCACAACAAGCATTCTGGAAAAATTTTCTTTCCATATATTCGAAAGAGTGCAAACATTTTTGAACTTGAAAGCGAAGAACTACACAATATTCAGTCAGCGTTTCGTGTGCAATACCAAGAAAATGAGACACTCGTTAAGGACGACCGTATATTAATCCGTAACCTTTATATGAATATACAAATTAGATTTTTTTTATATACCCCGGAAAAAATTACTTTGTCCTCCCAAAAATCAAATGCAAAGTACACAGATTTCTTTGGACTTATGGATCAACCTTTAATACAGTTATATACAGTCCTGACACTTTAGGATGGTAAAACAAAAAAACAATTAAATAAAAAATAAAACATTAAAAGGAATTGGAGGAAAGTATTCGGTGGGGTGTTACACTTAGGCCCGTTCCTACGATCGTCTAACTGGAACATTAACTGACAAATGTTCATACGAAACTTACAGTTAAAGTTCCGATTAAATGATAACAGAAGGTCGTAATAACGGCCCGAAAGTTATACATGCTGTAAAACACGATCGACAGCAATCGAATATACGGCCCTATTCTGAAGTTGTGACCTATCACAGGTCACAATCTGCTGTGACTTAAATTTTGTGACTGCACTTGTGATCGAAAAGTGTTTTGGAATTCTGGCACTGTAGTCACAAGAAAGGTCACAAAAATTTCTCCACAGAGTTGGAGACATGTAAAATTGATGATGCTGTGTCATTCGGCCTTTGCAAGTGTGTAATGGAATGTTGTATACCTCAGGAGACGTCTAAAACCGAAGAAACTCCCAAATAAATTGTAGATTAATAAAAAACGGTTCACTTGCGTTCCTTAACTTTCGCACTGTCACTCTTTATAACGCCCTTAAATCACACACAATGTAAAAAAGCTACCTAAATTTCCGTTAAATTACTTCTGTTCAGCTTCTTCCAGTAATTCCAGTAGCAAATATAACAAACATTCAATTTTTTTTAATATTAAGTATTGAAACTTCACGAAACGATAAATTTGTAGGCCTGGCTGGTCGTTGTGATCACCTATTTCGATAGTCACAATTTTGTGATTTTATTTTAAAACGTCAAAATTGTGACTACTGCAAGAATATGAAAAGTCACAGATTTTCTGAAATTGAGACTCGCTGATCAAATTGAGACTTGTGACTGTGCACAGAATAGGCCTGATAGTCGAATTTTCAAAAGATGAGAGATCACCGAAGTTTACTCGAACTTTATTGATGCAATAATTTTTCCACGGTTTTCCACATTTTGGCCATTTAGGATTATCGGTGCTAGAGATAAAATAAAATGTTCAAACTCACCACCAACGTTGAGAGATTTACAACTTTAGGCAAATACATAAAAACAAACAAACATATTCAATTCTATTCTGCTTTAGATAATAAATTTCGTTTATTTTTTCTATTGCTTCAACTCTTTATTTTATTGCAGCTAAAATATATAAACAGACTCAACAATGTGAGTAAGTGAGTGCGATTCGCCCGCTGACACCGTTAGCGAGAATAACTACATTTGGAAGTAGCATTAATGAGGAGTTAAACTAACGACCTGAGTGTAGTTACCTAGCCCATATCTATGAAAAGATTATTAAATAAAAAATATAATAATTGAGTTAAAATACTACAATTTGAAAAAAAATCTAGAACATTAACACATTTTTTTTTCTTCAAAAAAAAAAAAAAAACTTAACTTAGCGTCTTTTTTCTTTACTCGGCGATTTATCTAATTATCGCTTTTAATAATTTTAATAATAATGAAATTCGATCTGAATTACCAGGAACATAACTTTTTTAAATCTAAAATTTAATTTTCATCGTATTAACAAAATTTTCTCTTCGAATCCTTTATACATTAAGATAAAGCGATACTTTAAAAGAAATTGGTGTACATTATTAGCCTTTTATTAAATTTGTTTTCGTTAAAAACCGAAATATACATTTGTAATTGTTTGTTGAATTTTTTTTTTGTTCTACTATATAACAAACGGTTCTTCTAACATTGTATCTTTTTTGTTCAAATTAATTTCTCTACGTTTTGATGATCGATCGATTTCGAAAATTTTTTTGTCATATTGTCACATATATAAATGTAAAGAGAAGTATATACAGTAGTTTTTATTTAGTCTTAAATCTTTCATTTTACAACTAGCGACTCTTTCAAGTGACGCACTATATGAGCCCCGATATCTCTTACGTCAGGCCATTGCCTTATCACAAATATCACCACAAATATTGAGAAGACAGTCGTTAAAACACGAACTCTATAATGAGAAAGAAAATTGTTTTTTTTTCAAAGAACATAAATCAGCAATAATTCTTTCGGGCTATTACCTGGTTTTAAGGAAAGGCATAATAATACCGGCAGCAGTAGCTACAAGCAAGAGTATAACCTGTAAGATAGTTAACACTACATTGATTAACTTAACAACAAGTGCGCGGGCATTTGAATTATCTATTCCTTCAACAGTAACGTATTGTTGTTGGGATAGATGTTCCATTTTGGAAATCTAGAAATGCAAAAATTTATTTGAATTTTTATTTGACAAACTTTTAAGTATTGTTACCCTTGTCTGGCAGTTTTCTAAAACCTCATTAACGTCTCGAAGCCTCTCGTCGCTTTGATATTGAACCTTTTCTTCCATATCAGCTATTGTTTGTTTTAAATTTTCTATTTCATTCTGATGGAGTTCTGTCAAGTCGTTTATTTGTTCCTCTAATCGTTCGGCACGATATCGTTCACTTTCTAATGTCACTGTCAAATCCTGATACTCCTTTTGTGCAGTCTGAAAATCAAGCACGGTTAATATTTGAATTTTCAACTATCGTAATTATCACCTGAATTACCTCTAAACGATCAATTCTTTCACGCAATTTGTCAATGTCATCTTTACGCTCTTGCAATTCAGTTAAAAATGCTTTTAACATCACTTGACTAGTTCCTGATTGACTTTTCCCAGAACTAAAATGTAGGAGGGAAATTAAAATTAATAAATATACAGTGGCTCACAGCTTATTTAATACAGTGACTGTTTATAAATGCAAATCACTGTAACTTTGAAATAAGGAACATTGTTCAAAAAATTTAAACGTAGGTGACGAGATGCATGTTCAATGAATACAATGCAAACAAAAATTTTTCCAGAAATATTCCTCCTCGTCACGCAACAAAGAAATACTACTGCCGCAGTAGAATCGCAGCTCACAGCTAATTTGATACAGACACTTTAATGCGAATAAACTTCTCTTGGTCGCGCCGTTAATCTGAGTTTTTTTATTTCTTGAAGTTTTGATTGTGTTTAGACGTTGGTTTAGGTCATTTTTAGCAAGATCTTGCAAGCTGAAGTGCCAAAATTGAGTAGTTATTGTAAAATGGGTAGTCGCACCACAATTGAACAGCGCGATTTGGTATTAAACCACTTTAAAAAAGGACACAGTGTTTGGAAAATTGCTGAAAGTGTAAATTTTGAGTACCTCTAAAGTGCAGCACTTAATTGAACGCTTCCTACACGAAAATCGGTTACAAAATAAGGGTAGAAATTCGTCAAACAAAATTTTTACCGTATCAGACGAACGATACATTGTAAGAAAAGTGAAAACAAACCCGAAGATTTCCGCTCCGAAATTGACTACTGAGGTTCATTGCGAATTAGGGAAGGCATGTAGTGCTGAAACCATCCGGCGAGTCCTTCGGGACCGTGATTTCAACTGGCGAGTAGCTCGTAAGAAGCCATTCATATCCAAAAAAATACAAGAAGCCGATTTACCTTTGCCAAAGAGCGTATGGGAAAGCCATCCGCATTTTGAAATACGGTTATTTTTGCGGACGAGTCCCAAGTTGAACATTTTTGGCTCCGGCGGAATGTCATATGTCTGGCGCAAGGCAAACACTGAGCTAAACAAGGAGAACCTCAAAGCTACTGTGAAGTATGGTGTGGTAGCAATGTGATGGTTTTGGCCTGCATGTCCGCAGCCGGAGTCGGCAATTTAGAGTTTATTGAGGAAACAATGAACAAAACAAAGTATCTCAATATACTCAAAAACAATTTGCTGCAAAGTGCTGAAAAACTGGGTGTTCGCAAACAATTTCGGTTGTACCAAGACAACGAACCAAAGAACAAGTCGGGAATTGTGCAGCCCTGGCTAATTTAGAACTGCCTCATTCGATGTCTCCACCGGCATATAGTCCATAGATATGAACGTCATTGAGAATCTATAGGCTTTGTTGGATAACAACATTAGAAAACACAAGATTTCTATTAATGAAGACCTGAAGAAAACACTGCTATAGGAGTGGCAAAAAATTACTCCTGACATCACACAAAAGCTCGTTGACTCAATGTCATATAGGCTCCAGGCTCTGCTTAAGGCTAAGGGCTATCATGCGAAGTGTTGAAATCAACTGGAAACCTTATAATTCACAACAATTTTAATGTTTAATCAAACTGTATCAAATAAGTTGTGATATGAAATTTGTTATTACTTTTTGTTTTTTTGTTTTTAAAGATGTAAAACACCAATTTTGTAACAAAAATAAACTTGTTTAATAAACAACAAACATTGTTCTTCAAAATGGCATTAATATTTTTTTGATATTGTTATTACGTTCTGAGTTATTGCAACTGAAATTTTTTAAGAAGTGAGCCACTGTAAGTTCGTCATACAACAATAGCTAAATTAATGCTGGAACTTTATCTAGTTAATGGAATAATGGGAAATATTAGGCCCGGACTACATGGTCCGTTTTTTTTCGACTCCGGAGAAAATGGGCTCCGCCTTTCGGAAAGAGTAAAAACCATGTCTCATAGAAATGTATGAGATTTTAGCTCGTCGACTACATGACTCCGGAAAGCCACGCGTGCGAAAAAAAACCTGAGCACGCACAAGTTTCTCCGGACGGTTGATCAGGAATTTTCGGCCGATCCGGAATTAAATATCAAGAACATATAGAGTTGTTTGAGCTCGACTACAAGTGGGTTTCCGAAATTTTTCTAGTGGTTTTGTCACTCTCGCTGTGCTCAATCGACATGGCCGGTTCAGAGAAACGTTTTACGTGTAGTCCAAGCTGTCCGGAATCGGTTTTTTTCCGGAGTAGAAAAAAAAACGGACCATGTAGTCCGGCCCTAAGTCTATTTGAAGAAAATAAAAAACAGACTTCTGTGTGATTAAATTTAAACAGTTGCGACAACGTATTACCGTACTGTCGACACTCCGAAACTCAAGAAATCGAGACAGAACAATGCATTCTTCGCATAAATAAAATAATTGTATAATTTCGTACTAACTCAAAATTTCACTCACCCAGCTGGCAAACTTTCACTTGTAACACTACTACATTCGCTTCCATTATCACTATTAAATTTTCCGCTACCGGCTCCTCCTGTATGTCCAGAGCCTGTCGAAGTTGCATGAGCAGTGTTATTAGGTGTCGAAGAGCCCACCATATGCGGCTCCGTTGGATTTACGGACATATTTAAAGCTGCAATATCAGCTTCTAAAACACAACAAGATGATTTATAAAAAAAATTGTTAAAATCAAACAGTACATTCGATCTTACCGGACATTTCGTTAATATTATCTGCACTACCAAATTTATTTTTAATTAAATGAGCAAATTCGCGAGGTTTTGACATAACCGAACCAGAAAATCCGGTTATACCGTCTCGTATATTACCGCCAACATTTCTGAAATAAGATTTTAAATATTCTAATTATGATTTACTATCGCAATCAATTAGCGAACAGAGAGAATCGCAGCGAGCAAAATAGAATTTTAATTGAAGAAAAAAAAATTAATTTACAATAATGTGGACATTAGCCGTGTTCGTCGAAAAGTGATACGTTCAACACTAATTCAATGTTAATCGAACGTTTACAATAGTTGTTATGTTAATGTAACGATGTTGGCATTTTATATTTGGAGTTTGAAAGTGTTGTTTGGTTTTTACCACAATTGAAAGAAGATCGAAATGAGTACAATATAAAAAGTCACCTTAATCCTTGACCAACATCACGAAGAACTTCCCTAGGCTGTCTATGTTGTGTTTTATTATTATACTGTTGTGTTTGTACGTCTTTCACACGTTTCGTGTATGCTTCCAATTTTTTTTGTAGTTGCGATATAGAATGTGCACTTTTTTGATTTTTCTTCTCAAAAACCGCCTATAAATAAATGCAAAATGATTTATTTAAAATAATATTCATTTCGTGTAGTTAAGTTACCTTTATTCGCTGTAACTGTTGCTTATCAGCGTTCGCTGCTAACTTCAGATATTCATTAACATTATCTGAAAATACACAAATTCCAAGTACATTCATGATACTTTCGATAATTTTCATTACCTACCATCTCGCGAAGTTTGTTCTTTTCTTATCGACTCTTTTGTACACTGAATTTTTGTATTTAGTCGGTCCAGTGCTTGCGCACTATTCGTTCTTTGATGACGGTATTTCTTAGTTTCCGAAGACGGTTGACTTCCCGTTGTTCCATCGCAATCATCTACGCCAAATAATAAATCGTAAGTTAGTATTATAATCAAATAATAATCATAATCTTAAATTTGACCTGATAATCTCGAGTCCTCAAATGAACCGGTACAGTCTCCACTATTCATTTCGTTGTACATTAAATTGCCACTTTGATCGGAATTGCGACCTTTATTCAAATCGCGTCTATTTCTTTCCCTACTTCGGCGACTTGTGGACGGACTTTGATTTCGGAATCGCAAATTTCCAAGGGCCTCACCGGTGTCACGATCTCGTTCTCTCGACACTATTGTTTTTACGAAAGATACGTTTCATTATTCCATGGAAATAACTTATTATGTGAAACTAATCGAAATATAAATACATAATACATATCAACGATAAAAAAAAAATCAAGTTAGGTACTAGGGGGATAAGTAGATATACACAAAAAAAACAACAACATTACTTTGTTCGTAATAACACGGAGATGGTGATCGGCTTGAAAGTTCACTTGGTTTAGCTGTGGTACGAGCTTCTGAAGACACTTGAAGTGTGTCCATCACTTAGTGCAAAAACCTAGTAACAATATAGTAATACATCGGTTATTTAATAATGGCAAAAAACTATGTTTATCAGTCTAAAAATAATTATTAATTTAGCACGGCAAAAGTACGGATAAGTCACACAAAGTACAAGAAGCACGTGAACGTTACTCGCAGATTTATCAAGTGGAAATGATAGTGGAAGAAAAAAAAGAAGAGAAAAGTTGAAAAAAAAACAAACAATTCTTTTAATAACGTAAAAGACGTAAGCAAGCAATAAAATTATTCATTTCATTTTATGTACATACTCTCACAATAATTCATCAAAAGATAACAAAACTTACAAATTGATCCAGTTACACAGGTCATCACAAAATTAATGCTATCAGGGGGTAAATTGACGACAAGAAACGGAGAAAACGAATTGCTTTAATTCGATGAATTGGATAACACGCCGACTTTGAAATCATTTTTATTTTGCCGTGTTATATACCATACTTTCATGCGAACAGTTTAAATCGTATGAACCGTTTTCTTCTACTGATCAAGACACTCTTTAAACTTAAAACATGTCATCAAAATTATATACATGTATGTACATATTTTGATTCGCTCCTAACATTTTAATGGTAATTGCATGAATTAGCACGTTGAGAACTACTTGCAATCATATTGTAGTTGGAATAATTGAATTTGGTAATGTTACTTCAGGTAGATACTTTTTTAAAGAAGCACTATACAAGTTACAGAGAAAGATGAAATATGGAAGTAGTTAAAAGTAATTATGAATACAAAGTGCATTTAAAACGGTGCTGGACTAAGCGCAAAAATAATTCTTCACCTGTGAAATGAATTTCATTTCTCAGCATTATTCTCCTTTTAGATTTGGGTCAAGGTTTTTTCTTCAAACTTATCATGTCTTCCAAGAAATGAGATTTGCGCGAATTCGAAAACAAAAAAAATATTCGGTGTGAAATTCCTTTTACCAACTTTAGAGAACTAGAAACAAGAAAGTCGTACAGGAAGGATTGGGTGTGGGAAATTCGGCCAAACCACAATTTCGTCCTGGTAATTACAGACGTCGTGTAATACTTTTTATTTCTGGCGTGTGCTGAATGTTTTAAGCAGATGGATGATTTTAGCCTTCAAAGTTTACAATAAATTGGCAGAATGTAGTTTCAATCAGTTTTCCGAGTGGGCATAGGTCAACAACGTGCTCTACCAAAAGAAGATACAACTAATCCAACGCATTACTTGTAGATTCTTGTTCAGAGCCTATGTGGAATGTTTCGGTTAGACGTTGCTATTATATCTGAAATTTACCTTCTGCAAGCCATGCAGAAGAGGACCAAACATCAGATTAAATTTTCTGTGAATGTGTGTGACTAGCTCATAACATCTGTAACAAAAAGATTGAGCCTGCAAATTTCGTGTATCGCACATGACCATTCAACGTTGCTTAAAGGAAAATAATGTCCCGTAGAAAGCACCAAAATACTCCCGAAAGCAACTTGAAAAAGGTCCAAATGTTGCTGTGCTTTGCGGGAAAAAAAACCTTATGGACAAAGCGAAGAAAATCGAATTCGGATAATCCTCCGAACGTTCCTAAAATATAAACTGTGTTAGTTTTGTCTCAATCTTTTTGTTACAGGTTTTAAGAGGCTATCTCTTCGGGAAATACTTACGCAACAATTGCACGTATTATCCCAATATTAAAGATCCTAGATAACTAAATATATTATTTATTACTTTATGTATGACAAAGCCTATAAATACGTCCGCGTCTCGAGTGCAAAACCCGCATATTTGGCGTGAAGTACCCAAATCATCTCTGGCGCTACTTGTTTCCATTCAAAACAGCGTTTCTACTAATTGAAGCATTTGGCAATTGATCCAAACAAGGGTAATTTTCACTACATGTAAACGAACAAATGAGCAAACGACTAACTTTTATATAGCGAAATTAATGTTGTAATAATAGTTGACTAATAAAATTCGCTGCTCCGAATTCAACCAAAAAAAAAAGAAATTTATTTTTAAATGGCAGAGAACTGCACTTTATAATGCAAAATGAACTATCTGACCTCTTACCCAATAAAATTATCATGTTATTCATTTCGACCTTTGGAATACTGTACATATCCCAAGCGGAATTATATGTAATCACATCGTATGAAGAACAAAAGTAGGGATCAACTTTCGACATATATGATATGAACTACCGTTGTATGTATGTATTTACTTTATTATCGGACAACACCTGTTTCAATTTAATATGTTCAATTGTCGCAGTTATTATTATGTATGACTCAACGGAATATTTTTATGAGTTCTTATCATCAAGAATCATTTATTAAAGTTGCGTGTATCCGAATAAGTACAGGAATGCAACTCTGACCTTGATTTATTAGTTTCGCATGGATACAGAAGCAACGAACTGCATAGCAATAATAATAAGCTCAATCATGCCAGAAGCGTGTGTGAAATTACAAGGCGGACAAGTACTAGACTATATTCTTAGTAATAAAGACTAGACCAGTATCATCGAATGCTTATAAGAAGCAAATTGGGAGCTAAACACGTAAACACATAAATATTTGTATTATTATTACATAATATGTAGTTACAACAAGCTTCTTGACGCTACATTTCTTTAACGAATTTAATGTTAGGATACGATTCCTAGTTCTAAATATTTATGCCAAAAATAATTTTACACCCGACTACACTTATTTTTAGGACTCGGACAAAAAGAAAAGTACATGATGAATAAATATTAGCAGATTTCAGCTGAAGTGTGCTTTCGACATGAATAATATTTGTCCAAAACTCTAGCCTGCAATTAATCTGAACGCAGGGTGAGAGTTTTCGTCCAGAAAATGCTATTCTTGCTACCAAATGGAGTTAGAAGCTTCCCAAGGGAAGAATTATTGTTTAATAGATTGTGGAGCGGTAGAATAAATACACAGTAAACCTGCGATCTATAAAGACAGCAAATCGATCAGTCGTAAATAATTTAATGATTTCCGAGTTCCGGTAACCATACGATTTGCACTGATTTAGTGACAATATAGTTGGATTTTAAAATAATCGGTTTCTAAATATAGGAATATCGGCTGCAGAAATACGCTAAAAATTGATGGAAACTTTGACCATCCAGTGAAGAAAGTGTGAGTTGCAGGAAATAATTTGGTTAAGTAGGAGAAAGTGGAAGAGAGCCCTCTAAAGTTTGTACCGAGATTCTGTAAAATGGGTAATATCACTGCCAACTTAAACTCAGGCATTGCCCTCTGGATAGAAGCCGCGCAACTGAATTTTCGAAGAGCAAAAATGCCTCGATTTCCCCTCGATGAGTGACGATTTTGTATGGAGATCGAGCAATGACGTCACCAATCGAGGCAAAATCAAGGCATTTCTCATGACGAACTGTTATATGAGCGCGGCCTGAGTTTATGTTGGCGGTGGTAATATGTAGTTATAAAATCCATTCACATAGGGACGTCAATTATGAGGGCAAGGAGGGCAAGGAGGGCATTTGACTTCCCCTCTGAATTTGGTATTTTCATATATTATATACAGTAGTCTCGCCAAAACTTGAACTAATACAAACCACGCAAGTTCAAATTATCGAGAGGTTGAAGTTATTGGATAGATTTTTTTCAGTTTATTTACATATGTTTAAAATTATGTTGACGTTCGATGTTCGGCTTTTAGATTTTTTTGTTTTCCTACTGTTTATTACCCATACCCTTGTATTATCCAAATTATATATTAAATAAAATAATTAAAATTTAACCCGATCTAGAAAAAAAACTCTCTATCGGAAGGCTACAAAGACATAAGGATAGTCTTGAGTTGTGCTTAGAACGAGCCCCGACAATTCTTGTCGTAGTAATTTACTATTGTTTTTTCTTTATTTAATTATTTTTATTTATATTTTTATTACTGCAAGAATGTCCATCTATGGGACCCTCAAGGCAGGATGATGTTCAGGGTTAGGCAAGTTAGTTGTTGAAACAATAAACACAATTAACCTTACGAACTAAGTATCACGAGGAGTAGTTCAGATTCTTCAACGAAAAACAAAAGAAACCAGCCCTTATGTTCTTGAACCACTAAGTAAATAAATATATAATATGGCTGAACATACATTCGTATGTATCTATCGCAAAAATGCCCTACATGCATTGTTCAAGTTTAAGAGCGTTAATTTTCTGTATGTTTAAGTTTCAGAGTTAGTAATGTAAAAAAATCTATTGTTCAAGTTCAAGCCGAATGTTCACGCTGCGAAGGTTATGCTGTGTATTTGCTGGGACCAGGTCGGTGTTATTTATTATGATTTTTTGAAACCCAATGAAACCATCACTGGGGAACGGTATCGAACTCAATTGATGCGATTGAGCCGAGCACTGCGCGAAAATCGGCCACAATACGGGCAGAGGCACGAAAAAGTGATTCTACAGCATGACAACGCTCGGCCTTACGTTGCCAAACCTGTTAAAACCTATTTGGAAACACTCAAATGGGAAGTCCTACCCCACCCGGCATATTCCTCAGATATTGCGCCGTATGATTATTACTTGTTCCGTTCGATGGCACATGGTCTGGCTGATCAGCAGTTCCGCTCATATGAAGACATCACAAAATGGCTTGATTTGTGGATAGCCTTAAAAGACGAACACTTCTACCGTCACGGTATTCGAGCTCTGCCAGAAAGATGGGAAAAAAGTTGTAACTAGCGATGGGCAATACTTTGAATGATTCATTTGTAACCATCTTTTTCACAATAAAGTTGCATTTTCATCAAAAAAAAACAGCTAGAACTTAGTTGCGCACCTAATAGTTATAGATTGAAAATGCCAAATATTTGTGTTGACCACAAACGGAAACATATCCAAGTTTAGTTTTAGTTTATAAAGTATTTCAAAAATACGAAAAATATTTTTAATCCTTTGGTGCTCGATTCTAAAAATTTACCAAAAAAAAAAAAAAAAAAAACAGACAACAGTCTGGTCACCACTTTATTATAAATAATTTGAAGTCCCGAACGCGTTAAGTGCTGAGATGCGATGCAAGTTACTATACAACTGACAACCTAAAGAGTACCCAGTAGGTTATTTGAAACGTTATTTTATTAGGGTGTTAGTCGCATAGTAACCTGAACCGCATATAATCTCGCGTTACGAACGTCGACCCAAGAAAATAAAAAAGTTGCGCCCAGACTGTTGCTGGCTCCCAAAATGGTTTCAACTTTTTGAGTCAATCTCTGAAGCTACCACACTGAGACACTAACAAGTTCTGAAGAAAGCCACAAATCAATTCTATCTAAGTTCATTCAGCAGTTTTTGAGCGCAAAGCACGTACTTATTTAATCAAACTCAAACGGGCCTATTACGGAACTCACTCGACCAAAAAATGCACGTTCTGCGACTATGAAACTCGCCGACGGCCTACTTGTCGAGTTTCACTCGACTTTTAGTCGAGAAAAAAGCGTGAGTAAGGAGAACTGCGTATTATGAGAGCCGATCGAGTGAGTATTTACTTGTAAGAAATGTCAAATTCACTCGACTACTGGAAATGAAGTCACTTTCCAATTGTCGAGTTTCATCATACCAACTTTTGCTCGAGTCGAGTTCAAATGTGAGTGAGTTACTCACTCGACTCGAGTTTCGTAATAGGCCCGTTTATAATATTAGCATAGATGTATCTTAAAACTATATAATTAGCCCGTAGGCTACTGCGTGAAAGTGAAACCGAAAACCATTCACAACCGGAACAGATAATTGCGCGCCAACCAATCAGTCCACTTAGCAGTTCGTTCTCAACAGAGAATTGCGGTCTAGCTTAAATTCTATTAGTAACAGGCTAAAAAAAAAATAATTAGCACTTTGACCACAATTGATAATTCATATTACTACGTTTGATACAAAAGCACAAGACGGCCAATAAATGCATTTAAGTGTACTGCTCGTTGCGGCGAGGGATAAACATAAGATAACTAACTACAGTATAATGAAATGATCGGAACAATGACTTTATATAAATGTTAACACCCAGTTTCATGTCCCCCGAGGCAAAGTCTAATTGAAAACATGGAATAAAATTAGCTCTGACTGATGGGTGTTCCACGAAATGTACGTTGCACGATGACAAATACCTGCTCCACGACGGTACGGGCGGACTGGTAGCAAAAAGCGAACTTCAATTACTCACGGGAGCAATAATACGGCCGAATGCCGATAGTATGACAAATACCGGAAGTAAATATTAACCATATCACCTGATGCGATAATTGCCGAAAAGTTAGTTTTCACTAAAAATAAAAAAAAGCTCCGACCTACCCTACCCATGGGACCACCAACCCGAGCCAATGCTATTGCGCTATCAGAATTAAACTGGTGCTGATGACCGACAATCGGGCCTGGTGATAGCCGAACTGAAATTAATCCGCCAGAAACTATATCCATAATCTCTGCTGACCTGATAACGCATTTTTCTTTTGTAACAAAATAAATCCACCGAATCGAAACGACACACATCCAGCAGCAAAGCCCAACAAAAAAAAAAAAAAAACACAACACACTTGTCGTCGGTGTCATTAAACTTTTCGGAAATAAGCAAATTACAATAAAAAATCAAAGACATAAAAAACAAAACGAGAAATTGATCAGCGACCACCACCGTGCAATTTGTCGCGATCGTGGACAAACTTCTCATTTAGAAACGAAAGAAAAAAAAATATATATATTAGAATCAAGCGGCTAAAGTTCACATCACTGAATTCAAGGCGGATAGCAGCGATAGTTAAATGAAAACAAAATCGGTATGCAAAGCATTCGTGAGAGAGGCGGCAAAGTCGTGCAAACGAATCCACTTGTTTTTCTTACATTTAAAAGCGAACGTGAATCTTCGACGGCATTATCCTTCTTCCTTGTTGCAGTTTTGCTTCTGTCGTCTTCAATGAGATCGGGTTCTGTTTTTTTTTTTTCTCCTCTTTCGATACACTTTTCACTTGAACGGATGATTATTTGTTTTGTTTTTCTCCGCGTACCGTAAAAACTACAAACGTTAAATGCTTTAAGAAAATATAGAATTGCGCTCCATTGCCGTTTTTCGCACAACAAATTTCTACTACAAAACAAAAAAACTAATTACGAATCTGAGGTTCTGAGGAGCGACTTGTAAAAATGACATTTAAATCAAATGGGCTACGACAGACTGTAGATATGGCAGTTTTTTCGGTGTTGATGCAATAGTTCCGTTCGGTCGTTGCGAATATGCGACGTGAAGCGGTTTGAACCTAGGCTTATTGAATTTGAAAATTCGATTAAATAAATTTCATAGAAATTATAATAATAAAATTGAAGCTGTGTATTAAGCTTAAGCCTTGGATTAATAAATCATATTTAATTTCAAAATTAGTCAGATCAACGAAACTCGATTTAATCCAATTTTGCAATTCAACCGAAATATTTCTATTGGTGTAACGCTGTAAACCGCACCGGATCCGAATCGAATGACGTTAGCCAATCATAAAGCGCCAAGTTTCGCGTTTTAAGTGATGTGTCACAAAACTTTATAAGGTGCCGGTTGTCAAATATTTTTGTTCTGAATTTTTCACAGTTTTCTAACTTAAGTAATCTCTCGCATCCACTTGAGCTCAACCAACTTAAATATCTAATAAATAAATCATTGAAGTAAGTAAGGTTAATTAAGGCATTTATAAAAAAAATGTTGAAATTAAAAAGTTATGTTTGATGTGGCGTTTTCTGAATTTCATTTTTAAGAAAAAAAAATTTCTATTTTAGAAATGGAGAAGTACATTTTACTACTGGTAGTTTTAATATATGCTACACAATCATCAGGACTGAAAGAAGAAGACTGCGAAGGTATTATTATTTTTAGTTTTTCTAAACTCCATCCAAAACTGGGTAATGAAATTTTTTTCTCGAACATGTAAAACATTTTTTTTATTATTTTCAGTTTGCGTGCAAACAGTGCGGAAATTTAGTGCATCACTCAAGGATAGTATCAAAAAGGATACGAAATTAATTGAAACTGAATTCAAGAAATACTGTAAAACAACGAAGAACAAGGAGAACAGATTTGTAAGTTTATTTTTATTAATTGAAATTTTTTTATCGCGTGTTAGAGGGCATGCAACAATCTTCTGTTTGGTACACGTTTATAAATTTTTCCTCTACTTGTTGATTTCATCAGTCTTACGTGGACTTTGAGTTAGTTTTTTGATTATCCAGATTATTCCAGGTTTACGGAATACCTGTATCAGTATTGTGTTTATTCATGTAAAAAAAATCGTTGCGGGTGGAGAAAGACGCCCACTATTTTCACATCTAACTCAGTGTTGGATACAGAAAAATGTAGTAAAGTTAAGGGTGATAAAATTGCAGAACTGTGAAACGTTGGTGGTTGAACAATGATACCTTAAAACATTGGTAGAATTACAAGCTGCAGAATATTGAAAGTTGTAAACGAATCTTGGGTAAATTTTTCTATCCGGGAACCAGCAAAAAAAGGGTGAAAACAATTTTTTTTATTTTTTAAGCACTTTATAAACTAAACTTTAATATGTTTCCGTTTGTGATCAAAATAAATATTTGGCATTTTCAACCTATAACTACAAAAAAAAAAAACCGATTTCAAATTTCTAGTTTTGCTCAACCAGTACATTTTATTCGAACCGCCATGACGGTTCAGTTTGACGTTTCTCGTCACACATGAACGCGAAAAAGGGAGTTTAAATCCCTACAGCCCCGCAAGGCTGCACGGATTTCACTTTTAAAAATCATTTCTTAGTATTTCGAGTCAACTGAAGGGGTGAGAGAAAATTTTTTTTTATTAAGGGCCACCCTAATGTATATGTAAATCAACCAGATAAGTAGAAAAAAAAATCTTAAATATCCATTAGTGTTTGGAAGGAGGTTGAAAAATATTATCAGGGAAAATGAAATGCACATATTTTTCAGGATTTTCGTCATATCTATTAGGTCTTCCCAAATATTGAATTAATTATACATACTCGTAAATATGTGGAAAGTGTTTTCATGATTTTCTTAAATTACTTTTTCATGAATTCTGCCATTTCCCCCCCCCCCCCCCCCCCCCCCAGTCCTGATATGATATCGACTATATTTCCACTTTCATGGCGTTGCGTAATAATCGCTTAAAACTATCATAGTTTTTAATTTTTTGCCTTTTTTTAACCCTAAGAGGGTATAAAAGGGTTGAACACGTTTTCTCGAATTCCGAAATTTCTTTTAGAAGTGGTAAGAAATTGGATTAGTTTTTACTTTTTCTGTCTTTATATTTATCTATTAACTGTTTTCAGAATTTTTGGATATTCCACCCCCAAGTGGGTGTAAGTAGGTTGCATATATTTTCACAGATTTTTACAGATTGCTTAAATCTGATGATATATCGAATTCCTATGGTTTCCTATACCATATAAGCGCCAAAAAGTCAATTTCAAGTATGCTTTTTAAAGCTTTGACTTCGACTTCTTAGGATTGATGAGATATTTGATCACTTTTCACTTCCACAGACTTTTTATATAATCGCCTACAAACTTTCACAATTTTCCGATATTCAACTTCCTAGGGTTTCACAATTTTTGCCATCCTTTAGTTCTGATGAGATATGAAATTGGTTGTTTCTATTTTAACTTTTATTTTAAGAGCAAAATTAATTTTCCAAGAAAAGTCATAATCTCGAAACAACTGATGATAACGAACTTTTACCCGAGAAATAATAAAGTTTCGCCCAGACTATTGGCAGATTTTCAAATCGATAACATTACTTTATTGTTAAAATAATAAAGTAAAATATACTTGAAAACAGTGACAGATCCAGACCTTACTGTTGGGGGTGTTAGATTTTTTTTTTAACTTGGCTATTTCTTTTGATAAAGTTCTGTGTGAATTTAGCTACATCGACAGCACTTAGCAAAAAACGGGTCATCTGAAGAAGGGATCATATTGTTTTCACCTTATTATGGGTCATTCCATCAAGGATCGCCAAAGTTGTGACCTTATCATTTCTGATTCTTTTGAAAAATTTTGTGATTGAAGAACAAGTGAAAAAATAATTGAAATTCAAGGATTTGTTTCTATCTCATTTTTTAACTAACAAAATAAATAACAATCTTTAAAATAAGCCCTACTTTATTATTCAAGGATAAAAATTACCAGAGATATGAATTTTCAAAGATGATTCGGATATCGTTTTGGGAAAATTTTTAACATACTGTAACTAACAAAAAATAATGAGATATAAACAAAAAATTGAAATCATATTTTTTTTCATTAATTCTTCGAGTACACAAAATTTCAAAAGAATCGGCGATTATAAGGTCACACTTTTGGCGATTCTTGATTAAATTACCTTTTTTCTATCAAATTAATTGAGAATTCTCTTCGATTTTTTTAACCATTGAGATTCCAAGTTAATTTTTTGATATGTTTTGAAAAACAGTATAACCCATAAAATATAAAAAAATTAAGAAAAAACGTATTGTGAGATAGGTATTTAAGGATAAGTGACAAAATCGTTATCATTGAAAAAAAAAATGTCAAGGATAGTTTTGCGACAACCTCACCCTTTAAAATAAGCCCTATTTTATTATTCCAGGATAGAAATTACCAGAGATATGAATTTTCAAAGAGCACTCGGATACCATTTTCGCAAAAACTAACAAAAAAATTAGATAGAAACAAAAAGTTGAATTTCAATTCTTTTTTTCATTAGTTAGTAACGAAAAATTTTGTAAAACACACGCTTGGTCGTTCGATTTGGAAATCAACTGCAGTCTGCTGTGTTGTGGTGCCTGATCTTATTCTTCTTCAGTACGCGGCCGTGGTCAATTCCGGAAAAGGGCTAATTATCTAAGTCTATAGCTTGATTTGATATTCATTTTAGTGTCATTACTGAGATCTAAAGTCGAGGCATGAAAGATGTGTACAATAATTGTACAGTGAATGAATGGTAAAAGTAGATGCAACATAGTTTGGTATATAAAGTATGATTTTTCTCAACAAGCGATGGTCAAATCCAGGGGAGGGGCAAGTGCCCCTTCTTGCCCCCGCCAGACATCAACGCGAAAAGGGAGTTTTAATCCCTGAGCCCCGCAGGGCTGCGCGAAAGGTAATTGGAGCGTAGCGCGCGTCAACCAAACATGGCGCCTCAAATTGTACTGGTTGGATGGAATCAAACATTTTAAATCGTTTTTATTCATTGTTTTACGTCCCAAATGCCAAACAATTTTATTGTCCACATCCTAAAACACACCAAAGTTTCATTTCGAAAGTAAATAAAAAATATGAAAAATCTCTTCCATTACTTTTTCGCTGGTGCCCGGATAGAAAAAGTGTCTTCCGAAGTTTTTGTAATGTACTCGTTTCCGCAGTGATTTCAAAACTGGCAATCAAATTCAGTTTGTCTGTCTGTCGTACGGAAACGCGTTTGAAGGCTCGAATATCTCTTTCAGTGAAAAATTGTTCATTTCACACGAACCAATTCGGCAGCAAGATGAAATTGTGTGTAAGGTCTAGCGCAGCGGTCGGCATCATGCGGACCGCGGAAGGTCGAAACTTGGACCGCTAAATATTGTAAAATAAGTTACCTACATATTAATTAATATTTTTATAGTAAAAATTAAAAAAATTAGTAGTAAAAATACCAGGCGCGTAGCGTGAAACTTCGCAGGGCTAACGCAATAACACGATCATCAAATTCTATGAATTCTATGACTACACGTAATTTTGCAAACAAATTATGATCTAATTTATCAAAAATATTCCGCGCATACAAAATAATTGTACAGTATTTTTTATTATATATTTTACTATTGGCTATTTCAATTCGCATTTCCAGTGCTACTATCTCGGAGGCTTAGAAGAATCGGCCACAGGTATTTTAGGAGAACTATCAAAGCCAGTTAGTTGGTCAATGCCTGCTGAAAAAATTTGTGAAAAATTGAAGCGAAAAGATGCTCAAATTTGTGATCTCAGATACGGTAAACAAAAATATTTAGATTTTCTAAAAATAAACTCCCTAGAATAATAATACCTCGATGTTCCCTCTCAATTTTCCGTTTTACAGAAAAACAAATCGATCTGAATTCGGTAGACTTAAAAAAATTAAAAGTCCGAGACTTGAAAAAAATTCTTAGCGACTGGGATGAATCTTGTGATGGATGTCTAGAGAAAACCGATTTCATTAAGAGAATAGAAGAACTAAAACCAAAATATACGAAAACTGAACTGTAAATTGTATTAGTAGAATTTTAATTTATTATAATTTTTTTCCATTGTTTTATTACGTATGTTGTAATTTGGTATCACTATAATAAAAAAAAACAAACTAATATTTGTTAAAACACAAATATATTAATAAAAAAATAAATTTATAGAAAAAAAAACAAAAGTGTTTTCTTTAAATATTTTCTTTCTGTGTATATAATTTAATTGTGTCGCGAAGCCTGCAAGATCGCCTAGTTTTATTAAAATAAAAATAATAATTAGTTACATTAATTAACTTGTCCTTTCTCCAACAAAATAAATGCAACGATGTTAATTTAGAAATATTGTACGATAATCTAGCGGCAATGGAGATCGATTTCTACGCCAATATAATAAATATGTAGTGTGATTTTAAAAGAATTATCCCGAATCAGAAAGATAATTAGAAAATCATTTCTGTTTATACTTTACCGCAAAGATGGATGGAAAGGACTTTCGGCTATAAGCTATAACAAATAATATTGTAAATTATTAATTAGCGTTAGATCTTTGCGAATTCAGTACAAAATTTAATTATATTCGTCACGAGTGTGGTTTATCTTCGGTATGGTTGTTTGTCGTACACTCCTCGGTCGTTTTCTTCTCTCAAAATGGTAAAATAGCTGTATACTACGCACCACATGTAGACGTATATAACTGAAAAGAATAAGATGATATTATATAATTTGTCCATCGAAGTCAATCATGCGAAAAATGTAAATCGGGCGCAATTAGTAAATATTTTAAGAATGAGATAGACTTAGTTAGATATTGTTAAATAGTCTATTACGCGAAGACAACTTACCGACAGATAGAAGACCGAAAGCTGTCCAAAGTGCGCCCATTAAAATAAAGCCATCAATGAAAAATACAACGGCTGTGTAAATTACGGATACAAGAAGACCAACAGCAAGTACAATTCCTAGTACTACCCACGGTAGCATGAGATAATGATTACGCTAAAAGTAAACGTAAAATTACGATTGGTAATTTAATTTATTTTAGTTCTTTAAAAACCTTAATAGTTCCCACGATTAAAAGTATTGAGATGAAGATTGTCATACATAAGTTTATTGCTAAGATAATTTTAACAACAGACGATGGTAGCCAGTCGATAACAATCGTTCTAAATTCGACTCGTGTTACAAACATTACTATTAATGATGCAATCGCTAATAGAATACCGCATACACCGGATATTATTGAGCCTGTTCGTAGCGACTGGCACACACAACATGTTTTCAGTATCGGTCCAGCCATGATGAGTTAAAAAAGTAAAGTCTATAAGGAATAGAAGATAATATTGTATAAGCATTTTTAAAAATATTTAACAAAAAAAAAAAAAAAAACAGCAAAATACATATTTCAATAATTTAGAAAAAAAACTTTGCTTTGAACTATATTTATTTTAATCGCGCACTTAATACAAGAAGACGTAATAGACAGACCTATTTGAAATTTTTAATTTAAAAAATCAATTGTTTTCGCTTATTCAGTCATATCCGTGTTTGTGATTAAGCTGCAGTATGGGAAGTAAGCCGCTTTAGATAGAATGCAAGGGTTGAAATTTGTAGAGAGCACATACCTCAAGACTTGCGCTTGATTCATTTAAGGGCGGGGTAAGGTTTTTAAACATTTGTTTTTCTATTTTTTTCTTTAATGAATGTATAACATTGCAAGAATGTTGTGTCAAAATTTCAAGCCGATCGAAGCAAAATAAACGGAGTTATGGGCAGTTTAGAGGTGTACGCACTCGTATGTGATGCCCAGTGTGCAAAACTTTAAAGCGTTTTTCTGAAACTGGTCATTTTTGAAGTCGGTGTACGTTGTAACTCAAAACGTATTGCACCGATTCTTTTAAAATTTTGTTTACTATTTCTAAACATAAATCACCAGGTAATGACGTCGTGTTTTTTTTAAATTTACAATTATTTTTTATTTAACAATAAAAAAAAAAAACATTTTTTTTTCGCAAAAATCGGGTTTTTGACTTTTAAGTGCTACCAAAAATGGAAAAATCGGTTAAAAAAAAAAAAAACTCGACGTCATTACCTCGAGAAACATCTCACCTAATAAACGCAATTAGATTTTTTTGTTTCGCATGATCTAGTCACGAGTTGTAGCGTACACCGCAAAACAAACTTTTTTTCGATACGCCTGCGGAGATTTGCTGCTAACGCCTTATTTATAAATATTTTGAAATGAAAATTTTTGAAAAAGTAGTTCAGATGTTGTATTAAAATATAAAAATGAAATGAAACAATCTAGCATTGCCGGTATCGTTTAAAAAAATTCTTGAAAATATGCCTTATTTTAACCGAATTAACCTTTCGTTTCGTCGATGGCGCTACAGTCCAAATCGGACCTTGGCCTCCTGGATGTGTCGCCTCCAGCCTTCTCGGTTCAGTGACCGCGTCCTCCAGTTTCTACATCTTAGAAGAGATTTGCTGTCTGCGTCAATAGAGTCCTCCCAGCGCTTTCGTTGTTTCCCAACTGGTCTTTGTCCATAGACTTTTCCCTTTAGTGTGCGTTTGGGGATTCCATACGCTCCACATGACCAGCCCATTGTAGCTTTTTAAATTTGATGAGGATCGATACTTCTGGATTGTCGAAGATGGCATACAATTCTCTATTGTATCGTATTCTCCAGATCGAGTCTTCCCTCACAGGTCCGAGGATTCTTCTGAGGACTTTTCTTTCAAAGGCGTTAACTAATTTTTCGGACGCCTGAGTCAATGTCGACGTTTCGCTGCCATAGCATAGCACAGGTCTTATTACTGTTTTGTACAGTTTAAGCTTTGTTTTTCTGTGCACATTTTTGTTTTTAATTATTGGAAGTACCGAATAATACGTCTTGTTTGCCATCATTATTCTTCTTTTAATTTCGATGGGTTCGCTTCCATCCTTCGATATGTTTGCCCCGAGATATACAAAGTTGTCTACGTTTTCTAGGTTGAAGTCTCCTATTGTAATATTTTGTCTGATTGGCATGTTTTTCCTAGTTTGTGTCATAACTTTGGTTTTGTTTTCGTTAATACGTAGTCCAACTTCCCTTGCTACCGAATCAAGGTTAACAAATATTTCTTTGGCACTCTCCAGGGATCTTGCAAGTATATTTATGTCGTCGGCATATGCTACTAGTTGTGTGGATTTGAAGCATAGTGTTCCGTTGGTGTCAACGGGCAGTTTCCGAACAACATATTCGAGTGTCAAATTGAAAAGCATTGGTGCCAGGCCATCACCTTGTTTAAGCCCGTTGTCAGTTCTAAAGCTGGAAGTCAGATCATTTTCCACTCTGACTTGTGACAGAGAATCGGTCATTGTCATTTTTGTAAGCCGAACTAGTTTCGGTGGAACTCCAAAATCTATCATTATTTTATACAGTACGTGCCTGTCGATACTGTCGTATGCCTGCTTGAAGTCCACAAATATCTGGTGCACATCAATGTTAAATTCCCAGCACTTTTCAAGCACCTGTCTAACTGAGAATATTTGGTCCGTGGTCGATCGCCCAGCTCTAAATCCGCCCTGGTATTCACCAATTACTTTGTCCGCAAAGGGCTTTATTCTCTTTTCTAGAATTTTCGTCAAGATCTTATAAGACGTACACAACAGGGATATTCCTCGGTAGTTTTCACAGCAGAGTTTGTCACCTTTTTTATAAATTGGGTATATGATACTCTTGCGCCAATCTTCAGGAAGTGTTTCTTGCATCCATTTAATTAACCTTACCCCGCCCTTAAACAAAACTCATCATTTTATTTTTTTGTCCTAAGGCTTATATCAATATGAAGTCTCAACCTTATCTTAAATCACATGCATTATCGCTCAAATTATGATGCAGTTTTACAAAAAGTTTTAGGATTGGAAGAACTGAAAGCTAATGCCCTAGAAGGAAGGAGTAAGTTAATAGTTAAGATCCCTCAACCATATATTCATTTGATTAAGAAAGTTTTGCGAAAAGTAATCAGAGTTCGTATAAAGAAAATCTAAGTCGAATTGTGGATTTGGAGAAATTGCACCTGAATAGAAGAGACAGATCTTCACAGCAGCTTTTCTATTGGTACATACAGAAGTTCTTTGTTCAAAGGTTTTAGTCTTTGTTCATAATTTGTATACTCTAGATAAAATCATATATGCCCGATTTTACAGTGGTAGCTTAAGCTCTGTGTGGAGCTTAAGCTTGGGCTTAGGAACATCTTCGATTTCACAGTAATGGCTTAAGTCTTAAGCTAAGACAAGCGCTAGCTTAGCTGATGCCATCAATTTTGCGAGCTTAAGCTCTGTAATAAAATAAGCCTACGAACTGTCAAACTTGTAGTTTTTTCTGTATTTAAGACTGTGTAATTAAAAAAATATAGCCGTGTAGCTACTCCACTACATAAGAAATATCGAATGTACGCAAATCCATTACAAAAGCTTACAGTAGGCTGCCAAATGAAACGCTACTACGCATTGTGCTTGGTTTAGCTAAGCCGCAAAATCAATCGAAACGAATCCATAGCTTAAGCTACCTATTCTAGCTTAACTAAGCCTTAGCTTAAGCTACCACTGTCAAATCGGGCAATAGAGTATTGTAAGTTTGATCCAACCGAAAAATATGTAACGCATAGAACCAAGCCTCGGACGAAAAAAAGTTATTATTTGTGGCTAAAAACCTCAAATCCGCTTGACGGCCGTCCGTCTGTCTGTCCGTGAACACGATAACTCAAGAACGCCTTGACCAGGGACGTCATTTCAGTTTTTTTCAAGGGGGGGGGGGGGGCAAGATGTTATGATCGTATATATGTTATAGGTATATAATATATGAGAAAACAAAATTCAGGGGGCCAATGCCCTCCCTGCCTCCCCCCAAATGACGTCCCTGCCAAGGATCTTGAAATTTTGAATCTGAGTGTTTGATTGAATTTGTAAGGCTAAGTAGCTGCCATACAAAATGTCCTTAAAACAAGTGTTCAAGAATGTTGGCCGATAGCTTCATAAGGGTTTAAGCAACGACTTGGAAATTGTGTATGTGTTAATTTTCCAATAGTTGGAGCTAAATGTATGATTATGAAGAAAATCCTATTAGTCCTTCGAGTGGCTGCCATACAAATATCTTGTTAAAATATCTTCGTTCAATTCACTATAACTCAAGTAAGCTATGAACTCAGAATTTTGTACAAATTAGTTTTGAGTGAAAACAAAGTTCGACGTTACTAGTCAGCGAAATCCTTTTACTCCTTCTGGTACCTTCCATACAAAAAAATCCTTAAGACACGTGTTCAACAATATTTTCCGATAACTTTCGAACGCTTCAAGCTACCAATTTGAAATTTTTAACACATTAATTTTTGAATGGTTCCAAGGAAAAGGATAAATATGTAAGTAATCGAGTGTGTCCTTGCTCCACCTCCCATATGAAAGTCCTTGAAAAAGGATATTTTTTCCAGTTCAAGATATGTTTAGTTATTCATTTATTCTGAATGCAATATTTATATTAAAGGTCTCGTACCGCACCGTTATTTGAAAAGAACTGAAATAAACAAAAATTCAAGTTGAATATCTCTTTTAAATTTTGATTTTGTAAAACCCGTGACGGTCTTAGGTTCAAATGCCATTATCATTTTTTTTATACATATTACTAAGCCACATTGCTGATAAAACTACCATCGCAGCAAGTAGGAGATAGGAGCGTATATTTTGGTGAAAAGAGCATATTATTAAAGCCTTTCTGTTTTTAGAAATTCCCATTTAAAATTTTTGAAGGACTGATTCACCAGCTTATCTTGTCGTTTGAAAATATTAAAATAAAGTTACTTTAAGTCTTTTTATCTTTGCCTTTTTTATGAAGTAGACTTTCTCTCTTAGTCCAAGTCAAATCAGATACTATTTCGTTCTGAAATAAAAGAAATTATGCGCCATGTACCCATTTGATTTAAAAATCTTAAGAATCTGCTGTTAGACGTGTTTTTTGCGACTAGAGCAGAATAGAAGCTTTGAGCTTTGAACTTTTCATGAGACAGAATACTGTTTGAGGTGGTGTAGCTGCTTCTCGCTTTGCGGTTTGTTATTGTTTTCGCATTTTAATCTCAATACATTGTAAAATTTCTAACATAGTTATAATCATTAATGTATCATTAGTCCTAAAATACACTTAAACCGATGGTCATTGTCACTAGTGTTTACGTAATAATAATGTATATTTATATGCTTGTTATTGTAAATATAATAATAATACGTTATATATACTATTTTAAAGTTTAAAATTTAAAGATTTAATAAAATTATGTTTGTATGTACCTATATCGCTTGCTAGTTTAAATATGAAAAATTGATCGTTTTGATAGAGGAGGTTTGTGATTTAAAATCTATGATGTTCCGAAAGAAATTTAAATGTGAGTGGATTTGTTCTTGAAAAAAACTTGCAGCTATAAATAAATTTTGAATATTAGACGATTTGTTTAAATCGTCGTCTCATATAAATCTTTCGAACACTTACATATGTAGTAAGAATTATCTTTACTATGTATAATTGTTCTGATAGTCAATGATGGGAAATCAGGCATCTGTGGATAGAATAAACCATAAACGCAATAAACGAATGCTAATAGAAGTTATTTCTAGCTCAACATTAAATTTCAAGTGGAACTTATATCCATGTATGTATTATAGTTGGACTCAAGGTACTCAGAGTGAACTCCCACATATCAGGTTAAGCTAAGATCTTCATCGTCTATGTAGTTTTTCGTAGGACTTAAGCCTCAGTTATAATGGTTCCGATCCGATCCGATCCGGGAAACGGAGAATGTTGAGTTTCCCCATCCAACACACATCTAAAGGGAATTTCGGAAAGCCCAGTCACAATCATTCCGGTAATTAGCCGAGACACAAAACGGATGGGTAAAGTTGACCAACTTTCAACTTCTATCCGTTCCGACGCTAAGAGGTGAATTATTGAATTTCACCACCTGCTTCGCCACACTAAAAATCAAAATTACACCTCGATAGTGTCATTTTGATGCATGTCGGAACGGAATCATTGTGACTAGAAATTTTTCCCCTCCGACGTTGCCGGATCGGATCGGAACTGAGGTTTAACGCAGTATTCTAGTCTAGAAATTTGAAAAAATCGAAATTTTTTTTTCCATATTTCGATAGTTTAGATATTCAAGAATATCGCCCTAAAAGGATTTTTCAAAATTCGAATTATTTGTAAAGTTATAGTCATTTTAGTGACGTAGCACCCATTCTATTCTATGTGCGTTTAGTTTGAGTTTTCTGTTCTTCAAATGCTTCAAAAGAAGGAAGAACTGCTCGTCTTGCGGAAAGAAACGCTGAAAATCAGCAATATGAAGTAGAAGAAGGACCGATGTATGGAGCTGGGATGGCTGATTAAGAAAATGTAAGTTATATGTACGCATTTATCAGTTACACTGCCTGAAACTTAACGTAAAACTTTTAACGCGTTTTTCTCGAAACTACTTTTTTCGATGCGGCCGCCATAATATCTCAAGTTCTAATCGACCGATTTACTGGAAATTTGGCATGAATATTCTTAATATATGCCTCTATCGTATGAACCAATAAAAACTGGAAATTTCATTTTCAATATTTTTAAAAAATTCGGGAAAGTAAAAAAATTAGTGGGAAAATCGACCTCATTTTTTTAATAAGCCAGCATTTTGCGAAAAAAAATGTTTATTTCACTTTTACTGGTTCATACGATAGTGCCATTTATACTGATCAAAAATTATCCATAATTTTTGTTTTCCAGTGACCAGGAGGGTAGATATCATGGCGGCCAGGACACGGCCTTTTTTTTCCCTCTCTACTTCAACGACGTATAACTTGCTGAAATTTTTTTTTTATGTACTCTTGAAATATGAATAAATAAGCCATAACCAAAAAAATAGTGAAAATATCAATCACTTTTTTTATGACTCCTCAAAAAACGCTCGAAATTCGGGCTTCTAGACTAGAATACCCCCTTAAGTTGGCACGGACAAAACGCCACTACGTGCTCCTTCGAAAATGTCATTGTCAGGAATACAGTACCGGACCAGACGGAAGCAGAGAAAACGACTTTGGCAACGAAATTTTGTTTACTATCTCGATTTTTGGAACATTTGTAATACCATGGATACACAGCTAGTATACAAACCATGGTATTTAAATCATAGTATTGAAACTAGCTGCACATGATACACTGCACATATGCTAAGATTTGACAGTATCTGGTATAAGTGTTGCGATACTTGCCACACAATTGGGTAATGGCACAACTAGCAGTAAAATGCATAGTATACTTGGTAAAATTATAGAATTTTCTATACCATGAAACAGGTTCAATACTAGATACATAACATATATACCATTTCGTTTATCTCGTATATGCTTAGTATTGGGTAATATACTGCTTTTATTGAAAATATTATGATATAAATAACAGCAGTGTATCCATGGTATAAGGCTGCATTAAAGTACTTTTTAAAGTTTATTAGGGTTTTTTGTGTTTTCTCTAAAAACTAATTTGACTTGTTATAGTGCATATATTTATTTATTTTTTTATTATAAATAAAAATTAATGCAGACGCTGCTGCTAAAATCTGGTCTTCATTCATGACTACTGCATGTACTGAATTGTCCGTGTATGATGTCATTGCTAAATTGCTGAGTATTGCTCTATATCGCTAGTCACTTCTGAGCAACGAATTGACCATCAATTACTCCAGATCGTCAATTGCCGATGTTGCTGAAAGTTGCTGTATGTTTTCGTGACGTCAAAATTGTCTGGAATGGCTGCAAATTGAGCAATTTTAATCGCTCGTGTAAAAGCACCATAAAGCATTGGCGAAGTATTGTAAATCAAACAAATTTTATTCAACATTGAAGTTGTGAGACAGTTTTAGGTCCGGTTCCGGTATTTCAATATAAAGTTAACTCGAGTGGTTTCGATTAACTGATAGTTAAAATAATTTTCCGTATTTCAATATCAGATAATCTACAAAGTGTTAGTAAAAGTTAGTTTTAAGTTAACTAAAACTTCAGGTATCAGTTAACTTCTGCTTATATTTTACTGACAGTTGTCAGTTTATAGCCTAAAAAATTTGAAGTAGTTTCGAAATTGACTGTAATTGTTTCTGTTTATTAAATTTATTTATTATCGATAAACTGTTAAGTATACTTACTTAAACTGTTAAGTATGCTCACATACTTACAATTTACAAACTTGAAACTAAACTTTTTTGGAAATACGATTAAAGTTAACTGTCAGTTAACTATGAGTCAACTTTTACTTTATTATTTTAATAATTAAGTATTGTAATCGATTTTAAAAAAAAAAAAAATTGCTACCCTCAAAATTTTTTTTTTCACGTTTCATAACTAGTAGACGCGAAAAAAGCAATAAAAATTTTCAGTCCGTCTGTCCTCCGTACGCAAAATCGTTTGGAGGCTCGTAGCTCCCAAACGCTTTGAGATATTAAATTGAAATTTTTTTTACGAATAGACAAGGTAAGCTCCTTGAAGTGACAAAATTTTCAGTGGTGGGGGTGTGAGGGGGAAGTGTTTTAGACGGAAAATTATGGTTTCTAGATCTCAGTAACCGCTTATGATAGGAAGCTGAAACTTGGAATTTCTATAGAGCTCTGATAGTAGACCCATTTGCGTAAAAATTGTCAATATTGATCAAGGGGGTGTGGGAGGGGGGGGGGGGAATATAATGCGTCCGAAACCCAAAAAAGCCGAGATAGACATATTCTAAAATCCATATCTCCTAAACCGTTAATGGCACACTATTCAAACTTAAGAAATATTTATAGTTATACTAGGAGAACAAATTGAAAATTTTTTTGGGTGGGGGCAGTTGCGTATGGGAGTGGGGGGGGGGGGTGGTGAAAAACTTTAGATTACGATATCTCATGAACCAATTGCTCTAGAAAAATAAAATTCGGTTTGGGTATAAAGGTCGACAAATAAAGATTGATCAAAGTAAAATTTTTTAAGTGGGCGGTGGAGCATAGAAGTGGAGGGGATAAGAATTTTTCAAAATAAAAGCACATTTCATATCTCAAGAACAGTGTAAGATAGATTCTTAGAATTTTTACCAGAAGTAGCGCTAATTGAACCCTAGTAGGGAAAAAAGTTTTGGGGTTGAGGGTGTAGAGGGTGAGGTTGGGGGAGGGTGAAAAGGAAAAAGTTCCGATGCTTATATCTTAAGAACCTGTAATGATATAAACCTTAGACTTGGTATTTAGATAGAGCTATAGTAGCGGCATGTTGGAAAAATATTTTTTTTTTTAGGGGTAGTATGGTACGGGGGTTGGCGGTGTTTTTCCTAACTATTAAACGGCTTATGCTAGAAAGATGAAACTCGGTGGGTATATGTAAATCAGCTAGAAAAGCAATTTTGATTAAAGAAAAATTCAAATATATATTGGCATTCAGAAGGGGGGCAAAAAAAATTACCTGTGAAAATAGAATGTATATTTTTCCACGATTTTCGACATATCTACTAGCTCGTCCCAAATATTGAATTTAATTTTATTCTACGGATTCTTCGTATGAATACCTAGAGCTTGTGCCGGAAAAATAATAAATAGAAGTTAACTTTACATTGAAATAACGGGCCTTAGTCTAATCACTTGAATTTAATTCTAAACTGCCACTAAGCTATGTAATACTTAACAAATCAATAAATGCATGGATGTTACTTCTTAAAGTTTGAGGAATTACCCCGGTGATAATCTATTCGATTAGGACTTATAAGCACTTTGGTATGAAGGCAAAACCTAACCGACAAGAGTCACAACCACAAGTGATATGGTCTATGACTATTCGATTGGAGTTTGTAAGATCTCGAGTGGTTAAACTTCCTTCAGACTAAACTATTTCGGTCACAAATGGATTAGTGGTTTTACGGGTTAAAACCCGTTCAATAAATTCAAACAAAACCTAATCGAACAAAGTCACGTATGGGACTCCAATGATATAGGGTTTGTAAATACGTGTCTCGATCTCCCCGAAAATTATTTCCAAATAAGTTTTTTATTGCCACTATCGTACCTCAATCCGACCTCAGTTTCTCATCGATGAAATTCCGCAACGCCGTTTGTTTTTCCGGTAATAGGTGTTCACCCAATCGCCCAACCATCGAGGCGAACACTTTATTAATAGATTCGGTTATTTTATCCATTGTATATTTTTTTACGTAATAAACATATTTATCGAAGTAAAACAATATCTAGTATTGGAACACAATAACTTTGAACGAATAGAACTAGTAGGTACTTTGCATAGAAAAATTAAATCGCGACTACGCAAACAATAATTAAGAAATGAGAGGTCTTTGCAAGGTTACTAGCAAATAGTAGATAAGAACAAGCTTTCAAATTGTCAATCAGCTCGCGAGGTACATTGCACTAATAGCGCCAATTTTAGAACGTTATCTTCATATCTCATTAGTCGAAATTAAGATAACATAATGATTATGACTTCCATTACTATTTCAATTCAAAATTAGCTCATTGATTGTTTAAACGAATTTCTGATCGAAACGTAAAATTTCATGCCGGCAAAATACTTGTATGAACCAAAGCGGGCTTTTTACGACTAACCGGTTAGATTATAATATATATCGCCTTCCGGCTCATGACGTAATGATGCCGATTTTTAGCTGGAATTTTGCAAACTTTTTGCATACCAAATAGGGATGTTGTTTATTCCATGGTCAAAACACAATCAACGCGCGTAATACGTTCGCGCTGCCAGAAGTGTAATAAGATTTTCATTGGCATTCCCCAATTTAGACTAGGAGGCCCTTGACGATGAACTTAACTCTTGACATAAATTAAATGGCATTCGTTGTGATACATTTTTAAATTGATGCTCTTGAAATTTCGGTCCATCTGAGTCTGAGTTGTTTTCAGATCGGACAAGTTAGTCCGGATTTGTAATGACGAGAGATGATGTGTTTTGGTTTAGGTGAATGCGCATGCGTTCACCAATTTATTTATGTTTTGCGTGATTCAAAAGTATTTTTAGTGAATTATGTCAAGGCCTTAACTTCTCCTCGAATGGTATTATAGACTATTTACGAATTTAGGGAAAAACAAACTTATTAAACGTAGTGCACAGCGTTGCACAACCACTTTTCACTGTTGCACATTGCGAGAATACTGCGCTAACTAATATGCAAAACACGGATATGACCCAATTCTGATGCGAAAACTGTTTGGTAAACACTTGACGAACTTATTATTTACGTGGAATTGATAATTGCGTCGTATATTTCTGGGATAGTCGGTAAAGCACTAGCGAAACAAATTATTATAAATTTTTAACCAAAGTTTAAACGAAATTCTAATTCGAGACTATTTACCGTGCTATAGTTTACGTGAACACCGTCGTTTTCTTCTAGACACCGTGTGTAAACTGAACAGAATGGTATGGAAAAAAACGAGCACGATTCGCCTTAGCTTGAATATAGCTTATAGCTATAAGCTCGTAACGTGTGGTACTGGGCTACAGGCATGCACACATCTTGAAAGCTAAAACCCACAACCGCAAGACAATTCTCTCGTCTCAGATCTCACAATTTTCTTCTTGTTGGCCTGTTGCTATTAAAAAAAATATCACATTACATCATCGGATATTGAGAGATCATAGTACTGAGGACTGGTTACGATGGGAACAGATGGCCAACTCGTATATTTTAAACTACTATACCTTTATCTTAATGAAATACAACAGAATGGATCTAGGTTGTTGAGATGTTCCAGTTTGTGTTGATTGTGTAGCAATAAAGCCTAGCATTTCGTTTCAAGAGTTAACTAACTAATCGAATCGCTTTTTGTTTTTAGATGGAGACTTGTATAAAATTTCTCGGAATAGAGCCGCTTATAATGAATAATGGAACTATGGTGGGTTGTAACTCGGAAGTGTGCTGAGGAATAAGAAATTCCGATAAGATGTTTAGGCTTCCGACATAACTCTGTTGCAAAGCATGAGAACAGCGTTAAAAAGTCTCTGGGTATCTGGTTTTTGTCTTCAGGTCTTGATAATCCTGTTCATCGGCGCTTCTCGGTGATTCCTTAACAATACAAGGACAAGCACCATAACTGAAAGACCAAGGGTCGATTTGAATGAATCCTCTGCAGAGTTCCAAACTTTATATTTCTATACTTTAGATCAAATCATAGAGTATTATAGATTTAATAGAATGTAGCTTCGCAAGGATACCACCATGATCAAAAAGTTCCCGGAATTTATTGAGAAAATTAAAAATACAAGTTTATTCATCTAAATCTATATTGTCCCCTTCAAAGTAATCCCCATCGCCTGCAACACACTTATGCCAGCGCCTGATCCAATCCTCGAAACATGTTTTATATTCGGTTTTCGGTATGACCATCAGTGCTCCCTGGGATTTTTCCATTAATTCCTCTCGGCTGCTGAAACGCGTTCCTCGTAGTGGTTTTTTTTAACTCGATTGAACAGAAAGAACTCATAGGGAGCCAAATCAGGTGAATTCGGTGGCTGTTGGATGGTATTTGTTGCTTTTTTCGTCAAAAAATTACGAATAATGATGGCACTGTGCGACGGTGCGTTATCATGGTGCAAAATCCACGAGCTTTCTGCCCACAATTCTGGTCTCTTTCCGCGAATTGCTTCGCGCAAACGTCTCATAACGCCCAAATAATACTTTGTTTACTGTCTGGCCTTCTGGCAAAAATTCATGATGCACTACACCGTTGTAGTCCATGAAAACCTTGAGCATTGCCTTCTTTTTTGACTGAAAACGACGTGGTTTTTTTTATCTCGGCTCATTTGGTGAACGGCCATTCACTTGCCTGATGTCTGGATTACGTCTCGTACTCATAAACCCACGTCTCGTCTCCAGTAACGATCCTTTAGATGAATGTGGGATCGGATTCAGCCTCGCAAATCATCTCTTTTGCGACGTCAACACTGTCTCTTTTTTGCATGAAATTGAGGTCTTTTGGCACAAACTTTGCTGCTACACGACGCAAACCCAAATCATTAACCAAAATATCTTGTACGGATTCATAGGCAATGTTCAAGTCCTCCGCTATCTCTCTGATGGTTAATTTGCGGTTATTGACCAATATTTCTTTTACTTCATGAGTTTTCGTAGGTTTTCGATGTCGATGGTCTGCCACTGCGTTCATCATCTTCGATTGACTCACGACCACTTTTGAACCGCTCGTGCCACTGGTAAACGACCGTTTTCTTTAGAGAATCGTTGCCGAAACACTTTTCCAACATTTCCAACGTTCACCCACAAAATCCGTTTTTTAAGCAAAATTTAATACAAGTTCGTTGTTGCAGATTTAAATCCATTTCTTAAATTGTAAAAAATCGCCAACACACACAGAGATAGATGTACTCTTGGCTACGTAACTTTTGCAAATGTCAAGCTATGACGCTAAGATTTAGAGGGAATGTCAACAACAGATGTACCAACTTAACAAAAAAAAAACAGAACTCAAATCGGAACAATAAAAGTGCCACACGGTGATTACTCCGGGAACTTTTTGATCAAGGTGGTATGTGGTCAAAACCCCAAATCCACTTGCTGTCCGTCCTCCCGTTCGCTAAAGAGTGCGTTGAGCTACGAAGTTGTCACCACTCTGAAAGTAGTATTTTTGAAGCTAAGTTCGTTATGGGTCGATATCCTTCTAGTCCTTCGAGTACCTCACATGTCGTGTATGAATCCGCCCAGGATCGTGCCTTTTGGAGCAGCACGGTCGCGGTCATATGCCAAAAAAATCCAATAGTTTTTCGTATACAACTTACAACTCATGTGTAAGCTATAAACGTCTGATAGTATGATATAAATTCGAAGATACATACTTCAACCGAAATGAAGGTGTGTAAAGGTAATTCGAATTTTTATCGAAAAAAAGGGATTTCATTGATTTATTTCAACGTACACTTGTACGTGGTGTGTATCATAAAATAGTAGAAAGCAAGCACGTTAATTCTTTCTAATTAATTGAAAACTGAGATAAAGCGGGACCGTGTAGAATTTATTTTTTTCACCTTGGACATAAAATCGATAGAAACACAACCGAAACTAATAGGTGGGAAGAAAAATAATCTTAAAGTTTAATCTCAATTTCTAATAAAGAAAAGAAAAGCTTGATAAACTCGTATGGGGTTTCTAGACGTTTGACTATTAATAGTTTTATGTTATTATTTCTAAAAATCTAAAAATAATAAGAAAATATGCTTATTTTCTTTTGAATGTGCTAAATTTTATCGAAGATCTTTATTGAATGTGGACAACTTTAAATCTTTAGGTTTGTTATAAAATAAATTTTTGTGTTTTTCATTTGAAATCGAATATTTCGTGGGAATCAGAAGATTCTTTAGACACGAAATCTTAATAAAACAAACACTTAAAATGCCCCACATCCAGTTATTAATGGATAGCAAAAACAGCTACGCACAAGTGGTCCAAAACATATTTTTTATCACAAGATATGTAATAAAAAATTAACTCTATTAGATAAAAAAGAATTAAGGATAGGCATATCTGGTTAATACGTTTTTTTAGCCTAGATAAAATTTATAGAATTAAAAGTTTAAGGCACAAAAGTATGTTATGGAAAAAAAAAGGTTGACCGAAAACTACAAATTTCCTTGTTGTGAATTTTTGATGAATGTTTTCACAGTACATTTCGAATTGAAAATACAAGGTTTTCCGGTGAATACTGTTAAATTTATTTTGTGTCCTTGTTGTGGTTCGTCCATTTTTCTGAAAATACGATAACTTCCGAATGCGTTTAACTTGAAGAATAAAACATGTTCGCTTGTTTGGTCAAATTTCGTTAATGGATGAAACGCATATTCATATTTTCTTCACTCAGGTCGGTATCATACAAAAGTCATGAAAGTAATTTAATTGGTAAGATCATGTGTTCACTAATAGAGATATATAGAGGAGATGACAAGCAGCGATTGAGTTGAAGGCGGATGACGTCGCATTCAATTGCACGCAAAACAACAACAAATTGGCATAACGCACCTTTTTTGTCTCTTGGCTACGTAACTTTTGCAAATGTCAAGCTAAGACGCTAAGATTTAGAAGGAATGTCAACAACAGATGTACCAACTTCACGAAAAAAAAACAGAACTCAAATCGGAACAATAAAAGCGTCACACGGTGGTTATTCCGGAACTTTTTGATCAAGGTGGTTTAGGTCTAAACGTCCTAAATCTCTGTATAAGCCTACCTTATGTAGTATTTTGTCCGTTCTGACCACGAAATCATAATAATTGTAGAACCTTGTTATTCTTATAAATATTAGGGACAGAAATGTATAAAACGAAAAATGTAGTTAAAGTTCAGGTGCAAACGAAACGTTAAAGAGAGCAATCCTGCTATAAACGGCTAACCATTAAATACATACCAAAGGACATTTTATTTATTATGATTATTGCTTATGCGAAGGCATCAGATATTAAACTTCTCGACGTGTGAGTCCCACTTACAGGTTGATGTTTTTCATACATTGCATTTGTAAAAGAATACAAAAACTTTGCAATTTATAACACAATGTTAACTTAAAGAAACTGAAGTAAAGAAATACATTAGCAAACTTAAACTATAATTCCAAAATCATTTGGAAAGAGATTTACTGAAGTTAGTTCGAATACTTTTCGTTCTTTAGAATGAATATGGTTTCGATGTAGGTAAATACTTTAAACGCTCCAACATAAATAAAAAAAGAAAATTAAATACTCTTTTATGTTTGTTCTTTAATTTTTTCATTCCTATGCAAAGAGTTATTTCTAAAACAATTAATTCAAACACTAGCATTAGTGTGAAAAATTATTTCTATTTATATTTGAATCAAAAACAAGAAGACAAAATATACAAAGAAAATTTATATAACCAAATGTTTCACAAATGCAAATGAATTTTTGCTTGCGAATAAGTTACGAGTAGTTAAAACTTTAATCTCTGACTTTCTCCTCTCCATTTCGTAATATAATATCTTATTTTGCGACCACTATTACATGATTCAATGTTTAACCGCTTTTTGATGCAGCAGCCTCATCTTCCTTTTTCTTTTGTTTCTCTCTCATTACCTCGGCATCTCTAAATACAATAATAAGAAATTACAAATTAACTTTTATGTTAAAATTTTGTAAATGTTTCTATTGAAAAAACCTTAATTCTTATATACACGCACTTGCAAGCATCTTTGAACAACATTAAACCAAATTGTTAATATTTTCTTTAACAAACAAACATTGCATACTTTTCTTTTACACCTCATATATTTTTTGAATTGGATCGAACAAATTTTAAAAACATAATTACTATATGTAAATTGTAACTCGAATAAGTATAGGTATTAATTGAATAGCACATAAAAGAAAAAAAGTAATTCGATACCTAGTAAGACCTAAAATTATTAGCTACAGATTATATAAAACACGTCTGTGAAATTAACAATACCTCATCAGACCTAAGAGATATGTCAGTATAACAATTGTTTCTCTTTTCACTGTTTTTATTTTGTTTACTGAACCATTAACTATTGAAATATAATTTTTTGTTAAATTTTTTTCAAATAACTTTTTTTTACGGTTATCGTTATAACTTAGGGGGTCACGCTTTAATGCGATTGCACAGCTAGAACGACATATAGTAGGTTGGGAGGTAGGGTGGTGGATTTAGGGCGGTGGAACGGGAGGGAAGTGTTGGTGAACGTTGTTTTTCAATTGCTGAAGGTTATACTTATCAGGGATTAGATCAGCTGGCAATGCGTTTCACATTACTGTTGTTCGGGGGGGGGGGGGGGGGGGGGGGGGGGATAAAGCTCTCCAGGAATGGGGCTGAACGGTATACTCGTGCGCGCGTAAAGCTTGGCGAGTGTTCCGGGGGCGACTAAGAGTGGGGGAATAAGTTCTTTTAGTTCCTTACTTCATTTACCATGAAAATATCGGTAGTAAATACTGAATACTCCGACATTACGGCGATGCTCAAGGGAGTCTATAGAAGCTGAAATGGTTCCGTCTTCAATTAGTCGGAACGCATGTCTTTGAACACGATTGAGTATGGCTAAATGGGATTTAGGGGCCCCAGCCCAGATATGCGAATTGTACTCAAGACGTGGTCTGATATATGCCTTGTAGATTGTAGCTAAATCAGACGCTGAAAAGTATTTCTTACACTTTCGTAGAATTCCAAGGCGTTTAGAAGCATCAATTGCGACATCAAAGATGTGTTGGCTCCAGTTTAGTTGGTTGTTGATTCTTACACCTAGTAATTTGAAGCCATCAGAAGAAGAAATTTGTACGCCACCAAAGGATATACTTAAGACCGACGTCGGAACATCTTGTTTAAGGGATAGATGACAGGACTGTGTTTTGGAGGCATTGAACTCACTTTATTTTTCTTGCCCCAGTCCAAGATGAAATTGAGGTCTGTAGCTCAGTTCTGTAACTTATGAGTGAGAAATTTCTCACCAAAAAGTCAAAATGAGGACGAATTAATGCAATTTTCTCTTTCATATTCTCACCAAATGAGAAATGAAAGATTGCCAAATGCGTAGTCAAGTACGGTGCTTTCTCATTTGGTGAGAATATAGAGAGAAAACTGCATTAATTCGTCCTCTTAAGCCGAAGGTCCTTGTCACTAGTCCTGGTAATTATAATAATTTTTGTATATTTATATATATTTAATTATTTTTGAAAATAAAAAAAAAAAAAAAAAAAAAATCGTTCTCATTTTAACTTTTTGGTGAGAAATTTCTCACTCATAAGCTACAGAACTGAGCTACTGAGTTCAATGAGCCGAATAACTCAGTGCGTTGCAAGGCCACCGAAGACGGACGTGCCTCTGCAGCCGAGTCGAAATTAAAGACATTGTCCAATGTACTATCATCTGCAAAACTATGGCTTAGATTGAGAGTTGACGACAGAAGGTTGTTAATAAAGATGAGAAATAGGGTGGGAGATAGAACTGAGCCAGCCCTGGGAACTAATACAAAATAATATATTTTTTTCTGAACGATTTCGTTACATCTTTCAAACTAATTTGAAGTCATATTGTAGTAAAACACGAAAATCTGGAAAACCGATGAAAAGATGAAACATACTGTGCTCCTAGATACACGCCGTACTTTTAATGCCTATTTAGGTTCTGTGTTATTTACCATTAAGCCTAATGGCCTTTATCATATTTAAATATTAACCATTAGGATCTCGGCTGAGTGATTAATTTGAAATAGGCGTTATGAAATAATTGTGTCAACTTTCTTACGTCGAATTTGATAAGATAAGATGATTGTTTTTTAACTCTACTCTGAACTTTAAAACTCGCAAAATATTCATTCCTTTATATTTTCTTCGTTTCAGAGATTTAGAAAAAAAAAATCCTCTAGGTTACCTTGATTTCTCTTTGAAGTACAAAATCAATCCCAAACAAATAAGTATAATACTCGTATTGGAGCCACCACCGCGGAGAATTATTATAAATCGTTCATATCGCACATGACAATTATTCATATTTACAGTAAATAGTTAAGACCTAATTCACCAACACGAATCATTAAAAATACGAAATTGAGCATTTATTTTTCCTTTTTGTAAATAAAATTCTAAATCAAAAATTTAATTTTAAAATTATGCCACAAAAGAAACATAGAAAAAAAATTTAATTAAATAACTGAACAAAGTATGACCTCTAATTGCAGTAAATAGAGAATCTCATAAAATAGCGAAATTTTAATTGAAAATATTTTTTTTTAATAAGTATTACCAACAAAACTATCGTTTTATTCAATTAATTAAAATAATCCCGAGCCTTAATCAAACTAGTTCAAGTTTGTACGTAATAAGCTTGTATAGTTCGCGACCGAACTAGTTCGGAAGAGCGTTCCCATAAGTGAACTAGTTCGCAATGAGTCACGCTCCTAGTTCGTTTATATTCATGCATTGCCGTAATGTGCAAACCGAGGACTTTATTTTTTTTAGGTTATGACATAGCTACTTTGGAAAGGAACTAGTTTGCAGTGAGTCCCGCACCTAGTTCGTTTCTGTTTATAGATTGCCCAATACTTCCACACTGAAAACTTTTTTTTTAGGTCATCACATTGTACCAGACATCAGATCTTTTTTTAGCTCATCATATTTTCCTAAACCATTTTACACTGAACTAAAAGGACGAACTAGTTCGCGACGGATCGGGAACCGAAAATAATCGGTCACTGTAGTGAACTGAAGTACGCAAGCCTAGTACGTAATAAAAATTTAATTATTCCTAGAATTTGAAATATGTTTCAGCGTTGGTGAATGCGGCCCTAAGTGAAAAAGTTCAATAAAATTAATAAAAAACTTATTTTAAATAATAAGAATAACTCTCATAAGGGGTAATTTAAACTAACCTTTGTTTTCTTTGTTCCACCGTCAAGTTATCATCCCGTTTACCTCTCTTCAAATCAGCTGCCTTTTTCTGATTTTTCTGGCGGGCGAGATCTCTTTGATTTCCACCTGAAAAATGTAATTTAAAAATGAAATTAATACATACTTGAAAAAAATTGCATTTCATTATTTGATTTTATATTATTAAATAGCATTCCCAATGTCATTTAATTCTTGTATCACATATGGTACATTTTATAGAGATTTCAATTCAAGCTCATGAGCGTTGGATCTGGACTTTGGTAGTATATTGCTGAATTATTTTATCAAAAGTTTTATCTGTAGTTTTGACTTTCAGAAAGACTATACTGCGAGACTTTATTATTATGAAGAAACCTGACCACAGCTAAAAAAAATTGCCTACAAGAAATAATTTTTTTCCACATGACAATCAAGTTTTGCATTTGTTGACATAGAGCTTGATATGGCTCGTTCGCGAGTGAACTGTCCCAAAAGAACACTGTTTTGGACATATTATTTCTATTTTTGTTTATTATTTGTCAATAAGACATGACGCGATGAATGTAATCAAATATATAAAATAAAGTCGCATAAATGGTCGGGCGGTATGGAAATCTACACCTGTGAACTGTTTCCTCCCAAATTTTGCATGGGCATTCTCGAGACTACCAGTCACCTTGAGAACATAATTATATATTCCCGAAATTAGTGGTTCGCGAGTTATTTCAACATTTGAGTTTTTTAATAATTCAATCAGATGAACCTGACTTAGAATTAAAAATTTACAACAGGCAGTCGTAGCTGAGCGGGTAAGGCGTCTGACTAGAAATCAGATGATTCCCTCTGGGAGCGTATGTTCGAATCCTGATGAACGCGAACATGTGTGATTTTTTTTTATTATTTATTTGTTTCAATTAAACTACCGGCTGCGAACACGTGACGGGAGTAACAGGGGCGATGAAACATAATTATATATTCCCAAAATTGGTGGTTCGCGAGTTATTTCAACATTTGAGTGGATGAAGTATAGAGGATGGTGGATGGAGGATGTTGGGGGATGGAGGATGATGGAGGATGTTGGTGGATGGGGGATGGAGAAAAATGAAAAGTGAAAAATGAAAAACGAAAAATGAAAAAGGAAAAATTAAAAATGAAAAGTGAAAAAATAAAAATGGCATTAATGTTTCCAGTTCCTTGATCTGAGAAAGTGTACCCGAAACGGGAGTAATGTGTCAACGGGAGAAACAGGGGCGATGGAACAACACGAGCGTAGCCGCGGTACGCGTCTAGTTTATTATAATTTAAAGCAGTACCCGGCAATTTGGATCTTACGGAAGCAAACAAACAACATACGACTATAAAGGTAGGCGTCCACTAGGGCGGACGGGCCAGTTCGGGTCGCATCGCAAAAATTCGCCTGCCATATTTCGTGTGGAAGTGCGTCCACTAAAGGCGGGTGGCATCGGTGCACGACGGATTTTGCTGTCGGACCGCTTTTCGAGCGGATTTCTTGTCAAGCAGAATATCGCCCCGGCTCGTCCGACCTCGTCTCTTCATAGTGGACGCAGCGAATGGGCTCGGCATTTTCCGTCTCTCGTGATCCGTCCCAAGTGGACGCAGAAACAAAAATTCGTCCAGCACCGTTGCGATGCGGCCCGCCTTTAGTGGACGCCTACCTTAATAGCAACTGCACCGATCAACATTTGGTCAACTCGAAATATCACAATAGGTCTGTACTTTTTGCCTGCACTTTTTACACCTTTTTGCACTAATTTTTCTAAACAACATTTCACGTCACAGCGATGACACAAACTTATACTCAAACAGTAAGTTTGCCCCTTCCCCATTCACCAATTACACTTTTCTGCACTCGCTTGAGAGCTAGTGTAAAAAAGGGCAAAAAGAACAAACCTAATATGACCTTATTACGCAACAAGTTGTCTAATGTCTTGGCTGAGGCAGGCTGGCAGACAAGACGTTAAAACATCAGAGCGTCCTGATAGGTCAAGCAAACCTTCGCTTCTCGGTCCTTCACGACCTATGGGAAATATCTCTCAAATTGTTATACCCGGGGCAAGGCGGAGGAAATAATTGTTGTTATATAGGCCTTGGGTTTTTGGTCTGTACGTACAACCACCCCACCCAAGCAACACTAGTCTACACGCCAGCAAGCACGTTTCTCCCACTCCAAAATTCAGTAACCAATTCTAACGTAGATGGAACCCTCGATAATTTCTCCAAAGATATGTTCTTGGGCTTTCGCCTTAATCTATCGTCAGTACTTGGTCACCCTTAATAGAACTACTTGAGATGAAGCTGTAAAATATATCCGCAGCTTGACCTTAAAATGTAGAATAGACTCTAGGTCATGGGTTTTAAACTCCTGACTCAACAATTAAGAAAAATACGAGTATTTGAAACAAGTCGTACATTGCAAGCACAATCCAATGCAGTTGGCTCGACCTGAATTTTTATCGACCGGTATCGATTAAACACTTCTTTTTTACTAAGATGTGTAAAAGCAATAAGCCTTAAACTAATTCAGAAGATCTTTTAAATTACTACCAACATATTCCATCTTTTGGAATCGTTTTAAAACTATGACCTTAGACAAGTAATTTTTTAGGATTTTTATTTACTTGCTTGGCCTTTCACATAGGACATGATTCTTGTACATAGTATAGAAATACATATCCAGACAATAATAATTAAAATATTTGCTAGAGAGATAACAAAAAAGACATTAAATTATAAATTACAACTTAATGGTCAATGGCAGGAAAGTCGTGCTCAATTTCAATCAATCAAAACATTTTGAAAATCGTCTGCTCATGGTCTAAAAATAACTTTGGCAAGACGAGGTTTCAATGCAGAAATAGTTCAAAAAAATAGGATGAACTAAATTACATTACACCTACATATATTGAAAGTATCCTTTTTCGAGTATTTGACTATTCTTTAGTCGATACCAAAAAACACATTCAATAAATTTACCCCCGATTCAAAGTGACAAAAGCCACGTACGGATAAAATACTTTGCTAAATTCTCTTGCTCACGTCAATTACTTGAAAGTAAACATAACAACGTGTGCATTTCACTTATTGCATTAACAAAAACCCAAGATTATCGGAAAATTTGACAACATTCAACTTAGCCTGTAAATTTACGGTTCAATTATGCGGAACATGAAACTAGTACAAGTGCGAATAAAAAACACAATTTCTTGATAAAAACCGGTAACGTGAGAACTTACGTGTCATTTCCCTAAAATATAATCCCAGAAAAATTAAAGAATTGTCCGCCAAAACAAAACTTATGAACACGGGTTCACTACGTCTTTTCTCCAGATATTTTTATTGAATTCGTAACAAAAATGTTGCACGTAAAATTTTCTCGCTCTTCTGTTGGAAGCACTGCGAAAGGCACGTTCGCGTAGAAACGACACGCACATTGGACTGTTTGAACACCCTGACAGTTGGCCGTTTATTTTAAAAACGAATTTAATTGCTGTTGGGTGCAGTACAACTTTATAGCAGACTTCTTGATCTAAACAACGCTCCTATTATAGTTGCTAACAACTTACGTTTTATTAAAAATAATTGTTGTATATTTTTTTAATATATATTTTCAGAGTACTCAAGTGACGGTCTGGGACAGATACTTCTTACTCAATAAGTAGGGAACGAGAAAAAGGACGTGAGTCCAGTTTCCAATCATCTTTTACACATTCTCTTAAATTTAGAGATCTTAATTCGATAATCAATGTTAGATTTATAATTAAGGCAAGGTATAAGCTAAAAGACCCCAAAAATGCCTCAATTTCAGGATTTTTTTTTATATAAAATAAATATATTCATATGCATAAAACTATTAAATGGATTATATAGAGGTACAAGTGAACAATCATTATGATTTTTTTTAAAAAATATATATTACAAAATGGCGGCTCCAGCTTCTATGACGTAAGGCCGCGATCGGCGTGAGTTGATGCACGCGGTACCTTCTACAGCCTTGCTAAGTGATCTAAAACAAAAAATTAAAAAAGTTTATGAATTTAGATCAAACTTGCGGGACCCCAAAGTTTTCCGATTTTGAAAAAACGCCCTGAGACTAAAATGACAGCTATTTGGAAAAAAATCACTTTTTTCACTCTTTTTTTGGCCTAAAAACTAAAATAGAAAAAAGGGCAATAAAAAATTAAAAAAAAAAACGACGTTGGGGCCCCCAAATTTAGTTTACTTTCTTTTAAGCTTTTATTCACTAAAATCGGTTCATTTGTTGAAGCTGTAGAAAGTACCGCGCTCCGCAAGAAGTGGTTTCGAGAAAAACGCATTTAAAGTTTGACGTTATAAAAAATCGTTTTGAATATCGGCCGATCGTTCCACAAATCGCTCTGTAAAGGCTGGTTTACATGACAAATGCAAATGTTTTTTATTGAAATTGTGAGAGAGCTAGCATATCGAATTTTCAATGGAGTAGAAAGGAACCACTGCAAAAAACAAAATTCACAGAAATATTGTCAGTATTTTTTGCTAAGCATGATATCTGTTCGTTTCACTCCTGATCAGTTTCTCATAAGAGATTTTCCTTCTCCCTCACAATATCGGTAAGAAATATTTGCATTCGTCATGTAAACCAGCCATAACTCGTGAAATGCATTTGATATCGAAATATCCTTTTGTCCACGTAATCTCAATATGTTAAGGATGGAAATTAAAAAGAAAAAGAAAAAAGCATTTTTTTTTTCGTCGAGAACTGATACCATGCCTTAAAACAAATTTGTCAACAGTCTGGGAGCAATTTTATTATTTTTCCGGTACAAGTTCGGAACGCGTTCAATTCTGAAATGCGGTATAGGTTACTATGTGACTGAAAACCTAACAAAAAGTTGGTGAGCGGTTAGAATAGGGTCGTGCTAGAACACTTACGCCACTGTCACAAATGACATATGAATTACATAATTGTATCATATTCGGAGATGCCGTTAGGGGTTGAAAAAGGAGAAAAAACTTGAGAATAGGTGACTATTAAACAAGCACGTGGAAGTGAAAAGATATTCGATATCTGATTGTAGCTCAGTGCTGTAACTTATGAATGAGAAATTTCTCACCAAAACGTCATACAGTATGCCGTCAATTACGGTGGTTTCTCATTTGGTGAGAATTCAGAGACAAAACTGCTTCGTCCTCACTATGACGTTTTGGTGAGAAATTTCTAATTTCATAAGTTACAGAACTGAACTAAAGACCTGAGAGATATGAAAGAATTCATGAAAAAGTATACAACCGCTTTACACCCACTTAGGGGTCGAATTTCAAAAAATCTTGAAAATTCTTTCTAGGCATTCATATGAAGAATCTGTCGAATAAAAACGAATTCAATATTTGGGAAGACCTAGTAGATATGACGAAAATCGTGAAAATATATGCATTCTATTTTCACTGATCATTTTTTCCCCTCCTTCCAAACGCCAATGGATATTTAATTTTTTTTTTAATTAGAATTACTTTTCTAGTTAATTTACATATATACACACACCGAGTTTCAATTTTCTAGCATAAGCCGTTCTATAGTTAAGAAAAACACCCCCCACCCCCGTACCATACTGCCACTCAAAAAAAATTATATTTTCCAGCATTCCACTACTAAAGCTTTATCTAAATACCAAGTTTCAGCTTTATATCATTTTAGGTTCTTAAGATATAAACATTGGAACTTTTTTCTTTTCACCCTTCCCAACCCCCATCCAACAACACCCATAAAAAAATTGCCTACTAGGGTTCTATTAGCGCTACTTGTGGTAAAAATTCTAAGCATCTAACTTACACTGTTTTTGAGATATGAAACGTGATTCTTTAGAAAAATTCTTATTCCCTCCATTTCCATGCCCTACCGCCCCCTTACAAAACTTTAATTTAAATCTTTGTCAACCTTTATACTCGAATTTTATTTTTCTAGAACAATTGGTTCGTGTGAGATATCGTAATCTAAACTTTTTCACCCCCTACCGCCGTACGTCACTCCTCCACTTTAAAATTTGTTTTCAATCTTTTCTACTATTATAACTACAGATATTTGTTAAGTTTTAATTTCGTGCCATTAACGGTTTAGGAGATATGGACATTAGAATGCGGCAATCTCGCCTTTTTGCGTTTCAGACGCAGTTCCCCCCCCCCCCACACTCCTACACCCCTTCACCCATATCAGCAATTTGTTGGCAAATCAGTCCACTATCAAGGATCTAGGTATATAAATTCCAAGTTTCAGCCTTCTAGCATTAGCGGTATCTGAGATCTAGAAACCAAAAATTTTCCGTCTAAAACACTTTCCCCACCTCCCCCTCACACCCCCCACCCTTCAAAAAGAGGTTACTTCTAGAGATCTACCCTGTCTATTCAGAAATAAATTAATCAATTTAATAGCTCATCAGGTTTGGGAACCATACGATCTGAAACAATTTTGCGTACGGTGGACGGCGGAAACTAAAAATTTCGTACTTGTATCTCATTTCTAAAGAGCGCATAGACAGTATAGCAAACTATTTGCCTCTATTGTAAACATGATTTCATTGACTCATTTCATTCCATTTTTTAAACAACAGCCCAGCAATAACCGATCTTAGGCGAGGATATTGCATTTTATCAAAACATTGCTATTAATATTTCCCACTTGATAAACAATGCAATCATCAAATCACTCCATTTATGAAGTTTTTCTTTATGCAGCCGTCAATTAAATGTGTAACAACAGAAACAAATTACTCCATCAGATAGTGCGATTATAGGAATTACACTATCGTGTTCATGTACCCTACCTACCAAAAACAGTATCCAGTACCAAAGTTACTAGTTAGTTGTTTTCTACGCCTTGAATCAATGTTCAAATAAATCGTCAAAACATTTTTTTATGTTTAATAGATTCAGTGCGGATTTTTCTTCTACTATAATTCGATCATTATAATGATTACGTTTGTTTGTTTGATTGCAGAAAAAGCAGCATGATTCAAATTTAATGAGGTTACAGAAAATTCTTTTGAGAAAAAATATTTACTGAATTTAATATAAATTCAGTAGCCTATGCGCATCGCTGCTTAGTTGGTAACTACTATACATTGTTGATATGAGTATCTAACACGGTCGTTTTTTCCCATTAGGGGCGCGCTGCAATTTTCATTTCCGTCCGGAATTCAGGGTCAAAAAGACAATCATTATCTAGTGGACTTTTATAAGTGAGAATTATTTTTGTATAAAATCGATATTGAGAAGTATTTAGGCTACTGGACTTCAGTGTATAGTTATCGTTATCAGTGTATAGTAAAAGAAACAGTTTAATTTAAAATGTATTTACATTGTGTGTTGTTTGCTGTAATAGCTGCACAGCAAATTCTTACAATTACTGGATTAAAAAGCGTTAGTTCGGTTGCTTTTACTTTTCCAGGACAAGAGCAACAACCGCCAGCTCCAACTCTGCCACCTGCTGGCGAAACTAACCAAAGTGAGCAAATGCAATAATTGGTAAAACCTGTGACGTTGTCGAGCGTTTAAGAAAATAACTTCTAGTATATTGAAAAGAGCGTAGAAGAAGCAGGAAAAACTCGCCTCCTTCCACCTCCAACCTCCTACCAGAATTCATCACTAGCCAATAGATGCTTCCATTCCATTTCTCTACATAATTTAGAGTGAGGATCAATAAGCTTAAATTTTTACTTTTTTATGCCTTAATTCGGGACGAACAGTATTATTATATATGGGTGCAGAGAGAGAGAGTAATGGTTGGAGGGGATGGAAAAGAAATTCCGATTTTAATTTTAAATTAGCAAAGGATAGAAAGCTAAAAAAGTCTGGGTGCAACTTTATTATTTTATGGATAGTAGTGCGAAACGTGTTTAATGCTGAGATACGATGTAGGGTACTAAGCAACTGACAACCTAAGGAATAACCAGGAGGATATTTGGAACGTTATTTTTTATCGCGAATTATATTGAAAAATTCTTGCCACCGCATCCTTATACTAAAGGTAGGTGGCACTGAATATCACCCAATATTTCCACCAATTCGGTGGTTAGATCAACACAGTCTTATAAACTGGCCTATCCAGTGATGGTTTTCCAATTGGCATGTCCGCAAGGACAGCGGTTAATCAACAGTCGGGGATATCGTGTTGGGGTTTCACTCCAATGACACCGGAAAGCAACAAACATTTCCTCAATATAGTAACCTTATATTTGTCTTCATTCTAATTGATTACGAATATTAATCTAATTCAATGTACAATATTTTTCTAGTTCTTTCAAGACAGTTGATTTCCGGTACAGTACCAACTGCAGCAGGCGGAACCATTGGCGGTACTTGTGTATGCGTACCAGCTGGTCAGTGTCCTGGAGGGTCAAGTGATGGTAGCGGACAAATAGATATTCGGATCGTTAATAATGTAAGTATTGAAAGAAGGAAATAAAATAAATCATGTAAAATGGTATTTTATAATAACAACATTGTGCTATTCATCAGCCAGGATCAACATCTACTCCACCTATTACATGTCCCGTTGGGTTGGTAATATGTTGCCAGAATCGCGTAGTCCAATGTGGAGTCAGATATGCTCTACAAGGAACTATAGCGCCAACAGCAGGTCAAGCAGCTTTTGGAGCATATCCCTGGCAAGCGGCTATTCTAACATCTGCCGATGTATACCTTGGCTCAGGTGCTCTAGTTAGTGCTCGGCATGTTCTTACAGCGGCTCATAAGATTGCAACTCTAGCGTATATATAAAATGCATCAGATTATTACCTTGCCTCAGAACTTGACATAATTTTATTTCCAGAATAAGCACCTACAAAGTCCGTCTAGGTGAATGGGATGCTGCTTCTACTTCGGAACCAATTCGTGCCCAAGAATTCACAATCAGTGCTGTAACTATTCATCCCAACTATAATAGTAATAATCTGCAAAACAGCATAGCTATCCTTACGCTATCGACACCAGTTCAGTTGGGCCAAACTCCCACTATAAACACAGCCTGTTTGGCAGCTGCTTCGTTCGTAGGACAAAGATGCTATGTGTCTGGCTGGGGGAAAAATGATTTCGGTCCCAATGGCCAATACCAAGCTATACAAAAACAAGTAGATGTTCTTATTCGATCCCAAGCTGATTGCCAATCAACTTTGGCCGGTACTCGTCTAGGATCAAATTTCATTTTTAATTCGGCTTCTTTCATATGTGCTGGCGGTGAAGCTGGAAAGGATGCGTGCACGGTTCGTCATAATTATTTTATTTTAAGTCTGTGATGGCCCAGTGAATATTTAACAATTCATTTCACGCCACTGTAGTAAAAGACTTTGAGATTTTTTTGTAAATATTAATTAAATTATGTTTGGTTTTAATTTGCAGGGCGATGGTGGTTCACCTTTAGTCTGCGAAACAGGATCCCGATGGTACCTTGTTGGATTAGTTGCATGGGGTATTGGATGTGCGTCGGCAGGTGTTCCTGGTGTTTATGTTAACGTTGTTTCATATATTCCTTGGATTCAAAGTATAATTGGTACATAAATAATGTTGTAAACTAAACTCAAATAATACAAAGTTATAACAAATTGTGTTTTTTTCAATTGCATAATTCATGACTCATTGGAATGTTTTTTTTTTCATGCTACAGCTGTAAAAATTTAAATATCGTCGACATTGCAGAATTTTTAGATGTGAGATACACTCGATCCTTAAGGCCAACATACACTATCATTCTTACAAGAATATTTGAATTTTTCTCAAAAATCTCTCGTATATGGGGCTGCACTAACTCTAGTATTACATCAAATATTCATGCAAGAATGATAGTGTATGTTGCCCTTAACTTGCAGGGGTCGATTGATTTTAGATGTTACTTTTGTCTGAAAAAAAAATCATATTTTGATAATATTCAGAACATTTGTTTAGCAACCGTGCAGGAATTTGACTAGTATCTCGCGCAGATCAGCGGCTTAGAGCTAAAAAAAATCATACACACACGGGACATTAGTGGCGTACCAACACCTCGGTAATCCAAAAAAATTTTAAATCTGTTTTTTATAGTGTTGTTTTGCTTTATTATCTCAAGGGCTCATATCACTCTGCGGACGCTGAAAAACGAGTAAATTTGAACAACTATTATAAAGGTTATATGATGAAAAAAAGAAATTGTTGAGTTCACATATCTTACTAACTATTCAACTACATATAATAAAAAAATATTTTTTTTTTCTTTATTAATATTAACATTGTTTTTTACGGGTATAAATAGACTACTGACGAAAACTACGGCGCCTCCTTGTCGGCATCATAACTTCACCAAAAATAATTCAATTTGCAAAAATTAAAAAGGATCTTGTAAAAGATTGTAGTAGTTATAGGGTGACGGAGGGATTTTTTTTTTTTTAAATAAAGAAATTACAGTATTTCAAACATTAGAAATCAGTTTATTTTAAAAAAAGTTTGGTTTAATAATTTATAAAAAATTGTCTAACTAAAAAATTAAAAAAAGCTCTCGTCCCCCTATAGAGAAAATAGTTATCAAAATTTAAAAAAAAAAAGTTGAAAAATATTGAAAATTGACTGAGTTATCGTGCCGACACTGGCTGAAACCATAGTTTCGAGAAAAATGCGTTTAAAGTTTGTGGTAGGTGCAACGTGAACTTACGGCTAGTCTTCCATTCCAGCTTCGTACTGTACGCTTTCTTCCTCTTTTATGTTCGTGTTTTTCACAGATGGTCCTATGAATGACCTTGTTTTCTATGACACTCGACTTTTGCGAAAAAATATACGCTAAACGCTGCTGTTGAGAGTGGGCGGCAAATAGCCAAGAAGCCGATTTAAACCGATGTATGGTCACATTTAGTGCTATAACTTTGTAATGGGGTGGAATTTTCTAAATTCAAATTTTTTTTTATAATTCTTGAAAGTATAAGACATAAAATTTATATAAAAAAAAAATCGCTTTTCAGGGTGATATGAGCCCTTAAGGCAAGGTATCAGTTCTCAACGAAAAAAAAAATTATTTTTCTTTTTTTCTTTAATTTTCATCCTTAACGTATTTAGAACTCGTGGACAAAAGGATATTTCGATATTGAATGTATTTCACGAGTTACAGACCGATTCGTTGAACGGTAGGCCGATATTCAATACGATTTTTTTCCAACGTCAAACTTTAAATAAAGTTTTAAAGTTTTTTTTCTAATAGCTGCCATTTTAGTCTCAAGTCGTTTTTTCAAAATCGGAAAACGTTGGGGCCCCGCAAATTTGATCTAGTTTCATAAACTTTTTGAATTTTTGGTTTCGGATCATTTGGCGAGGCTGTAGAAGGTACCGCGTGCATCAACTCACGCCGATCGCGGTCTTACGCCATAGGAGCTGGAGCCACCATTTTGCAATATTTTTTTTAAAAGAAAATCACAATTATTCTGCACACACCTCTATATAACCCATTAATAGTTTTTTCCATATATATTAATTTTATATCAAAAAAAAAATTCTGAAATTGAGGCATTTTTCGGGCTTTTTAACTGATGCCTTGCCTTAATAATACAGTTTTGTGATAATACAGTTTTGTGATCAATTTTTAAACAAAAAAAATTTCCTACCCTGAAAATTTGCTGCCCTGATTTTTTTTTTTCACGTTTCATAACTAATAGACAAATTTTCAATCGTACGCAAAATAGTTTGATAATTCGTAGCTCCCAAATGTTTTGAGATATTAAATTGATTTTTTTTTACGAAAAGACTGGGTGCGACCAAATGCCTAGGCGTAAGGGTGTGAGGGGGAGGAGGGGAAAGCGTTAATATACCGGGCCTTAGACTGCTCCCGAATTTTGACCCAAAATATAATAAAGATTCGCCCAGACCATTGACAGATTTTTTTTATAGTTCTACGGCACGATATCAAAGATTTTGGTTGGCCACATACTTAAATATATCAAAGTAAAGTTTATAAAGTAAATTAAAATTAGGTACAAAAATTTGGCACAGTTAAATTTACTAACAAATAAGTTTAACGGTTTTCAATAAACCAATATTTGTGCCGACCATCGGCAGGTGTTTACTTTTGAACTTTGCAGACTTGATTAGTTGCAATTATTCCCGTCGTAGCGCAAATACCGTCTAAGAGATATTTAACCTGAAAAATATGTAAAGTTGATGAAAGTGACGTTTCTGGCTCGGGTGGAAGATCTCAAATTGAATTTCTATTATGTAATTATTGCGGAAAATAATAATAATAACTTGATTTTAACTAATCAGTACACACAATTTCTTGTGCTTCAAGATTTCGTACAGTAACTTGGCCGGACGTCATGGCATTCTCTGTGCTAAATAGTCTGGTGAGGAAGACTTCCAGTGCCGTAATGCGCGGAGGATTGCTTCAGAATCTGGAAGCTACCGGAGTTGCTACATCCTATCAGAAACGAGGAGCGGGAAAATGGTATCCAGATGCGGAATTCTTACAGCAGTTCAGCGGTCCAGTCATGTACCCGGATGAAGTTACTTCACTGTGGAAAATGCCACCCTACAATAGTAAAATTTCTCCGGTTGAGAAGTCGGTTCGGAACCTAACACTTAATTTCGGACCGCAACATCCCGCTGCTCACGGTGTACTTCGTTTGGTTTTGGAACTAGACGGAGAGACTGTAATGCGTGCCGATCCCCATATCGGACTTTTACATCGCGGTACCGAGAAATTAATCGAATACAAGACGTACACCCAGGCTTTACCATACTTCGATCGATTGGATTACGTTTCGATGATGTGCAACGAGCAATGCTATTCGCTAGCCGTCGAGAAACTACTCAACATTGACGTTCCGATTCGGGCTAAGTACATCCGTGTTCTGTTCGCGGAGATCACTCGAATTCTGAATCATATTATGGCGATCGGAACACACGCTTTAGATATTGGTGCGTTGACTCCGTTCTTCTGGTTGTTTGAGGAACGTGAGAAAATGATGGAGTTCTATGAGCGAGTTTCGGGCGCTCGTATGCATGCCGCTTACATTCGTCCAGGCGGCGTTTCGCTTGACATGCCGTTGGGCCTGATGGACGATATCTATGAGTTCGCATCGAAATTCGCTGAACGATTAGATGAAGTTGAGGATGTACTCACAACAAATCGTATTTGGGTACAACGAACTGAAGATATCGGAATTGTTACCGCCGAAGATGCTTTGAACTACGGTTTCAGCGGTGTCATGTTACGCGGTTCCGGCATAAAATGGGATCTACGTAAACAACAGCCGTACGACGCCTATGATAAGGTAGATTTCGATGTACCAATCGGTACAAAAGGCGATTGCTACGATCGGTATTTGTGCCGAGTCGAAGAAATGCGACAATCATTGCGAATTATCGATCAGTGCTTGAATCAAATGCCAGCCGGCGAAATAAAAACCGATGATGCAAAAATAACACCACCGTCGAGATCCGAAATGAAGACATCGATGGAAGCGCTCATTCATCATTTCAAATTATTTACGCAGGGCTATCAAGTACCACCCGGCGCTACGTACACTGCAATTGAAGCGCCCAAAGGTGAATTCGGCGTTTACTTGGTGTCGGACGGATCGAGCAAACCGTACAGATGTAAGATTAAAGCTCCCGGCTTTGCTCATTTAGCAGCACTCGAGAAAGTCGGTCGCAATCATATGTTAGCCGATATTGTTGCTATTATCGGTACTCTGGACGTCGTATTCGGTGAAATCGATAGATAAATTTATGTAAGACCTAATTGTGAAAAGCTTTGGGAATAAAGTAATGTCTAAAGTTAATTATAAGAGATATTTTCTAGTTCTATGTAATATTTCTTTTAATTCGCCTAGATTGGTGATGTAACGCACCCAACTTAATAATAATATATAAGAATCACAGTTCCCTGTTGCCTGTTCCGTTGAATTCATCGGACATACGACCGTTATGCCGGTTTTCCACCAATCGGACAAAACAAAACCCCGTGTCGAAAAAAATAAGTCTTTAATGAAAACTCAAAGATTTGTTTGTTTCGACACGAGTTTTCGTTTTGTCCGATTGATGGAAAACCGGCATTACTGTAACATTGACGTTGTGTTTCTCGTTATCTAATTGGAAAATAATTCCCGAACTTTTTGTTAGGTTTTCAGTCACATAGTAACATACACCGCATCCCCGAATTGAACGCGTTCTAAACTACTGCCGGAAAAATAATAAAGTTGCGCCCAGACTGTTGGCAGATTTTTTATTTTAGTTCATTGGTTATTTAAAACATTAGTGACATGCAAAAGAAACAGAAATTTATCAAGGGATGTGTGAAATGTGTTTTGATAAAATATCACTGGAGAGATGTAGTAGTAGTGCCCGAATTTGTTGCCCGATTTTAGGCCTTAGGTAAACAGTTGACGATTGTACCTACTTCAGGCCACGCCATAAATTAGATTAGATTTCATAGGAGGCGGAGGGATTGCTCTAAGCACCGCGACCAGTGGTCTATTGTGCTATACCTCAAAAACCTTTCTCCAGTTTCAGCCTAGAGGCCCCACTCAGCTTTATTTTTCTAAGGAATTTTTTTAGTTGGTGAAGAAATAGACCTTGCAATGGTACTATGATCCACAAAGTGTTCTCCGAGCCACTTGTGGCGCTAAGTTTTAACTGCCTCACAGTAGCACAAAATATGTTCAGAGGCTTCTGCCGGCAGTTGGCAGAACCTGCAAAGGTTAACAGTTATGATTCCTATGCTTTTAAGATGATCTTTCAAGCCCGAATGATTCGTGAGTTATTCGGTTATTATCCGCACTTTTTTCCTATCAAACTGTAGAAGCTGTTCGCTTCTTTTAGTTGAATGGTTCGGTATGAATCTTTTGGCTTCTCTCAGCCTGGGCAGTGTGGCTCAGTGTTGGCATTTCTTGTGTTCCTCTCATACCCTTATGCTCCTCTTAATGTAGCAGGTTGAGATTCCATAGAACGGCTCTAATCTAGTAGGGCGGACCGCTGCTCTGTCTCTTGCATGCATGTTGATCTGAAGGTTTAAGGCTATTTCGTTACCCTCAATGCCCTCATGCCCGGGTACCCAGTGCAAGAGGACTCTGTTGTTGGTACTGAGGATACAGGGGTTTATTTCTATGGACGTGGATATAGCATGGACCTCCGTTTGGAAAACGGTGGGATATTCACCGAGGGATTCCGCTATCCTGGCGCTGGATCAGCTTATGCTAGCTCCGGTGCCTTAAGTCGTTTTAGATTCATCTATCCGGTCCGAACTGCGGTGGATCTCTGTGTCGCAGACTATGGAGTTGAATGGGATTTCGAAGCGATATCTCTTTATCATATTATCCACAGGCATGTCTATCCACTTTTTACTTTGGATGGGTTGCCGTTTAATTTGTTCTTCATCGCGGCTAATTTTGCTTGCGATTCGATATAAGGTGCTTTTTTTTCAACTGGATCAAAAAAACGCTGTGGATGATCCAACAAAATCAATTTAAACGGTTGGCATTCCTGCTATGAAATGTCATGTATTTGTGTCAGCTGTGGTCTGTCAAATATTTATTAATATTTTCTTGGCTGATACAATAGTGAACAAAATGGATATTAACGAAACAGAAGCAGTAAGTACTTAAAATTACAATGTATTGAACTAATACTGTGCAGATATTTGCGGTATATATTTGCGATATTTAATAAATATGTCAATTATCAGCTGCCATTGCAATTGAGTTGCAGAGCGACAACTGTGAAAATTTTGTTGAATTCAGAAGCAGCTTTAATGATCCAGTTATGATCCCATTTTGATTTTGGATCATCTCAATTGTTGTTGTTTTCAATGTAAAACGAATGATCTTGATCGTGATCCAGTTGAAAAAAAACACACCTATAGATGTGAAGAGGAGTCATATCTAAAAGAACCTCCATAGCTGCCGTGTGGCAAGTTCTCATTGCTCCTGTCGTGTTGATACATGCCATAGGTCAGGCTATTGGGTGTAAACTAGCGCATCTAATATTATAACTCATTATGCCTTCAAGAGTCACCCAGAATAAGAATAAAATATATTAAACAAAAAAAAAACGAAAAAAAATTCAAAATTAATACTTTTTAACTTTATTATCAGAATTCCACTTTAAAATATTTCAATTTTAATTTTTAATAAAAAAAAACAAGAAAATTAAATGTCTTTAGAACTAACGATACTGTTGAAATATTTCTCCTTGAACTTTATTGTCCAGGACCGGTCAATGATTTATCCATGAACTTCTTCTTAGCAAAACACAGCCACCACTTACTTGGCTTACCATCTTCCGTTGAGAAAACTTTTTCGCAAACGCGATTACCAGTCTCATGTCTCAGTTGCAGTAAGTATTGCCGCATTAGGTCTACGAACGGGAAATAGGATTTCATAGACAGATTCAGACAAAACAATTGCATTTTTACGAACCCGATTCACTTGATGTCCCCGGCTTAGCATAAACGGCATTAAGCGGAAATCCAGATTCGCCGGGAATGTCAAATTTCGAGATGGCCAAACTATACATTTCCTGCATGCCTTGGTTTTTATTGGCACAACGTTGCAATTTCTTCAGACATTCCGTTATATAAAGAGTGATGTAGATCAAAACCCGATCGACTTCAGACTGTAAATATGTATGTGTCGATTATTGTGATATTCGATTTTCAACAAACAAAAAACTTACCTTAATTTCATAAGTGCGAAAGAAAACGTTGGCTTTGAAGAAGTAAATCGACTCGTCGATTATATCATTATCGGTATTGTTATGCGGTGCCGGTCCCCGGAATTGTGTTCTCAAAGGTAAAATTGCTAAATTTCCAATAGTGGTTGTGACTTCACGAATTTGTGAGTGATAAGCCTAAACAAAATAAAATGAGCATTGATAAAAATATACTAACTTAGCAGTCTGTTTGTGTAACTTCGCGTTATCAGTGTTTTTTTTTTTTAATTTGATTTATTTTCAGCCAAACGAGGCACTCGATTTGAAAATTTTGATTGGCTAAAATCAAAATTGTCCTCGGGAGATTTATGAGTGTTAACATTCTACTCATTTCCGCTTTTATTTATACTGTCGGGAAATTGTGGGATCATTACAAAGCTACTTGAAATATCTTCAACCTTTTAACTTAAGTTGGACACCCAACTCTCCTTTTACACGATTTTTAAATAACACAGTCCACGAAGAAGAACAAATACCACTTTTTTACACGAGATTTTTGATTTAACACGATAACAACAAAAAAATGCATTTTAAGTTCTTGAATTCAAAGTTACTGGTCGATAATGCTCCTAGTCATTCTGTGCTAGATCGTCTAAAGTTCCAAATGGTATTTTTACAGCCTAAAGGCAGGCGTCCACTTGAGGCGTGCCGCATCGCAACGGTGCGGCGAGCATTTTTTTCTATCTACTTCGTTACGTCGCGAGTCTCGTTCAGTGGACGGCACTTCCATGTATGGCAGGCGGATTTTTACGATGCGAACTTACGATGTGGCACCGACAAGGCTTACCAGGCTTTAAGTATTCTGTTACCTTTACCTTATCTAGCGTCAAAGGCTGTAACACATGGAAGGCGACCGATAAACTTAACTTTTGTCAGTCGAATCGTGTCTTAGAAATATTTTAGCCAGACAGACGATATTTGCACCGACGATTATTGCAGGTAGGCTGGACAGACCAAGGCAGGCATTCAGATTGGAAGGCACAAGGAAAACGTTGAGTGGATCGTCGAAGAGACACATTAAGGCCACCCCACGGAGAAGGAAATATCTGAAATGAATATATCCTGACAGCAAGTAAAGGCTATCGGATAGGCAATTGCGCTATTACTGCCGTATGCAAAAAGTGAATATTGTTTTGACATTTTTTCATTGGCAAAATAAAAAACGTTCATGCTAAAGGTGTTTTAGGAACATACCTACAAGTGCCATGCCACTTAGTAAACTTTAAGGTATTAAACATGCGAGTTAAAGAGAACAATCGTCGTGAAAATATGTGCAAAGATGATCTAAGGAGTCGGCAATACTATTCGCTTGAAATGGCTATGATAGCCAGTTAATAGCTCTTAGCTTGAAACGGTGTTTATACAAAGAATAAACGCATATTTTTACGAAGAAAAAATTCCCTTCCGCTCTAAAATTACTAATCGATTAGACTTCAGACACACCCCAGCAGATAAAAACCATTTTCGTAATCGTTTCAACCGTTTTATAAATCAAATTATTCTTACCGGCATCTTCGCAGTCTTTTCAACTAGATGGAAATATTGCAAATCTCTTAAACTCGAACGAATTCCAGCAAATAAAAAATCTAATAAGTGTGCAGACGAAAGATTCAAAACAGTTTCGATGGTGGTCCGGCTGACATTTGACAAGTGAATCATCTGAGTATGAGACAGTTCCATTTTAGCACTATATGCAATGAACTGCTGAACGTAAAAATGATTTAGTACATTCAGTTAAGTGTCATATTTTGTACTAAAACGTGTTCAATTCTATTGTCAAGTGGTTTGTTTATAAATTGATGCTAAATTCGAGTTAGATTAAAAATCAAATAGTAAAATGCGGTACGCACAAATAGTGATCGGACCAGCCGGTAGTGGAAAGGTTTGTTGAAATAATGTACAATTATTTCTCATTTCTGGAAAAAAAACATTTTTTCGGTAATCAGTAGCCTTTAGTCATACCCGCAAATGTACTGATTTTAAGTTAAATACTTAAATACCAATAAAGCTACACTTTAAGCCAAAGTTTCGTCTTAATTCGCTCCGTGGACGATGAAATTATTTAAAACTGGCGGAAGGTAGAGATTTTGTTTAGGAACAATTCGTTCGGAAATTCTCTCTACCCCATTTTACCGCCATTGAAACTCAAATTCAAATTAATTTTAATTTACCCTCGTTTATAATAGACCTTTTTAAGCTTAAGAGTAAATACTTTAGGATAAAATATACACTAGCTTATAGTGAACTAATAATACTAATACTCTATTACAAAAGAAGTCTACTGTAGTCCGATTAGAACGAATAGCAAAAATAATTTAGTACTCAGTCGGCGAATTAACAATTAAATTAAATTAGTTAAAAAAAAAACTTTATTATCAAATTTCAAGAACTATTCGTGAAAGGGTTACCGTCGGTCCACTTAAGGTTTTTAAGGTTTAAAAAGTGCTTTATTTGCCGTAAGTTCTTAATGCTAACCGGTTTTCTGTCTTAATCCTAAAGCTAAAATCAGTCTATATCTAAGCTGCTACCGTTCTTAATGGCCTCAATGGGCACTCTAAGATATAACTTTTATCGGGGGGGGGGGGGATGTTTTTGGGGGGGGGGGGGGGATTGAGAAAATGGCAAAAACAACCCAATATTACATCAATTTCACTCTACTCTACTTAAACTATATACAATTCTTACATACTAACTTAAAACTAGGGTTTAAGCCGAACTCTCCGCCGCCGCCGTCTGTCAATGTCAACATAGTTCGCGGTGGAATAACGCCATAATGGCTGGGGGTCGCTGGTTTCGAGATTGGGGTCGTATTCTATTTTTTTATCGGTCGCGCGCCTATATGCGTGATAAATGATTGGTACGTAGTCGGAATCTAAGATGTACCCGTTTTCGTCAAGGTAGACAAAGGCTTCAGGTGGAATAAAACCAGTTGACAAGGTTTTTTCAATATATTGTGGGTTTGGGAAGAAGGGTTGGTGGATCCAGGGGTTAAGGTCTCGATCTGAGGTGGTTCTAGCTATATGGCTCCTAATTAATTTGATGATTGTCGTTCGATATGTAATGCAGAAAATCTGTCTCTGCCTTTCTATAGATGCCAGTACACGCGCGTAGACATTTTCTTTCGAAGTCTAAATTTTTCCATATAAGATGGACTAATATTGAACCAGATGGGGCAGCCATAAGTGAGAAAAGAGCTCACCAGAGCTTGGCAACAAATGATTTTAACACGAGAGTATAAATTGGTCTGTTCTATTTGACGGGTGTAGTGTACACCTTCTACACTTTTTGCACTGGCTCTCGAGCTAGTGCAGGAAAGTGTAAAAGGAAGTGGCGGGGAAGGAACAAGAACACTTTTTGAGGTTGAGTTTGTGTCATTGATTTGACGTCAAAGGCTGTTTAGAAAATCGGGTGCAAGAAAGTGCAACTTACACCGGGCAAAAGGAACAAACCTAATGTTTCGCGTAAAAAAGTCGTTTTAAAGCCATGAATGCGTTACGCACCTTTACAATCTGAATATTAGAGTGTTGGTTGAAGTACAAGTGTTGATCTAAGTTTACTCCTAGATATTTAACACAAGTTTAGTGCGGAATTTTATCGTGGCTTCCCTCCCCAGCTACAATATGGAATTTCTTCCAATTGCGCTTCAAATCTCTATTGGCATGGGCTAAAGTGGTGCGGAATAGGATAATAGTCTCACATTTCTGGGAATTAATTTTCATCTTCCAAGAGTTCGTGTAGAACTGAACATCATTAAACATTTTCTGAAGTTTCTCTTGGGCTTTAGTCGCTTTAAAATGGGGTGTGTATCTGCGAATGCTACAATAGATCTCTTGGGTGATTTATTAAAATCAAATTCTTCCAAAAGATCGCTAATGTAGGTCGCGAATAAAGTGGGTGCAGTATTGAATTTTCCGCTTTCACTCATGAGTCCTTCCTGGAATGAAATCGATATAATTATTATTTCAATATACCTATTATTGTGTCCGCCCGGATTTCAATTAAAACAAAATTCGGTTAAAAAAAATCAAAAATAATCGCTCTACGTATACAGTCAACGCTTTCCGATTTCATGTACTACTTGATAACTGCCCGGTAGTTGCTACCATCAAAAACACTTTCGCGTAAAACTGACCATCATCTCGCTTTCACCGGACTAAAAAAAACTAACACAGCTACAGCTCGCGGTGCTTATTTACTTATTAGCGGTGAGATGAAAGAAAGATTTCTCGCGTCGCGGATGCGGTACTGTGTGTGAAATTCGCAAGAAGTATCTGTTGCATGCGAGAAGTGCCATGAGATTTCTAGGCGATTCTGACTGGGTGTTGAAAGGAATAGGTAATATTTTGTTGGAAACTGATTTCATTAATTTTGTGCGGTTTGCTCAAAAATATTGATCGTACCTCGACTTTTGTGATGCCACTTGATTCAGTGAACTAAAATGTTAAATTTTGCCGGAAAATACTTAGAAACTATCTTGTAAAAAATCTGACCATTATTATAGCTTAAGTCGTGGTTTAAGAAATAGAAATGATAATGAAAATAGTTACAGTTCCTCAAAAAGAGGACTATTACCGCCATATCTCCCGGAAAGACTGCGTTTTCAAATTCATGCTAAAAATTTTGTGATTTAATTAATTTAGTTTGTCGCGCTTGAAAAGTTTTCGCTACATATAATTTTTTTTTTAATTTTTAGTCTACTTATTGCTCCTTAATGCAACGCCATGCGGGCGATGATCGTCGAGTTATTCAGGTGGTGAATCTTGACCCAGCAGCCGAACATTTCGACTATCAACCGATGGTCGATATTCGTGAATTAATTCATTTAGATGATGCCATGGAAGATGAGGAATTGCAGTTCGGACCGAACGGTGGATTGGTTTTTTGTCTGGAATTTTTAATTAAAAATCAAGACTGGCTACAGAGTCAACTATGCGGTGGATCAGATAACGAGGAAGAAGGTGAGCCGTGAGAAATCGGTTGCACAATTTCTATCGATTTTCTATTTTTCGTTCCGATCAGGTGAACCCGATGACGACTACGTCCTATTCGACATGCCCGGCCAAATCGAACTATTTACACATCTAACGATGGGCAAAGAACTTGTTAAGCTTTTAGAATCGTGGAATTTTCGTATTTGTAGTGTATTTCTCGTCGATTCGCAATTCATGATCGATGGCGCAAAATTTCTTTCGGGCACAATGGCCGCGCTTAGCGTTATGGCAAATTTAGAAATACCACATGTTAATATTCTGACTAAAATGGATCTACTTAGTAAAACAGCCCGAGGTCAGTTGGATAAATACTTGGATCCTGATCCGCATGCTCTGCTAGGTGAAGTTACATCGGATTCGTCGTGGGGTAGAAAGTACAGAAAATTGTCCGAAGCAATTGGAAATTTAATTGAAGATTTCAGTTTGGTTCGATTCGTTCCGTTGAATATAAACGACGATGAGAGTGTATCGGACTTATTAATGCAAATTGATAATGTTATACAGTCTGGTGAAGATGGCGACGTTAAAGTCAGAGATTTTGATCCGCCAGAACCAGATGACGACGAAGTAAATGATAGTTTCAATGAATAAAAACGTGTATTAATTTTTTTTTAATTATAAAAATAAAATTGTATAAGCTACTCTATAATATTTTCTTTTCTTTTCTTTTCTTGAGAATCATCAGGCGAACTTTTACACTTCCTTTTTCGCGAATTTTTTTTTTCTATCGGCTCCTCTTTTGGTGTGTCGGCTGTACTAGTTGCTGGCAAATACTTAATAACGTACTTGGTCTGCATTGTATTTTTCACCGTTATTTTACTTAACAGAGCCGCTTGATAAAACATCTTAAAAAATCTTTCTTTAAATATACTCTCAGCTTCGGTAGGTTCGCGCAGTTTGATCGATTTTTTTGGGTCGTCTACGGCAAACTTATCGCTATTTACTAGAATCGAAACGGCACGCAGTCCAAGCAGTGTCGACCAATTTGCAGGCACAATCGATCCTCGTTGAACTTCCGAAGATTTATCACTATTTTTTTTCGGACTTACTTGTTTTAGAAATGAATATTCTACGGCCGTAAAAGCTGTTCGTCGAATGTGCAAAGTTTGGAGTAGGGAATCGGTGAAACCGAAACAATCGAATAAATACTTCAAATTATGCTTTATTGGAAAAGTGGGTTCCACGTCTTTGCCGAAACTATAGTCGTACGAGTACTTAAAGAGCTCGTAAAATTCTCGACTGGGTGGTCGCAACTGCTCGCGAAATGGTTTGTTGCGTTTTTCCAATCGTTTTTCTCTACGTTTTTCCAGCTCTTTGCCATAAACGTCACCTTGTGTCTTAAGTTCGTAAATTTTATCAACCCAATTGCTTAAATTTATACCAGCATTCTTTTTCTTGTTCTTACGCGGAATATCTTTGATCGTTGCACTGGGATTTTTCGCAAGGAATTTCATAATGACAGTGTAACGAGTACGACAACTTATTCGCGTATGTCCGTTTAGGATTTGAGCCACTTCATTCCACTTGGATGTGCCATGTTCTTCGACGAACTGAAGTAGCTCGGTATCGTCCTCGATTGTCCAAGAACGATGCACTTCGTGATGTTTCAAAGAGTTCAAATAGCGACTTTTTACTTGTATTCTGGTTCGATTGGGAAACAATGTCATTGGTATGCAACCGAAATTTTCACCATATTCTTCAACAGCGGCTAATAGAATGCAATCTTCTTCACGCGTAAAGGGACCCTTTTTCATATCCGGATCTAATGCGTACTTGTATCTGAAATTAAAAGCTAAAAACCCGTGTTTCTTATTAAACATCTGTACGAACTAACCTTGTGTAAATTTGTTTTCTTGTTCGATTTGGAAAATAGCTCGACACTTTGTTCCAGTTGATTAGTCCACCGAATTTATTTGTCTCCACGGCAGCAAGCAGTTTTCTATCGTCAGACTGAATCCACTTTTTATTTCTTAGCAAATGCATGTTGACGTTGTTTTGAAATTGTAGGAAGCACTGATATTCGGATCGATGGGGTACTTCTTGGCTGATTTTAGCCCATTCTTGAAAGTTGTACTTTTCGGCGACGGCCATTAAATTTAAATTCTCTTCTTTTGTCCAATCGCGGCGATTCAATTCCGGTTTCATATAGCCATGCCACATTGCATAGCAGTTTTGGTCGGAATGCCGACCGCTTAAATCATCCTGTGATACTAATTTCCAATTGATTTCGAATTTTGAACCAACTTTTCGTAGAAGAGTGGCCAACGGTATTGTGTGCAATTTGATTTTTTTCTGAGTTATTTCTAGCATTTTACGAATTTCAGAGCTATCGGCATCCACCAATGGTTGTAGGTAGTCTAATATCTGAAATAACAAAAGATTTAATACTCGAAAAAGGAATTAACATATAACTACAAATACACGTAATATTCACGATCGAAGGATCTGCAATAAAACGCGGTTTTGTTGCCAATTTCCGACCCTTCCATTTGATAATAAGCAGTTTTCATGTATCGAGTAGCCAAACTGGATATTTTTAAGAAAAACATGGAAGACAAAAATGCTTTTTTCGAAAAATCGACAAAAACTTGATGTATACAAAAGTTCTATACACGAGCTATTAATCGTATGAGTCAAGGAAGTAGGAAGTAATAAATTTAAACTGATCTATTTTTGCTAGCGGCGTGGAAACGATGTTTTCGCAAAAATACAGTTTTAACACGTTGAGCGCCACGGGTCACCGGTGGTCATTTTTTTTTGTTTACCGTGGGGACCGCAGATCGAATGACGGTCCCAGCTGGGCGTACAAAAATGACCACCTGCGGAACACGTTGTCACCAGCCTAAAAACGAAAAAAAAAACACCGGTGGGCACGCGGCGCTCAACGTGTTAAGTATAAAACAGACTTTCGTCCCTTCTTTCGAGTACGAAGGCGATGTCCCACTGTCGTGAGCCGGTCTGACCCCGACCTTTCCCATTCAGACATGCCTCGTATCGGCAATTGTTTCAAATATTCTATCTATGTATGTTATAATTTCCGATACGAGGTGATGCACTTTATTTAGCACAAGGGTCGGACACCTGTGCCCAATGGTCTTGAAGAAAAGTGCGACATAGGCTATCGATCAGCTAAAATCCAACTTGCTAGGATTCAGAGAGTTGATCGATGGCCGATGCAGATCAGCAATTATCGGCTCGGTGAACATTAACTGACTAAGCGATAATTGCTGATCGAGATTCCCAAGTCCGGAAAACATCCGAGTTGTGATCGGGTTTTCAAATCGAATAGGTCGAATGGTTGCCGCGATTAAAGACAGTAGTTTTTAAATATAATATACATAGACTTGTGATGTATTTGAGAATAGTTCGGTAAAGTTAAGTGCATTAACTAATGTAGTAGTTATGAAATCGTGTAAATAAACAATGTAAAATAGGAAAGACAAACGTGTTTGGCATAATTGCGTAGTGTTTTCAGGGAGTTCTTGGAAGGAGGCACGGCCAGGGATACTTGGCCACGACACCACCATGCCACTCTAGTTAAACAGTGGATACTGGGAATTCAACCGCTAGAATTTATAGAATCAGTTATCAGCGTTTTGGGTCGACTACACAATACTTTTTCAGCCTTATTGGCTAGGCAAACTATAAACTTCCTAAACATGCGAGAGAAAAAAATCTGGCGACGGACTGGAAGTAATTGCAAACACTTTATCATTTTTCGGAACAAAGTCAAGCAGCAACACGTATGCCGACGTTACTGACATATTTTAGATAACAGTTTTGGGTCGTAGTTTCGGAGGCAATTAAAGGCAAAAAAAAAACTGCTAATGAAATTTGAAAAGTTGATTTTGTCCGTGGTTCTCCATATAAAAATTAAAGTAAATATAAGCTCCTAAAAGTAAACAAACAGTCTGGGCGCAACTGCCAACAGTCTGGGCGCAACTGCCAACAGTCTGGGCGCAACTGCCAACAGTCTGGGCGCAACTGCCAACAGTCTGGGCGCAACTGCCAACAGTCTGGGCGCAACTTTATCATTTTTCCGGCAGAAGTTCGGAACGCGTTCAATTCTGAGATGAGGTGTAGTGACTGAAAACCAAATGAGAAATGAAAGATTGCCAAATGCGTAGTCAAGTACGGTGCTTTCTCATTTGGTGAAAATACATAGAGAAAACTGCATTAATTCGTCCTCATTTTGACTTTTTGGTGAGAAATTTCTCACTCATAAGTTACAGAACTCAGCTACTGATCGCATATCTCCCTTATTAAAAGGATGTTTGCTGCCTGTTACACAGCCAAAATTTCCGCTTGAAAGACGCTGCATAAATCTGGCAACCTAAACGACTTCTCTACACTCAACAGCTCAACCATACTACTACATTCCTTTCTCCTCAATTCGAGAAGAAGAGCAGCGGTTCGTCCACTTGGTCCCTCAACATGGTTTTTGGTCTGCCGCATTCACGAAAGAAAACGCAATCTCTCAATGTGTCACTTACTCACCCATTCAGCAATGGCAGCCTTAGCAGAGGCATCAGGCACACCGAAAAATGGTTATGGACCAACCATGACTGACGCCGATCCAGGCTTTGCTAATGCATGCGCTTTTTCATTGCCACTTACACCCTGGTGACCTGGAACCCGTATGAGCTTTAAGTCATTTAATCTGCCAACAAAACTCAACCGTTCTTTACACTCACGTACCATTTTCGAAAAGACAATTGGATTATCTAGGGATTGTAGAGCGGCCTGACTGTCTCTGCAAATGTAGCTTGTTTGTGGCAATAACAGCTCTGATATGGAGGTATTTAGTTCGGATCCCTGTTAGCGTAGCAGAGGGTTTCTTCCAAATTTCAAATATCGATTAAATTAATTCATTAGACCGTAAACAAAATACGCTTGACTAGAGTGCCTTTTGCCTTCTCAGAGCTCTGGCTGTATTTTTAATAGCTCCCATCTCGCAGCGTCGGCTTAAATAAGTCTTCAATAATTACAGACAAAACGATCTACTAACCTGCGATTTTATAGCTTTGACCAACGTACATTTGTCCTTAGCCGTCCAGTAACGTTGCGGAATCAGTTTCAAATCAATCGGAAACAATTCGTCGTTGCGCTCGGACCGATAGATATAATCCTCGTTTAACGGTGCCGCAAAATTATCCATATCGCGGAAAAACGGCGCTCCACATATACGAAAACTTGGCATAACAGGAACTACTCGCTTCAAGGATTTCTGTAAAGTTTTCGTATTTCGTTCGTATTTCTGTTTGCATTTTTCCAGTAGAGCTTCCAACATGGTACGCAACTTTAGCAGGCGCATTTGCATCAGACTATTCAATTCCAATGCATTTTCGACATTCACGAATTGATTTTGCGATAAAATACTTGTAATTTCCGACACATAATTTGTGTGAACCGGAAAACTTTCTGTATGCAACTCTTCGTCGTGCCAGTCGCTGTCGTTCTCGTCGTCCTCTTCGTACGAATCATCTTGCGTTTCGGACTCTGTCGGTCCGTCTTCAAATTCCATTATTCGATTAGAAATTATTTCACTAATTATTACTATTTACCCGAAAACGTTTAAAAATTAAAAGTTTAGCCGCTTAGCTGTCGATTGCGGCCTTCAACTGTCAGAGTATTGTTTACGCGGTTCTGAGAAATATTTCCTTCACTTACGATAAATTGCTGAATACCGTAAAATAGGTACAGGGTGTTCGATTACAGTTATTTTTCTTAAATCAATTTATATGCAGTTGTATGAAGATGCAAATAATATAATTACACAATAAAACAAAAGATTTTTGTGCTGTTTCCTCTTTCAGTTCTCCGTAGAGGCACAAGCGTGATCACAAATTATTACTACTAAATGTACATGTAATCATATGGTTCACGACATAATAAATTTGAATTTGAAAATATTTTTATCAACCAAATTTAATCATAATAGAAATACAGGTTTTCAAAAAAAAAAAAAACACATTAAAAATTCAAATTCATTTTTAGAACTAATGAAGTCTTGTGATTGGCAGCACTTGGAAGTTAGCGAAAAAATCAAAGGTTGTTTACTGGGCGAAGTTACGTCCAATACGATGATATTGGGATAAACGTCAAATTAGAAATACAAGAATTGATTCGTAAATCGTACTTTTTTTCATAAACAAAACGTAATTTTTCAAAATGGGATTCATAGTAACTTCGTTCATCCTGAAACGTTCGCTATATTTTGATATTTTTGTTCGTGCCATTTCTACACAAGCCCCGAAATTTTCACGGTAACTATAAATCTATTTGAAAATTTTCTACGTTTTTAATTGCAATTTATTTTCATGCTTATATAATTGTTTTGTCGTTTATTTTTGCCGTTATTTATCGAAACAGTTTGGCCGAGGTCGGCAAGCTTGAATCGCCGAAATCCGAAGGAAAATACGACACCGGACAATTGTTCTTGCATCGAGTCTTCGGATATCGCGGTGTGATTCTGTTTCCGTGGTGTGCCAGAGTTTTCGATCGTGACATCCCCAATCAGAATAAAATCGAACCGGAAAAGCCGGAAAAGAATGAAAACGATACCAAAGAAGTCAAGGGAAAGGTGCACACGTTCTATCAAGTGCTGATCGATTCGCGAGATTGTCCGTATATTGTAAGGTCATGGCAATTTTTAGTGATTATTTGCATTGAAGCTTAATCGGATTTTTTAGCGAGCCCAAACCGAAGCGGTCACATTTCTCGGGAACCAGGACTCAAATCGTAGCCTGTACGCCATACCTGGTCTCGATTACGTAGCCCACGAAGACATCTTGCCGTATTCGTCCGCAGATAGAACGCCACTACATCATGAACTTTTCGACAAATTTCTATCGTTTAACACAAACAAGGAACCGCCATTTGAACCGCAAGAAACGCTAAAGGCATGGCAAAAGAAAAATCATCCGTGGCTCGAACTGTCCGACGTTCACAAAGAGACAACCGAGGGAGTTCGAGTCACCGTGATACCGTTTTATATGGGCTGTAGGGAAACGCCTGCTGCATCCGTTTATTGGGTAAGTTCTAGAATTTATCGATTTAGATTTCGAGCATAATTGCCGATTTGTCTTTCAGTGGCGCTATTGCATTCGATTGGAGAATTTGGGCGAGTTGAGCGTTCAGCTTCGTGAACGACATTGGAGAATTTTTTCGCTATCGGGGACATTAGAGACTGTTCGTGGACGGGGTGTAGTCGGACAGGAACCAGTATTGAGTCCTCGACTACCAGCGTTTCAATACAGTAGTCATGTTAGTCTTCAGGCACCAAGTGGTCACATGTGGTAAGTATTAAATTAAACAAAATTCAGTCATCAGCTCAAAAGCAACTTTTTTTTGTCAATATTTAGTTGGGAAAAGTGCTCCGGGTAGGGTAGGTAGTGGCAGCCATCCTAACTATGGATCGGGTCAGTTAGACCGTTCGGTTCGTCCGTTGTGAATTGGGAAGGAATCGCCCATTTCGCATCAAGGGACTGTTGTTGTTTGGTGTGGGGAAGACACACTAAAAGGCGAGTCTTGAGCATTCAGGCCACCAGGCCCATTATACCCGAATCCGAAACTCGAACTTTTTCGTCCCCCTCACGAATTTCTCAGGTAGCGAGCGAGAACGGAGTTCCTCCATCCTCAACACATGAAGGGACTAAATCTATTATAAATGAATGATACCACACCCTTGACACCTTAATTAAGTCCCATATAGGGAGTTGTCGTAGCATGGATACAGGGGGAAAGCTAGTTGAACCAGCTACAGGTGCGAATGAACTTGGCTAGTTCATTTCATCAATTCGTTTCGAACTAAAATTCAATCTTTATAAAACGCAATCACGAAAACGTCTTGTCGTTTTTATTTTATTGGTTTTTATTGTATTGAATGAATTAGTTGCGTGTTTCTTGACTATCCATTTTGTACTATATCGGGATAATTTTTTGGTTGGTTGGTTGGTAAACGTGGCAGCTTCGTCCCTAGACAGAGCTCAATTAGCTCATGTTAAACCCGGCTGTTAAGGGCTGTTATGACAGGGAGCTTTAGAGAGTGAAAATGGGAACAAGGGTTGGATTGCATCGCTATAACCACCCCGTACTGTTCAGGAATAGTAATAACTCTTCAATTTTCTTCCCCGAGATCTCCGTTAGGTCCCCGTAGAAGGGTCTGCCTAGCGCACGCTCTCTGGCTCTAGCTAAAGCCGGACATTCGCAAAGGAAGTGAACGAGCGAGTCTCGCTCATTAGTGTCCTGGCAGCTGCGGCAGTGTATATTGAACGGAATGCCCAATCTGGCTGCATGATCCCCAATTGGCCAGTGACCTGTACTGATCGCCGTGATTCTGGAGACATCTGCCCGGGTCTTGTATAGAAGTTCGTCTAACTTGGCTCGGTTGTAAGATGGCCACATCTTCCTAGATATTTCGCAGGTGGTTAGGCTCTTTCATCTGGATTTAGCAGCTGTCTGGAAGTGAGAGAGTATGTCCCTTTTTAAAGCTCCTTAAGGAACGTGGGCTAGTTCCGCAAGAGAGCCGGGGAGAGCGGAGCCCTCCCTGGCCAGTTCATCAGCCCGCTCATTTCCCGTTATGTCTCTATGCTCCGGGGCCCAGAGCACAGTGACTTTGAGCCGTTCCGCTAAATCGGATAATTCGTTACGGCATTGCTGAACTAGTTTCGAGGAGGTGGTAGCCGAATCTAGTGCTTTGATTGCAGCTTGGCTGTCGGTAAAAATGGCTATGTTACGTTTCGGCGATAAGTCGTGTATTAGTGTACGACAGGCCTCCCGAATCCCCAGTATCTCTGCCTGGAAGACGCTAGCGTGGTCCGGGAGGCGGTAGGATTGAGCTATATTAGCTGTATCTGAGAATATTCCTGCCCCGACCCCGCAGTCCATTTTCGAACCGTCGGTAAATATTATAGTGTCGAAGTGTGCTTCCACCGCACCGTTCTTCCACTCCTCTCTAGTTGGAAAACCAACAGAAAATCGTTTCGTGTAGCTCAGTTTGGAGGTAGTGTAGTCAGTCGGTGACGTAACCAATTCCTTTGGTAACTCTCCCAGGATATTACAATGCCCATACGGCTTCGCGGTCCAGCACCCAGATTCTTTGAGTCTGACGGCATGGTTTGATGCGGTGTATCTTATATGAAGGTCTATTGGTAGAAGATAGAGTAGCACGTTTAGAGCATCGGTCGGGTATGACCGCATAGCGCCTGTGATGCCTATTGCTGCGCTTCGCTGAACTCGACTGAGTTTAGTTATGTTATAGTCCTTACTCAGAGCGGGCCACCAGACTAGTGACCCGTAGTTGAGAATTGGACGGATAATTTTTTACTCTCCAATATTCTTCGAGGTCTCCTTCAGATCGTGCTCGTTTTCGTACTGTGGCTATTGCCAGACATCTGCAAAGAAAGAATCTCGCTTGTCGTTTTAACTGCGGCACTGAGCATTGAATTCGCGCTGTACGATCTGCAATTGGCTACTGATCGTCGTGATCTTGAAAATTTATGCCGCTTCAGAGACTATGCTCCAATGACATACACTTTTACGATGTAAGTCAGCTTCTGAACCTTTCCTAGCCATTACGATTTTCCTTCCCTCAGCCATCGTAATCACCAATCTTTTGTCCTCGGACCTGGCAAGTCATATACTGGAGAAGACAAGCTGCGGTAGAGTTGAAGGCGGCCGTTTTAAAAAGTGCTTTATTTGCCGTAAGTTCTTAACAGGTTTTCTATCTTAATCCTAAAGCTAAAGTTAGTCTATATCTAAGCTGCTACCGTTCTTAATGGCCTCAATGGGCACTCTAAGATATATATTTTTTTCGGGGGGATTTTGTTGGGGGGGGGGGGGGGGATCAGAGTCTCTTTATTGAAGGCGACCTTCGTCGCATTCATTTGCACGCAAAAGAACAACAAATTGACATAACGCACCTGTTTTGTCTCACTCACTCACACGCTAATTCTCATCGTGTTTTTGGCTTCAAAGCGCATTATACGAAACCCGGTGGCTTGTCGTCTCCACTAACTCTATGCTTCCGACGTTCCATTGTGACAAAAAACAAATTATTGTTAATCTCTTTTTTTAGGGGAACATTCCGTCTCGAACGCGAAGATGGTCACACCTTTGATTGCCGGATACCACCTTTCTCGCTAGAAAGTAAACCTGATGAGACTAGTCCTCCGACTACAACAGCAAGTGATGATACAACTGTTTGACGATGCCATAAACTGCAATAATATTGTTGATTTTTAATTTTTGAAATGTGTACATAAAAGACTCGAGAAGCGCAGAGTGAACGAATGTGTAAAATTTATTGTAACAAGTTTGATTCCGAAAAATAAAGCAAAATAAATTGTAGAGTTGATTACAAAGGATATCTTCGAGTAATACCTGTTCAGATTACATGAACAATTTTTTTTTTATTGAAGATATACGAGAATACATGTTTCGGGTTTCGCCATGAACCCATCTTCAGTTCTCTTTGAAAAATGGAGAGGAAACTTCATCCGTAGCGGATGAAGTGCGACTATTAATTTTTCATTTATTTATTTTATTATTGGTTGGCTTTAATACACGACCAGTAGCGGATTCTAGTTTATTTGTTAACAGTAAGGGAAGCCTCTCACTGTTGAAAACAAAGCGCTATAGAACCTCTATGACGAATTGGCGGACAGACCATGGTTGGTTCAAAAAGTCCCGGGAAAATGATGAAAACACAAACTTTTTGATGCAAATCGATTTTATTCTTCGACATAGTTCCCTTCGAGGGAGATACACTTCATCCAACATTTCGATACCTTTTTTATAGTAGTCGACGTCGAGGCTCTCAAAATAGGCATCAGTTTCGAACTCGACCTCCTCATTTGAGTAAAATCTCCCGGAGCCATCTTTTCAAGTTTGGAAACTGATAATAGTAGCTGAGGGCTAAGTCTGGAGAATACGTTGGGTGGGGCAGCAATTGGTATCGCAATTCGTTTAATTTTGCCATTGCTTTGAGCGATGAATGAGCCGGTCCATTCGCGTGATGAAACAGCACTTTTTTCTTTGCCATATGCCGCCGTTTTGTCTTCATTTCATTGTTCAAACGGTCCAATAACGCTACGTAATAGTCGCCTGTGATGGTTCTGCCTTTCACAAGATAATCGATGAGGATTATGCCATGTGCATCTCACAATATGCTGGCCGTCACCTTCCCAGCCGACGTGTGCGTTTTTGGGCGCTTCGGACGACTCACCCGGTTGTAACCATGTTGCCGAATGCTTATTGGACTGCAGTATGTAGTGGTGGATCCATGTTTCATCCTTTGTTACGGCTCGACGCAAAAACTCTTTCGGATTACGCCAAAACAACTCGAAATTGGCCTCCGAATCACCGGCATGATGTTGCTTTTGATCAATTGTCAATAACCGCGGCACCCATCGTGCGCACAACTTTTTATTTTCGAAATGCACATGCAAAATATTCAAAATACTGCCGATAGACAACTTCATTATGTCTGCTAGCTCCCCACTTTGCGGTCTTTCGAAACGATCAGATGGATTTTCTTGATGTGTTCTGGAATGGTAGACTCATTTGGCCGGCCCGAACGTGGTGCGTCGCTAGTGCTCCTACGACCCATTTTAAATTCAGCAAACCATCTGTAAACAGTTTTTTTCGACGGAGCAGACGTGCTGTGATGTTTTTGGAGCCATTCGAATGTTTACTTCTCGCTTTTTCCGATCACAAAGCAATGTTTTATCAAAATGCGAAATTCACTTTTTTCCATTGCTTATGAAATACCAAATATCCATCATCTATCATACTATAGTTAGTCCCGTTGCTCCCATTGCTTCCATTACTTCCGTTGCTCCCATTTCTCCCGTTACTTCCGTTGTTCCCGTTACTCCATCTTCTATCCAACATCCATCGTCCAAATTTACCATTTAGTAATAGGAACGACTAACTACTACACCGAAAACGAAAGAAATATGAATCATATCATATGAAATACTCTCAAATGTTTAAATAACTTTCGTATCAATTGTAAAATGATTTTGTTAATGTAGAAACCTTCGCGGGCGTGTGCTCCATATATCAGCGAAGTTTCATCGTAATCGGATGAATGGTAATAAACATCACAGCAACCATCCGGAGACTATTATACACGTTCCCTGAAAATTTTACCAAAATCTGTTGAGTGGTTTAGGAATTCATAGGGAACATAGGCATAGTACATACATCGTCTTTTATTATACCATATATAGGTACATATAAACATTTCCACGGCTCAACTATGGGTACAGCCACTGAGGGGAAAAAAGTGCTTAAATCTGTGATGACGATAATTCTGACCAGTTTCCACATAATGTGACTTTTTGCCATTACAGGTGTGAGGATAGTCGACCCCGTCCCATCAGGGTTCAAATCAAAAGAAACTTATTTGTTCTGATAAACATTCAGCTTTATTAGTTTTGAATGGTGTGTTCAATCAGGGAGTTTCCAAAATACAAATTGAAACCATTTTTGTTTTTCTTTTTTTCAAGTTTAAAATAACATTTGCGATACTCACTGTCTGATACATTTCTATTTAAAAAAAATACAGAAAAATGAAAAAAAAACAAAAATCAATACGGTTTTCAACTTTGAACGCTGAAAAAAAATTCCATATTACCATCCGGTTGTTGTGTTCGCCAGACGACGCATTCGTCTAGTATTTCGGTCCTGGTCACGAATCTTCTTCTCCATCTCGGCATCGGTGAGTGTCTCGAGAAACGGTGCCCAAGCATCGGCATCGCTTGGTGCCCGAAACGGTATTTCGACAGTTGATAAAGGTGCCTCGCTGAATGCATAGGTTCGATGATGCCACGAAAGTTGTCCGCGTATCGAATACGAAATTGCCGTTACGAATTCACCGCCCAAACCTAATTCTGCGCATAGCTTCATTGCAAACTCTTCGGGATTGTTTTCCTTCGATGCCATGTCCCATTCGACTTGATCGACGAGCGATGTATTGCCCACATGAATATTTAATTTGATGATGACACGTTGATCGGAACTGTCTTCGAGTATGGGCGGTTCGTTTGGAAACGCTTCGATTTGATGACGTATGGCCTGGGCGATAGCAGGTACGAACGGTATTGGATTCAGATCTAAATCATCGCATAGGACCTCGGCGAATTGTTCGGGCGAAAGCATACTTTCTGCAAGCGATAATTGAATAGTCCATGTAGTTAAAATATGGGATAGGAGACGGACGCAATGAGTGAATCTTGGAAGAGAGTGAAGGATGTTGTTTGGCTTAGGTAGATGTGGACAACGATACGAACGAGGCAGCTTCCGCTGTCTGTCGGGTGAAGGAGATTTACTCGTCCCCAGCTATAAGCTTGAGACTTTAAAAGGTTACATTGAATCGGATGGCAAAATGGATGCTATAAAAAAAACTGATGATGTTCGGCTGTCGAAACCTCAAGCGAGTTGTAGCGAGAGCAGACAAATTGTGCAGATTAATGTATAGTGCCACCTTCAACGAAACATATATATTACCGTTTTTGTTCCATGTAAACGTGTCTCGTAGCTTTTGACCTTCGAGTTCCATATCCAAACGTATCGGAACTAATACTTCGAGTTGTGCGGCATTCTCCAGATTCGACGACGGATCGGTATCATCAAAACACATCGGGAATGTTCGGACTTTTTTGTTATGTACGCGATTTCGATTGATTGGAGTCGCTTGCGGTACTGCGTCCAAATGACTGGAATTTGGCATCGTTGGTACCCATGGTGCCGGTTTCTTCGACTTACTTTCGCGCGGTACCGGTGCTTCGGATGTATTTACCGATATTGCACGATATCTAGCATTGAATTGACGTCGTAAAAAATAATAATAAAATCCGTCCGAACCGACAAACTTACTTCTCATCGTTTCCCTCGACAATATCGTCAACTTCGTTGGCCTTGAGAAGAGACACCGAACTGGCCAGGATATGATTACTTAGGCCCGATTCGACTAAACGTTTTCGTTCCTCGTTGGATAAAACGATTCGCGTCATTCCCGGGAACTTTTTGTAGAGTGTTCCTCGGAACAGACGCAAATAGTTGCCGACCTGGAAAGTTCCCAAATTGAATCATTGTTGGCCGGTTTTCGACTGGGCTACTTACCTCCGATCCCACGTAGTAATATTCACCATTTTCTTCCAACTGAAAACAAACCGGCTTGTCGCCGTACGTCGTCAAAGCCATTTTTGTATATTTTTAAATGTCGTCCAGCCCGAAACGTCAAACAAAACATCGATGAAGCCGCGATGACGCTACACTGCTAAACAAGAAATTATGGCAAATATTTTAGCGGGTTGTCGGAAATGAAAGGGAAAGGTGTTCAAAAAAACCTTGAACTGAAATAGTTTCCTACAAATGAAAGCCCAAATTATCCACAAAGATAAGCTAAATATTTAGTCGTTGTAAATAATTCACTTTTAATTCAAGAAATTCGGAAATTTGTAAAACATAAATATTTTATAGCAAAGCCACACCTGCATCCAACTTAAGAGCGCAAGTAAAAAGCAAAACGTCAATAGTCGTCATAACCTTGTGTTGGAATAGGTCGGTCAAAGAAAGGAGAACTTGTTCGCGGGCATTCTTTAAATTTCTTCTACGCAGAAAAAATCCTAAATTGTATTCTTTTCAACGTTTCGATCAATTAAAAACCGCGCACAAAGATGTTCACTCAAGTTTCCAGGCAGGTTGCAGCTCATGTAGCCCGGAATTTTTCCACTTCACCGCAAGTAAGTTTTTCACTTTGCTGTGGGGGGTGCAAATTCATCCTTTTACGTAACAATTTGGAACGGTGGTCGGTTGTGAAAATTGCAATCGTAATCAAGGCCGGCGGGAAAAAGAAACATGAAATCTGAGGCCGAGCAGTACATTTATCACGAGTTCAACAAAGTTATCGTGATGTGATTTAAAATGTTTATTTTTAGGAATATTTTTCTGTTCGAGAAAAATAGGGCCTGGTCTGAACTTTGAAAACGAAGAACTTTGTACGAACGGATTTTTTTTTTTCTTCAATTAATTATAGATAATACCCAACTTATTAATTTGCTGCGTGTTCTCTGACGTAATATTTATATGGAATTTATTTTCTGATTGGTTTTAGAATAACTTCAAAGTTGCAGTATGCGGAGCTGCTGGAGGCATTGGACAGCCGTTGTCCTTGCTGCTGAAGCAAAATCCACTAGTCAAGGAGCTGGCACTCTACGATATTGTGCACACGCCCGGTGTTGCCGCCGATCTATCTCACATCGATACTGTGAGCAGCGTTAAAGGATACATGGGACCAGGCGAAGTCGATGCATGCCTTAAAGGTAAGACGTTTTTTTTTTTGTTGTTTTTAAACGGTTTCGAGGTTGAACTAAGGTCGAATTTTGGTATCGTAAGCTAATCTATACTTCGTACACTTTCTTGGATAGCTACGTAAACTTTTTCTTATGTGCGGTTGATCATGGAACGCCTCATGTCTTAAGTAGTGTGAGTGATGATTAAATTTACAAAAAAAAAAAAAAAATTAAAGATAGCGCGCGTATTATCTGGCTGAGAAGATACCAGTTGATAGAGTCTTTCTATAATATTGTGGGTGCAAACAGATGTTTTATTTAATTGCGTACTAAAATTAGATTTCTGGTTTCTTACTCTATCGTAGGTTTGTCCAAATAGCATGATACTCTAGATGAATACTGAACTCCGATTTATATTGTAGTTGGGGATAAAGTAGAAAAAGGTGTGTACATGTATGATGTCCTTAATTAAGGGGGTTAGTGACTAGGATACGAAACAATTATCAATTTTTTTTTTATATTTTATTATTTTTCTGCATTCAATTCTACACAAAATAAAACAAACTGCAGAATTTTTCGATCGGTAAAAGTGCTCAAAAAGTTAGTTCAAAGTGGGCAAGTTCGGTAATATTTTGGTATTATGTACATACAGTGCTGGAAAAAACATTTGCAACCGAAGTCATGAACAAACTTTTTTGTTCAAAACTTTCTTTATTTTGAATTGAACTTATCAATTTTTTAATTAGACCTACATATACACAGCCAGCCGTTAAAGAAGAGTGAGAAAGAACTCGAAACTGCATCAGCGATAACTTGATTTCATCCATGACCAGAAGATGTGCATAAGTCATTAAAAATCATGGCCATATTAAAAAAATAAAATATTTAAAATAAATGCTGCAAATGTTTTTACCAACTAAAAGTGTGACTCAATTGACATTTTTATTTTTCTGGCAGTTAAAAATTATTATTTGTTATAGTTTTTGTTTAGTATATTACGGGAAATTATTCTGTTAAAAAATTGATAAGTTCAATTCAAAATAAAGAAAGTTTTGAACAAAAAAGTTTGTTCATGATTTCGGTTGAAAATGTTTTTTCCAGCACTGTATGTACACATTTTCATTTGTATTTTTTATTATATTTCAAATGAAAAACAACACATAATCTGGTAAAAATCAGAAGAAGGTTTGACAACAGAACTAATGCCATCTGTGTGATTTGTATTAAAAAATATAAATAAAAAATAATTTCAACTAGGAGAGAAAACCATTGAAAAAAGATTAAAACTCAACGATTTTAGGTTTTTCGCACTTCTGAACAATTTTTTTTTTCGCATTTTTTTTCCATAAATGTTCCTTTTTCTCGAAACTGATAACAGATATCAAGTTGATTTTAGTTTTGCTTAAGGCCCAACACCACTGTAAAAATTTGGAAAAATCAATTTTTTTTTTATTTGCTTAAAAAATTCTTTGAACCTTGGAGAATATGGGGAAAAAATTTTAAATCATGAAAATGAATTTTATCCTGGAATTTGGAGCTCTTTAGAGAGCGCGTCAGGCTGTTTCGAAACGGATTTCTTGTCGAGCAGAATGTCGCCCCGGCTCGTCCCATCTCGTCTCTTCATAGTGGACGCAATGAAACAGATGGGCTCAGCATTTTCCGTTTCCTAAGTGGACGCAGAAACAAAAATTCGTCCAGCACCGTTGCGATGCGGCCCGCCTCTAGTAGACGCTTACCTTTACAGTAAGTTCTGGTGTTTATGGTTCCCATTTATTCTGTTTAAATATTAAATGGAATGAACGAAACAAAAGTTTTAATTTTTAGAAGAAATGCTTTTTACATTGTGTGTGAAAAATCAAATATCTGGTAAATGAGAACAATTTTCTTGAACGAAAAATCTGCCCTTTTTAGGACATTTTCCATAGCTTTGTGGAAGGTTAAAATAACTTCGAACAATCTGCCAGTTGATAGTGTGCAGAGTATCGAATTTAGGAAAATTTTCCACCAATAAACAAATAGTTGCATTTGTTAGAGCTGTTCTTAACACCTTAAAATCTCACACGTTAAATATTAAGTATTGAAAAAATGTTATTCTATTCCTTGAAAATAATAGTAAGAAATGGAAAATCAATGTTAGCTCTGTACTCAATTGTGTAGCGTTCCATTTCTTATTCTGCCGAGGTAAATTTGTGAAATTGAATAAAAATAAACTAATCAATAATGTACTCTCCATCATTATTAATGACCTGTTCCCATCTATTGATTTGAATTTGTTGATTCCCTCTTGCCGAAATTCTTCTGGTTCTGTATTGAAGAGGTGGGTGAGTTAGTTTTAGATGTCTTCATTGTTGGCCTCTTATTTGGTTTGACAAGGAATGAAAAAGGTGATAGTTCGTTGGCGCAAGGGATGCGGTAGAACCTCTAATTCGAGTTGATTTAGAGCCTCATTAAAAATGTTTTCGATATGTGGACGTTATGAAAATATTATTAAAATAATATCCGTCTGTCCGCCGTATACAAAAGCGTTTCAAGGCTCGTATTTCACAAACTCTTTGAGATATTGAGTTCGAATTTTGTTGGTTGGTAGATTGGTGAAACACTGTCATATTCATGAATTCTGTTCGTTTAGTTTCCAACTTATACTAAAGTTTCGGACAACAGCTACACTACTGCTTTCTTTATTATTTTTTAAATACTCGTCTGGTGTTGCGATATGCAGTTATAAATTTGTAGCTTTCCATGATTAGTCGAATTCGGAAAAAGTTGTCCAAAAACCGATATAAGCTCTGAATACACAATTTTGAATTGCTCAATGATATTAATTGATCTTAACTACATATAACAAATTTATTTCTTTTTTTCACAGATGCCGACGTCGTAGTAATCCCTGCTGGTGTACCACGAAAACCAGGTATGACACGTGACGATCTATTCAACACGAATGCCGGTATTGTACGTGATTTGGCCGCGGCTTGTGCGAAGAATTGCCCGAACGCAATTATTGCTATTATTACAAATCCCGTGAACTCATGCGTACCAATCGCTGCGGAAGTCTTGAAAGCGAATGGAAAATACGATCCTCGTCGTCTATTCGGTGTCTCGACATTGGATATCGTTCGTGCTCGTAAATTTATTTCCGACGCGTGTAAAGTTGATGTTTCTTCCGTTGATATTCCGGTAATTGGAGGACACTCTGGCGTTACCATCATTCCAGTAATTTCGCAGTGCAAACCAAAAGTTTCATTCTCGCAGTCTGATCTCGAGGCCATCACTCTTCGAATCCAAGAGGCTGGCACTGAAGTTGTTAAGGCGAAGGCTGGAGCAGGCTCAGCAACATTATCAATGGGCTATGCTGGTGCACGGTTCGCAATATCCGCACTGAGAGCTTTAAATGGCGAGAAGAATATCGTCGAATGTGCGTACGTTGAATCCAAAGTAACCGATGCCCAGTACTTTTCAACCCCTCTGGTTTTGGGTAAGAACGGCATTGAAGAAAATCTTGGCTTGCCCAAATTGAATGACTTCGAAAAGAAATTACTCGAAACTGCCATGCCAGAGCTTAAAAAGAATATTGCCAAAGGTATTGAGTTTGTCAAAAAGTAAATGAAACTTGTATTCCGTTATATTTTCTTGACACACTCAAAAACATAAATCAATCTATTGTCTTTTATAAAGCATTGCCCTTCCTTATATTTTTGTTTTCTTTAAATACATTTTCTCTTTATTTTAATTGTTAAAGTAAAACTTAAATGAAATTTACCTGTTAAAAGTAATAAATAATTTAAATAAATATATTTTATTTGAGTTAAAATAAAGTTCATTGCCAAGTTTTATTTATTTCGTTTCCCAGCTATACACTGCAAGCTACTGCATAGACACCGCATACTTTGTATACAATTAAGGTGTAAAGGTTAATGTATTTACATTGATAATGTTCACCGAATATATTGCATGAGTAATGTTATTAATGTATCCGATCATGTGGAGTATTTTAAACATCGACTGGACTGAGACCGCAGCGTAAGAAATATAAACAAGTTAATTACTGTATTTTTAGGGGCAGAACAGAATTGTTCAAGCAAAACGAAGCAAAAAATTGAAAGTAGAATGTCGTTTTTAATTAGGTTGCAAATTAGATCTATTAATTGATTAATTAAAAAAAAACAATGACTCCATTATGATTCGATTCCAAAATCGGAATTTTATACTATATTGTATTTTCATCATCTTGCCACCAGAATCTTTCAAATTTGGAATTTATTTTTCAGAAAAAGAGTATGAAATTCGACCGCTGGTTTGTAGTTGAGTTTTACGTGCCACTAATTCTTATTTTTCAGTGTCGTGTTTAATTTTTTCCGTTTGATTTACACATGTTAGTAACAAATTAATAATTATTTACGTTTTTTTTATTTACATATTAATAAAATAAATAATTATTTTTCATCTCTGAGTGACAGGGTGTATTTATGCCGTCGTGAAATCCCTAGAGCAAAGTATTTTTTACGTTATTATCTGATTAAAAAAACTTTTTTTGGGGCTTTGATGTTAGAGTTACCAAAATAATCGACACATGTAGAGGGGAATGGTGGTGGGAGGCAAAACAATGTTCCTGCAGAGATCGAGAGCTGAAATCCTGATATGTACCTCCTTAAAAGTTCATACCAGAAATTTTTCAAGGCATAATAGGTGAAATGAATTTTTGGGGGTTGCATGGGCACCGTTTTCTGGAGCTGAATTTAATCTCTTAAGGCCCCATGAGTCCGGTACGACAATTTTTTATCCCAGTTTGATTTTTCTTTCTTGGGAGGATTTTAATCGATTGAAAACGTTTTTCGTTCGTGTAATTTGGAGTGGACAATACGTCTGCATCGTTCGCTGTCTATCAGCGAACTAATTTTGATTTTACAGAAAAAAATAGTGTTATAGGTTTTCAAATTATTTGAAACGCATAACTATTAAAAATCAATAATTTTTTCATTGATTTATCTTCTAGAAATACCAATTAATTATACTATCTGTGATACTTTTCAATGAAATGCGATCTTCTTATGTAATTCCTGCCATGAAAATCGTGAAAATTTTCTTTAGTTTGACTTCATATATTATTAACAAAAATGAAAATTGTTTATATTATAATTTGATCAATGGAGGACCTTCTTTAAGATTTTTTCTAGAATTATATTAATGAAAATGACATGTTAATTGTTCAAGAAATAGGTAATATGCGTTTAAAAAACTCGAATTTACGCATTTTGAAAAATGTTCAAGGGTTGTTGTTCTAATAGCATTTTTTCCAAAAACAGTTTTGATTTTTTTCTTTATACACGACCTAGTTTACATACCAGCTAATAAAGTTGTGTAATTTTATTTTGTTTTTTTTGTTGCCATTAACGTAAAATATTAGCAAGAAAACAGTCATAAATCATCAAAATCGCATTTAACGTGCACATGGAGCCTTAAGGGGCTTACTTAGTTGACGATTTTCCATACAAATTGATGTATCTTTTTCTCGGGAACCGCTCAACCGATTTTGATCAAACTTTGATCAATATTATGTTAATAAAATTAATGCTACTGAATGAAGGAATTTCAAAGTAGGTGAAGAGTCACAATTTTGAATTAATTGTGACTTTTCGTATTCTTTGATTAGTCTTAATTTTGACCGTTTTTTGCATTTTCCACGAACTGAGCAAGAAAAAAGAATTAACAAAATCAAGGTACACATGTCTCCAACTATGTGGTGGAATTGTTTTGACCTTTCCTGTGACTGCAGCGCCAGAATGTGAAAAAACTATTCGATCACAAGCGCAGTCACAAGATCTTAGTCATACTAAGTTGTGACCTATGATAGGCCACAATTTCAGAATAGGACCGATAAGCTTTAAAGGTAAAACTTTTTTCCTATTATTTTAGCTTAAAAAAAATGCTTAGATTAAAAACTGCAGTCGATCGATTTTTTTTCGTTTCCAAGTGAGTAACTCAATAAAACTTTTGATATATTCTCTACTATTAGTTCTGATTAAAGTCTTGACACTTACACATTTTTTTTTTAAAAAAAGAATTAAGAAAGTTATTTTGATTTTTCGATGTTCGATGCACCGACGAAAAAGCGAAACTATTTTCACAAATTTCATCATATCTTTTAGGTCCTAATAGAATATCGAATTAATTTAACTTCTGCAGGCCCTTCATAAAAATTTACAGACGATTTTTTTCAGCAAGAATGAACCATCATTAGAATAAAGTGGGGATGTAAGTGGTGAGGGTAGGCAAGTTAAATAGCAAAACATTTCGACTTGGTTATTTCAATAGCCGCTAGAGTAAAAAGCTGAACGTTAGTATATAGCAAGAGACACAATCTAAAAATACATATTCTAATGAGGCTAGCAAGATTCTGATTGTTTATCTATCTTTCTGTTAATGAAACTTGGCACATATTATGTATACATCAAGGGTTATTCAACAGTTCTGCATTTTAATACAAACGCACCCTTAACCTTTTTTGTTGGTTTGTCAATGCAAAAAATTCAGTCAAGGTTTACATTTTTACAAATTTATACAAAGTCCCTATTAAATAACCCTAGAGTTATTTAATAACAATTGTGTATATGTATAAATATTAGTTTGTGAAGTGGCTGTGTACATTTTCACAAACTCCATCATATATCTTGGATCTAGTCAGATATAGAATTTATTTTTACTTCATTGCGCTCTTCACATAATCGTCTAAGAACAAATTTCAGTATTTTACAATATTTAACTTCTAGTGGTTATGTCGAAGCTAAAATTCTCTTCAAAAATTGGTTAATAATATGTGCAGTGTGCCGATATCCTTTAGACAATGCGGCGTATGTGGAGCATATAGTGTACACTATATAGTATAAACCCATATAGACGCATTTGAATACTACCCTATGCCCGTATCGAAGGTTACGCACGAAACGAAAAGACTAGAATAAATACGTTAAACAAATATGAAAAATATAAAATTGCCTTTGGCAAGATTTGATCCATCCTATTGCTCTCAGGCCCTCCTGGTTGGGTTTGGGCGATGGGCTAACAACTCATCACCGGAAAAAAACCTATTGTTCCGAAAGCAGAACTACAGCCGCGGATATCAGACAATGTATCCTGCAGGCCAAATTGCCATGCCAGTGTAGGGTTTTCAACCGGCATGTGCAACAGCTAAATTAACGATCAATCCCAGTCGCCTGTGTTGATCTTAAAAGGGACTCCCCTGATGCCAAAAAACAACTATACTCTATACTATACTCCTTGAAGCTCTCTTTTCCGTTTATCAAATAGTAATAGGTCTACTATTCATAAGAAGTGAAAAAAAAAAATTCTGATTCTTGAAATAACGATCACAAAATAGTCAAAAGACTCAGATAATTAGAGTAAACGTTATTTTTTTCAATTCCGCTACACGAGCTCACATTAAGCGTGTATTGTCCTCAGTAATAAATTCAAGAAATTCTATTATTCAACTAGGTTCGGATAGAGTTCTTCCTGACGTCATAAAAAAAACGTTAATTATTATCGAATACCTTACGATTCATGTAAATAAGCAATGTTGTATGCGGTAATGCGTAAATGTTGTATTCGGTTATATTCGTACTTATATTGTTTCCGACAATTGACTAATTGCATGTATACAACAATTGAAGTCGTTACAAAAAGTCGTATAGTACCTGCAACTCGTAGAATAACACTAACATTAGATTGATAAGTTCTTCTCACAACAAATAACCAAATTTATGCCAAAATATTCTTTTAAAATTGGAGTATTCAGTAACTTTAACTTATTTTTTTTTTTTTGGTTTTCTTTCTAACAAAATTAAAATTAAACATATTTAAATGAAATGCTTAAATTCGTGTAATTAAATCACAGAGCCGTGCCTTGCACCGAAACGAATATTTTATAAAAGGAGCTACTCCGTTCATTTTTTAGTCAATTGCGACTAGTTCAGCAATTCGTTAAGTTCGATTTTTAACCGAGTGTTTAGTTGAGCTAGTTACTGAAATTTTGAAGTTATTGTTTTAATTGTATAAATTTTGTGATTGTGGAAAAAGGAGATTGTTCTCTTAAAAACGATTTCCAACGATTCTTTGGATTATTTGATTCGGGACAACAAGTTTTTTGGATTACTCGATTGAAATGGGTCCGAATGAAAATCATGTTCCTTCTACGTCCAACAAGCATAAGAAATTTTCCCGAGTTTATCCGGAAAGCGATGGGGATGATATTGTCATAACAGGAATGTCGGGAAAATTTCCAAACTCAAAAACTATTGCAGATTATGAGTACAATCTTTACAATAAGGTAATCGATTTTTTTTCGAGTTATTGTGATATCCTTGAGTATACAGTAATAATACAGTGGATATGAATCAATTCTTATACCTCGAAAGTTTGAATTTCGTGATTAAAATACTGAAAAGATAGTTTAGCTTATTTTACTTTGTGTTCATATAGTGCGAATTGATTCGAAGTGATTGAAGCGAGATCCATGAAAATGATTGATTCGGAGTGAATTTCCAAACCAGACCAAAAAACCGGATCGAATTTCGATTTCTGAGAGTATTTTGATCTGAATCTCTTGAAAAAGGTGTTTTTGATTGTCTGTAATCACTTTCTATAAAAACGTCTGTGAGAGAAAACTTTTCTATAATTTTCGAGTTTTAACAAATATTTTGTAAAAAGGATCAGTAATCGAAGATAAATAAAAATTTCGTATTAAAAATAATTTTTGACTGTCTATCTTATAGCTCGAGAACTACTATACTGATTTTCTCGAAATATATACATATAGTGTGGCTAGAGCACTTGCCTTCGGTGCACCTGGTACTAGGGTCGTACCTGCTTTGTGACAAGTAATTTTCGAAAATGGGATTGGGTGCCGGACTACCAGTTCACTCAGCTGTAAATGAGTATCTGAGTTAAATCGGGGTAATTATCACGGATGAGCGTGTAGCTGACCACTTCACCTCCTAATGTTCCGTTGGTCCTTAAGGCCTAGGCCCGACTTGGGCTGTTGCGCCATTGATTATTATTATTTATTTGGCTCAGTGTTGCACTATTCCATTGAACTCTTCGGAGTATAGATGGGTCGTTCAGGAGTGAACTGTTCCAAAAGAATACTTCATTGAAGTGAGTGAGTGAAGTAACTCACTCCTTTCGTTGAACTACAGTTCCATTAGACACGTGACATGAATTCATCTTTTAGATGTAGGTACTGACCTTTTTTTTGGTCGTCTCGTCACCTAGTAGATGTCGGAACTACTTCACTGAACTGTACTGACCTTTTTTTTGGTCCTCATTCATCTACTGACGAAAGGAAGGACCGTTGGATCGAAGAGTTCTTGAACTACTACACTGAACTCTACTGATTTTTTGTTTGTTCATTATTTTCTACATGTATTGACGAAAGGAAGGAACGATGAAACGAAGAGTTCCATCCGGAACCACTTCACTGAACTTGTTCCTTAAAGTGAGTGACTCGGTACTTCACCGAAAGGAGCTTCTTTGCTTATCTCTACTTCGGAGTACTTAACATTCATTATTTATCCTTTTAATAGAATATCACTTTAGTGATGGGTTTTGCTCTAGGTGAATGTTATTTTCTACAACTCCACATTTATGAACATATATTTACATACTAGACAAGATTGGGTTCAATGTTCGTACACAAACTATAAAAAATGTTATTTTCTATAGCACAGTGAACTTCTTATCATAAACATTATTTTACCTCTGATTTAAATATAAACAAAAAATCGATTTAAGTTTGGTGAAACCCAAGAACTTGACCCTTAAGAGTTAATTCATTGAACTTGAGACGTGAAACATACTAAATTATTCATCCGATGCATTTGAGAACGCGAAAGTAGTAAAATTTAAAATTCAATTAAGTAATGAAATTCAACGTTAAAAAAACCGTTGGTAGAAGAAGTGCCAAAAAATAAATATACGTATCAACGAGTATTGTGTAGAAGTAGATAACCGTAAATAATTTAAAACTAAGACCCTGTTGTAATCAAATTTAAAATACATTGGAACATTTAATAGAATTGTTAAGACATTAAGATGGGTTGTTTGAAAACGTGCCAGTATCGAAATTCGCCGGAATCTCAATTGAAAAAATCCAATAAGTTAATGAAATAAGAAACTCTTTATTTTAATCGTATTCAATGATCACACTATAGGAAACCGGTCACTGTTGTCACTGAAAAAAATTTACAAATCCACTTTTCAGTAGAAGTGATAGTAGTCTCGCTTTCGCAGTCGGAGCCTCGTGTACAAGCCCTACTGCGCTTTTATACGGCATGAGTTGACTGTAGAGATTATCAGTATATTAGGTGGTGCGTGTAAAACATGCATTAGGTTTGTAGAACATGCGAGAAGTGTATAGAGCTTCCTACTCTAGTATAATCTAATATTGGAAGACTGTAGTTTTTTTTGTTATGAAGATGAGAAAACACATGAATTTTAATGAATTTAAGTTAATATTAGATCTTTTGGAGCTTGAATAAATAATTTCGGAAAAAGTGAATACTCGTTTACAGTTGACTAATTAATAGATATTGCGGATCCTATCGAGTATTATAACTTAATGAAATATATTATATATATTATATTATTTTAAATATTATAATATATTAAAAGATTATATATATTTCGTATTGAAGATCGATATGGTTGATGACGAGGAAACCCGTTGGAAACACTTTAATCCCGAAATTCCACAACGGAACGGTAAGATTTACGATATCGAGAAATTCGATGCGACATTTTTCGGTGTACACTTCAAACAAGCGCACACCTTAGATCCGCAATGTCGTGTTTTGTTGGAGTGTGCATACGAAGCGATATTAGATGCTGGAATCAATCCAAAAACATTACGTGGAACACGTACTGGAGTCTACATTGGGGCATGTCTATCCGAATCTGAGAAGACATGGTTCTACGAAAAAATCTCATCGGGTGGTTTCGGTATTACCGGGTAAATAACTTATAAAATCAGTACATTTTGTTTGATCACTCCATAATTCAAAATGAAATATACAGATGCAGTCGTGCTATGTTGAGCAACAGGATATCTTACATCCTGGGATTGAACGGTCCATCTTACTTAGTGGACACAGCATGTAGCAGTTCGATGTATGCTCTGGACAATGCCTTCTCAGCCTTCCGTAATGGTGAAATAGATGCAGCAATTATTGGCGGAGCAAATTTGAACCTACATCCATATGTTACGCTGCAGTTCGCCAGGTTCGTAGCATTGTAGTCTGATTACTTTTGTAAATTAAACTCATATTAATATCACTTCTTAGGCTTGGGGTACTTGCAGCTAATGGTTTTTGTCGCCCATTCGATCAGGACGCCACAGGATACACTCGGTCAGAAGCGATCAATTGCTTATTTTTACAGCGAAAACGTGATGCTCACCGTATTTATGCTTCAGTCGTCTACTCGAAAACAAATTGCGATGGATATAAGCCCGAGGGTATCACATATCCTTCCGGAATCATGCAAGAGAAATTACTACGAGAATTTTATGAAGACGTTGACATTAGTCCTAAAGACTTGGGATATGTTGAGGCACATAGTACAGGCACTATAGTTGGTGATCCGGAGGAGTGTCGTGCCATCGATAATGTTTTGTGCAAAGAACGAGATGAACCGCTTTTAGTTGGATCTGTAAAGTCCAACATTGGCCATTCGGAAGCAGCTTCAGGCATTTGTTCACTAGTAAAGGCACTTTTTGCTTTCCAAAATGGTGCAATTTCGCCAAATATTAATTTCAAAGCGGTACGAAAAGAGATTCCAGCCTTGGCAGAGGGTAGGCTTCAAGTAGTCAGTGAAGTTCAGGAGCTTACGAAGCCATACATTGGTGTCAATTCCTTTGGATTTGGCGGTGCGAATGCTCATGCCTTACTTCGGGCTTGTACAAAGGAAAAAGATAAGAGTTCACCGAAAGATGGTCTTGCACGACTCGTTCAATGGAGCAGTAGATCAGAAGAAGGCATGAACGTATTGTTCAATGCACTTGAGTCCAATCCGTTGGATAGTGAATTTGTCGGCCTACTTCACAATATTCAGTCGGAACCCATCACTGGATTCGTTTTTCGCGGCTATGGCCTATTCTCTGATGTCGAAGGACAAAACGCAGAGTGCCACTTCAAGGAAATTCAACATTACACAGGACTTAAGCGTCCCATTATCTGGGTGTTCAGCGGAATGGGATCCCAATGGTCAGAAATGGGAGCATCACTATTGAGTATTCCGATATTCCGCGAATCAATTTATCGATGCCATAAAACTTTAATACCCAAGGGACTGGATTTGATCAACATTATCACGTCAACGGATCCGTCTACTTTCGACAATATCCTGCACTCATTCGTTGGAATCGCAGCCATTCAAATCGGAATAGTCGACATCCTTAGGCTGCTTGATTTCGAACCTGATTACTTTATTGGACACTCGGTCGGTGAATTAGGATGTGCCTATGCTGACGGAGGATTAACCGCGGAACAAATGATCCTGGCCGCGTATTCCCGCGGTAAGGTCAGTTTAGAAGTCAAAAAAATACGAGGTTCAATGGCAGCTATTGGTCTTAGCTACAAGAATATCATCAAGATGTTACCTCCAGCGATCGAAGTTGCATGTCACAACAGTGCCGATTCGTCAACAATATCCGGTCCTCAGGAAGATGTAGCGCAATTTGTCGAGCAACTAAAAAAGAAAAATATTTTCGCAAAAGAAGTTCCTTGTTCAAATATTGCATACCATTCGCGATACATTTCGCACATGGGACCAGCCCTTCTGAAATTATTACACGAAATAATTCCTGTTCCGACTAAAAGATCCGGAAAATGGTTGAGCACGAGTGTCCCGAAGCATCAATGGGATCAGCCTCAAAGTCAACTCTGCTCGGCAGAATATCACACCAACAATTTACTAAGTTCAGTACTTTTCGAGGAGACGGCAAATCTGCTGCCGCAAAACGCTCTTACTGTTGAAATTGCACCCCATGGACTGCTACAGGCAATCTTGAAAAAATCTATGCCAAACGCCATTAATATTCCACTTACACAACGCGGAAATAAGAACAATACGCAATTCTTTTTGGCTGCATTGGGAAAGTAAGTAACATATTGTTTCGTAAATCTTTTCGCAGTATATTAAAAAATTCCCGGAATTAATTGGGACAGTATCTTGTAACTAGTGTGTGCTAACAGGATACAGGACTCAGACTTTCGAGTAGTTTCTTCAAGCTTATCATTCGACTTCAAAAAGGTTTACATTTTTCTTCACAAGTTCTTCAATCCGCGGAAGTTCGATATCTCATCGCGATATCATAATTTTACTCCTCAAGGTTTTTCATATTTAAAACTAATTTCAACATTTCCGATATTCAACCCCTAAATGGACGAAACATACGATATTCGATCAGAAGTGGTTGAAAAGGGGTTCAATATGATTTTCACGAATTCTTCAATATTATTTTGGTTCGAAGGTTTCGTTTCCGCAGTCTTATTTTATAGACGCTTAAAAATCAGTTTATCTAATATCTTTGGATATTCGACCCACAAGTGATCGAAATGAGATTGAACAAGTTTTAGAGAATTTCTCAATTACTTCTATGCTAAAAAAGATATTGAACTTTACCGTTTCTGCGAGCTATTTGTACAAAAACTAATTTTTGAACTTTTTTATATTCGACCCCAAGTGTGTGAAAAGGGGTTGAAATTTGTTCATGAATTCTTCCATAATATGGTATTGGTTCGAGAAGATATCGAATTAGTTTCGTTGTGAAAGCTACTTTTTCAAACCCTTCAAAATGAATTTTAGTATTTTTGAATATTCAACGTCCTAGTTGGTGAAAGGGGTTGAATATATTTTCGCCTAATTTCTCTAACATCTTTTAGGCTCGAAAAGATATCGAATTTAAGGCTACTTTCACTTTGATTTTCATATGAATTGAATTGAATTTATATTTCGTTAATATCTCGTTTACAGGATTTATCTAAATGGCGGTGATCTACCAATTGATCGACTGTATCCACCTGTCGAATTTCCCGTTTCTCGAGGAACGAAAAATATCTCATCGCTTATTAGATGGGATCATAGTGAAGACTGGTTTGTTTCGAAGTTCGAAAATATCAAATGTGAAAAGGCGGGCGAGCAGATTTTCAATGTTGGCTTGAAGAGCGATGATGACGAATTTTTAGCGGGACATATTATCGATGGAAAAACTTTAGTTCCAGCTACTTACTATCTTCAGATAGTTTGGGAAACATTCTCGTTAATGACAAAAGGACCTGTCTACATGGATCTTGCCGTTGAATTCGAAGATGTCCGATTCATACAAGCTACGTATTTGACGATGGAAACTACGGTTACACTGATTGTTATGATTCACTATGGAACAGGACGTTTTGAGGTAGTTTCTTTTTAATTTATCCGCTTCAATCTTAGCATGTATGTCTTAATGGCTATTTCTAGATTACTGATGCGGGTGCAATAGTAGTAACGGGCACTATTCGCGAAATCGTTGATCCGCAACCACCGGAGCCAGTAAGAGAACTCGCTCCTTCTAAATATCCCCTGATGAAAACTCGTGATTTCTACAAAGAACTTAGATTACGCGGCTATCACTATGCTGGAGCATTCAGAGGGATTCAGGAGGCTCGAAGTGATGGCTTACAGGGAAAAATTAAATGGTCGTATAACTGGGTATCCTTCATGGATTGCTTGCTCCAAATTTATATAATTGGATCGGATTCGCGAAACTTGATGCTTCCAACACGCATACAAAAGCTTCGTATAATGGGCCTTCATCATATGGGACTGATATCACAAATGAACCAAGAAGAACAAATTTTCGACGTTCACGTCGATCACCGAAATAGACGTCTTGTTGCTGGTGGCGTCGAGCTAATTGGAGTTACCGCTAGTCCTATTTCAAGGAGAAAAGCCCCGGGTATTCCAGTTCTCGAGCAATACAAATTTATGCCACATTTTCCATCACCGCTAGTTAGTATTGCTGATGCAATGCGGATTTGCGTTCAGCTCGCTCTTGAAAACAATACCGTATTAAAAGTCAAAGTCGTTGAAGTCGATCTGGACAAAACAGCGCCAATGATTCAATTTATTCAGGAAGCTTTGGACGATCTTCCCTTAGTTACTGGAGATTTTATGCTTCTAAGCCAACAGGAACTGGAATTGCCTGGCATTCATGTAGAAGACGGAAAATTATCGACACAATCAAATTGCATGTTTGTTGTATATAAAAATCTTTTAGGACAATCACAGCTTATCGAAGAAGCCCAGAAATCGATAGCCGAACGTGGATATCTAGTCTCGATGGAATCTTCCAACCTAATATATGAACAGATTCAGGCTCCGGCTGGATTTGCTATTGTTGCTGTTCTGCCAAGTGAAGATGGAACTATTGTTAATATGCAACGAATTTCACGGAAGCAAACGGCAGCTCCTACGGTTGTAAGAGTATCGCAAAATGACGCAAAATACACGTGGCTTCAAGATATCCAGAGCGCTCTCGCAAAAGGCCCAGTAATAGCAGTCGCACAGAACGAACAATTGAATGGATTGATTGGATTGGTTAATTGCTTACGTAAGGAACCCGAAGGTAATCAAGCTACTTGTGTCTTCATTGATGATCCACGCGCACCACAGTTTGATTTGGAACTGCCGTTCTATGCAAACCAATTGAAATTAGGATTGGCCATTAATATCTACCGACAGGTATGTATTTTAGTTGTTGTTAATACAAAATATCGATACCTTAAGGCCCCATGAGTCCGGTACGACAGTTTTTTATCCCTGTTTGATTTTTCTTTCTTGAGAGGATTTTAATCGATTGAAATAGTTTTTCGTTCACGTAATTTGGCGTGGACAATACGTCTGCATCGTTCGCTGTCTATCAGCGAACTAATTTTGATTTTACAGAAAAAATTAGTGTTATAGGTTTTCAAATTATTTGAAACGCATAACTATTAAAAATCAATAATTTTTTCATTGATTTATCTTCTAGAAATACCAATTAATTAGACTATCTGTGATACTTTTCAATGAAATGCGGTCTTCTTATGTAATTCCTGCCATGAAAATCGTGAAAAATTGCTTCAGTTTGATTTCATATATTATTAACAAAAATGAAAATTTCTTAAAATTTGATCTATACAGGACCTTGTTTAAGATTTTTTCTAGCATTATATTAATGAAAATGACATGTTAATTATTCAAGAAATAGGTAATATGCGTTTAAAAAACTCGAATTTACGCATTTTAAAAAATCTTCAAGGGTTGTTGTTCTAATAGCATTTTTTTCCAAATACAGTTTTCAATTTTTTCTTTATACACGACCTAGTTTACATACCAGCTAATAAAATGGTGTAATTTTATTTTGTGTTCTTGTTGCCATTAACATTAAACATTAGCAAGAAAACAGTCATAAATCATCAAAAACGCATTTAACGTGCACATAGAGCCTTAAGAACTACGAGTACGACCACTGCGATCAGGGGCTATTTGATTCTGCTTGTGAACTGTTACCAACTTTATTCGAATATGGAATATATCTCTTTCTTTCGACACTGGGCAATCCAGGATTCCATCTCACTTCCACTCCAATCTTTCTTTTTATCGTGAAAATTTACGTTTATGTACGCGAATTTGATTTCAAATTTCCAATCAAACGTGGAAATGATCGAAATTTAACAAGACTGTGTTGTTAATTTTTGTTACAGTTAACTCGATGAAATTGTTGAGTCGGAGCCAAAGTTTCTGAAAAATCATTGATTATTTAACTATTAAAAAATCAATAGTGACATTTGCCAGATAAAGATAAAACCATTTTCGAAATAACAGAAACAATTGCACAGAAAGTTATATAGTTTTTCCCCCAACCTTTTTATTAGCACTGCCATTCGATACTGTATCGGTACTCAGATAACTTGTTATCCAGATAAACGGGGAATCTATTATCAAAAATTATCCAAGTGGGTAAAGTCCTTGCGCGTTTTAGGGTATTGATATTGTTTTATTCGACACTTATAATACATTTTGATATTATTTAATATTATTATTGAATTTATTTTAGGGAGCATGGGGTACATACCGTCATTTAAAGCTACAACCAAAAGTACTCGACTCAGACTATCTTCTAAACAACGCTTTTTACGTTAACCAATTGCAACGTGGTGATTTAACGTCGTTAACGTGGCTGGACGCTCCCGCGACGGTTAAAGAGTGCGAAATCAAAGTTATTTATTCAGCGTTAAATTTCCGTGATATTATGCTGTCCACAGGACGCATAACCCTGGATACGTACACATCTACAAGACTGGAAAACCAATGCGTGCTTGGTTTCGAAATGGCTGGTATATCTAGAGATGGCAAACGTGTTATGGGGGTTGTTAAAAACGGAGCGATTACCACGCATATTCCAAAACCAACATACTTCCTTTGGGAAGTACCTAGTCATTTTTCTTTGAGGGATGCAGCAACAATACCGTGCTGCTATCTTACCGTATATTTGGCATTTTTCATTGTTTGCGATATTCGTGAAGGCAAACGGATTTTAATCCATTCTGGCAGCGGAGGAATTGGACAGTCGGCTATTCGCGTGGCCTTAGCCTACGGTCTGGAAGTGTTTACCACAGTTGGAACACAGCAGAAGAGAGAATTCTTACTGGAAAAGTTCCCGCAGTTGAAAGGTAATAATTTTATGTTTTGAGCACAGTTTCATGGTATCTAGTTTCTAGTATCTCATTGTTTCAATTCGTATCTGAAACTTCTGTAAATCTACAGTGAAATTATCCTTTTTCCCATGGGGCTGGCAAGAAGGAACCACTGGATTACAACCAAACTTTTCAGGACATTATTTCCTTAATTATCACCTTAAGATCATCGGTAAGGTATCACTAGATACATGTCGATTCAGTGATATGACATCTGAAACCACGGCACACATTCTGTGTGATTGTGATGCAGTGGCCAGATCTAGAAGGCAGATTCTCGGTGGATTCACCTTCACCTAATCATTTCCTTTCTGAAGGGAATAGATATGGCATAGGGAGTAGATAAGAGCCAGGAACAAAAGACCACTAAGGTTGTCGTTCGAGAAGCAGTAAGGCTTCTATAGGCTCTACTTAACTAATAATAATACCACCAAATTTAAAATCAATGTGTACAAAATTTGAAGTGGACTTGTGTTTTAAAGACTTTTGTGTGAGAGCTATTCGGAGAAGTGAGTAAATTTTCGATAAATTCGACCAAAAATAACAGATTCAACCAGATTCGAAATTTCAATATCCCACTAGGTCTAGGCGTTCTTCAGTTATCGTGCGTTTGGATCGACAGAGTGACAGACGCACAGACGAACGGATCTAATCGTCCCACCGAAATTAAACGCGATCCAAAATCGGACAGATTTTGGTTCACACGATAAATTAAGAACGCGTTGTCCTAGGAACTTGAAATTTTATCACCACATTCAAAATGTGAAAAGAAAATAAAGTGTCCTTAAAATCCATATTCATGATTTTTGGCTAGATGAGAGAAGTTTGAAATATCACGCGAATAAGCTGTTGAAGCTAAAATTCCGGATATAGTATAAATCGAACGAGTCCTTCGTGTAGCTTTCAAAAGTTCTTTAAAAATGTTACAAAACCGACAATAACTCAAAAACGCGTTAAGGCAGGAAGTAAATATTTTATAGTTCAGTTAAAAGCAAGACTGCGAAAATGTCCCAGCTTAATTCAAGAAACTCACTATAACTCAAGAAATAGTTTAGCCAGAAAGTCAAGATTTCGTTTAAATTACAACAGCTTTGAGTGAAAATTTCGAAACTAACTTGAGGAATATTTGAGCTAAAAAGAGGATCATTCCATCAAGAATCGCAACAAATGACAAAATTTGTGACTTTACCATAGCCGATGCTTTTGAAAATTCATGTACTCGAAGAATTAGTGAAAGAAAAAATATTATTTCCATTTTTTGTTTTTACCTCATTTTTTTTGTTAGTTATAATATGTTAAATATAAGGTGTTCGAGTCCTCTTTGAAAATTCATAACTCTGGCAATTTTGATCATAGAATAATAAAATAGGACTTATTTTAAAGATTTTTGTTTCAAAATTGTCGCAATATAAAATAGTTACTTTACTATTAAAATATAATAAAGTGAAAAATACGAATAAAAATGATCCTTGAATTTTTTTTTAAGGAAAAATCGTTATCCTTTTTTCTCATTATCTCAAAATCAGTTTTTATTTTTTTATTTTTTATATTTCGTAGGTTAAATCTACTGTTTTACAAAACATACCAAAAAATTAACTTAGGATCTCATTGGGACCGGAGTAAAAAAATCGAAAAAAATCAGTGCTTCTCAATTATGTTATAGAAAAATTACAATTATCATTTTTGGTAGGGGTAGCAAGGTACGAGTGGGGTGTTGTTTTTCATATCTCAGAAACGGCTTATACTAGAAAGTTGAAACTGAGTAGTATCTATATGTAGAATATTTAAGACTAAAAAAAATTGGCCAACAGTCTGGGCGCAACTTTATTATTTTATAGATTGAAGTCCGAAACGTATTTAATGCTGTGATGCGGTGTGGATGGCTATGGGACTGACAACCAGGAGGCTATTTGGAACGTTATTTTTTAATAGTAACCTGCACCGCATCACAGCATTAAACACGTTTCAGACTTCAACTCATAAAATTTTTGCGAAAACTTTAACATACTATCAGGCCTATTCAGGACTGAGTCACAAGTCACAAAGTAGGTCGAGAGTCACAATTTTGTATGAATTTTGAATTAGTTGTGACTTTCCACCTACTTTGTGACTTGTGACTCTGATCCTGAATAGGCGTGTATAACTAACAAAAAAAAAAAAAACCATTAAATAGAAACAAAAAAATTTAAGAATTTCAATAATTTTTTTTACTAGTTCTTCGAGTACAAAAATTTCCAAAAGAATCGGCGATAGTAAGGTCACAACTTTGGCGATTCTTGACCGAATGACCAAAGACGAAAGTTTATAGGAATTAGTTTAGAGCGAAAAGTAGTATCGATTTAGCTATTGGCCGAAATCCATAACTTCTTCGAGTAGCTCCCATGCAAAAGTTTTTAATACCCATGTCCACGAGTCACTTTTGAATTTGAAATTTTGTATACTTTAATTTTTAAATGGTTCCAATTAAAGTAATAAATATGTTACAAATCGAGTGAGTACTTTTTACAGCCCCCATGGAAACTCCATAAAAAGAGAAAATTTGATTTTTGGTAATCTACCAACAGTTCCAGATATGAAATTGAAAACGGAAGATACCTATTGTGTTTTATTTTGGAGGAGCAGCTAATCGAGAGTCTTTAAACAAGAGTAAACTACTCGCGCACTCCTTATTCTCCTTTGTCCCCAACAACAATATAAGTCAGAGTTCAAAATTTCATCTACTAGAGTATCATGCGGTATGATTATTAATTAACTTTGTTTCTTAGACTCGCATATTGGAAATTCTCGTGATACGTCTTTCGAAAAAATGATCGCCGAACAAACGGACGGAAACGGTGTAGATTTTGTTCTAAACTCGTTGTCTGAAGATAAACTTCTGGCTTCGATTCGTTGCCTTGGATCGAAGGGACATTTCCTTGAAATCGGAAAGTTCGATATCTCAAACGACAGTAAAATTGGATTGGGTGCATTTTCGAATGAATTGTCGTTCCACGCTATCTTTGCCGATCGACTATTCTTTGCTGACGTTACGGTGGGCAAGGTAAAATTATCAATTTTTTGTTTTGGATTTTAGTTCTTAACCGGATCTAATTTGATAAAATATTTGTTACACTCAACAGAGAATAAAGGATATGATGAACAAGGATATAAAGAGCGGTATAATTCAACCGTTGACATACACCGTTTTTCCGGCAAATGAAGTAGAACAGGCTTTCCGTTTTATGGCTGCTGGAAAACATATTGGAAAGGTTATAATCCAAGTACACGAAGATCCGCAGCTCGAAAAATTATCGCCAATGGTTCCGCTGCACCAGCTCTATTTTGATCATGATCTGGTTTATATTGTTCCGGGCGGTCTCGGAGGATTCGGTCTAGAGCTTGCTGATTGGATGATCTTGCGAGGTGCTCGGAAAATTGTATTGAGCTCAAGCCAAGGAATCTCGAAACCATACCAAGACTATCGAATAAGGTTAGTATTTGCTTAGTAGAGTGTGCGAATGATTTTGCCCTCACCAGAGGTTGGGGGCTAAGAACAATCTATCCCCAGAAAAAAAATTTGAAACTTAGATTGGATTGGAGAAGAACATCAAAAATCCGTTTTTTTTTCTTTTAAATATTTCTTAGAAAGTGGGAACAATATGGAACAGAGGTTCAAGTTCGAACGGACGATATAACAACTTACGAGGGCTGTAAGTCTTTGATCAGTTCGGCATCGAAACTGGGAGAAGTTGGAGGCATATTCAATTTAGCTGTGGCTTTAAGAGATGCCATTTTTACGAATCAAACTCCTGAAAAATTCCAAGAATCGTTAGCACCCAAAGCACTAGCAACGAAATATTTAGATGAAATTTCGCGGAAAATGTGTCCACACCTACAGCACTTTGTTGTCTTCTCGAGTGTGTCGTGCGGTCGAGGAAATGCTGGTCAAACAAATTATGGAATGGCCAACTCCATAATGGAACGTATTATCGAACAACGAGCAAATGATGGCTTGCCAGCGAAGGCAATTCAATGGGGAGCTGTTGGAGAAGTTGGACTGGTTGCCGATATGGCGGAAGATAAGATCGATATGGAAATCGGTGGAACATTACAACAAAGAATCTCATCTTGCTTACAAGTCCTGGACAATCTTTTGTCCACCGCGGATCCAATTGTATCCAGTATGGTAGTTGCGGAGAAACGCCGAGCTAGCGGTGGTACTATAATCCAAACGGTCATGAACATCATGAGCATACGCGACTTGAAATCGATTTCGATGGGATCGTCTTTAAGTGAAATGGGTATGGATTCGCTGATGGCGGTCGAAATCAAACAAACGCTTGAAAGAGATTTCGAGTTGTTCCTTACGCCGCAAGATCTACGATCGCTGACGTTCCAAAAACTCCAAGAATACTCCGATGCGAGAGAAAAGGATGGTGGAGAGCAAGTTAAGCTGCGGTTAGCACACGAAGATAAACAGACGGGATTAGTTATGTTGCTACGAAATCTGGGCGATGAATTAAACAGTAGTAAAACTGTACTTCCGTTGATTACGAAAAACAGTAATTTGGTTGGTTTAAATCCAACGCTTGTAATACCAGGATTGGAAGGTGTTGCCGGCAAGGCTTGGCATACTTTAGCACTGGGACTATACTCGCCATCTTACATTTTACAATTGGCAAATACCGGAAATATGACTTCGATCAAAGACATAACGAGCGCAGTTTTTGAGGTAAGAATTCACGTTGAAAAATTACAGCGTTCGTCAACTAATCGGATTTTTCATTTCAGAGTGCAGTACAAATATTTAAAAGGAATCAACCGTTTTACTTAATCGGGTACTCGTTCGGAACACTTGTAACCATGGAGTTGGCCCATATGCTCGAAGCGGCTGGCTTTACGGGCTACGTAACCCTCATCGATGGCGCCCCGACATTCCTCCAGAAACTAGCCCTAAGTAGTTTCGGTAACGACTATACGGACGAAGATATACAAGTGATGCTCCTTGCAATCTGCGTTCATCGTATCTTCCCGGAGGAATCGAACGAGAGTATTGCCGAACAATTTATGAAGTTTCCCGACTGGGAAAGCAAGCTCGAGCGATTCCTGGAATATGCAGAAAATCAAAATGTTTACACCAAGGAATATGGACAGATGATGATGCGCGCAATGTACAATCGTCTTAAGATCGTTTCGGAAATGTCTTTGAGCGACATCAAGCCGATTAAGTCGCCAATTACGCTAATTCGACCGTCAGATGTATCGATTGTTGATATCGATGACGACTACGAACTATCGAAATATACCTCGGGAAAAGTTACAATTAAATTTATCGAAGGCGATCATACAACAATGTTAGATAATCCCAACTTATCACAACTTATTAACAGTTTCGATCCGAATATTGAATCGGAAAAATGTTTCGAAGATTTAATTCGTTGAAAAAAAACTTTCGTATTGCTTTCGAAAATGTTTATTTTGTATTTTTTCTATTTTCGAGTCTTTCACGTTATTAAGATTGTTCGATTAGTAAATAAATTAAAAAAGTTTTTATTATGAAATTATTGAAATCAACGAAGTTTAATATTCATTTCGCATAGACTGTGGGGAAAAATTAAGTTTGCAATAGGTGGGGCTTTATTGAGGACTGTCTGAATCCAGACTCACTGCGACCTTAATGCACCTAATTGCGATTATCCTTCTGATTCTCACTGAGTACGTTTATATTAATAAATTTCAATATCCATAGGGTGTGCACTTCTCCATCATTTAAAATTCATATACAGTAGAACTTGCTGAAGTGACAACCTTCAAATGTTGACCACTTGCCTAAAGTTGACATTTTTTTACAGTTCCCCGATGTAAATCACCGATTTCCCATACACTTTTCGTTTTGTATTGTGACCATTTCCATATTGTGACCATTGACCAATTTTTATCGAAAATTTACGTATCACATACGTGTGGAGTACATCCTATAATGTGACCATAAAATACTACGTCATATACCTACTAATTCAGACACAAATATTTCAAAATACAAAATGAGGCTGAAATAAATGAAGCACGAAGCTTAGAATCGAGATTATGTTCTGGATAAAAGCGTAAAAAATATACCCTTTATATTGGTAATGTTGATTTAAATTACATACTTACAATATACTGTACTAAATTATTTTTATTGTCTGACGAATCGAATAAAGTGACCAATTTTGCACAGTCCCTTGGGTGGTCACTATATAGAGGTTCTACTGTAGAAAACTAAACTAAAGCAAATGAAACGCTTAAAGTCCGGATTTTGGGTCGTACTCGTACTATACGTACCTACCACAGGCCGGTATTTGTACCATGAATACCGCCCACCTAAGGTTACTTAAGGGGCTCGTTGCAATAAAATATAAAAAAAAAGATTTTTTTTTTATTTCATATTATTTTTCTACACTCATTTCTGCACATCACACAGAAGACCGCATCTTTGTCGGATTACGGGAAGTGCCTAAAATTTTGCTTTGAAGTGGAGAAGTCGAATAAGTAGTCACTGCAACATATTTTGTCTTTTTTGGCTCTCCTGAAAAGTAGTGCTTTTTCAACTTTCGGTACACGTTTCTCAGTAACCACTCACCGTAGCGTCTTAATTTTTTTATTTTTTTAATTGGGATGGGGGTAATATTGACTAGTTTCATACATGAGCAAATTAAATTATATCATGAAAAACTATAATTTTTTCAAGTATGAAAGAAGAAAAACAGTGTAAAATTTTATTTAGCCGCTTTGAAAATTTTTAAATTTGCTCATGTACTAGGCTTTTAAACACGCTAAACAATAAGTGTAAAAAATTTGATTGTTGTGAGTTAAGTAGAAGCTGAGATTCAGGTACCGAAACGTAACGCGTTTCGCCATACAAAATGTATGGGAGCTAGAAATTTTCAATGAGCCCCTGGTGAGTGCGGCTTTTTATTGAGCAAGCCTGTAGCCTGGAATCAAAGATATTTGACCTAACCGAAAGATTCTATAATGGTCTTTGAGCATATATGTATTTACTAACTCTGCAGTGAGGTCCTTAGGAGAATAATAAATTCACCTACTTGCGGACAACCGTCTAAAATCACGGTTGTAAGCATTTTATTTGGTATTAAAATACATTGTAAAATATTTAAAGCGTATAAGAGTTGTATATAGAACATAGATCATTTCAAATCACTTTTTTGAATAAAAAAAATAATAATAATAATAATAATTCAAAGTATAAAATCAAATACATACATAGATGTATAAATGCGATAGTAGTATACCGACTTTGAGGTTGGTGTGGTTGACTACTTGCTAGGCGTTTGTAGAAGGCATTCATTTACATTTAGTGGTTGTTCCTGGTCCATTCGCGGGATGGTACTATTGCGAAATTATAGTAAACCGGATACTTTGGCACATAAGGTTCCACTTTCGCATGTTTGTCCTCATCATTATCGACGAACTTTGTACCTCCGGTATTTGTTGCTACTTCGTACGATGGTGGAACTGAAACAACGAGTTTATAACAACATAAAGTTAGTTCAATTAAGTGAGTCTTAAAGTTTTTTTTTTTTTAAATCGAAAAGAGCACAATAAAGGCGAAACTTGCAAATAAATATTCAATTGTATATCCGGAGTCCCATAACACCATAAAGTTTCAAGAGAAACCTATGAACATAAGTAAATGGAAGTTCTACAAAATATTCACTAGCATAACAAATTCCAAAGTAATTTTTCAAGTAGGTAGATGAAACAGCAACATATCATCGATTTTTCGAACAATCAGTTATTCCCTAATTTTTCAAGAACTTTTGTATGTAAGCTACTCAAAGGAGTTATTATACATTTTCGTACTTGGAAACATTAATGCTCAACATTTTAGATTAGTAGTTTAACACTGATATGATTATATTATAAAATGAGAAAAGTAAATTGTCAAATTTTGCCTCACTGAATCTAATGTATGTTACGTATCTTAATCTCTTCTCTACTCGACTACGACTACCAGCGGAAAAACTTGCTGTACTTATATACAAATTGTTTTCAACATATTTGATTATTGAGTTTTAGTTTTTATCGGTAGTGAATGGATAAATATCTCAAGCAAATTTCTAGAGAGGCTGCACGAAGGACATGCTCGATTTTCTTTATACTTAATTAACAAGAACTAGTTTTAATTTCTTATTGATATAATCAAGACCCATAGGGTTGGGATCATTTTGCAAATTTGTGGAGATCGCACAAAGAAAGAAAATTTTTATATTAATTTCCAATGTTGTAAGGTATAATATAATTATTCATTTTATTTGCTAAAACCACAAATTCGCCCTTTCTAGTCATATTAATTTACCACTCCATACAACATTTTGTATGTATTTTCCTGAGCTATCGAGTGATAAGGTATAAGGTGTGTTTTTTTTTCAAGATCAAGATCAAGATCATTCTTGTTACATTGAAAACAACAAAAACAAAGAGATGATACAAAATCAAAATGGGTTCATCGATGGATCAATTTTGTGCTTTTAAAACTTATTTAAATGTCAACTATTTTATAATTTTCACAGATGGCGCCACCCGATTTAGGACTAAATTCAATTTTAGCAGGTGTTTGCACCCAACAGGCATAATATGCTCATCGAAAACGGAAATGCAAGTCCTTGTGTAAAATAGAGACAGAATGTAGAAAATTATTGAAAAAATCTTTGTTTGTATGACCTATGTATAGTGTCGTTTCGTCGTATAGTATGCGAAACTTTGCCGCCAGGTCAGCTGAAAGTTCATCCGAGGCATTTACAAACAGCATTGTTAGCCCTGCTAAAGTAGCTTTTGGGATGATCCACATCGTTTTTATCAATTTGATCTCATCTAGTTGAAAAAAACGCACTTATTGATGCTGGTTTTTTTTTAAAGGAAATTTATCTTGGAGCTTTTAGAGAGAATCGATTAATTTTCAGTACGCAAAAATTAACGGGATAATTTTAGATTGATATAATAGCTTAACTCGTTATCAATGAATTTAGCAGTTATGGATAAGATGAATGGATGATCTATGAACTCGCTAAACACGTTCTCAATCTCACAGAAAACAGCAAGCAGATTTGAATTTTGAGTAATACAATTTTGATGCAGATGCACCCAACGACCCAACCACGTCACTACCCACTCTAACAGCTACAGATATTTTAACTTCCTTACACAAGCCTCTCCGAACACACAAAGAACCTTAAATTCTAAGAATGGAATCAAGTCAATCTGTTTAAGTTTTTTTTTTTTTTTTCTGGCATCAGTTGAGGTTCTGGTGTGAAACCCCAACCCTTGTTTGAGTTTGACAATAGAAACTCCACTGACACCGGGAAAAAAACTAAAACAACCTTTAATTCGTTTATCGACTGATATAAACTTACCAGTAGTATTATATCCCGGCGGACTATCACCATCCACTGATAATTGTGGCGCTGTTGGCTGAGTAGTAATTACATTTGCTGGATTTGTCGCACTTTCATACAACGGAACTGTTCCTATTGTTATTGGCAATTTAAGTTCCAGATTCGAACTACATCCGGGAGTATGAACGATCATATGAAAGGAGTAGCTAATATCAATTATGCTGCAGGTATTTAACGAAGTTGGCGGTATTGCGGGTAATGAAAGAAAACTTTTAATCTCTTTTTTGCATAGTTTTGGAACGGGCTCGAGTATCTTTTCTACTAATTTAGTTGTTACCTTACAAGTATTAGCTCTCGGTGTTTGACTTTTAAAGATAACCCGGCGTTCCAGTTTTACGCGAACTTTTGGACAATCCGTGGTCGATTTGTTGTCAACCAGTATTACGAATGGCAATTCTTGTCCCGGAGCATATCCACTCAAAGGAATATTAATTTCGGCAGTTAGAGGACCTGACTCACAACAAAAACAGCAAAACGTCTTAGAATCCTTTGAAAACAGCGGTAACTGAAAATGAAATTATAATATTAATAAATTATTCATACATTGATATGGAAATGTACTTTGTATTGATAGTTCGCATTCAAATCTAGCGAAGATACTACCGAGAATGGTTTTTTGAACACGTTATCAAATCGCCAGGGACGATCGATGGTCACAACAACCTGATATCGAATATGGCCGTACCCTCCATCGAAGGAACTCGGCAATTGAAATGGCAGTGCAACTTGGAACTTATATGAGTACGTGGCCGGTACCAATGCGAATTCACTGCCACCTTCGCTCCCCTGGACATACGTTCTAGAAGACAAATATTGCTCATGTCCTCTGTACTGGACGGTTCCACCTTGTTTGCGTGATCTTGATTGTATCCATTTAACTGAGGCATATCCTTCTATCGTTATATGAATTGCTGGAAATACAAATATAAAACTATTTCAATTTTAAGTTGAAATAAGTGAGGATGGATTAAGGATCAATGGACTAATTCCGCACACGCCCGAATTCGCGACTGAAATGTCAATTGGAGTAATGTCCTTGCTCCTTCCCAGGCTTGTTGTTCACATTCTAGACTGCAAACCCTTGGCCTATATTTCCCGTAGGTATTTTATTGATTTATAGGTGCTACCAAAAGAACGTTCAATACAAAGGAGTACCATATATGTATGTAGGTAGGAACAGCTATTGTCTTTTTCAGTCAAACCGTACGCAACCTAGCATAGTGTGAAACCACGGGTCGTTAGTCCGAATCCAACTCTTAACACAGTTTCATGCCTTTCTTTCTAATCACGTTTACTTTACTTTCTATGGTAGGTATTCTTTCCCAAATATTCAATCCGATTATCGCGTGTGTTGGACATGTGTACGTTTATCTTATGAAGAAATTTGCCAATGGTCTGGGCGAAACTTTATTATTTTTCGGGTCAAAGTTCAGGAGCGGACAAAGTCGGAGTACATATATGTATCATCAGTTGTTTTGAGATTATTAGGTTTAGGTTGTTCTTAAAATACAAATATTTAAACAGAGATTTTTAGACGATTAAAAACTGAAAAAGCCCATATAGAAATTCGCATTTCGGTATATTGTGTACACTAAAAGGCCAGAATTAAATTTTTTTCTTGCCTTAAGGCTCTATGTGCACATTAAGTGTGATTTTGATGATTTATGACTGTTTTCTTGCCAATATTTCACGTTAATGGCAACAGAAAAACAAAATAAAATTACACCACTTTATTAGCTGGTATGTAAACTAGGTCGTCCATAGAGAAAAAATTCCAAATTGTGTTTGGAAAAAAGGCTATTAGAACAACAACCCTTGAACATTTTTTAAAATGGGTAAATTCGAGTTTAAACGCATATTATCTATTTCTTGAATAATTAACATGTCATTTTCATTATTAATGCTTGAAAAAATCTTAAAGAAGGCCCTTCATAAAGAAAATTTTAAAAAATTTTCATTTTTGTTTAAAATATATGAAGTCAAACTGAAGCAATTTTTCACAATTTTCATGGCAAGAATTACATAAGAAGACCGCATTTCATTGAAAATTCTCATAGATAGTATAATTAATTGGTATTTCTAGAAGATAAATCAATTAATTCGATATATCATCAGATCTTTATGTAGGAATCTCTGAATTTATATGCAATCTTCATACACCCTCTTGGGGTTGAATATCTAAAAATTCTGAATGGAGTTAATAGGAAATATGAATATCCTTTTAGTGGATGAAAAAGGAACAAAACACAAAAAAAAACGCTTTTAGACGTTTATTACTCAAGCCCGGGAAAGTGAAAAAATATTCGATGTCTGATAAGACCTGGGGATATGGCAGAGTTCGTGAAGAAGTATTGCAGTGCAACCCGCTTATAAAGTGAACGTTTATAACGTACTTTCGGTTATATCGTACCTTTTGTAAATCCCCATTCGCAAATGTGAAAGGTTCTTTTGTTGGTTATAGCGTACTATCGGTTATAACGTTCTACTTTTGTAACACCTTAAGGTACGTTATAACCGGTTGCACTGTATATGTATGCAATACCGTTACACCCCCTCAGGGGTCGAATTTCGAAAACTTCTGAAATCACTTTCTTGATATTTATATGAAGAAGCCATATACATAATAAAATTGAATTAAGGGGTTATGCCACTCTAGAGTTTTGGGGAAATCTATTTTTTTTTTTTATTATTTTAAATGGTCCCCTAGAACATCAAAAATGCTTCCCCAAAAGATTATGACCAATAAAAGTGTCTAAGAACTCGATTTTCGAATTTTAGTATAAGGCATATTGCAAAATTACTCATTATTTTCTACATACTGAAAACTTCAAACGCGTTTATCTCAAAACAACATTTTTCAAGCTGGCCGGAAATATAACTCAGACAGTTTTCAACCGATTCACTTGAAATTTTTAATATATCTTTAGAACTATATTGTCCATCAGAGTACGTAGGATTTTTTTTTTATATTGCATAGTTCATTTGTTATTAACAATTTTTTAGGCAAATTTCACACTTTTCACTTTAGAAGTCGCAAAAACGCTACACAGTTGCCATTTTGAATTTAATCTTTTAAAAAAAATTACTTTACATAGTCATTAATTAACATGTATTATAAATATCCATTTTTGCAATATCGATTTATTTTGTAGTTTTTCTGAAAAAAAAATTCCGAAATGTCCTATTTTTTCAGCCTATAGAGTGGCATAACCTCTTAAATATTTGGGAAGACCTAATAGATATGAGGAAAATCGTGAAAGTAAATGCATTCCGCTTGGGAGCTACGAGTCTTTAAACGATTTTGCGTACGGTGGACGCCGTACGGCGTTTGGGAGTTCTTCCTTTCGCTTGACATGGCCTGCCCATTATAGATTACGAAGTTTGATAAGGGTCATCTTAGTTATCATAGACAATTCTTTAATTGTGATTATGATTTTATCGGAAATGACCTGACTACATATTGCACGGTATCATAGGTTGAATTTTAATCCAATGCCGTATACATATATGTACTTCCTACAAATCCCAGCTTTTTTTTCATTTTGGCGTCTATTAATATCCGCCCAAAGTTCCACAAGATTCGTATCTACTGTTACTAATCTCTTTCCAATATTATGTCACATTCACAGTTTTAACACTTCTTTAGAATGCCTCCAATTCGCAGGAAAACTATCAACTTTCCTTTAAACCAAAAAAGGGATTTCCCCGAAAACAGAAAAAGTAATATTGTTCAATCAATGTTCCCGGTGCTTGTCAGCATTGCATGTAATTTCTAATCTATGCTTTTTGTACAGAAGCAATTAAATTTGACCATGAAGATATATCACTTGCCAGAAAAAGTATCCGTACACCATAAGAAGAAAACAATATATTAAGAAATTCATAGTTGAAAAAAGACTTACATTTAATTTTTTTATCACAAACTTTTATTCAATGTCTTAACTATCTTGTCTATACTTTTTTTTTAAATTTCATCTTTAAAAACTAAATATCACAAAACAAAAACAAAAAATTTCATTTAAACGAAACAGAAAAAGTATCCGTACATAGCAATATTAATTTAAAATATTCAAATAGTTTCATAAAATATTAGGATTTAAAACCTTGTGGAATAACCTTTCGGCTTAAGGACCTCCTGAAGTCGATGTGGCATGGAGTGGGCCAATTTGAATGTGTCCTGCCTGGTAATTTTGCCCATTCATTGATGATGACGCTTTGGAAGTTAAGCTATGCTGACGGATCCTGCGCTCCAACAAATCCCACAAATGTTCGATAGGATTAAGGTCTGAGGATTGGGGTGGCGTACGCAACTGATTTTTTGTATTATAGAGCAACCAAAACTTCACATTGTTTGCCGTATGCTTGGGATCATTATCACGCTGGAACCAGAAATTGTCACCGAGCCCTAACTGTTGAACGCTTTGCTTCAAATTTGTCTTCAGAATATTTAAATAAGCGTACTGATCCATTGTTGACTCTATAAAAACAAGTTCGCCAACTCCTTCCGCCGCCATACACCCCCAGACCATTACACCACCTCCGCCATGCTTTACAGTTGGTACAAGATTTTCCTTTTCGAGAGCAGTACGGCTCTTCCGTCACACTAACTTTCTTCCTTTAATCCCAACTATACAAAATTTGCTTTCGTCGGAGAATAATACATGTTTCCAAAATTCTGGAGACTTATTTATATATTGATTTGCGAAATCCATACGTTTTTTTCGGTTGACTTCAGATATGTATGGCTTTCTACGGGCCACTCGTGCGCGATTACCCATCTCTCTTGAGTACTTTGCGAATTGTATCTTCATGGACAACCTTGCCAAAAGATTTTTTTAAGTTTTCACCTATTTCAGAAGCAGTTATTCGAGGATTTTTTTTCACTGAGTCCAATACAACTCGCTTTTCGCGTACGGTCAATTTGGTTAGGTCGACCACAACGTGCCTTTGATACAATGGATTCTGTAGCATTAAGGGCCGTATTATTCACCTCGGGTTATTTATAACTTCTGATTAAAAACCGGTTTTTCCTCAGGAAAAACCGAAATTAACCAGCAGTTATACATAATCCGAAGTGAATAATACGGCCCTAAATGTTTGTACGACGTACTGGACAGAAGAGTGAGGTCTTCCTGTTATGTGTCCTATTTCACGGAAAGATTTGCCTTCTTTTCTAAGTTTTAATACCTATAATTTTTCTTTCGCCAACACTAATTTCTTTGGTTTTGGGCGCCATCACTAAATTCTTGTACACCAACAATTTGAAATAAATGCAAAGTAATTTATTCACTTCTAAATCTATCACAAGCTAAAAAAAACCTGTTATTGAGTCTTAATATGGGAAATCGCCCGTTTTGATCTGAACGGAAACTTTTTCTGGTCAAAAGTGCTGACGTGTTCTTATTTGTGTGTTCCAAGGAGTTCTTTTAATTAGCGATCGTTAAGAAATATACTGGGAATTATGCAAAAATGTCGATTTTATGTGATTATAAAGGAAAACAGTCAAATTAATTGAATATATCAAATTTTTTAATACAACAACTTAATTTTCTTGAATGTACGGATACTTTTTCTGGCAAGTGTATAAGCTGTATCATTACTTTTTTTACGTACCGCGAATAGTTTTCTCTTTACGCGTTACTATATTAACAGATCCTGACAATAATTGTCCGCCATAGTATACAGTGTGAGGATTATTATCGAAAACAATTTCACATTCGGTTGCCATCGAAAATCAAATTATTGTTTGCTACTGTGTTGTTTATTGTTTAATGAAGTTTTTATTTTAAATATCACGAACTTTAATAATTATTATTATCATTTTATAAGTACACTTTGGAATGAAACCGGAACCAAATCGAACCAAACAAATAACACACCAAGTGCTTCTGCTTGTCAGTGTTAAAAAACGAATACTTTTTTTTCTAATAAAAAGCTCGCTATGAAAAGTTTGCTATTTTTAGATAGAATTTAAGAGAGCAATTTGCTATTGATATCAAATTTGTATTGATAAATAAAACATTAAGTAGAGCTTATACTCTGCCTCACAGGACTGAGAATTTTTCTTTCAAAGGTGTTAAATAATTTTTCGGACACCTCAGTTAATGTCCAAATTCCGCAGCCATAGCGTAGCACAGGTTTTATATCGGTTTTCCACTATAGCCTTCATATGCATTGGACATGTGCGATGAACACGAATGTCTACGCGATAGTGGACACAGTACATTCGTCCGCAAGGAACATCCCTTTGATGTGGGTGGCTAGTTCAGTTCAGTCACAGAAGGGATACATACGAGTAATGTAATATATTATATATAAGCCGTTGTATTTGAAAGTGGAATAAGTCCATTTTGAAAAAAATATTTTTTGTGACATTGTTACATTATTCTATACAACACGAAGCAACTTTCTGAGAATCTATTGATACAATTGTTTTATCACACTTTTAACAAATACAAGTAAATTTTTCTGAAAGATGGCATAAATATTTTTAAACATGTTAAAACATAAACCGTTAAGCATGTCGATTTAAAAACGAAATGGACTTATTCCACTTTCAAAATCAACGGCTCATATATTGTATGTAATATTATAGTTTATGCAAGATAATTACAATGTGTCGTTTTCACATTGTGAAAAATGCATAGAGAATCATTTCTTCAACATTTCAGGAAAAAATAAAATATGAATTGTATGGTAATGCTCATATCCATTAAATCGGAATGTTCACGAAATACGTTCTTAAGCATTCTTTTTTCCCGCTGGGGTAGTATCTTTGCATAGGCGATAGTGGTTGGAAACGCTACATTCGTGTTCAATGCAAATCCCTTTGATGTGTGCCCAAAAACCGCCATCGACGCAAATGTACGCGATTCTCGACTTGAGTTGCAAACTAACGCGAATGTGCTCGTTATGTAACAATTTTATAAAAAGTAAATCTGTCAACTTTAACTCAAATTCTATAATGATCTTTGAGCACTAGTCTCTGTGAGGTCCTTAGGATAATAATAAATTCATCTACTTGCGAACAACCTTCTGAAGCTATGGTTGTATGCATTTCATTCGGTATTAAAATACATATATTGTATATTATATATATTATATTATATAGTGTGTAAGAGTTGTATATAGAAAATAAATCATTCCAAATCACATTATTGAAAAAAAAAACATAATTTATATTAAAAAATCAATTAGATACATAAAATGCGATAGTAGTATACCGACTTTGAGGTTGGTGTGGTTGACTACTTGCTAGGCGTTTGAAGAAGGCATTAATTTATATTTAGTAGTTGTTCATGGTTCATTCGCGGGTGGTGCTGTTGCGAAATTATAGTAAACCGGATACTTTGGCACATAAGGTTCCACTTTCGCATGTTTGTCCTCATCATTATCGACGAATTTTTCCACGCCGGTATTTGTTGCTTCTTCGTACGATGGTGGAACTGAAACGACGAGTTTATAACAACATAAAGATAGTTCAATGAAGTGAGTCTTAAAGTTTTTTTTTTAAATCGAAAAGAGCACAATAAAGGCGAAACTTGCAAATAAATATTCAATTGTATATTCGGAGTCCCATCACACCATAAAGTTTCAAGAGAACCTATGAACATAAGTAATAACTGGAAGTTCTACAAAATATTGACTAGCATAACAAATTCCAAAGTAATTTTTCAAGTAGGTAGATGCGACAGCAACATATCATCGATTTTTCGAACAATCAGTTATTCCCTAATTTTTCAAGAACTTTTGTATGTAAGCTACTCAAAGGAGTTATTATACATTTTCGTACTTGGAAACATTAATGCTCAACATTTTAGATTAGTAGTTTAACACTGATATGATTATATTATAAAATGAGAAAAGTAAATTGTCAAATTTTGCCTCACTGAATCTAATGTATGTTACGTATAAATCTTAATCTCTTCTTATTCCAACCTCTACTCGACTACGACTACCAGCGGAAAAACTTGCTGTACTTATATACAAATTGTTTTCAACATATTTGATTATTGAGTTTTAGTTTTTATCGGTAGTGAATGGATAAATATCTCAAGCAAATTTCTAGAGAGGCTGCACGAAGGACATGCTCGATTTTCTTTATACTTAATTAACAAGAACTAGTTTTAATTTCTTATTGATATAATCAAGACCCATAGGGTTGGGATCATTTTGCAAATTTGTGGAGATCGCACAAAGAAAGAAAATTTTTATATTAATTTCCAATGTTGTAAGATATAATATAATTATTCATTTTATTTGCTAAAACCACAAATTCGCCCTTTCTAGTCATATTAATTTAGCACTCCATTCAACATTTTGTATGTATTTTCCTGAGCTATCGAGTGATAAGGTATTAGGTGCGTTTTTTTTCAACTGGATCAAGATCAAGATCATTCTTGTTAAGAGTTCATCGATGGATCAATTTTGTGCTTTTAAAACTTATTTAAATGCCAACTATTTTATAATTTTCACAGATGGCGCCACCCGATTTAGGACTAAATTCAATTTTAGCAGGTGTTTGCACCGAACAGGCATAATATTGCTCATTGAAAAGTCGAGCTAACTCAATACATTTTGCAAGTCCATGTGTAAGATAGAGACAGAATGTAGAATGTAGAAAATTATTGAAAAGTCTTTGTTTGTATGACCTTTGTACAGTGCCGTTTCGGAAAGTTTCGCATACTATAGTACTTTGCCGTCAGGGCCGCTGACAGTTTATCCGAGGCATTTACAAAAAGCATTGTTAATCCTGCTAAAGTAGCTTTTGGGATGATCCACATCGTTTTTATCAATTTGATCTCATCCAGTTGAAAAAAACGCACCTTTTGGAGCTTTTAGAGATAGTCGATAAATTTTCAATACGTAAAAATTAACGGGATAATTTTAGATTGATATAATAGCTTAACTCGTTATCAATGAATTTAGCAGTTATGGAACTCGCTAAACACGTTCTCAATCTCACAGAAAACAGCAAGCAGATTTGAATTTTGAGTAATACAATTTAGATGCACCCAACGACCCAACTACGCCACTATGTACATATACCCACTCTCTAACAGCCACAAATATTTTAACTTCATTACACAAGCCTCTCTGAACACACAAAGAACCTTTAATTCTAAGAATGGAATCAAATCAATTTGTTTAAGTTTTTTTTTGTTGTTGGTTTCCGGCGTCAGTTGAGTTTCGGGTGTAAAACCCCAACCCCTGTTTGAGTTTCACAATAGAAACTCCACTGACACCGGAAAAAAAAACTAAAACAACCTTTAATTCGTTTATCGACTGATATAAACTTACCAGTAGTATTATATCCCGGCGGACTATCACCATCCACTGATAATTGTGGCGCTGTTGGCTGAGTAGTAATTACATTTGCCGGATTTGTCGCACTTTCATACAACGGAACTGTTCCTATTGTATTGGCAATTTAAGTTCCAGATTGGAACTACATCCGGGAGTTTGAACGATCATATAAAAGGAGTAGCTAATATCAATTATGCTGCAGGTATTTAACGAAGTTGGCGGTATTGGGGGCAAGGAAAGAAAACTTTTCATCTCTTTTTTGCATAGTTTTGGAACGGGCTCGAGTATCTTTTCTACTAATTTAGTTGTTACCTTACAAGTATTAGCTCTCGGTGTTTGACTTTTAAAGATAACCCGGCGTTCCAGTTTTACGCGAACTTTTGGACAATCCGTGGTCGATTCGTTGTCAACCAGTATTACGAATGGCAATTCTTGTCCCGGAGCATATCCACTCAAAGGAATATTAATTTCGGCAGTTAGAGGACCTGACTCACAACAAAAACAGCAAAACGTCTTAGAATCCTTTGAAAACAGCGGTAACTGAAAATGAAATTATAATATTAATAAATTATTCATACATTGATATGGAAATGTACTTTTTATTGATAGTTCGCATTCAAATCTAGCGAAGATACTACCGAGAATGGTTTTTTGAACACGTTATCAAATCGCCAGGGACGATCGATGGTCACAACAACCTGATATCGAATATGACCGTACCGTCCATCGAAGGAACTCGGCAATTGAAATGGCAGTGCAACTTGGAACTTATATGAGTACGTGGCCGGTACCAATGCGAATTCAATGCCACCTTCGCTCCCCTGGACATACGTTCTAGAAGACAAATATTGCTCATGTCCTCTGTAGTGGACTGTATAATGTACGGTTCGGCCCCCTTCTTTGCGTGATCTTGATTCTTCCCATTTAACTGAGGCATATCCTTCTATCGTTATATGAATTGCTGAAAATACAAATATAAAACTATTTTAATTTTAAGTTGAAATAAGTGAGGATGGGTTAAGGATCAATGGACTAATTCCGCACACGCCCGATTTCGCGACTGAAATGTCAATTGGAGTAATGTCCTTGCTCCTTCCCAGGCTCGTTGTTCACATTCTAGACTGTAAACCCTTTGCCTATATTTCCTGTAGGTATTTTATTGATTTATAGGTGCTACCAAAAGAACGTTCAATACAAAGGAGTACCATATATGTATGTAGGTAGGAACAGCTATTGTCTTTTTCAGTCAAACCGTACGCAACCTAGCATAGTGTGAAACCACGGGTCGTTAGTCCGAATCCAACTCTTAACACAGTTTCATGCCTTTCTTTCTAATCACGTTTACTTTACTTTTCTATGGTAGGTATTCATTCCCAAATACTCAATCCGATTATCGCGTGTGTTGGACATGTGTACGTTTATCTGATCTGAAGAAATTTGCCAATGGTCTGGGCGAAACTTTATTATTTTTCGGGTCAAAGTTCAGAAGCGGACAAAGTCGGAGTACATATATGCATGTATCATCAGTTGTTTCGAGATTATTAGGTTTCTTGCAAAGCTAATTTTGTTCTTAAAATACAAATATTTAAACAGAGATTTTTAGACGATTAAAAACTGAAAAAGCCCATATAGAAATTCGCATTTCGGTATGTTGTGTACACTAAAAGGCCAGAATTACATTTTTTTTGCCTTAAGGCTCCATGTGCACGTTAAGTGTGATTTTGATGATTTATGACTGTTTTCTTGCCAATATTTCACGTTAATGGCAACAGAAAAACAAAATAAAATTACACCACTTTGTTAGCTGGTATGTAAGCTAGGTCGTCCATAGAGAAAAAATTCAAAATTGTATTTGGAAAAAATGCTATTAGAACAACAACCCTTGAACATTTTTTAAAATGGGTAAATTCGAGTTTTTTAAACGCATATTACCTATTTCATGAATAATTAACATGTCATTTTTATTATTAATGCTTGAAAAAATCTTAAAGAAGGCCCTTCATAAAGAAAATTTTAAAAAATTTTCATTTTTGTTTATAATAGGTATATGAAGTCAAACCGAAGAAATTTTTCACATTTTTCATGGCAAGAATTACATAACAAGACCGCATTTCATTGAAAATTCTCATAGATAGTATAATTAATTGGTATTTCTAGAAGATAAATCAATTAATTCGATATATCATCAGATCTTTATGTAGGAATCTCTGAATATACATGCAATCTTCATACACCCTCTTGTGGTTGAATATCTAAAAATTCTGAAAGGAGTTAATAGGAAATATGAATATCCTTTTAGCGGATGAAAAAGAAACAAAACACAAAAAAAAACGCTTTTAGACGATTATTACTCAAGCCCGGGAAAGTGAAAAGATATTCGATGTCTGATAAGACCTGGGGATATGGCAGAGTTCGTGAAGAAGTATTACAGTGCAACCCGCTTATAAAGTGCACTTTTATAACGTACTTTCGGTTATATCGTACCTTTTGTAAATCCCCATTCGCAAATATGAAAGGTTCTTTTGTTGGTTATAGCGTACTATCGGTTATAACGTTCTACTTTTGTAACACCATAAGGTACGTTATAGCCGGGTTGCACTGTATATGTATATAATACCTTTACACCCCTACTTCTGAAAACACTTTCTTGGTATTTATATTTATATGAAGAAGCCATAGAATAAAATTGAATTAAATATTTGGGAAGACCTAATAGATATGACGAAAATCGTAAAAGTAAATGCATTCCGTTTGGGAGCTACGAGTCTTCGAACGATTTTGCGTATGGTGGACGCCGTACGGCGTTTGGGAGTTCTTCCTTTCGCTTGACATGGCCTGCCCATTATAGATTACGAAGTTTGATAAGGGAGTGGTACCTTGCTTTTTCCTTTTGGGACTTGTTACTATATTTCGAGGGATTTAGTTCTTCATATTCACCAAAAAAAATAAATATTATTTCCTGTATATTTACTTATAAATAAAACTGTTATATAATATGTACTTTATAATTCCACGTATGGCATCACATTCACAGTTTTAACACTTCTTTAGAATGCCTCCAATTCGCAGGAAAACTATCAACTTTCCTTTAAACCAAAAAAGGGATTTCCCCGAAAACAGAAAAAGTAATATTGTTCAATCAATGTTCCCGGTGTTTGTCAGCACTGCAAGTAATTTCTAATCTATGCTTTTAGTGCAGAAGTAATTAAATTTGACCATGAAGATACACATATGTATAAGCTTTATCATTACTTTTTTTACGTACCGCGAATAGTTTTCTCTTTACGCGTTACTATATTAACAGATCCTGACAATAATTGTCCGCCATAGTAAACAGTGTGAGGATTATTATCGAAAACAATTTCACATTCGGTTGCCATCGGAAATTAAATTATTGTTTGTTACTGTGTTGTCTATTGTCTAATGAAGTTTTTATTTTAAATATCACGAACTTTAATAATTATTATTATCATTTTATAAGTACACTTTGGAATGAAACCGGAACCAAATCGAACTAAACAAATAACACACCAAGTGCTTCTGCTTGTCAGTGTTAAAAAACGAATATTCTTTTTTTTCTAATAAAAAGCTCGCTATGAAAAGCTTGCTATTTTGAGATAGAATTTAAGAGAGCAATTTGCTATTGATATCAAATTTGTATTGAGATTTTGGGATATTACAACTACAGTACAACGTAAATAAAACATTAAGTAGATCTTATACTCTCCGGTACGGTCGGCAAAAAATTTTATAGAAAATGATTTTATAACTTTTCGTCACAATTCCAACTTTCCGATAATAAATTGACGGCAATTTAACGACATCAATGCTTTCAACTTTGCCGAATTTCGAGCAATTTACCACTTACAGTCAAAGCCGGATATAACGACATCGCTTTTAACGACGGATCGGTTATTACGACTAAATGGCATGGTCCTGGTCGAATCTCTGTACAAAGGAATGTATCTAAATTGCATATTGCTTATAACGACTATTGGATATAGCGACGAGTTTAGAGGGTCTCTTCAATGTCGTTATATCCGGTTTTTACTGTACTTACTTACTTACGATGACGCTACAATCCAAATCGGAACTTTGCCGCCTTCAGCCTTCTCGGTTCAGTGACTGAGTCCTCCAGTTTGAGAATCTTAGCAGTGGTCTTCGCCAATAGAATCCTCTCTCCCTTGCTGCACGATCGGTATAACCAATACCAATCACTTTATAAATACACTTTTGCGTAGAACTACGTTGTCGCACGTTTGCAAACAGAAAAACGTGTAGGCCCTGCGCCGCTTATATACTGCATGTGTTGAGTCGAGAAGTTTCCTGAATATAAGGTTATTTGAGTGGAATACGTACGAAGTGTGAAGGACATGCGAGAAGAGTATAGAGTATTCGAGACGTTTTTTACGCTCGTGGATCTGGAAACTTCGATGACTTTGATAAGTAATCTATTCGGACTTCTTGGGTAAATTAATTCTGTCAACATTAATTCAAAGTTGATCGCGCTAGCATAACTACCTAGTTCAGGAATAATTTTCATTTAACCGAAAGAATTTCATTCTTTCCTTTTTACTGCGCAAGCCTGTAGCCTAGAATGAAAGATGACCTACCCGATTCTATAATGAACTTTGAGCATATACTAGTCTCTGTGAGGTCCTTAGTAGAATAATAAATCCATCTACTTGCGGACAACCTTCTAAAGCCATGGTTGTAAGCATTTTATTTGGTATTAAAATACATTATGTAATATACAAAGCGTGTAAGTGTTGTATATAGAAAATAAATCATTTCAAATCACATTATTGAAAAAAAAAACATAGTTCAAATTATAAAATCAATTAGATGCATAAATGCGATAGTAGTATACCGACTTTGAGGTTGGTGTGGTTGGCTACTTGCTAGGCGCTTGTTTTCAAGGTATTCGATTACATTACCTTCCCCATCATCAAATTTAGTGGTTTTTCATTGTCCATCCGCGGGTGGTGCTGTTGCGAAATTATAGTAAACCGGATACTTTGGCACATATGGTTCAACTTTGGCATGTTGATCCTCATCATTATCGACGAACTTCGTCCCTCCGGTATTTGTTGCTTCTTCGTACGATGGCGGTACTGAAACGACGAGTTTATAAGAAGAAAAACTTAGTGTAGTGAATATAAAGACAATAAGGTTCGAACTTGAAAAGATATATTCTACATTCGGAGCCCCATCAAACCATACAGTTTGACGAGAACCTATGAACCTATGAAGTCAAGTTCTACAAAATATTGACTAGACATTTAAAATTCCAAAGTATAACTTTTGAACCAAGTGTGTGAATTTATACTATCAAGTATTTTAGATACGGTAGCAACAAATCATCGAGCCCATGGCTGAAACGTGTTCCTCAGTTACCGAGTGGAAGCGATTGATAGGGATTGAAAGGAAATTTATATTGGAGCTTTTCGAGAGAATAGATAAATAAGTTTTCAATAGGTACTCACTTCATTATACTGGGTAATAGTAAAAACTTAACGGGTAAACATTGTAGATTTATAACTAAACGCGTTCTAAAAGAGTATTGCTGTTATGGAGCGATGAGATGAATAAATGACCTATGAACTCGCTAAACGCGTTCTCAGTCTAACGGACGAATAGCAGTCAGATTTGAGTTTTGAACAATGAAATTTAGGTGTACCCAACTACACCAACACCCACTAGCAGTACAAATATCATATTTTAACTTTCTAACACAAGTCACTCCCAAACATATACAAACTACCATTATTTCGTTTATCGATTAATATAAACTTACCAGTCGTATTATATCCCGGCGGACTATCACCATCCACGGATAATTGTGGCGCTGTTGGCTGAGTAGTAATTACATTTGCCGGATTTGTCGCACTTTCATACAACGGAACTGTTCCTACTGTTATTGGCAATTGAAGTTCCAGATTGGAACTACATCCGGGAGTATGAACGATCATATGAAAGGAGTAGCTAATATCAATTATATTACAGGTATTTAACGAAGTTGGCGGTATTGCGGGCAACAAGAGAAAACTCTTCAGCTCTTTTTTGCATAGTTTGGGAACAGGCCCGAGTATCTTGTCGGCCAATCTACTTGTTTCCGTGCGAGTATCATATTCTGGTGTTTGACTCTTAAAGATAACCTGGCGTACCAATTTAACGCGAACTTTTGGACAATCTGTGGTCGATTCGTTATCGACCAGTATAACGAATGGCAATTCTTGTCCCGGGGCATATCCACAGAAAGGAATATTAATTTGGGCTTTAAGAGGACCCGATTCACAACAAAAACAGCAAAACGTTTTGGAATCTTCTGCATACAACGGTAGCTGAAAATCAAATTATTAATAAATTGCCTTATTCATATACATTGATATGGAAATGTACTTTGTATTGAGGGTTCGCATTCAAATCTAACGAAGATACTACCGAAAATGGTTTTTTGAACACGTTATCAAATCGCCAGGGACGATCGACGGTCACAACAACCTGATATCGAATATGACCGTATTCTCCTTCGAAGGAACTCGGTAATTGAAATGGCAGTGCAACTTGGAACTTATATGAGTACATTGCCGGTGCTAAGTCAAATTCATTGCCACCTTCGCTTCCCTGGACATACGTTCTTGAAGACAAATACTGCTCATGTCCTCTATAAGGGACTGTATAGGTTACGGTTCGATCCCCTTCTCTGCGTGATCTCGATTCTTCCCATTTAACTGTGGCGTATCCTTCTATCGTTATATGAATTGCTGAAAATAGAAATATAAGACTATTTTAGTTTTTGTTGTAACAATATAATAGTACCTACATATATGCAAAATACATGTATGCTGTAATAAAAAGTTGTCTGAATGGATGGATTAAGGATCGACACACATGGGAGGCTTCCGGTGTTACATTGTTCACATTTCAAACTTTAAACTCTTGGCCTGTGAAACATAAATAACACAGAGACTTACCTGGCTCTAAAAAACCCCCATCAAAGGTATCCTAGTGAGACCAGGGGCTCTTAGTCCGAATTCAACTCATCACACGGTTCTACGTTTTTCTTTACAACTAAGTTTACTTCACTTTGGTATGGTAGGTACTCATTCCCAAATATTCGACCAAATTTTTCTCTTTCGCGGGAGTTGGACAATTGTTTATTCTATCTTTAGAAGAAGAAAAAAAGATGTTGAAAAGAAAAACTGGGACCAAAATAGGGGATGATCGTAATGTCCTGAGTCCGATTAGAGCAACATATATCATCGAAGAGCCCAAGACCAACTTTGGGCTATCGAACCATAAGAAGAGTAATTCATGCCGATAATGCTTCCCAGGCATCAAAATTTTTGTGCCTCTTTCATATTTGTCCCATACATATTTTCTCTTCGTAGAAATAGGTTGCAGGCTATTGTAAGGCCCGAACTACATGGTCCGTTTTTTTCCACTCCGGGAAAAAACCGATTCCGGACAGCTTCGACTACACGTAAAACGTTCCTCTAAACATCTACTCGAGTGACAAAACCACACTGGACAAATTCCGGACACCCACTTGCGGTCCAGCTCATATAGGTAACTCTATATGTTCTTGATATTTAATTCCGGATCGACCGAAAAATTCGTGATCAACCATCCGGAGAAACCTGTGCATGCTCAGGTTTTTTCTGCACGTGCGGTTTTCCGGAGTCATGTAGTCGACGACCTAAAAGCTCATACATTTCTATGAGACATGGTTTTTATTCTTTCCGGAAAGCGGAGCCGGTAGTCCGGGCCTTTTAGAGGTATAAATACTGGTGACGACAAAACACAGTTTTTCTATGAAGCCATTTGGAAGTGAGAAATAAATAGTTTCTTAGTGTCAAATTGTTGTTGTTTAGCGTGTTCAAGAGAAGGAGTGCGAGCTAGATGCCAATAGTAGGCTAGTGTCAATTGTTGCTGTTTTGCGTGTCAGTGATTGTGAGTCGTCTGTCTTTAAATCAGTCGCAGCTTATCTTCTTCAGTTAATATATGTATTGTATATAGTTATCGTCATCGTCGTTTATAACCAAAGGAAACAAGGTTAGTATATCGCATACGCGATACACCGGTTCCCACGCTAAAAGTCTAGAAGCTAATGTCCTAGACACACGGCAATTTTTAATATAGATTAAATGAAAAGCTTTCTTTGAAACTTGGAGGGTGACACACGTGTACGTTTATTTTAATCTACTATATTAAATCAAGAAAAAAGCTCAAAAAGTTTGACAATTAAATTGGCGCGAAAACATGCGAGTTCTGTTTCGCTTGCCTGAAGTCTGTCAAACTGTTCCTTCAAGCATATCTCAGCTTCTGCTCGTCGTATCCGCTTGCAGAAATTTCTATTTTATAAATTATTCAATTTCATTCAACAAATTTCAAAAACATATGTTCCTGGGGAAAAAACATGAGCACTTCGATGCATCGCATTGGGCTAAGCTTTTAATAATATCGTCGCACAATTTTATACAGACTTTCGAACTGTATTAAATTAGTGAGATAATAGTCAAATAATTGCGTATTAAGTCGATTTAATAGCGAAATGGCAGATAAAACGATATTAACGCTGCCGTGTGTCTAGGGCACAATACAATTATTTAATTCATCATCATCAATGGTGAGATAGCCCAAATCGTACTAGGGCCCGCAGGATACATTGTCTGAAATCCTCTTGGTTCAATGCTCGCGTCCTTCAATTTGTGCATCTAAGAACCGATCTGCAATCTGCACCAACTGAGTCCTTGAATCCAGGTTTTTTTTCTCGCCGGTCATTTTCCCCAAGCTCTACCTTTTAGTGTGCATTTGGGAATCCTTCTGGCCTCCATTCATTCCACATAGACTGCCAATTACATTTTATGAAATTTAAGAAGAGTCATCATAAACGATTCCATAATTATGGCTATGATTTTATCGAAAATGACTCGACCACAAAAGACCTACAGTTTCTTCGGTTGGATTTTAGTTCAATGCCATCCATTCCATATGTAGTTCCTACAAACTCCAAGAGTATTTTTTTTCCATTATAGCGTCTATTAATATCCGCACAAAGCTCCACACGAGTTCCTCATCTCTTTCCAATATTATGTTACTAGTCCTTTAAAATGCTGCCTAGTCATTGGTAGTATGTATATAGATCTGGTGAATAATTTCCTCATTCTTGTTCCAAGTTTTTCAAGTTCTCCATTTCACCATTCCTTTGCATTTTCCTTTTGGGATTTGTTACTACATTTCGTTTGATTTTTTCCATATTCACCAAAAGTATTAATGTTATTTTCTGTATTTTTAAAAACGGAATTTAAAAAAATCACTGTAATTACTTTAGAATTCCGCGTAAGTAAGTAAGGTATACATTCACATTGTAAGGTATACATTCACAGTTTTTACACTTCTTTATAATGCCTCCAATTCGCAAAAAAACTATCAACTTTTTTCCCTTACACCAAAAAAGGACTTCCCAAAAAAACAGAAATTGTTCAATTAATGTTCCCGGTGTTTATCAGTAGTGCATGTAATTTCTCATTTATGGTTTGCGTACAGAAGTAATTAAATTTGACCATGAAAGATACACTTTAATAAGCTTTTTATCATTACTTTTTTTACGTACCGCGAATAGTTTTCTCTTTGCGCGTTACTAAATTGACAGATCCCGATAATAATTGTCCGCCATAGTATACACTGTGAGGATTATTATCGAAAACAATTTCACATTCGGTTGCCATTGGAAATTAAATTATTGTTTTTTACTTTATTGTCTATTGTCTAAAGAAGTTTTTATTTTAAGTATCACGAACTTTGATAATTATTATTATCATTTAATAAGTACACTTTGGAACGAATGAAACCGAAATCGGCACCGAACCGATTAAAACAAACCGAGTGCTTCTCTTGTCAGTCAACTAAAAAAAGAATATTACTTTTTTTTTCAATATTATAAAAGCTCGCCAGGAAAAGCTTGCTTATTTATAGATAGAATTTAAGAGAGCAAGTTGCCATGGATACAAGACTTGTATTGAAATTTTGGGGCATTACAACTACAAATACAGTACAACGTAAATAAAACATTAATTTGATGTTATACGCCCCGGTTCGGCAAGCAAAAAATGTCGTTATAGAAAGTTGTTGTATATTTTTTCGTCACAAAGTAATTTTTCCGACAATTAATTGACGGCAATTTAACGACATCAATGCTTTTAACTTTTCTCGAATTTCGAGCAATTTTTTAACAACTGTTGACTACTGGCTTACTTACGATGGCGCTACAGTTCAAATCAGACCTAGGCCTCCTGTATATGTACCGCCTCCAGCCTTCTCGGTTCAGTGACCGAGTCCTCCAGTTTGAAAATCTTAGCAGTGATTTGCTGTCTGGGCCAATAGAATCCTTCTAGCGCTTTCGTGGTTTTCCAACTGGTAGTTGTCCATTAACTTCTCCTTCATTGCTGCTTTTGGGAATTCTTCCGTCAGATTACTATGTGACTGAAAACCTAACAAAAGGTTCGGAAAGTGGTTAGAATAGGGTCATAACATATGAATTAAATAATTGGGTCATATTCCGGGATGAAAAAGGAGAAATGATGAAAAAGAAGAATGAATGAAATGAAAAGGAGGAAAACTTTTAAATAGGTGTTTATTAAACAAGCCCGTGAAAGTTAAAAGATAATCGATATCTGATCAGACCTGAGAGATATGAAAGAATTTATGAAAAAGTATATAATAACTTTACACCCCCTTAGGAGTCGAATTTTAAAAAATCTTGAAAACACTTTCTAGGTAGTCATATGGAGAATCCGTAGAATAAAAATGAATTCAATATTTTGGAAGACCTAGTAGATATGGCGAAAATCATGGAAAAATATGTATTCTATCCTGATGATAATTTTTGCCCTTCTTCTGAACGCCAATGGATATTCGAATTTTTTTTCATCAAATTTGCTTTTCTAGTTGATTTATATACACACACCAAGTTTCAACTTTCTACCATAAGCCGTTCTATAGTTAGGAAAAACAGCCCACCCCCGTACTAGACTATCCCTAAAAATAAAATAAATTATATTTTTCCAACATGCCGATAATATAGCTCTATCTAAATACCAAGTTTAAGGTTTTTATCATTGCAGGTTCTTAAGATATAAACATCGGAAGTTTTTCCTTTTCACCCTCCCCCACCCACACCCTCCACACTCACATCCCCAAATTTTTTTCCATATTAGGGTTCAATTAGCGCTACTTCTGGTAAAAATTCTAAGCATCTATCTTACACTGTTCTTGAGATATGAAATGTGTTTTTTTTTTAAAAAATTCTTATCCCCTCCACTTCTATGCTCCACCTCACACTTAAAATTTTTTAGTTTGATCAGTTTTTATTTGTCGACCTTTATACTCAAACCGAATTTTATTTTTTTGGAGCAATTGGTTCATGAGATATCGTAATCTTAAGTTTTTCACCGTACGCCACTGCCCCGTGGCCCCCACTCAAAAAATTGTTTTCACTCTTTTTTCCTAGTACATATACATAACTACAAATATTTGTTAAGTTTGAATAGTGTGCCATTAACGGTTTAGAAGATATGAATTTTAGAATGTGTCTATCCGGCTTTTTGCGTTTCGGACGCATTATTTTTTCCCCCACTCCCACACCCCTTGGTCAATATTGACAATTTTTATGCAAATGGGTCTACTATCAAAGCTCTATAGAAATTCCAAGTTTCGGCTGCCTATCATAAGCGGTTGCTGAGATCTAAAAACCAAAATTTTTCGTTTAAAACGCTTCCTCTCGTTCCCCTCACAACTCCACCCTTAAAAATTTGGTCACTTCAAGGAGCCTACCCCGTCTATTCGTAAAAAAAATTTCAATTTAATATCCCACAGCGTTTGGGAGCTACGAACCTTGAAACGATTTTACGTACTTCGGACGCCGTACGGCGGACAGACGGACTGAAAATTTTTATGGCTTTTTTCGTGTCTACTAGTTACGAAACGTAAGAAAAACAATTTTTTTCAGGGTAGCACATCTTTTTTTTTAAAAAAAATCTATCACAAAACTGTGTAAAATCATAAAGTAAAATCATCCCCAATGTGTTAAGTCAGTCCGACTATTTAATACATGCGAATTCGTGAGCCGGCTGTGATCTCGAAATTATGCCGTCATTCAACGCACTCCCTGAGTTGACGTTACTAGGCAGATTTGTTGTTCAGTAGAAAAGTTTCTTACATTATTGCACAACATATCGTACACAGGCAATTTTCACTTCAATACCACATAATACGTAATACTCTCCTCTACAATTCGAACAATAAAGAGTAACACTTGTTCTGAATTCAATGAAAATTTAAGTCATCCACGAAGAAAACATGGTTAGTATTATATCTTAGATGCTATCCAGCCTATAAGTGTAAAATTCCGAAAATAGATTGAAACTGTTGTAAACAGGTGTATAAGCGTCATTTATACCCACCTCATCGAATTTCTTAATAAAAAACCAATAAAAAAATATTAAAGATGCTAACACCCAATATCACACCTTATTTTTTGTCTTCTACAGTCGCGAGAACTTTTATCGCGCTTGACATCAATTAAACAAATTGTGCTAAACAATATGACCACCACCATTTTCAACCGTTTCAAAACTGTTTTAGACGCCTTAGGATATCTAAAGAAGTGGCTGGTTAACAGTTGTAAAAATGCCTTGCGAGTGTGATATTATTTTTAAAAGTAGCAATAATTTAAATGACATATTCTACAGTGGTCAGGAGGTGTGCGGTACGGCTATTATTCTTAACAGGAAGTTGAAATCCATTAAAGGTATGTATAGGTACCCCGCTTATAGCATAATGTAAATTATAATATCATTCTATTTTGCAATCAGTAAAGTGACTCATTAACGTTAAAGAGACCGACTAATTAACTATTTGTGGAATGAATTACTTTAGAGTTGATAAACATTTGTTTAAATTTATCTCCGACGGAGTGAATTAAAGAACAATTTAATTTTATCTAGAAGATCGGTTTATATATGTACATATAGTCTGAAACAGAATTATATTTCAGCAAATAAAAACAATTTAGTACAGCTTTCTTTTATGTTTTTCCTTTACAGGTATTCACATCATAATAAAAGGATATGCAAAAGTAGATTGGCATCAGGGACAATTCAAATTGTTCTCGGACGAACGTAATTACATCGGAACACAAACTTATTTACGTGGTGACGAAGGTTCGAAACCCTTCTTATTACTTCCGAGAGTGCACGAATATAATTTTCAACTACGTCTACCAGATAATTTACCGTCTTCAATTAAAACGGAATTCGGACGAATTCACTACGAAGTTATTCTAACAGTTGTGAATCCGTGGACACTGAATAATGTTTTCAAGAAATCGTTCACTGTTCAATATCCGATGGACTTAAATTCGGATCCTATTTATCAGGTATTTACGCAATTAAATATGAATTACCTAATTGTCTTTGTTAAAGTCAGTTCATTTTATAAAGGGTTTTCCAATAAGGACTTGACAACTTTGAATTCAATTTGTGAACGCACCCTTTCACTAATCATCGAACTGTCACTGTCAATTTATTCAGTAGACTTAACATTTTTATCATGGTAAAGTACACGAAGGAACAACGTCTGCAAATTAAATTATATTATTTTGAAAAAAAGTTGTCAAGTCCTTATTGGAAAACCCTTTATATTACTATTAGATCAAAGTATCTATCTAAAATAAGCATATCAAATCACAAGGAGTGTTTTTTTTGCAGGATTGTTAATTGAAGACTTCGAAAGTTTAATTTTATTTTATTTTTAAAGTTTGTGAGTTTTAAAATAAAGTGTAAACAGGTTATAAAGTACCTACCTCTCTCAACCGCAATATCTGGATTGTTATAGCTATCGGCTATCGATGTGTACATTATAAACCGCATCAAATCTAATCAAATGAAAAATGTTAGAATTTACTTTATAAGCGAATGTACTTACACGCGCTTTTCATAACCAATTTAGACTGCAGTCACTTTATTGCTAATAAGCATACAATTTGCTTGTAATAATGCTTCTATGATGTAATGCTAGTAAAATATTTTTTATTTTTAATTTAATCATAATTTAATATGCATTTTATTGAGTACTTGGTATCAAAACCGGTGAATATCACAAAATCCATAAAACAGTTTCTAGACATTAATCTTTAAAGAAAATTAATTCGATGTAGTAGAACTGCTAAGAGATATGACGAAATTCGTTAAAATATATGCATCCCATTTACACACATCATTTCGTACAGCCTTCATACTCCAATGAAAGTCTGATTTTTTTTTAAAACTAATTACTATACCACAGAATACAGAAAGTTTTAATTTTCTAGCAATGTAAGCAATTCCTGAGAAAGGAAATACACTTTTACCCTGCAACGTGCTACCCCTATCAAAACAATGTCTTTAAAACGTGCCACCAATATACATAAGTACTAAGTTATTGTGTTAGCTGTTCTTGAAAAATAAAAATTGTGGAAACAGATCAGACGCTACTTTATGGCGCTGTACACATTGCACACGACCGAACGAATTTTCCGATACGAATTTTCCGATACGAATTTTCGTCTTTCTGCTTAATGTCAAATTTTCCGATAGAAAATTGGTGAAATCATTAATAATAGCATTTTTAAGAATATCACAAGAGAAAATTTCAAGAGATTTGAAGTTTGATTGATAATATTAAAAAAAAAAGTCCGTTTGTCGGTACGAAAATTTTTATTCGTACGACGGATTCATTTTTCTTTTTATTATCAATTAAAATTACAAATTCTTGGAGATTTTCTTTCATAATATTTTTGAAAATGTTATAATTTACGATTATAACAAATTTTTCGTTAACTAAAGATTTCACAATAGGTCGAAAAACGAAAAATCGGATCGGAAAATTCGTTCGGTCGAATGCAATGTGTACAGAGCCTATATATTTTTTTTGGGTAGAGGTTTACTCGCCTTTCGCGCGTTCCAAACTTCTCCTCAAAAATAATACGACCAGATTTTTTATTTATTTTATGTTTCCAATTTCAATAAAATCGTGGAGGATAAACTATACCAACCATTTTTCCCTCTTTTACTCTCTAAAGTCCCCTGTCATAACAGCCCTTAACAGCCGGGTTTAACATAAGTTTTGTGGTTTCAAAACGGCCTCTGAGCTAATTGAGCTCTGACTAGGAGACAGGGCTGCCACGTTAACCAACCAACCAATATCAATATAACTTCTTAGAGGTTGTTTATCTAGAAATACTACTGAAAACGATTTTAGGCGAATATATACCTAAAAATCCCGCTAAGCAAAAAAGAAATCAATACATCACTAGAACTAAGATATATGTCGGAATTTGTAAGAACGCACACTTTGGTCAATATCGCAAAATTCATTAAATCCTAATTATTACCTTACGGGTTGAACAATTGAAAAATAATTTATAGAACTTGTATGTAGAGCCTGCAGAAGTAAAATTAATTCGATACCTCGAAAGACCTAAAAGATATCACGAAATTCGTAAATGAATACAAACCCTTTTTATGGATAAATTGTTTGCACCTATTTTTTTTAAATCAATAGCAATATTTGAAAGTATTTGTGAGGACAGCTACGAGCCTCCAAACGCGTCTACGTACGGCGGACAGACGGACTAAATTTTTTTTGCAATTTTGAGGTCTACAAGTCATAAAATGTGAAAATACAAAATATCGGGGCCAGAAATTTTTAATTTAAAAGTCGAGAATAATACTTCATTGTTAAAATAATAAAGTAATTAGATCATAAATTTTACTTCCAGAAACCAATAGACCATATTGCCAAATGTCGCAGTTGGTGGAATTTTTGTGGCCCACAAATTTTACGATTACAATTCAAAACGAAGACGTCTGGTTTTGAAATTGGAAAACCTTTGAAATTTATCTTGATCGTTGAAAACGATACGAAATTTAATTGTTGCGATATACAGATTAAATTGAAGAAAATTCAACGCTACTCAGTTGATCTTAAGGGTGTGGATGATATGACAATAAGGACAGCAATATTCGAAAAGTCATTAGGATCATTGTCGAAATCAACGGTTAAAGAGTTCGATGGAGTCCTCGAAGTGCCACGTACTGAACCATCTTCCTTGGACACGTGTGATATTTTGTATACGAGCTATAGAATTCAAATCATTGTTAAAACGCCGTGGCTTCATGACGACTTGATAACGATTGTTCCAATATTTTTGGGCACTGTACCGATCGGAGGCAATTTAGTCGATGTTGTTAAGGTTATTGATACGTATTTGTGAAATTTAAAAAAAAAATTATTTTGAAATAAATTCATTAAGTTTTTTTTTAGTTAAAAAACACGATTGAAACTTACTAATCCTATTTGTTCACTATGTAATTCATTCAAGTGGGTCTATAAGGATGTATTTTTTGTTCGTCGTTGTCAGAGCAGTCTGTGAAAACTTCGTATACTTCGACTGGATGAAGACGATACGAGACTAGTGTCAGAACAATTCTCAGGCAATGGAGGAGAACATTTTGATAAACTTAAACGTTTTTTACGCCATAAATTTAGAGCGTAGGAAACAGGGTACAAGAAAGACACTATTGTTATTGTTATTTTTTTTTATAAATTTACCCGCTGATAGAAGGCTGCATTAAAGCACTTTTTCAATATTATTCGACCTGTTAACTGGGATAGTCTAGTTCTAGAAGATAGAGAATCACTGGTGATAGTCCAACCAGCTAAACTTTTGAGTGATTTTTTGTTTTTGCAGGCATATCGTGAGGGAGCTTTTATTATTTCACTCATGATAGTTCTTTGATTTTTTTTGCAGTTTACACACACGATGTGTTATTTTATTTATTGCTCGCGTTAATTCACGTCTCTTATCATGATACAAAGAGTGGTAGATATGCTAACATAACTGCTCAATTGAAGAGAGCTTTTATAAATAAAACCAACTCGTAGCTTCGCTAAAGCAATAAGACCAACCGTAGCCTATCGACTTTTAAGTAAAAAAATACACATTCTTCACGTTTCGACTGTGACCGCGAATTTCCATCATGACGCTGTAGTGAAACAGAATGGTAACTGTGGCTTTTCTTACTGAGAATACAATAGGTAAGGAACCTGTTTTCAATATTTAATTAGATAGTTTCAGAACAAAATTTGAATAATACCATTTAGTATGCGGATAATACCATGGATACTGCTGGTATTGATATTATAACATCGGCAGTACCAGCAGTGTATAACCCAATACAAAGCATATACGAGGTTAAAGAAACTGGCATGTATGTATCTAGTATTGAACCTGTTTCATGGTATACAAATTCGATAATTTCACCTAGTATACAATGCATTTTACTGCTAGTAGTGCCATTCCCCAACTATGTGGCTAGTATCACAACTAAAGCCCCGATCACAATGCATCCGTTCCGTTCCGTCACGTCACGAAAAGTGAGGTTATGTGATCCGTAAAAGTTGAATTTAGGTGAACTCGTCCGATCCGTTCCGTTATAACCATTGTGTGCATTTACATGGCCAGCCCATAAGGTCTACTTTGACAGCTGAACGTGACGGAACGGAACGTGCGCATTGTGTTTCAGACTTAAATGTCCTCGCTTGATCATATCAGATACTGTCAAATCATACTATATGTGCAGTGTAAAAAATGCAGCTAGTTTCAATACTATGATTTCAATACCATATGGTTTGTATTTTAGCTGTGTATTAATGGTATAATAGTCTAACAATTTCAATCTACTGGAACTATCGGCCGAACAGTTTGAATGGTGTACACAAGATACAATTAAAAAGTACCCCGTTGAATAATCCGTAATCTGCACTGAGGTCACTAGATACACAACACTCTCTGGCAGTTTTAGACGCAGTTTTGCGTAAACAGTAACCCCAGTCTGTACTAGCTTCACACAATAAAGCTCTTCTTCAGTGAGCATGCCTGTCTTTTATATTCACTATGGATAAAGCTTCAAGATACACGTGTTCGCCAGGTAAACAAAGTTTTCTAAAGCGCTTAGCCTAACGAGTTTTTGATATTATACCAGTTATTCTCATTGGCATTGAATACGGTCATTGTAAAATGGTAATTCTACATAGATTGGGTAACCACTATATTATCTCGAATTCTAAGCAGGCATAAAAAATGTGTTGCTATAGATTGTCAATGATGTCATCAAAAAAAGTAACAGATTTGTATTTGCGAAGTCAAATTTTTAATTTTGTCTTGTATTTTGATTGAGTTTTATTTTTCCGATTGACCGGTTAACCCTAACATTGCTTTACTTAGAATTTTACCTTAATATTTTTTAGTAATAAAGTACATACTGCAATCGACCGGAAATTTTAAAAAAATTTCCTACCTTTCATTTTCACGTTTTACGAGTAGGACTAGTAAACTCGAACAAAGCAAAAAACAAAAAAAATCCGTCTGTCCGCCGTACGCAAACGCGTTTGAAGGCGCATAGTTCTCAAACCCGTTGAGATATTGAATTCAAATTTTGTTGGCGGGTAGATTGGGTGAACCCCTTCAAATGGTGGTAGTAGGGTGGGTGTGTGAAGAGGGATGTGGGCAGCATTTTAGATGAAAATTTGTGGTTTTGAGATCTCAGGAACCGCTTATAAAGTGGGCCCATTTCTTAAAAACATTTTATTATTAAAAAAAAAAAATTGGTCAATATGGAGGAGTATAGGAGTTGGTGGAAAACCAATGTATTCGAATCGCTCGAATGTTGGGACCGAGATATTTACTCCAAAAAGTTTAGGTCAGAAGGTTGAAGGCTTGTAGGTATACCCGGACAATTGACCGAAAGTAAAATTTTGTGGGCGGTCAATAGCATAGGTACGGGGAGAAAAAATTTTTTAGATTACGATAACTCACGAACCAATTATACTAGAAAGATGAAATTTGGTTGGCATGTATAGGTGGAGTTTGGAGTATGAGTTTGATGAGTATGCATTATTTTGGTGATCGTTAGAGCATGAAAGGGGAGGAATAAGAATAACCATGATAGACCACTTGTAGTAAACAAAATTTTGGTTTATAAGGGGTGTAGGCTACAATACGGTTTTTATACCTCGCGCCGCTAACGATGAACAACTGAAAGTTGATATTTAGATAGACCTATAGTAGCAGTGTGATATAAAAATAAATTTATTTATAGGAGTAGGTAATATGGTACGGGTATGGGGAGAGTTTTTCGTATCTACAGAACGGCCTATTGAAAATGGAAGTTGAAACTGTATTAGAAAAGTAACAAACAATTCAAATATTCATTGGAATACCTACGGGGTCAAATAAAAACAAATTCCGTCTAAAACGCTCTATTGACCTTCCCACTTACACCTCATCAACCTAAAAAACGGTCTATTCACAAAAAATTCAAATTCAACTTAATAGTTCAAAGGATTTGGGTGGTACTGTGGTGGCGGTGATACGTTTATAATTTTTCTCTTTAGCTGAGTAGGTTTTTCGCAACTGTAGAAATTATAAATGTTGTCAACTTCGATTATTAATTTAATAAATCGATGTTGACACGTTTTTCTGTTTTTCTAAAATAAATTTTTATTTTAGTTAGTTGAAATTATGTAATCAATGAAATAAAACGTTAAATTAAAATATCATTTATTAAGCAGCTATAGATAATAAAATATTGTCGATTTAGTGCCGGTTTCACAGTCGAAGTTTAAACCAAATTTTTGGTTTAAACTTAGGAATTTGTTCGTAAGAGAGAGTTTAAACAAAATTTTTGGTTTAAGCTTCGACTGTGAAACAGGCCCTTAAACGTTTACTTGAATAGATATAATTTTATGTTAAGAACTTCTTAACTATTTTATTTTAATAGTTTATGATAAAAATAAAACGAATTAATAATAAACGGAACGACAATTTCGTAATTGTTTCACATTCAAGAATTAGTCATTATAAGAAAACTTCGCCTTTTGGTTCGAAGAAGATTTCTATACTATTTATTATATATACAAGAATTTTATAATAGAAGAAGACTTCGCCATATTATAACAAAGAAGACTTCTACAATACGAACCTTTAAACGATTTAGCGGATGGCGTACAGACGAACTAACTTCTTTTTTTTTGTCCACCTACTAGTCCTGAAACGTGAAAAAAAAATTTCAAGATACCATACTTCTTTTTTAAATCAATCACAATACTGTAGTATTAAATTAATAAAGTAAAAAAGTAGGAGTGCATTCATTAAAAGGCTTAAAAACAGTTTAAATTGTCACAATCGATCACGAAATTTTACACACACACTTTAAGAACACCGCGTCGTGAATTACTTGAAACTGTATTCAATCAATCCGAATTCAATCCTCCATGTTTACGTTAGAGGCCCATAGACTGGCATGCATACGTGTCATTCATGCATGTCCCGATACGTGTTGGCTCAGCCCACAAAAATTCAAATTTTTGTTTTCCATCATGCCGCATGATAGCAGAACCACACATTCAAGTTTCAGACCTATTCACTCATAGAAGAATAACATGCATGCGTGTCCATCTATGGGGCCCTTAACATATCAAACAGTAGTGTTTCTCGAACAAGTACAAGATTTAAGTACAGTTGCTGGCATGGGTAAGATGCGCAATAAACTTGCTTTTTTAACAATTTCCAAGAGATGAGAGAGTATCACAAAATTCATTCATTTAAAGGTACAAATGTACGGTAAGTTTCATCTTTAAACTTATGATCGCATCAATCTCCGCTAAAACTAGTCTAACTTGTTATTTTCCCCTTTAATTTAAACATGCGCTTGAACCCAAAAACAGGTATCTAATATCGAAAGCAAAAGTACAAAGCTGAAAATTTATTCTAAGTTCAATTTCAGTTTCTGTAGAGTACATAAACCTTAACATTTGCGTAACAGGAAATTTTGAGGTTTTTACTCACATTTCTCTTATCAAAACAAAAAGGTAGAGTGATATTCACTTTTTCACAAATGTATCTAGTTGAACAAATATCAACATTATATTTTACCATAAACTCTTATCGTTTACTGCAACTAAGATACCAGCTTAAGAATTCGAGATCATAAAGATCCATAGTGTTGGTATGTTGGCGAAGACTTTAATAGATCGTGATGCAACTTTGCTATGTTGACTTCTCTTCGTTTACAGGGTCAAGCGTTAAACTTCTAAAAAATAAGTCAACCAGGTTTCACCTTTGCTGATCTGGGCGCGTCGTAAGATCCCCACTTTAGACGGTAAACTCCGATTAAAGTTATATAACTGCTATAAAAAAAGAGATAGAAGCGAGTCACTCATGTGTGATAAAGTCCCCATCTCGCATATACGGCACGTACGGAATTTTAGAGAGCTTTCCATTTCCGTGGTAAGATGCGTGAGTCTATAGTCTTTCATAGTACCAGAAAAACAGGCTAACAGTACAGTTTACAGACGTACGTAGAACGTAATTTTTCAATACTCTCGGTAATACATAACTTTATGTTTAAAATTTTTTTTTTTTTTTTTTAAATTCATTCCGTTTTTAGTGCAAGTGAAGTTTTACAGTTGTGCAAGTGAAGTGTGATCGTACTCAATTTATTCAAATGTCGAGTCAGTGTACCATAAGATTTGATAATAATCAACATGGTGTCTATTATAGTGGGCAACTACTTTCCGGTTCAGTGGAACTTGTTACGAAAAAGCAAAAAACAATAAGAGGTTCGTAGCCCACTCTGAACACCTAAATCTTTATATACGCACGATTACTTTCTAAAGTTCATTATTACAATGTTATTAATTAACAACAAATAAAAAAATATATTGTTATTGATTGTAGGCTTATAGCTTCTAACTCTGAATGTTGCTTCTGTCTTACAAAATTGCATAAAACCTATTAACAAATTCATTTAATCAGTTAGAACTGATCTCAAGCACCATGAACTGTGGAGTCAATTACTTAATTGATAGGATGATGTACAATTATTTTTTAAAATTGGATTTAAAGTATTTGAAAAAAAAATTTTGAGCCATTATAAAGCAATAAAAATATACCGCAGTCACGATAGGCAGCCTCAAAGTGGAAACAGCTCTAGATAAAATACTCAACTTTGAAGTGAAGTCCACACTAGTGTTGAGGGGTGAAAAAGGTGCCCGAAAGAAAAAAACAAGTATTTTTAAATTTCGTATTCATAGAGTAGGGGCAGACCGACCAAAACCGGGTACCTATGTATAAGGAAACATTGCGATAAAGCCCATACTGATAAACATAAACAGATTTTTTTACTGTAATAGTTATAAAGAAAAAAGCCTAAGCATCAAAAAATTTAATGTGGCTTAGGAAACTTCCACTCAACCAATTAAATAATGTCTAAAAAAATGTTTAGTATTAACATGCTTTATGTTAGTATATAATTAATAGAAAAAGGTTTTTGTTTTTGTTTGAATTTTCCTATCACACCGTTACACCAATTTCAAAAGAATTCGGATTACTTATATGTAAAAAAATACCCCACAAAAGATAGAGATAGAGATAAAGATGTAAAGACTATTGTCTAATCGCTGGCAATTAATAACATAAGTTTATACTCGAAATTATCAATGAATATATATTATTATTATTATTAACATGCTCTCCGTCAATAAACCAATGATAAGTATGAATGGAGCAACATACTACACGTGACAGCGGGTGAATACGATTTCAAATACGGAAAATGGCTATGGTACCCGGTTTTGGACGGTATTCCCCTACATACAGTGGCCTAAGAGCTATTACGTAATTCGTGAAAATACTCAAACATTCTTTTTATCAATAATTTTTTTTGCTACATCCGTTCCCCAATGTAATTCATATAGAGTCCATTTTGTTTAAATTACTTTTACAGTAAATCTACATCCAAAGTTTCAACTAGTATAAACCATTATTTTTAGAACGTGTTACTACTGCCGCTTTATATGAAGATTCAGCTTTCTATCTTCATTAGTTTTCGAGATATAAAACTGAAAAAAATTTCAAAATCATAAATAATATTTTTAAGACCCCATGAGTCCGGTGCGAAAATTCTGTATCACATTTTGATTTTTCTTTCTTGAGAGGGGAAAAGTCAATTTAAATCGTTTTTGTTTCGTGTAATTTGGCGTTGAAAATACGTCTGCACCGTTCGCTGCCTATCGACGAACTAGCTTTGAATTTACTTAAATGGTGTTATAGGTTTTTAAATTATTTAAAACGCATAACTATACTTTAGTGTCGTATAATTTATATGACACTAAAGTCAGCTCTAACTTAAAGCCTACTTTATGACGAGACTGTGAATAGCGGCCAATAATTTTTTAATTGATTTATCTTCTAGATATATCAATCTATGATACTTTTCAATAAAATGTGGTTTTCTGATGTAATTTCTCCCATGGAAATCGTGAAATATTATTTCAGTTTGACTTCATATATTGTTAACAAAAATGAAAGTTTTTTGTAATTTGCTTTATGGAGGATATTCTTTAAGATCGCTTCTACCATTATATTAATGAAAATTATATGTTACCCATTTAAGAATAGGTACAAAAATGCACATGAAGAACTCGGATTTTCACATTTTAAAAAATGTTTAAGGGTTGTTCCTTTAATAGCTATTTTTTCAACTACAATTTTTAATTTTTTCTTCATGGGCGACCTAGTTTACATGCCAGCTAATAAATAATTGTTATTTTTTTTTTTTATTTATTGCTATTAAAGTGGAAAATTCACATAAAAATAGCTATAAATCAACAAAATCCCATTTAACGTGCACATGGGGCCTTAAATACTTGAATAAAATACTGGTTACTGGTATACGCACTCGCACCAAAACAGCCTCTAACAGGGGGTTTGGCCGGTCAGTACCAACGTGAAAACCAGTAAATTTAATTTTTTTTTCATGTTTATGGGATTTCGCTTTATAAAGACTTCCATAAAAAAAATGAAAGATATACGCAAATTTTCCATTGTAAACTACAATTTCGCACACACACCTCTTTACCAAAGAAAAACAAGTAATAGAATTGTGAAAGGGAACCGGAAGGATTTTACTAACTCTTCACATATTCGCACTAACCCACTTTAAAAACACAAGGTGATTGTAGTGTTCAGTAGTACAAAAACAGGAGAACTAGTACATAAACAGGCGATGTTTGTGAGGTTAAATTACAATTTGTAGTTCAGAAACGACCGAATTAGACATATCTACCAAACCATAGTAGGTAGAGAGTGTTGTATGTGTCTACATAGTGACCCTAGTTCGGAAGAGCGTTCCCATAACTAAAATGAAGGAACTATTAAGGTTCCCACACACTGACGCGATTTATTCGCTGAAGCTGCGATTGTTTGCGATTATTTTGCAGCGGTGCGGTCATTCTCATTAGTTACCATGTAAATAAATGAAGGCGAATGTACCGCTGCAAAATAATCGCAGCGTCAGCGATTAAATCGCGTCAGTGTGTGGGAACCTTTATAATGTAGTTCGCAGTCAGTCACGCTCCTAGTTCGTTTGTATTCATCATTCATTGGCGTTTTGAATTGGAAGTCAGAACTTTCTTTAGTTCATCACCAGGCCCGTGAAGGGGGGGGGGGGGGGGGGGGAGGTTTCATAATAAATTATAAAGTTCCCACCATACTGAATGTGATGACCTAAAAAAAGGTCCTCACTTCCCAATGAAAATGGGCCAATGAAGAGGGGGGGGGGGGGGGTTGAATTTCCATGATCACTGAACTCCTCCGAACTAATGAACTAAAAGAACGAACCAGTTCACGACGAATCAGGAAGCGGAAATGATCGCTTACTATGGCGAACTAAAATAAGCAAGCCTGCATCGCTGTAAAGACCATGTCATTCCATCGAAAATCGCAAAAGTTGTGACCTTACCATCGCCGATTCTTTTGAAAATTTTTTTGCTTTAAGAACTAGTGAAAAAAAATAACATAATTTCAATTTTTTTTTTTCTATCTCATCCCCTGAAACACTTGCTAGTAATCGCCCCTGAAGTCTTTTATCTAACAAAATTTCGCCTGCAAACTTAGTTAAGAATATACTTCAATTTTCTCATTGCACGCGCCACTTAGCGAATAGTTGTTCCTTCAAAAAATATTAAATAAAAAACTTTCCTTTTTAATTTCTTAGCGATTCACATAACAATCAATGGATTCGCCCAAGTTCGCTGGACAGAGAGCCGATCTCGGAAGAATGCCGAAGGAAAAAGTGAAAATTATATCGAAACTTTTCGGGCCGATGAGCAGTATCTTTCGTCGCGAACACTAGTCCTTGGACAAGATACCGGAAACTTTTTTGATCTACATGTCGGAAAATATGTTTATCCGTTTCAAATTCAACTTCCACCACAAGTGCCGTCATCTTACAACGGAGTTTATGGACAAATCCGTTACGAAGTTATCTTAACAGTTGATCGCCCATGGAAATATGATAATATTTTCCGAAAACCGTTTACAGTCATATCACCATTGGATTTAAATGCGAATCCCATTTATAAGGTAACAGTAACGCTTTAATAGATAATTTTTCAAATAATTAATTTGTTTTTAACATTTAAATATTTACCATTCCGTAGTTGTAAAGATAAACTCTGTCAGAACACTCAATTCTTTCATATCTAACTTAGCTTAAAGTTATAGAAAAATGTTGGGAAATAAACGAATTGTTATTATTATTATTATTAATTTGATATTCCTTTGTTGTTTTTTTTTTTTGAAGTTTTATTAACTAAATTTCGAAATTATTTTCCCTCATTTTCAGGTTCCAATCGAAAAAAAGGACGAAAAACAATTCTGCTGTGGAACCTGTTTCTACTTTAAAAACGATCCGATTGTATTAAAACTCGACATTCCATACTCAGGTTTCGCACCCGGACAACAAATCGATTTTAAAATTTTCGCTGAAAACGAATCGAATGTCGACTGTCGCGAAGTTAAAATCAAACTGAATAAAACTGTTAAATTTACAACGCGAACGCCGGAAACAAAAAATCGCACGGATACAGTAAAAATTGCCGAGAAACGTTTAGGACCCGTACTGAAATTGAGTCGAAAAGAGTTTATAGATTTTTTGAAAATTCCCGCCATACCGCCATCATCGCTCGATACATGTAGCATTATTCAAATCAAGTATACGATTGACGTTTCGGTTAAGATTGCCGGACTCCATACGAATATGAGCATAACGGTCCCGGTTACAATCGGCAGTGTTCCTTTATTTGGAAGCATTTCGGGAGCAGGGAATGTTATTACGATGCAACCAAAGACCCCACAAATGAATGGACGCGGTGCTGATCAAAACCCACCGGCCTATACTTCAATTGGTATGTTATTCTTATTTTTAAGTATGTATAAAAGAGTACTGATAAGGTCACATATTGTCAGCCTAGATCACTTCCCTTCAATTTTCATATACGGGGTGGCATGACCTTCCGCCACACTCTTACGCAAATTATGATCACAAGATGGTGAAAAGAGGTTTAAATATATTTTCAGGAATCCCTCAATATCTCTTAGGTACCGAGTTGGTTTTGTTTTCACTTCTACTAGTTGGTTATAGAAGCACTTAAAAAGTGTTTTTTTTTTCGATCCAAAGAAGACTTTTTTGTTCTACAAAGGAGTTGAATATGTTTTCACTACACTCTTAATATCTCTTAGGTCACATTATACATCAATTTTCAACTTAAAAATGCCGCAAAAGTGATTTTCTTTCGACATATAAACCCAGGAGGAAAATGGGTTATATATTTGATCACGAATATCTCATTTTCTTTATTTTGTTTTCTTTCTTAATGTTTTTGACTAAAACTGTTTTTGCTACTTTCACTGTGCGTCCAGTCAACAGATTTAGTCAAAAACTGATTAGTCTCGTTCCTTAGACGCGCGCGACTAATCAGTGTGCTCTGATAATTTAATTACTATTTAAACAGCGACATTTTCTTGATTTGTCAAAAATATTTTTGACTAATAGTGTTTTTGCTCTTTCAGTGTGCGGCCAGCCTGATAGTATGTTAAAAATTTCGAAAAAAAGATATTCGAGTCCTCTTTCAAAATTCATACATATCTCTGGTAATTTTTATCCTAGAACCTATTTGCTGACTAGCTGGGTCCTACTGTTGGGGTGACGGACAATTGTGTTTTTGTTTTTCATTGAACAAACTACCCCGTGGTGAATTTTCAGCTTTCTTAGAACTCTTTCATGACATTAGTTTTGATTGTTGCGCGCATAGTAACAGAACGTACCCGATTTAACACCTTTGCGGGGGGGGGGGGGGGGGCTGACTGGGTGGGTCCCACTGTTGAGGTGTGTGACCATTATTTCCAGTTTTTCATTGTAAAAACCAAGTTTTGGCAAATTTTCAGCTTTCTCAAAACTGTTAAACTTTTCGATTTTTTTGACATCTTTAACAGATCACCAAAGCCAGGTGTCCCGACGTCAGACCTGCTGACTCTAGTATATTCACATACACCCTAAATGTAACCAAATACCAAAATATTAGCTTTCTCAAAACTGTTGTAATTTTTTGTAGCGAGCTCTTGGACTATTAAGGGCTTATTTTTTTCGCAATATAAAAGAAATACGAATAAAAAATATCGTTGAAAATTTTTTTTCAAGCATAACGATTTTGGGCTTTATCCTTGAATATCTCAAAATACGTTTTATAATTTTTTTATATTTTGTATTTTATTATATTTTCCAAAATATACCAAAAAATTAACAAGTGATCTCAATGTGGTCGTGGTCAAAAAAAATTGAAGATCAGTGGCTCTCAATTATTTTATAGAAAAGGGTCATTTAATCAAGAATCGCCAAAAGCGATAAAAGAAGCCCTATTTTATTATTCTAGGATAAAAACTACCGGAGATATGAATTTTCAAAGAGGACTCGGACACCATTTTTGCAAAAACTTTAACCTACTATAACTAACAACAAAAGTGAGATAGAAACAAGAAATTGAGTTTTAATTATGTTTTGTCACTTGTAGGTACTTCAAGTATAAAATTGTTGAAAAGAATCGGAGATGGTAAGGTCACAACTTTGGCAACTCTTAATGGAATGACTTTAGTGTTACATATGTAGTCAGTTGTAATCTAGCTGAAAGTAGCTATCCATGTTTCTTCATATTATCATTTATTGTCCAAAATGTGTTACAACATTGTTACCTTTTGAGTATTTCTATACATATATAATATATAACGATGATTCTAATAGCTTATAGAAATCATTATATTGATATCTTTCTTTTACAAATCGATAAAAACGTTTTATTTTATATTCCACGTGCGAACGTAATTCTTTAATAAGTTGTGCAGAATCACACGTAGTACGTATAAACAATAATACAATTTACTTATCTTTCCTCTGATAATGGAAAAATCCCCGAAATTTTTCGTGCTCTTGCGTTTTATGGAGACAAGCTTGAATTTTAGATTATCTAATACCAAAAAATACTGAAATTACGGAAAAAAAAATTTTATCACATAATAAAAATCTGAGTCTTAGCGAAAATTTATTATTTTTCGGAACAAAGTCCGGGATGCGGTTAAAGTCTGGGTGCATATAATCTACATTTTCGGGTCAAAGATTGGAATGCGGTTAAAATTGAATATCAAAAAATTTGGAAATTAGTTATTAGGTGATTATATAAAAAGCTTGACGAAGGAATCACCAATATGATATGTTATTATTCCTAAAGTGCATATATGATGGAATTTACTAAAAAAAAATTAAACCAGGTGTCCCGTTTTTTAATTCATCCTCTAGTGAAAGATGAATTAAAAAAAATTCTCAAATGGCATTTCTAAAAAAACGTAGAAGTAAAATTAATTCAATATTTCAAACAACTAAGAAATATGACGAACTCCGTGAAAATATATGCAAGCCATTTTCACTGATTATATTCTTTCCCTCTCCTTTTCCATAGGCTAATAGATATTTGAATTTTTTTTCATTACTATTCCTGTACGTCTATATACCATACACCGAACAAATTTACGGTTATTATCGAGCGGATGGAAAAACACAGCCACCTCCCAGTCAAAATACCCGTATTAAAATTTGTATTTGCAGATAATACCACATCTATATTCTTAGTTTCAGCTTTTTATCATTAGCGGTTCTTGAGATATAAAAATCGGAATGTTTTCCTTTTCAACCTCTTCAGCCCTCACCAACCTGAATATTTTATTTTTTTTCCAGGCGTCTAACAGACCACTCCTCATATAAATTCTCAGATCTTTTCCTGAACATTTCTTGGGATATGAGATCTGATTTTTTAGAAAAATTCTTATCTTTCCGCCTGCTTCACTGCACCCATGATTGTGTATTCAGCAAACTTCCCTTGCGTAGCTAGCTATACACGCAAACCAAATTTCATCTTTCTGGTGTAGCTAGTTCGTGAGATGGCCTAATCTAAAGTTTATAGATAATAAAGTAAAATGAGCCAATATTTTAGATGCAAAAGTTTGGCGAGCACCAGGACGGAAATTTAATACGTATTACAACTCATGCTTTTAACAGTAATCCCTCTACCTTTAGCTGTAGTATTTTCATATGCAATATTAGTTAACAATTAATAATTACGTTTTTATCTTTACAGCACCGCCATCCTACGAAGACGCAATTCATGCTGGAAAGTTATTTATCGATAAAGACGAAGAAGAGAAGTATGGTTCAGTAGTACCATTTGTTCCTAAATACCCAGTTTACCATGCCGGTTCATTGGTACCACCACCATCGTCAACAGGAAGAACAACACCCACTAGACACCCAGCACCACCAATTCCGGATAACGCGAATTTATCAGTACCGATTCCAGCTCCAATTGCTGCACCAAATCCTGTACCAGCTTACCCAGCAGTTCCGACAATTGAACATCCAACATCGCCTCAAATGCCTGCCGATTTAAAACCAAAACCAATTGGATGGAATCCATGATATTCATAAATTGATGATTTTTTTTTTTTATATTGATGAAACAAATTCATAAGTAACAAACTAGACACAGTCACCAATAAAGAAATTGATATATATATACTCACTTAATAACACAGTTTATTGCAATTTTGTAAAAACTAGGAAGCATGAGATCGCCAATCTAGTAATGGTTGAATGTATCATCTATTTCCATAAATTTACTATAACGTGAAGAAGAATGTGAACAAGTTAAAAAATGAGTAGGACAATGTCATGAGTGGAATTTGAGGCCCGACCTGTCTTTTTTCTTTACACACTAACAAAAAGGTCATCCCAGCAAGGGATAACCCACTCCACCTACTATGCAAATTTGATGCTCATATCCGCTAGTGATCCTGAGTTATAGCTCATCAAACGCGTTTGCTTGCGACTTATATAATAGAGGGACGGACATTTTTTAAAAAAAAATTTTCTACTTCCTAAAACGATAAAATGCTAAATTCAAAGGCAGCAATTTTTATTGAAAAGTTATGTCGATCGGTTTAGTCAGGGCGGGCGATAGTTAGCACTAAGTTAATAAATAAGTTTCCCTACCTGAGAAACTCTGCATGGTCCGTGCACACCATATTAATATGATAAGGGTAGCACTAGGCGACAGTTTGAGGAGAACTGAGAACGGTATTGCTCTGGTGGTCCGTAAATCAGGTTGATAAAATAGCTCTGGTCAATTCATGTTATTGATGCATGAGTACGTACTTTCCTCAACCCGCCTTAACAAATTTCTTATCTAAATTCTCGTACTTAATCAATCGATTGTATGGTATTTCATATTATCAAAACGTATTCGGAAAGAAATGAAGATTAGTTCGGTTTTGTATGGGTAACAAGCAGGACGGCAAAATTCAAATTATTCGTACCAATCGCACATCTTGTAAAAGTAGTGGTGCATCCAAATTTCAGAAATGCCTAGTTTGTGTTTTATAAGATTTAACGAAAGTCCAATAGGAGTGTATAATAGTGGGCAATTTATGTCCGGAGTAGTTGATCTTACTACGGATAAAATTAAGGCCATTCGAGGTGTGTTTTTTATTTTTATTGTTTTTAGTTTTAATTATTTCAAAAAAGGAAAGAAATGAACTTCAGCTACTAGATTCGCATTCGCAAGATCCTAAATACAGCATTCGTACCAGTGAAGTGAATATCTCGATATTTTATAGCCAATCTGACCCCCATGAAATTCTCATAACAAGACGAAAATTTCAAATCAAAGACTGGTGTAAGCTTGTGTTTGGCTTAGTCAGAACGAAACACTCATACAGCTTATGTTGTTTGTCATGCTTTTAGGAAATAAGAATTTTTTCAATGTAGATTTTTGGAGATATGTTTCATATACCTAATCTGCATTAGATATCTACATGTTTGCAACAAACCAATCATATCTAAATTTAAAAACAAAAATATTTTTCAGGTGTTTTTATAACAGTTCGAGGATATGTCTCCGTCCAGTGGACTGAAAGTGAATCGGTTTCTACTAGTAAGGGTCGAAGTGAATTACGAAAAGTTTACTATTCAGCTTACGACGAATACTTTGCCTCACGTACGGATATTATGAGTTCGGGAAATGGCAGTCTATTTGATCTAGCGCCCGGTAAATATCTGTTTAACTTCCAACTTGAACTGCCCCATCAGCTACCTTCGTCGTTCGTTGGAGAACATGGTCAAATTCAATATGAAGTTGTTTGTACTATTGATCAACCATGGCGATTTAATAATATTTTCAAGCAACCGTTTTGCATTTTATCAACATTAGATTTAAACACGAGTTCAATGTGCAGGGTAAGTTCAGATTTATTTTGGTTAAAGAATTCAACAAGCATTCATCGATTTTTGCATAAGTTTCGATTTTTTTTCGCGAAATTAATGTCTTATCATTTTAGCAACCGGTGGATAGGATTACATCAGAAAGTTTCTCACGGCTTTGTTGTTATGGATATGACGGAAACATAGTCGTCAAAGGATACATACCGTACAGTGGATTCGCACCTGGACAGAGTATACCTGTAAAAGTGTACATAAAAAATAACTCGAAAGTTCGATGTCATACAGCTAATATAAAACTAGTTCAAATGGTTGAGTACCGAAGCTATACGCCTTGCCCCGAAAGTAAATACGTGTGCCACGATATCGCGAGCGATAAATTCGATTCTCTAGGAAAATTCAATAAAAGGGAGTTCAGTTGTACCTTAAAGATACCGTCGACGCCAGCATCGTCTTATGAATCCTGCAAAATCATTGTAATATCGTATTTTGTTGATGTTGAACTGAAAACGAAAGGTCTACATACAAATATGCACATTAGGTTACCTATTACGATCGGCATGATCCCATTGTTCTTTGGCGCTACAGCACCGCAAAATTCAGTCAGATCACAGCCATCCACATCACAATCACAAACAGAACTTTCAGGTGGAAGTCAAGAAGCTACAGGTAAGATCAAAATTTTATGTGGTCTGCATTTTCCTTCTGTTTAATTAACTGTGACCGTTACTTTTAAATATCCATTTTCTAAAATTTTAAATTTTTAGCTCCACCATCCTATGAAGAAGCTGTACTACCTGGGCCTGGATTCGTTCATCATACAGAAGAGGACAAACATATCAATCATGTTCCTTTCGTACCAAAATATCCGGTCTACTATTATTCATGAAAGAAAACTTAAAGCGTAAAAATGCATATACCAATGTAAGAATAAATTTAAATATTAAGCAAACAAGTTAGAACAGAATTTCATAAATAGAACTAATTAACAATAATGAATTGTAAACATTAGATTGTAAGAACTAGGTATAACCTTCAGGTTCAAGAAATTGAACTACACATGAATTTCTATTTTCTAACTCATTGTTAATTATTTCACATTTCACTTATTTAGTTCCTATCTCATTTATGTAGTTAGTTTTAGCGAAACGTTATAAGGTTTTCCTGACTATTTTCCATACCTCAGCTATTTTAATTACTAAATCATATCAACCGATTTCATAACACCTAATTTTTCCAGGCTGTAAAGATATCTTATCTGTTCTCCTCCAATTATACCTATGCAAAATATAATCATTATAATAAAATTGTAATACGGTAAATAAATTAATGTATATACAGTATGTTTTGAAATATTGTGATGGGTCTTTCACTTAACTATCAGAATTATAATAACTATAAGTAAATTATAGTTGGAAACTACCTTTAAATTGTAAGTCACTATTATGAATCAATTCGATATCCCAACAGATCTAAGAGATAGATACGAAGATACGACCTCTTGAAGATTAAACATCCGAAAACCCCGAAATTAGTTTTTAAGCAATTACATCAAAATCACATGGAAGTAAGACTAAAGGCCCAAACACAATGCTTCCGTTCTGTCACGACAAGTGAATTTTGCTCAACTCGTCCGTTCCGTTCCGTTGTGTGCATAAAAAAGTAAGAAAATACTGTATTATAAATAATACAGTAAAATGGGTATAAGAAAAAATGGGTATAAGAAAATGCGTAGGACAATGTCTTGAGTTGGGGATCTTGAGTTATAGCGCATCAAACACATTTGCGTACGACGTATACGGTGGAGGGACGGACATTGTTTTAAATTTTTTACTATTAGAACGTTTAAATATAAAATTTAAGAGTAGAAATTTCTATTGAAAAGTTATGTCGATCAGTTTAGGGTGGTGTTAACACTAAGTTAATAAATAAGTACCTGAAAAACTGTGCATGGTCCGAGCACACCATATAAATATGATAAGGGTAGAGCTATACGGCAGTTTGAGGAGAGCTGTACCGTTCTCGTTCTTCTGGTGGTCCATAAATCAGGTTGAGTACGTACTGTCATCAACCCTTCTTAACAAATTTCTTATCTAAATTCTCGTACCTTATCAGTAGGTACTTCATTTTAGCAATCGATTGTATGGTATTCCATTATCAAATATAAACGTATTCGGTTAAGAAATGAAGATCAGTTCGGTTTTGTATGGGCAATAAGCAGGAAGGCAAAATTCAAATTATTTGTACCAATCGCACATTGTTCAAAAGTAGTGCCGCACCCAGTTTTAGAAATGCCTAGTTTGTGTTTTATAAGATTTAACGAAAGTCCAATAGGAGTGTATAATAGTGGGCAACTTATGTCCGGAGTAATTGATCTTACTACGGATAAAATTAAGGCCATTCGAGGTGTGTTTTTTTTAAATTAAGATTTAATTTTAATCATTTTAAAATTAAAAAAAAAAATTAACTTATGTAGCTAGTTTGCATGCGCATGATCCTAAATATAACCTATTTGTACCAGTGAAGTGAAAATTTCGATCTTTTATATCTCATCTGACCCTCACGAAATTCTCAATTTTCAATTCTAATTGTCAGTCCACATGTCCGCCGTTTATCGTACACAAAATGCGTCTGAAGGCTCATGTCATTCAAAACTTTTGAGCTGTTAAACTAAATTTTATACTAAAAACTTGAAACATAGTTGGCATTTGTAGATGTACCAGAAAAATATTTTATTTAAAAAAAAACATGGTTAAGAAAATAGTAGTGCACATATTTACACAAATTTCATCATTATCTTCTGAAATATCGGATTTATTTTATACATTTCCGTATTCTTTAGAAAAACGTAACGATAAACTTTAGCAATTTTTAGGATGTCTTTTTAATGCAAGCCCTTAGATCTGAATATACTATATCGAATAAGTTTTTTCTTGTACAGTGTTTTTTATATAATTGCCTAAAATTGCTTTCAACTCTTACTAAGGTTTCACGAATTCCTTCATATCTCTTAGGTCTTACAAGCTATCGAATTGGTTTTCATTTTCTCGGGCTTTTTATACAATCACCTAAAATTTGTTCTGGATTTTTTGATATTCAACCCCCAAGGGGATATAAAAAGGATGCACATATTTTCACAAGTTTCGCTATGTCTCTTAGGTTTGGCGTGGAAACGGATTGGTTTTACTTCTATGGAATTTTTATATAATCGGCTAAAAAATAAATTTCATAATTTTGTACAATTAATAGAAAAAATTGGAGTGGTAATATACATATGTAGAAATAGATGCGATGCAGTCAGTAAGAAAGAAATCGTGTCTGCTAGACTTTGAATAAAAAAAAAATAGAAATCAAAATAACATGTATTATTAAGCCTGCAGGAATATTTTTAATTCGAGGGAAACATTGTGGGTGATGCAATCGAACGTTGATATTGAAAAAATTTAAATTTTGAATATTTTTGTTGGGTTCAATTTGTCGGTGTCAGTCTGTGAAAATGACTGGATTTTATAGTTTTTACAAAATAACGTTACTCGATTAGAGTCAATGCGAAAAATTTCAAATGAAAGACTGGTGTAAAATTTTGTTTGACTTAGTCAGAAAGAAACAGATATTTACTAATGGTTGCAAATCATATCAAAATTCAAAATATTTTTTTCAGGTATTTTTATAACAATTCGAGGAAATGCATCGGTTCAGTGGACCGAAAGTGAAAGGGTTACTTCCAGTGATGGTCGAAGTGAAACACGTTCATTTCACTGTAAGGCTCACGAGAAATACTTTGCCTCACGAACGGATATTATGAGTTCGGGCGATGGCAGTCGTTTTGATCTACCCTCCGGTAAACATCAATTTAACTTCCAATTTCAACTACCCCATCAGCTTCCTTCGTCGTTCGTTGGAGAACATGGTCAAATTCAATATGAAGTCCTTTGTACTATTGATCGACCATGGCGATTTAATAATGTCTTCAAGCAACCGTTTTGCATTTTATCAGCATTAGATTTAAACATGAATCCAATGTACAGGGTAAGTTTAGATTTATTTTGCTTAAACAATTTAGCAATCATCCATCGATTTTTGCAATTTTTTATCATTTTAGCAACCGGTGGATAAGATTACATCAGAAAGTTTCTCACGGATTTTTTGTTGCGGATATGGCGGAAATATAGTCGTCAAAGGATACATACCGTACAGTGGATACGCGCCTGGACAGAGTATACCTGTAAAAGTTAACATAAAAAATAATTCGAAAGTTCGATGTCATGCAGCTAATATAAAACTAGTTCAAACGGTTGAGTACCGAAGCCATACGCCTCGCCACAAAAGTAAAAACGTGAGCCACGATATCACGAGCAATAAATTCGGCTCTCTAGAAAAATTCAATGAAAGGGAGTTTAGTTGTATCTTACGGATACCGGCGACGCCAGAATCGTCTAATGAATCCTGCAAAATCATTGTAATATCGTATTTTGTTGATGTTGAGCTGAAAACGAGAGGTCTTCATAAAAATATGCACGCTAGGTTACCTGTAACTATAGGCATGATCCCATTGTTCTACGGTGCTACAGCACCTCAACATGCAGTCACATCACAGCCATCAACATCAGAAACAGCATTTTCAGGTGGAAGTCAAGAAGCTACAGGTAAGATCAAAATTTAATTTGGTCTGCATTTTCCTTCTATTCAATTAAATGTGACAATTACTTTCAAATATCCATTTTCAAAAATTTTAAATTCTTAGTTCCACCATCCTATGAAGAAGCTGTACTACATGGGCCAGGATTCGTTCATCATACAGAAGAAGACAAACATATCAAGCATGTTCCTTTCATACCAAAATATCCGGTCTACTATTATTCACCAGAATTACCGACCGCTCCCGCCAATGCTCAAGGAGGATATCCAACAACTGGTGAAAATATTGGTACCACAGCACTAGGAACGATAACGGCTGAAGCTGCTGAACAACAAAACAACGATATTGAAACTGACAAATAAATAGAAATCGACTATTTTTCAATTGGGTAATAGAAACAATTGCATTCGGCACAACACTTTAAATATAGTGATTGAAAAATTATAAATTTATAAATGTTTTTTAACAATATTTTAAGCAATGTAATTCAACATAAAATTCAATAAATTAATTAATACTCTGGATATCACATAATATATTAAGCTCGTTTAGTGAAGGTTTAATGGGGGTTGCAAAATGTTCAAGGATAAGTTCATAAATTTGGGTAGTAATAGTAATATAAATGAAAACCTTTTCGCGTTTAAGAATTTTAATTTTACATTTAAGAATAAATTTAAATATTAAGCGACAAACGAGTAAGAACAAAATTTCATAAATAGAATTAATAATAATGAATTGTTAACATTAGATTGTAAGAACTAGGTATGTATAACCTTTAGATTTAAGACATTGGATTACACAAGAATTTTTATTTTCCAAGCATTGTTAATTATGTATTTCAAATTTTACTTACTTAGTTCACGGCTCAACCTCTCTTCCATTACGCACTCACAAAAATTCATTCAAGCAAGGGTTCCACTACTTCACCTAATGTGAAAATTTGATGATCATTTTGATTTATAGCATATCAAACACGTTTGCATACGACGTATACGGTTGACGGACGAACATGTTTCAGCCATTTTACTACTATTTTAAAACGTTAAAACACAAAATTTAGGGGTAGAAGTATTCATTGAAACGTTATGTCTATCATTTTAGTAAGGGTGAGCGATGGTGGGGCTAACACTGAATTCAAAAAGAAGTGCTCTACCTGAGAAACTCTGCATGGTCCGAGGACACCACATAAATATGATAAGGGCAGAGTGATGCGACAGTTTTAGAAGAACTGTACTGTTCTTGTTCTTCAGGTGGTCCGTAAATCAGGTTGATAAAATATAGGTAATAGCTCTGCTCAATTTATATTACTAATGTAATACCTGTACGTACTTTCCCCAACCCGCCTTAACAAATTTCTTATCTAAATTCTCGTACCTTATCAGTAGGTACTTCATTTTAGCAATCGATTGTATTATCAAATATAAACGTATCCGGGTATGAAATGAAGATTAGTTAAGTTTTGTATGGGCAATAAGAAGGAAGGCAAAATTATTGGTACATCGTGCAAAAGTAGTGCTGCATCCAAGTTGTAGAAATGCCTAGTTTGTGTTTTATAAGATTTAACGAAAGTCCGATAGGAGTGTATAATAGTGGTCAACTTATATCCGGAGTAGTTGATCTTACTACGGATAAAATTAAGGACATTAGAGGTGTGTTTTTTAAATGAATTATTATTACTACTTTTAATTATTCCAAAAAAAGGAAAGTAATGAACTTATGTAATTAGATTCGTATTCGCATGATCCTAAATATAACCTATTCGTACCAGTGAAGTGAATATCTCGATATTTTATATCTAATCTGACCCCAGGAAATTCTTAATTGTGATTATCAACCAAATTTATTAAATTTTGATAAGACAATGACGAAGTTTTCAACTGTTGTGATGGATAAAAAATGTTTTATTTGAAACAATAACTATGTGTAAAAATCATAATCAATCTTTACCGAAAGACGTGGATAAATTGTGTTTAGTGGGGTTTTTTACGGAACTGCAATTGGTGTGGTTAATTGTTGTTATAATCTGTGAAATTGTTCGTTAAATACGTATATCTGTTGCGCCTAATGTACGTGTTCAAGTTCTGCTTTCGTCAGCATTACCAATTGATTAAGCTTCTTGTACGTTCCTGCGCACTACGCATTGCTCTTCAACGCAACACCCCCTCATAGCGTTCGATTGCAAAATACTAATTTAATAAATGTAACTCTTTAACAATAATAGAATAACCTGCAAAGGTTCACACCTTTCGTCCAAGTTCAATACAATTTTCAACTGGCCTCTCCTATGAAAAATTTTCACCTTTGTTAAACTCAATGGCTTAGACGTGCTTTAATTCTAGTCGAGTACCGAGTATCGGATAGTGTCTCAAACATTGCACAACAAAAAGTTTAGCGTTAATATTGTACTCGTATGTGGACCTTCGTAATTTGCATTTAGAAAAATTTACTAACGGACTCCATGCTTGCCAAAAGAAAATATGTACATATACAGTATTGTAAATAATAATAATCAATGGCGCAACAGCCCAAATCGGGCTTAGGCCTTGAAGTAATGCTAGAGTTACTTCATTGCGAGACCAACGGAACACTAGGAGGTGAAGTGGTCAGCTACACGCTCGTCCGTGAGTATTACCCCGATTTTAACTCAGGTACTCATTTACAGCTGAGTGAACTGGCACCCAATCCCATTTTCGAAAATTACTTGTCACCAAGCAGATTCGAACCTGGTACCAGGTGCACCGAAGGCAAGTGCTCTAGCCACTAAGCCACCCAGACTACAGTATTGTGATCGACCTTAAAAAAAATATATTTTGTAAATTTTAGTTACGTTTCTGGACTATAGTAGACTTCAAAGGTGGGAAAAAAATATCACACAATATACAAAACGCGTTTGAAAGCTCATATCTTTCAAACCTTTTGAGCTGTTAAATGCAATTTTGCCCATCTATGAACGGCATGTACTAAACACTTGAAATATGGTTGATATTCATTGATAATTTGTACTAAGAAAGTAGTTTAGTTAAAAAATATATATATGTATTCAAGATCGTACGAAGGTGCGTCTCAAAATATGGTTAGGGAAAATGTGGTGCATATATTTTCCCGAATTCCATCACATCTTTTAGTTCTTACAAGCTATCGAATTGGTTTTCACTTTTTCGGGTTTTCTATATAATCGCCTAAGAATGTATTTCTAGATTTTTGATATATAACCCCTAAGGAACGGTAGCACTAGCGTAAGTACTCTTGTCGCATCCACAGTTTAACCACTTCCTGGCGCTTTGTCCAGTAAAATATTAAATTCGCTAAGACTATCGATGGGCTTGAAATTTTGCATACTGCTTTTAGACATGATTGACTTGTGCTTGAACGTAGAATTTTTTTTACCTGTACCTGGTTCACGAGACTCTCAATGGCTGAATTGTTGATATTTTCCTTTGAAATTTTCACAGAATGTTTTTCAAATGTACATTCATACATTCATGTGCAATAAATAAAAATTGTATAGTTCTTGTAGTATCTTTTAAAAAAAATTCAGGAAAATATGCTTCTTTTTGCCCTTCTAGACCCGGATAAGCCCTTAAAATCACATAACTAGTTTCTACGAATAAATATCCCGTAGTACATTTTTCTAAGCCGTTATTAAACACTAGACATAAATTTTAAATGGAAATAAGGTTTGTTTGAGTAGGTTTTTCAGGATGTGTTCCATATATAATCAAGCTTAGATATCTATCCATATGTTTGTAGCAAACCAATCCAAAATAAAAAAAAAAATGTTTTTTCAGGTATTTTTATAACAGTTCGAGGATATGCCTCCGTCCAGTGGACTGAAAGTGAATCGGTTTCTACCAGTGAGGGTCGAAGTGAATCACGAACAGTTTACTATTCAGCTCACGACGAATACTTTGCATCACGAACGGATGTTATGAGTTCGGGCGACGGTAGTCGTTTTGATCTACCCTCCGGTAAACATCAGTTTAACTTCCAACTTCAACTACCCCATCAGCTACCTTCGTCGTTTGTTGGAGAACATGGTCAAATTCAATATGAAGTCCTTTGTACTATTGATCGACCATGGCGATTTAATAATGTCTTCAAGCAACCGTTTTGCATTTTATCAACATTAGATTTAAACACGAATCCAATGTACAGAGTAAGTTCAGACTTACAATGTTTAAATAATTTAGCATTCATCCATCGATTTTTGGATGAGTTTCCAATTTTCTTCGGGAAATTAATGTCTTATCATTTTAGCAACCGGTGGATAGGATTACATCAAAAAGTTTCTCACGGTTTTGTTGTTGCGGATATGGCGGAAACATAGTCGTCAAAGGATACATACCGTACAGTGGATTCGCGCCTGGGCAGAGTATACCTGTAAAAGTTTACATAAAGAATAACTCGAAAATTCGGTGTCATGAAGCTAATATAAAACTAGTTCAAATGGTTGAGTACCGAAGCTATTCGCCGTACCCCAAAAGTAATTACGTGTACCACGATATTACGAGCAATAAATTCGGTTCTCTAGAGAAATTCAATGAAAGGGAGTTCAGTTGTATCTTAAGGATACCGGCGACGCCAGCATCGTCTTATGAGTCCTGCAAAATCATTGTAATATCGTATTTTGTTAATGTTGAACTGAAAACGAAAGGTCTCCATACAAATATGCACGCTAGGTTACCTGTAACTATCGGCATGATCCCACTCTTCTACGGCGCTACAGTACCGCAACATGCAGTCAGATCACAGCCATCCACATCACAATCACAAACAGTATTTTCAGGTGGAAGCCATGCGGCTGCAGGTAAGATCAAAATTTTAAGGGATCTGTGTTGCACTTCCATTCAATTAAATGTGACAGTTACTTTTAAATATCCATTTTTCAAAAATTTTAAATTCCTAGCTCCACCATCCTATGAAGAAGCTGTACTACATGGGCCAGGATTCGTTCATCATACAGAAGAAGACAAACATATCAAGCATGTTCCTTTCATACCAAAATATCCGGTCTACTATTATTCAGCTGAATTAGCGACCGCCCCCGCTGATGCTCATGGGGGATATCCAATAACTGGTGGAAATATTGGTCCCATTGTACTAGGAACGATAACAGCTGAACCTGCTGAAACAAAACAACGATATTGAAACTGACATACATACATACCTACATACATATTAATAAAATGGGACTATTTTTTCAATTCGGGTAATACCTCTACACAAAGGCATTCGTCACAACGCTTTAAATACAGTAATTGATAAATTATAAATTTACAAAACTTTTTCAAGAATAGTTTAAAGCAATGTATAATAAATCAACATAAAATTCAATAAATTAATTAATACTCTAAGATACCACATAAAGTATTAAGCTAGCTTGGTCACTAAAATGGTCACGGATAAGTTTTTTTATTTTATTTAATTTAATAACTTTTTGATGATAAAGTTCTGGTGAAAATTTAAATTTAAATAATAATTATAAGAGGTATATGGCAACCCAAGTAACCCAATCAAAAAATCAGTTCTTGTCGATTTTATAAAAGTTCTTTAAAGTAAAAACCAATTCATTATCTTATCAGACCTAAGAGATATGATGGAATTCGTAAGATTCAAACAAGCTCTCTCAGTGATAAAACGCAAAAAATTCAGAAAATGGTTTTTAGGCGTTTATTTGGAAAAGCGGTGAAAGTAAAAACTTATTCCAATCAGAACTAAGGAATGTGGCATAATTCGTGAAAAAATATGAAAACGGTTTTGAGTTATTTGTCTAATGAACCTGTAGAAGTATGACTAAGACCTTTCTCAAAAAAATCTGTTCCAGAGATAGGAAAACGCCTCCATCCCCTACCATACTACATCCCATTTAAAGTCTATTTCACTCTTCCTGCCTTTTTTGTAGAAAAATTCCTATCTCCCCCATACTTAAAATAAGATCGCTTAAGCTGGCCGCACACTCAAAAAACAAAAACAGTTTTAGTCAAAAACATTTTTGGCTAAACATGACTACCTCTGTATGTCGCTGTTTCAATAGCAATTCAATGATCAGATCACACTGGTAAGTTGTGTGCCTCCAAGTGATTGTAGGTTGTGGATATAACTCAACCTTAAGGCCCGCACTATATGATTGTTTTTTTCCAGTCCGGCGAAACCTTGGAATGCTCTAGATTTATTTCCAATACATCGTTTTTCTGAAATCATGTAGGACGTAGAACCTCAAATATTTCTATGGGATATGATCCTCATTTGTCCTATACTCTTTGGATCGGAAAAACAGGCGATGAAATCCGGACCTTGGCAGAAGAAATGAAATAGTATTCAGATTTGCCTTAAAGCTTGATTCAAAGATGGTTTTGAACTATTACTTTTCCAGCTTGAATAACGATTGACCACTACCTTGTTTTACGACTATCCTAAAACTCAGGCCAAACTATTTCTGAAATACTTGTCTAGTCGAAGATATCGTTTCAAATGTTATAAAATGTAGTTAACTGTGTAATTGCCACTATAGGGAATTATGTTCCAAGTTACTTTATTCTTACTTTATTCCTAACACATCAGTGAGGCAATCATTTTCTTTTTACAATATACTCGTACCAGTCTGGCGCCAGGAGATAATCAATTCCAAGAGTGTGTCCCGTGTCGTAAATACCTCGACCATCGACAGCTTCAGGAACATCTTACAACGTTGTTCTGACATTATCCTTCTTCTAATTATCCCTACATGGCGGCAAAAGCAAAGAGCGCGAAGGTCAACCAGACTATCACGAAAAAACTAGGTCATCATGTCATATGATATTTGACGCCACCATAACCATGTCATCTCTCCCGGGAAGGATCACCTCTCCTGGCCAAATGGCCTACACTAAATTTTACTAAACGGTTGTGTTATTGCTAAAAATTGAAGTAGTCCTTTAAACCGTGACGACTTTAAGAGCTTTTTTTTGTTACCCAGCATCAGAAGGATTTAAGGCGCCAGAAATCTAATGAAAACGAAAGCTCGTTTCAGGACGAAACAACTTTCGACGGTACTTTTCACAGTGAAACTATTCCGCCCATCGTAGGTTCTTCGACTTTCAGTTTTTCTTGTAATAAGGAAATTCTTTTAAGTGAGGTGTTAGTAGGTCGGTTTGTGGAAAAATCCATTGGGAATTAATCACGTGGACTCTTTTTGCTTTTATTCAGTACCTGGTGAGTTAGTGAAAAATGTAGTTCACAAGTGACGAACATTCTTGCAGAAATTGAAATTTAAGGAAAAGAGTTTACTGATTCGAATATGCCTTATGCAACTAAATATCAAGTGATCTTCCAAAATAATCATAACGGATTTTACTATAGTGGCGATTTAATGATTGGATCCGCAGTCGTAGAAACATGTGTTGGAAAAGTTATTAGAGGTGAATAATCTTTTATTGTTATTCTAGTGTCGTATAATTATAAAAAAAATCAGAAGCGATGTTACATCCTCTTGGTTATTGTGCTAATACTAGTGGTAATGAAAAGAACTATGTATAGATATTAACAAGTAGTGAATTTTAAAATTTAGAAAGTAGGTATTTATTTACTATCGGATCCTGGAAGTTCGTATTTGTTTTATTGAAGGGTTTTATATGGTAAAAATATATTTTCTTACTTTGTATAAATACATAACTGTGGTACCGAAAGTATTTTTCAATGCTTTTGAGTTTGTGTCCGACTACAGAATAAGTTTAACATAGTTTCAAAAATGTTACGAAAACTCACCGGTATGTACATCACGGGTGGAAATAATTTGATTTCTCAGGAACGGTTCCAAATGAAGGATGAAACTAAGAACTTGGGTAAGTCCACCCAAGAATCGCCAAAAATTAAGAAATTTGTAACCTTACTATCGCCAATCCTTTTGAAAATTTATGTACTAGAAAAATTAGTGAAAATACATATAATATCCATAATTTTAATTTTTTGTTTCTTTCTCATTTTTAATTTATTATTTTAATAATAAAGTATTTTTATTTGTTATAAATAGTAATACATATGTGTATGTTAAGGATTTCGCAAAAATGGAGTCCGAGTCCTCTTAGAAAACGCATATCTCTGGTAATTTTTATAATAATAGAATAATAGAATATGGCTTATTTCGAAGGGGAAGGTTGTCGCAATATGTAAACTATTCAAGTATCAATTTAATTTTTTTATTCTCATGAACAGTATAATTTAAAAGTTTCAAAGAACGGCAAACTACCCTTTTTGGATGTAGCTACTAGTCGAAAAAGCTGTACCATCTTTACATTTCGCCGTATACAGAAAACCTACTCACACTAACAGATATCTACATGCGTCTTCCCACCATCATCCCAAGCAGAAGGAAGGAGTACTTAGAACACTTATCCACAGAGCACTATGTATCACCAACGATAACCCACACGCACTTCGCAACGAAATGGAACACCTACAGAAAACCTTTGCAGCCAACGGATACACTAGGAGCACTATCAACAAAGTATGCAAACAGAAACCTATAGCCATGAAGAACCAGGAAGAAAAAGATACGAACGAGCATACTATAAAAAGATGGGTGACATTACCTTACATAGAGGGTACAACAGATCGAATCGGCAGGGTACTCAGGAAAGCCGACATACGTACGACCTACTCTACGGCAACCACGCTTCGAGGTTTCTTAGGAAACCAAAAGGACAAAATCCCACTGGAAATGGAGGGCATTTACAAAGTTCCCTGCGGGTCTTGCAACAAAGTCTACATCGGAGAAACAGGACGGACCATCAGAACAAGGATTCGTGAACATCAACGCTGCACACAAAAAAACCAGGTCCACTCATCAGCAATTGCGGAACATGCAGCGGTAGAAAACCATTCAATCGATTTCAACAACGTCAAAATATTGGCCAGGACGAAACACTATTTTCAAAGAATTGTAAGAGAAGCAATTGAGATAACCAAACATCCACAAAATTTTAACCGAGACGCTGGATACAACCTCTCTTCACTTTGGCTACCTTGTCTACGTTTTGGAAAAAACAACGTTTACCAAAAATCTTCGATCCCAAAAACTAATTAATTAATTTCAACTTTCATAACTATTTCCCTTCTTATAAACCCTCGCCTCTGTTTAATGTTTTTATGACCTCCCTTATTAACGTAAATTTCCCCTTTTGTCTTCTAATTGACCCTTCTATTAGTTAATTTTGTAACCCCCTTTTTTACCTGTTTTTCTAATTGACCCTTCTGTTAGTTAATTTTGTAACCCTTTTTTACCTACTTTCATTTGTATATATAACAGTTGTAGAGATATTATCGATCAGTTTGATAAAGGACTCAGTCGAGTCCAAAACGTCACACAAAATAAATTTAACAGTATTTACCGGAAAACCTTGTATTTTCAAATTAAGAGCTGTTACTATTTTTAATACCATTACTATTTAAGTTAAATCAATTAAAAATGGCTTGGAGTGAAACCAAATAGGTTTCCAATAGTTCAAAGTGGTTCTAAGTAAGCTTAAGGAAGGAGCGTCTTTTTTAAGCTTTAGCTAAATAAAAATACTCAATAGTAGTTTGGGTGGCTTAGTGGTTAAAGCACTTGCCTTCGGTGCACCTGGTACTACGTTCGAATCAGCCTGGCGACAAATAATTTTTGAGAATGGGTTTGTGTACCGGACTACCAGTTAAAATGAGTACCAGTATAAATGAGTACCTCACCGTAAAATAATAATATTAAAATATAAAGTTTTAAATAGCTTAGGCGAAACTAAGTGCGTTCCAAACTTTTATATAAAAAAATGTTCGGTCCAAACTGTTAGCAGATTATTTATTTAATTTTTGATGAATGTTTTCACAGTACATTTTGAATTGAAAATACAAGGTTTTCCGGTAAATACTGTTAAATTTATTTTGTGTGACGTTTCGGACTCGACTGAGTTTGATAAAGGACTCAGTCGAGTCCGAAACGTCACACAAAATAAATTTAACAGTATTTACCGGAAAACCTTGTATTTTCAGATTATTTATTTATTAATTTTTTCAACTTCAAAAAAAATGTCGATAAAGTATTGACTTAAGGTCCCATGAGTCCGGTGCGACAATTTTTTATCCCATTTTGATTTTTCTTTCTTGAGCGGATTGAAATCGTTGTTCGTTCGTGTAATTTGGCGTCTGAATCGTTCGCTGTCAGCGAACAAATTTTGAATTTACAGAATAAATAGTGATATTGGCTTTCAAATTATTTGAAACGCATAACTATTAAAAATCATTAATTTTTTCATTGATTTATCTTCTATGTAGATATATCACTTAATTAAGCCTGATACTGTTTTTTATGCGATTATAAATGATTCATATAATGAAGCCCGTTAAAGTAATAAGCAATTCGATATATCATCAGACCTAAGAGAAATGTCGGAATTCGTTAATATGTATACAACTATTTTACAGCATAATAAAATGCCAAATAAGAAATAATATTATTAAAAAATAGTATAGTAAAACGAAGGTCAGTTAAGCTAATTTAATTTGTTTTTTTAAGTTTTTTGGGAAAAAAAAAATACATTGATCAAAGAATTGTTAGGGTATAAGAATTTATTAATAGCTGTCTTTATTCCACATAAGAAATACGTTAATCAAGGCACGTTTTTTTTTTGCAATTTTCTTTTATGGATATATCTGGACATTAATTCCATACAGGACAAGTGTAAGGGAACTCTTGTCTTATATATATATATATCCTTTTACTTCACGCTCGTTACCTACAAGTGTATATTCTTAATAATTCCAGCCAAAATATCACTCTGAACTAATGAACAATATATTTCCGCAGGAACATATGTAACCATATTGGGTGTCGCGAGAGTTAAGTTTGCAGAAAATGAATCCTGGGTGACGCACGATAACTACAAAATATTCTGTTTTACTATACCGGTCTTGCAGCGTGAAGATGATCGATTTTTCGTACTTCCGCCGGGAATATACAAGTACAAGTTTGAATATCGATTACCGGATAACGTGCCATCTAGTTTCTATGGGAAATATGGCTTTGTCAATTATGTGGTAGCCATCACCTTAGATGAGAACAAAAAGGACTACACTTTTAAGCAACCGTTTCTGATTATGCGAGCTATAAATTATAGTCGGGGACAAGAACTGGTAAGATATTTTGTTAGAATTTAAAATTTTCAGAAAATTGAATTATGTATTATTGTATTATATATTTTCGTATAATGTATTCAAAGCGGGTGCTTTGTTCCAAGGATAGGAGTGAGACATATATTGTATAGGGCTCCATGAAAAACACCCGTACCAACATTTGTCCGTTTTCGTACAGTTTTCAAAATTTTCTTATTTTTACGAATGTTTATAATTTTTTAAACAATTACTTCCAATTCGAAGTATTAGTTTCATTGATATAAAAATTAATTTTCTTACAGAAACCGATTGTAGCGCATCAGTCTAAAGACGTTTCACCATGGTATTGTGTTGCTATTCAACATTTACAAATCACTGTAAAAGCGCCAACAATGGACTTTATACCGGGCCAAATGATCTACGTTTTTGTCAAAATCGACAATTATTCGTCACGTAAAATCCGTCATCTTGAATTTAGACTAACAAAAACTATTGAATATCGTCGCAAACCGCATCAAGCAGTTCGAAAATATGAATATATTGTGATCGGAAAGCAAATCATTTCGGGTGATGATTTATCGGGGAAGTGCTATGTTCAAGGAATCCAAGTGCCAATAACACAACCGACCACTGTTGATGACAGTAATTTTATTAATATTCGATATAATATTTATGTGAGAGTTTCTGCTTGTTTGAGGTTGGCGTTTGAATTTGGGGCACCTCTCTCAAAATTATTTTTCAAAAAAAAAAAGTAAAGTTACACTTAGAAATTTGTAAAGTATTATAAGTTTAATCCACGCATATTTCAAAGCCTCAGTCTAAGAACAAGAAGTTTGCTTTGTCTTTATAATAATTAATAAAAAATTGTGATCATGTATGGATCATTTTCGTAACTGAAGTGAGATCACTCACGTAATAACAAACGGCACACAGAATTTTCAACCGACATGTTAAAGGGCCCATAGACGCTCATGCATGTTGTCATGCTTCCATGACTGTATGGATCAGAAACTTGAATGTGTGGGTCTGCCACCATAGAAATCAAAAACTTTTGATTTTTGTAGGCGGAGCCAAAACGTGTCGCGACAAGGATGAATGACATTCATGCATGAGCGTCTATGGGCCACTTTAGATAGGCTCGTTAAAATAAATACCCCATCATTTTTTACATACCTCTTTCCCTATTTCTATCAACTACATAAGATGAAATTTTTTTTACCCAAAATTACTTTGCTACTTCATCTTCATGTACAAATGAATTTTCAAGTTTCTAACATAAGCCGTTTTTTAGAAATGCAGATGATTTCAAATCATTGATTTACAAGCTTATTTTTAAAAGCAAAACTATAATACAATAAAATATATTTTTTTCCATCCGATACTTAGTTCTAGTATATTTATATATATCAGATGGAAAAAGGCTATTACTTTCTATGAAGTTGAATAAAAATTGCAAGATATTCAAAAAATTGCTAAAGTCATATGACCCTTCGATTGCCTGAGCTACCTTTGTACCCTTATGTACAAAAGTGGTACAGGACAGGTGAATGAATGTGAATTAACTTATTATGTTTTATTAAAAATGATTTTAAAGAGAGGACCCCAAAACATAATCGCTAACCTAAGAACCAGTTTTTAATCGTTTCTTTTTAATTTTAGGTTAACGTTAAAGTGCCACTCTACTACAAAGATGATATCGAATTTATTGTGCCCGTAATAATAAGTTCCTATAAGGGCGATACAAAAAGAGGAAGCAAAAAATTAATTTATGGTTCACCAGCTCTTTGTACACATCAACCAAGATCTATAGGTAATTTTAATAGATAATTTTGACAATTTTGCTCTGCTTGTTTCAACGTTGAGTACATAAGTATGTTAAATGCTATTAGAAATTAATTGTAACATGAGAGAGCTTGATTTTTTTGACTCTTTTTTGCATCCAAATGAAATTCAGATGATGCAGCTAAGCGCTCGATTTAATAATATCCTCAATAATTTTAATAAAATCATAAAAAATCAAGAAGATAATTTCAATGCAATTAGGAGCCATAAAAGTCAAGTTTTCTGATTGGGGCTTGCTCATAGAGCATTTTGAAAAGAAAAACTAAAAAACAATTAGACCCTTATGAATTTCAACTCTGCAAATATAGGCACGCTTAAAGTAGTCCGTATTAGGACTAAACAAGTCTTTCGTTTTTATATTTTAACATGACGTAAGTAGCGTTTATTAATAAGTAATTCCGTTAATATTACCAAAATCTTATTTTGTATACTATACATTTCCCCAGTATTTTTTTTTTATATTTTATTTTGCATATTAGCTCGAGATATCGATCGGGAAACACTCACATATTCACCGCATAAATAAATATACTACGAACACTAAACCAGAAAAAATCACTACACAAAAACAAAGAGCTACAGCATAAACGAGTAAGAGCAATCAATATTAATATCATGTTTTTGAATTGATCATTTAAAATACATTTTTGTTTCTTTAAACTCATATTTAGGTTTTTTTTTTTAATTCTGAACAAATACGAGTAATTTAAATATTTGTCATTTTTTAAACCGAATTTAATTAAGTGTGGTCAGTGGGCAATTTTATTTTAAAACTTAAAACTTTTAAAACATGTGCTCCAATCGCATTTAACAATTTTGATGATTTATGACTGTTTTCTTGCCAATATTTCACGTTAATAGCAAGAAAAAAACAAAATAAAATTACACCACTTTATTAGCTGGAATGTAAACTAGGTCGTCTATAGAGAAAAAATTCAAAACTGTATTTGGAAAAAATGTTATTAGAACAACAACCCTTGAAAATTTTTTAAAATGCGTAAATTCGAGTTTCTTAAACGCATATTACCTATTTCTTGAATAATTAACATGTCATTTTCATTAATATAATGCTAGAAAAAATCTTAAAGAAGGTCCTCCATAGATCAAATTTCAAAAAATTTTCATTTATGTTAATAATAAATGAAGTCAAACTGAAGCAATTTTTCACGTTTTTCATGTCAAAAATTATATAAGAAGACCGCATTTCATTGAAAAGTATCACAGATAGTATAATTAATTGGTATTTCTAGAAGATAAATCAATGAAAACATTATTGATTTTTATAGCTATGCGTTTCAAATTATTTGAAAATCTATAACACTATTTTTTTTCTGTAAAATCAAAACAGCGAACGATGCTGGCGTATTGTCCACGCCAAATTATACGAACGAAAAAAGATTTCAATCGATTAAAATCCTCTCAAGAAAGAAAAATCAAACTGGGATAAAAAATTGTTGTACCGGACTCATGGGGCCTTAAATCGAAATGTAACATGAATATAGTCTACGAAATTTCTAAAATTCGTTGTATGTACCATGGGGTCATTTTTAGTTATAGTTATTGATTTTTCATTTAAAGAAAATTATAATTTTACCGATTTAAAATACTGTAAATGATTTTAACGTTGTCTAGGTATATTTTTTCCATTGTTTTAGGAACCATGCGATATACATATATAATTTTAATTTACACATTTATGTACATGTGTGATAAGTTCCCAAATGTCCAGTTTATTCTAATAAATCCGAAAAAATTTCGACTACAAACACAGTCCTTGTTATTATTTGAAGCAAAGCGAATACTGAAGAACAATTAATTCGATATCTCGTAAGATTTAGGAAGCTGAGGAATCCCACAACATTTCTAACATTTTTTTTTGCCCGACTTCCGCAAATTTGAAATTTGTATTTGCTTAAATTACTTTCCTAGTAAATCTATAGGATACTCGATTTTGCTTTATTATTTTTTAATAGTAAAGTATGTTATAAAAATGTCGGCTTCTCCACTTTCTTGATCCACTCCACATGCCCTTTAGATATTGGCGCTGGATTCGACAGAACTCTAAGTTACTCAAGAACTCCAGATTCTCCAAACCCTGCTTTCCGTCACTGAAGGTTATATTCAACACTACGTCACAAAACATTTACAGTTTTAAAATAATTTTAAATTCTGTTTTTATTTCGACCTAGAATTATAGCAAAAATCAATTTCAAAAATTACTGTCTTTATTTCAGCCCACTACCCACAAGAAGCTGGGTATATTCGGAATTCAACAACATCACAGTGTTCCAACTCATCAGAACAGAACGGCTGTACGAAGATTTTCGATTGTAATGCAATTTTTCGAAACAGTCGCGGCGGCAGAGGAATATAAAACTAATTATTTTATTTTAATTGAAACGAATTTCTAGGTTAATTAAAGAAAAGTAGTAAGAGTAAATGTTGCAGAATTAGATTATGACCGTCCGTTATCAGAAAATACCAACCTATAGTTCAATTAAATCGTTTAAAATTCGATGTATATAAATTCTTGAAAAATAACTGATATTTACAAATGTTATAATAATTATTTTAATTAGAAAACATTTTAATTGAAACAAGCCAGTGTGTATTTTAATCGGAATTATATTTAAATTGTGAGAAACATGCTAGAGTTCATATTTCACGGAAAGTTTTAAAATGTATCGTGAAGAAGAAGACATACCAAACAAACAAACAATGCTGTCAAAACGGTAGGACCATAAGAAAACGAATTTTTTGGATGCACTTATTTCTAATACTGGAAATATGGCAAGAAAACATTTCATAAAGTTTTCATTTCGAAACTGTAAAATGGAAGTATACTTGTTCTTCTTAAACATTAGTAAATGGGCCCTTGGAAAATATTAAATACTACCCGGGGGTAAAAAATATAACAAATTGGTTCAAGGGGCCACTATTTCATAACAATTTTTACAATAAACAAAATATCTGGCAGCCCTAGCAAGAATCAAACAAGGCTGGGTTAGTTCAGTCGGTTTTTCTCTTTTCTTATTATTTGGCTCATTGGTTGGTTGACTCATCTGCTACTTTCGATGGCAGCAAAGCCAACCTGCAAAAGTGGCGATCGGATCCACACCAAGTCCATTCAACAACAGCAAAAAAAAAATCAAATTGCCAACCGCAAACGCTGCGATTAGTAACAAAAGAATGACGTCAGCTCTGCAAACATCTCAAAAGAAGGCATACAAAAAACTGTGACAAAATGTCAAGCAATTCGGGAATTCCCCGAAAGTATGCACAAGAAATGTTTGACACGAAGTAAACGGTGAGCTACTATTGTTTGTTTTGCTGATTGAATGAAAAATACTGATAAAATTGCCAACCACCTGCCATGACAAAGCCGCTCAAAAAAGAAATTTTGCATCGACGAGATAACAGTGTAGAACTTAAGAAAAACCCCGAACTGACATTTGATAAACAAACGAACACTACCGCCAAATTCCGAATCAATTCACAATAACTCCCTATTCACACACGAAACCAGAAAACACACTAGCGCATTTTTCTGCAGAAAAGTCTTGTCAGTCCGCAATGACAGCTGATTCTGTGCGGACGGTATCTGCATTGTGAGGTCGGGCGAGCTTTCTTCAGTTCTTTTTTTCTTTTCGGCATTTCTCAGGCGAAATTTCACAACGAAAAGGTGAAAAAGAAACGATACCAAGAGTCCGTACTTTGCAAAATTCCAGACAATGGACAGCGAAAAGTGTAAAATAAAATTGGATAGTCCGGAGAACGCGTACTACGCGGGACAGCAGATCAAGGGACAAATCTCGGTCGTTCTGGCGAAAAAGACAAAAATACGCGGTAAGAATTTTTTGTTATAAAATCGTTCGAGCGGACGGGCGACAAACATTTTGTAATCAAAACAATCCGAAAGACGGAAATACGCGACGAATGTTGTTGAAATCGCGGTGGCCGTAGAAGCAATGGTCGTTCGGTGGCGGTTTCGGTTTCGGTTCCGCATAATTTTTGCTGTAGCGCCGACGTTTTTAGTTGAAAAAAAAAAATTCGCTCTTCGAGTCCGGCACGTTTCTCATCAAATAGCTCCACGCCACGGTCGGTCTCACCGTCGTATTGGCGATCGCCAATTTTCTAAGCTCTTTCGTCGGAAAATTTCGAAAACCTGCAGATTTCTATTTTAAAGAATTTCGCAAAAGATGAACGAAACTAACTGTAAGGAAAGCAATGCGCTAAGAGTTCAGCTTCGAACTCGAGAAGGCCGTCTTATGCGTCGCGCATACCGCTCTTCCGATCGCCCCGAGATAAGACAATGCGTGGAAATATGCAATAAGTCAAGGGTTAATTAATGGGATTAAAATTTTCAAGCTTCCACGTTAAGAACGCCCGAAGTGCGGCTCTTGAGCTTCATTCGCTTCATTGCATTCGGACAGACGTTCAAAATTGATCGGTTCTTTTTTTTTTGTTGTTATCTGCTCCACTAGCTGCGCCTGCTTTACTTTAGTGGAGCTTTGTAAAGTTAAAGTACCTCTGCGATCGGTCCGATTGCCTTTAATTTTTATTTACTTTACGATTAATTTGTAGTATGCTCGTTATCGGTAATCGTTTGCTTGGATCGATTGAAACCACTTCATCGCGACGACTACACGAATTTATTGTTTTGGTTTGGTTGGAGTAGAGCAGACTTTGGAACAGATGCTCCCAACGTTCGACTTTTGGGTTCACGTTAAATTCATTTGTGTTTGCTTCCTTATTTTGTATAAAACGTTGAAAAAAAAAGTAGTCATTTTGTTATCTCCAGAGTGCAGTCCGCTATAGCCTCTTTTCGCTCAAGGGCAAGAAACTGCAACAAGAACGAGTGCGCACTATCGGCAGTTAAGCCCACTCCACTGTGAACAATGAAGCGAATGAGGGATAATTTTGAAATTAACTTGATTACAACGTACGGTAGAATAAGATGGAGCTAACAATATTTAAGAACCGAACAATTGACGACTTGCAACTGGAATAATGAGAGAAATCTGCACTGATATTTTTTTTAACGGAATTGTAAATGATCATATTAATGAAGCCTCTCACCAAGGTTCGTTTAAGATCAGGATCGGGCTCTACCTGACTTTGAGACTTTTCTACCACCTAATACCATGACTGAAGCATTCGAATCCAGGGCATGCTTCCTAAAAGTTTCAGGCCGACTTCTCGATAATCTTAGGACCACATGTGCCGCGACTCAAAATGTCCGATTGTATGTAAATTGTTCGTTCAATTCCCCAGTAGCCAAGAACTCTACAATGCAGTTCAACCGTCTGATGAACTATGACTATAACTGCCGAACTAAGTTACTGGGGTTTGAAACGCTTTTCTTTTTTGTCTTTTGAAAGAATGTTTCACTAAGTCTCTGCAGAAACTTATTCATGAATTTTTCTGACGAGTTTTTCGTTAACCCATTCTCAGCCACTGATGCCGTATGGCATCACTAAACCATGGCACTTAAAGGGACCGCTAGTGTTTCTTTAATGTTTTTAGCATTTTTTAGTGTAGCTAAAGAGTAGAGTCGCAACTACCGTTTGATGTAGGAAACGGGGTACTTTAAGGGGTTGTACGCAGTCAGAAGGCCGAAAAAAACTGTTTTTAAAGTATTTTTCCTGTAAAGTCATTGGAATTTATTAACGTTAAACTTGTATACCACATTGATCAAAAAGTTCCCGGAATAACCACCTTGTGGCGATGTTCCGATTTGAGTTCTGTGTTTTTTTTGTTAAGTTGGTACTTTTGTTGTTGTTATTCCCTCTAAATCTTAGCGTCATAGCTTGACATTTGCAAAAGTTACGTAGCCAAGAGTACATCTAACTCTGTGTATGTTGGCAATTTTTTTAAAATTTTAGAAATGGATTTATATAAATAACCACCGTGTGGCGCTTTTATTTTTCCGATTTGCGTTCTGTTTTTTTTGTTAAGTTGGTACATCTGCTGTTGACATTCTCTCTAAATCTTAGCGTCATAGCTTGACATTTGCAAAAGTTACGTTATTACGGTATTTACAGCAATTCTACGTATATTATTGTAGGTGCTTATACGTAACATACTACCTACGTTCTTTGTGCGTACAAAACTCACTACATTTTTACGAGTAGTGCAACGTATTTGTCCACCATTATTTATTATTTCCTTTTCTTACAAATTGTGATAGATGTGTGTAGAAAATCTATTGAATTTTTCCTACATTTATACGGAGTCTTTTGAGTATATGCCATCTCTATCGTGCATATGGACTTATGTGTCCGTTGAAAATGTGTGGAAATTTCACGACTATTCGATGGCAATAGTTGACTGGAGGGGAACTGTACTCACATTTCTATGGAGACGGGTTTCGTTTGCTGTACCTTTCTTACACATGGAGCTCTATGACTGTAGAAAAGGTGTAGAATTTCGATTAGTTTTCTACGGGTATGCTCTGCGTGTTGGGCACATCTTATTCTATTGTATCCCAAATTACAATACAAATTATATATAGGCAAAGCAGTTCTTTTTAGTGAGTGAGTAAACTGCCACCCAGTCAGTGAAAGTAAGTAGTTCGAGTTCATCTTGAAAATCACTTCCCCGGCGAAGGAACTAGTTCTTTTCAAGCTCGGAGTGAATGTGAGGACCTAACAAAAAAACATACTTCAGTATAATGCTCTAGATGATACAGAACTCCGATTTATATTGTAGTATTACGTGTGTATGTTGTATGCTTTTCATTAAAGAGTCCCATTAGATTGCTACTCAAAACTAAAAGAAAATTGACCGTATTGTGAATGTCACGTCACGTCACTTCGATGGCGATTCAACGTGTCACGTCGATCGAAAAAAACCGATTGCGTAGCCGCATCGACGCGACTCGTTAGCATTTCCATATGTATCAGTTGTAAATTGTGAATTCAAGTTCATGCGAATGCTTTCACTTAGAATCCATTCATTTTTGAATTGACGTTAATTTTTTTCAGGCGTCACGGACTTGATCTCATCGACGGAAAATGCCGATCAAAGTGACAACTGTCGATGACAATCGACATACACAATCGCTTTTTCATGCGTCGATATCGAATCGGCATCGAAGTGACGTGACATTCGCAATACGGTCAAATATTCAGTGTTTAATTTCATATCTTGAACTGGAAAAATATCTTTTTTTAAGGACTTTTATATGAGAGGTGGCGCAAGGACTCACTCACTATTCATTCTTTTCCTTGGAACCATTAAAAAATTAATGTGTACAAAATATCAAATTCGTAGCTTGAAACGTTCAAAAGTTATCGGAAAATATTGTTGAACACGTGTCTTAAGGATTTTTTGTATGGAAGGTACCAGAAGGAGTAAAACTAGTAAACTCGAACTTTGTTTTCACTCAAAACTAATTTGTATAGAATTCGTAGCTGAACGATTACTTGAGTTATAGTGAGTTTCGTGGATTGAATGAAGATATTTTTACAGAATATTTGTATGGCAGCCCCTCGAAGGACTAATAGACTTTTCTTCATAATCATACATTTAGCTCCAAATATTGGAGAATTAACACATAAAAAAATTTCCAATTCGTAGCTTAAACCCTTATGAAGTTATCGGCCAGTATTCTTGAACACGTGTTTTAATGACATTTTGTATGGCAGCTACCCGAAGGAATGGGACGATTTTTCCCGTTAGCGATCTTAGCCTTACAAATTCAACCAAACACTCAGATTCAAAATTTCAAGAGCCTAGGTCAAGGCGATCTTGAGATATTGTGCTAACGGACAGACAGACGGACGGTCGGACGTCAAGCGGATTTGAGGTTTTTGGCCACAAATAAACAAAAAATAATACAAAATTTTTTTTTCGTTCGAGGCTTGGTTCTATGCGTTACATATTTTTCGGCTGGATCCAACTTATAATAATCTAAATGATTTTATCTAGATTATAAAAGGGGCCTCACTCCCGAAAGACAGTCATTCCCTTTCAAGCTTCACATCGCAAGGGAACTACTACTTCCTTTCCAAGGTGTGTCATGTGGTGAAACGAACTACAGTTCATCAAAATGAGTGAGTTAGTTCACTCACTCACTTCAATGATCTGCTCTTTTGGAACAGTTCACTTATGAACGACTCATCTCTAATACAAATTGGTGTTAAGTATTTCATTTAGAGTATCATACGATTGGATTGATTTGGAATACTGTTCTACTGTCTGGAACCCGCATTTACACTTACGAGGAGTACAAGTATATTTTATCTACCGCGAGCTCTAGATGTTTGCTCCCACTCCCTAATGATGAGTTTACAGAGAAGCGATGATCAATTACAACTTGAACCTTTGAACGCTCCCTTCCTTTAATTTATAAAGAATATAAGAACTGTAATCTTTAATTAATTTTAGTTATCATGAGTTGTTTTGTTCTTTCTCTCTTCAGGTATTTATTTTAAAATAATCGGCTATGGAAAATGCAGCTGGTGTGAATTTCTCCGACGCGAATCACAGCCAACCTCTAGCGAAAAAGAGCATCAACGTTCGATGGTCTATTCCAGCAAAGAAGAGTACCTGTCGCAAAAATCCTATATTATCGGTGCAAAATCGTCGCGCCCAATTGAACTCGATCCCGGATCTCACACATACGAATTCAACTACACGCTCGAGTCGCATTTGCCGTCAACATTTAAGGGTAGCTTTGGCTCGATCAAATACAAAATGGAATTTATCGTCGAAAAAGCGTGGAATTTCGATGATAAATATTCAATTCCTATTACGATAATAAAATCTCGTCCACTCACGCCCGTTTTAAACGAACGGCCGCTTTTAAATCAACTCACCAGAAATATTGGACTATTTGGTGGCGGACCGATTACTTTAGTTGCCGAATTGCCACGAAATCGTATTGTTCGTGGCAGTATACTTGGTTTGCGCGTGAGTGTCGATAATCGTAGTAATACCCACATCGATAAGCTGAAATTTACGATACGACAATTAGTTACGTACTTTAGTCAGCAGCCGCTACCTGCAATCAAACGTGATGAAATTATTAAGATTTTCAAAAAAGAAACGGGCGGCATACAGAAAAAATCAAATCGTACATTCGAACATGAACTTCAGATGCCATTGTGTCAGCCGAGCGATTCGACATGTAGTAAAATTATATCAATAGCCTACGATGTACAGATCGATGCAATTCTTCCCGGACTATATAAAAATCTAACGATTGTTCTGCCATTTTTTGTTCGTTCGCACGAAGATAATACACCGTTGCAACTACCGCACAATAATAATGCAGTCATCGGCTGGATTACACTCATCTCTAGCCCGAATTCGTCGCTAAGCTCTCTGCCCAGCCTGGATCAGTTCACTTCGAGTCCGGCTCACTCGTATGAATTGCCAAGCTTCTCGTCGAGCAGTTCATATTCGAATAGTCCGGGTGCAAACTCATCGACACGAAACAGTTTTCGAAATTCGATTGCGTACAGCAGTTTACCGTCTGCGCCGGTAAATTTGCCATCCACGTCACGATTGTCACACTGTCCCGGTGATTTGCGTAAGTTTTTTTTAAATATATTTCACAGTCATTTTGTTTTTATTTTCGATTCTTTTTTTTTTTTAATTTTAGCTCCGCCATCGTACGACGAATTGTTCGGAATCTCTTCATCTCAGCTACCTGACAACAAGCCTTCCACTTCATCCTTAAACGTAGCTAATAAATAGAAAATAATCGCAACTGTATACTTGCATAGATAACAGAAATCATTAATACCCCATTTAAGAAATATCAGCAACAAAGACGAATTGAAATCAAACTTATCGCACAAGATGATTTAACAAATTGGTTAATACTCATTTAATGAACCTGGATACCACCAAAACAAGACATCTCCAAACTAACAAAGCTATCAATTTTGTTGGTGTGTTCCCCGTTTACTCGACATAAACGTAAGAAATTTTTGATTTCAGTTTTTCGTAGTATAGTTGTCCTCCTATTTTTATTTTAATTAAGCAATTCGGAGATTTTTGTTTTCGTGTGACTTAATACAATGAGATGATATTTCGTGCGATGCAGTAAAGTTTTTAGGGACTAAAGTGTTTTGTTATATTCTCGACGAATTTATGAATAGATCTCTCGCTAGCACTTGGAACTGATTTATTGTATAAAGTCACGAAGTTTTTTTTTTACATATTTCATTATTTCTATGAACCTATTTTTTTTTTTATAAATATATATATATATTATAATTGTTTAGTATTTATAATGTAAACACAAGCGTTTTAGATTTATTTTCAAAACGAACAAACTTTTATTGTACCGGCTTTTAATTCGAATGAAAGTTTATCATTCGGTTAAATTAGGTAAAAAGGTCGATTCAGTCGATTGTGATTAATTAATTGAATAAAAACAATATAATATTAAAATTAAAAAAAAAAATATTGTACAATATCATGAAGTTAGCTTTTGGTAGATGTTCTCACGCTCGTTAACAGCAAGTGTAAAATTCCGAATAGACTCTAGGTGTTTCACTCGTGGTCTTAAGCAATAAATTATATTTGAAATAGTGCCTCATAGTTACGGATGGATTCATTGACTATCAACGACGGCTGCTGGAAAAAAAATCGATTTTTTTTCTTCATATTTTTTGCAACGACCTCCTTAAAAATAAAACTTAAAATAAATACCGAGGATAAGCCTAGGGCGGTTAAAGGGTTTCAACACCTGTAATACATAGCTAAAAATCATTTTTTTGGTGCATAAAACTGAATTTAATTGAACAACCATTTCATATCTCTTCAAGAACTACATATTACCTATATAATATGAAAATTTGGTTGGAGAATTTCAAACGGTAAAAAAGCTACAGTCGTTTTGCTGGGTTGTGTTTTTGCTGGGTTGTGTTTTTGTTGAGAGCGATTGCGGTCCCAGATAATCCTGGTATCGACTTTGAAAATGCTGTTGCGAGAAAAACAGAAAAAAAGTGTGAGAAACAGTTTACATTGAAATAAGGTTTTGTGAATTTTAACCCACTTTTCAAAACATGTCCCTGATATACAGAAGCTCATTAATACCCGGAATTAAAAAAAAAGTTCATAGTCAAACAGATGATAAAGGCTGCGAAAACCTACGCATCAACCGTTAGTCGTTACGCACCGTCGGTTACAAAACGCTATAACTTCATCACTACTGCGAATTTCTTTATGAAATTTTTAGGGGAGACACTTAAAGGATAGTACTTTCGAATAAGCACCTTTTTAAAAAATCGATTTTGAGGTGTATGTAACCCCTTAAAAGACAGGCGCAAAAGACCATTCCTCATGTGATGTGAAAGACTTTAAGGCCCTTACAGACATGAGCCAAGGTAGAAATATGTTGCTGAATGTAGGTACACCAGACACACTTCGGACTGAAAGTTCTTTGGTGTTCCCACAGGATCGTTAAATTCGGTTCTACTCGCTAAACCATTTAGAGCTTATAATGAAGAGTTGAATTTTCGGGAAAAAAAATTTTTCGTATCGCGCACAAACGAAAAAGTAATGTAAGAGATTTTTCATATTTCGCATTTACTTTCTAAATGAAACTTTGGTAGGTTTTAGGATGTGGGCAATAAAAATGTTTTGACAGTTGGGACGTTTAAAAACTTTTGATTTCATCCAGCCAATGCAATTCGAGCCGCCATGTATGGTTAACGCGCGCTACCTTTCGTTCAGCCCTGCGGGGCTAAGGGCATTTTTTTTTTATAAATGCTTTATTATTATTTAATAATATTGCTCGCTACGCTCTCATTGTTTCATCGCCCCTGTTACTCCCGTTTATCTATTGGTCGTGTTTCTCCCGTTGATACATTCTCCCGTTTCGGGTACACTTTCTCAGTTCAAGGAACTGGAGACATTAATGCCATTTTACATTTTTCATTAGCATTTTTCACTATTCATTTTTAATTTTTCACTATTCATTTTTCCATTTTCATTTTTAATTTTTCTCCATCCACCATTCATCCTCCATTCTCTATCCACCATCCTCCCTCCATACTTCATCCACTCAAATGTTGAAATAACTCGCGAACCACCAATTTCGGGAATATATAATTATGTTTCATCACCCCTGTTACCACCGTCACGTGTTCGCAGCCGGTAGTAAAATCTAAACAAATTAAAAAAAAAATCACACATGTTCGCGGTCGGCAGGATTAGATATACGCTCCCAGAGGGAATCATCTGATTTCTAGTCAGACGCCTTACCCGCTCGGCTACGATTGCCGGTTGTAAATTTTTAATTCTAAGTCAGGTTCATCTGATTCAACTTACTAAAAAACTCAAATGTTGAAATAACTCATGAACCACCAATTTCTGGAATAAATAATTATGTTCCCGAGGTGATAGGTAGTCTCGAGAATGTAAATGCAAAATTTGGGAGGGAACGGTTTACAGGTGTAGATTTCCATCCCGCCCAACCATTTATGCGACTTTATTTTATATATTAGATTATTGACTTTTAGTACAACTCCCCCCTTCAAAGGATACATACTTGTGGTAGGGGTGAGGAGTCTTATCATATATTTTCAATTTTACTGGTAAATAATAATAATAAAAAAATTAATTCAATACAATTACAATTTCATAGGTAAATTCAAGTTAATTTCATTGGTAACTAATTTCTACTATAGTACAATTGTTTATTACAGTTTTTTTTAAATTGTATTACATTCTCGCTTCTTTTTATATGAACTGGAAGTTCGTTAAATAATTGCGAACGAGGTAATAATAATGTCTTTGACCAGATGCTGTTTGTCTAAGATCTATTTTGATGGTATTTAGTGTACCGCTGCGGGTTGTGCCTGCATTTATTTGCAAAGATTGACCTACTATTTCTTTATAGGTTTGTATTGTAGAGATTAAGTCAAATATTTTTCTAATGGGAAGTACATCTAAGATGGGATATAGATCAGAAGTTGGATAAGTCCGTACTTTTTTCAAAAGGATTTTGAGCAATGTTTTTTGCATGATTTGTAGGGGTTTCAATATTGCGTCTGTTGCACATCCCCAGGAAATGATACCGTATTGTAGAATTGAGTAGATTAATGCGAAGTAGAATAGACGCTTAGTTTTCTTTTTCGTAAAAGATCTGACTTCGGCAAATGGGAATAATTTTTTTCAGTCTGCTAATCATGCTCAAAATTTGAATATCCCACTTCATCAGGTGATTTGGGCTATCGCGCCATTGATGATGATCACATCCTTTTGTCGCTTGTGCTCGATTCTAAAAGCGTACCGATTTTCGTAATATCCGTTGCAGCACGGTCACTAAGGAAGATGTAGACTGCTGGGTGAGCTTAAATCCTGGAGGAGACTTTTAGGCACGGTATTTCAATGTAGAGTTAACTTGTAAGTTGTCAGTAAATGAAAACCACTAGAGTAACCTTTATATTGAAATACCGGACCTACAAGTTAACTCTTTATTGAAATACCGGGCCCAGACGCAGAGAAGATGAAGTTATGTCTCCTCTTCCTGTTCATCCAAGCTGCTTCAACAGAAGTCGTTTGAAAAGACTTTTGAGTTTGAGTTCGCAACGGAAGAACGAAAATTACAAAAAAAAATTCTTTCGCTGCCGGACAAAAAAAATTTAAAAATTCAAACCATCAGCGAAATACCCGCATCGGGTACCACCGAATTCCTGAACACCACACACACACTGCTACAGTCCGGCGGCATTGACAGCCCGACAAATTCCAATTAGAAAAATTCACAGTCTCCGGCAAATTTGGGTGTGTGCTCACAAACGACAGACAACACGCAGCACAAGAAAATTCTTCTCGGGTTTTTTTTTTATTCGTAATTTTCTGTTTTCTCTTGGTCGCGTCGAGTGAGTCGACTTATCTGCGACATTTTCCTTAGTTCGGTTGTGATTTTACCGCTTTTCCGTAGCTCGACTGCCGTCTCGAACTGTTCGGGTTTTCCGTCCGTATCACGCGTCAAACCAAAAGTTAAGTAAAAACGCCTCACAATGGGATTAAAGGGCTGCGAAATAAAACTGGACAATCCGTGGAACACGTACTACGCCGGACAGACAATAAACGGCCAGGTGTCATTTACTTTCGATTCGCCGAAGAAAATTCGAGGTAAGCGTCTTGGAGCAGGTGAAATTGGGTTCGTTTTCCGCATCAGCGGTCTGCAAAAATGCAAATTTGAGCGTTAAGTCGGTCCGTCAACGTCCTCTTGGGCGACTATTTTTAGCCTTTCTGTCACTCATTCGTTCGGCTCGGAACGGGTCCAATCCACGGCGGGCGGAGGCTGGCTGGTTCCCATCATGAATCAGAAGTCGGAGTGAAGGTTGCGGGAGGGAATCATCTGCCGTCTGGCGACGAAGACAACACGACGAAAATGCGATTACAGCTGATAAAAAGTCGCAATTGTGATTTTCAATTTACATAACGATAAGAAGGTGCTGTTTGCGTGGTCCTCTGCAAAAAGTTGCAATTTTTAGTTCACCGTTTGTGTCTACGCAGCTTCTGAGAAAATTGTTTTGCTTCGAGTTTGTTGTTGTATTGTGGGCTTAACATTCCACTGCGCTGTTTTTAGACTGACACCGCAAAGACATGACGTCACCCGGTGTCTTGTAAGATTCTCATCGATATGAACTTTGGGAGGCGACCGACAAATTATAAACCTAATGAGTTTGTAGCGTTGCATAAATTAGTTCCGTAAGGCCAAATGAAGCGTTAGACTAAGTGATGTCATTGACTAATTAGACATCAATGGAGTATCATAACGTTTTAGTTGTATAGTAGCGGATCAACGTACTCTTCCAGTGTCTAGACGATCCCAAAATGAAATTCAAAATCCTTTTGACTAAGGTCAGATCATTCTGGGACTCCCAAAAATATTTGAGAGCATCTTTTATGGCCAAATTGATCAGCACGTCATTCAGCACCAACCTATTGATCCAAGGCACCCAGGGTTTCACTCCAAACCTGCACACTGGGCGAAAATTGAGGCACCACTTCGATAGCAAAAGGCTCAAATTAAAATGCCCTAGTGTCTACCCTTGCAACACATCAGAACCCATACAACGCATCCTCCGTCGAGATCCGGAAACATGCAGAATCCCGTCGGACCATTTTCATTACTCCAAAGTTCGTTAAATTGTAATTCATTCGGGAGACTGTGACTGACTATGTTCTGAAACTCAGTTTTGATACTGGGATGATATCGATGGCGCAAATGGAGTTAATCCCTTCTTCTGCTTCTGCTACATGGGCAAGTAATCCCCATCTCAAGAGTATGAGACAATACAGCCTGTTAGCTGAAGCCAAACAGGACAGTACCACCCCATAACTCAGTGAAATTAACAAGATTCAAGTTCAGTTTATTATTCTGAATTAGAGATGGGCAAAGCAGTTCCTTTTAGGCCCGTTCCTATGATCGTCAATTCCGTTTTAACTGGAACTTTAACTGACAGAAACTTACAGTAAAAGCTCTGGTTAAATTTTAACTGAAGGTCATAATAACGGCTTAGAGAGTGAGGAACTAGTTCCGTGAACTGAGTTCCTTTTGAAGCTCCTCAGTCACAAATGAACTATTTAGTTCTTCGGAGCAAATGTGAAGAGCAAACAAAAAAAATCACGAATGAACTAGTTCTTTTCAAGTTCGAAGTAAATGTGATGAGCAAAACAAAAACCGCCTCACTCACGAATGAACTAGTTCTTTTCAAGTTCGGAGTGAATGTGTGAAGCTGTGTCACGTGGCGTAACGAACTACAGTTCACCAAAAGGAGTGAGTTAGTTCACTGTTTGCTCACTGTTTGATTGATTGATTGGTTGGTTCAGCTGTTTGCTGAAGATTGTGGGAACCGTCTTTGAAGAGTATGTTTCGAGATAATCGTATTTGAATAACGCTCTATATAGAAAATTCACGAAGGGCCCATTCCGGTTGATTGCTCATAACTTCTACAATTATTGGAATTTCAATATGAAACTTAGGCTGGCCGCACACTGAAAGAGCAAAAACAGTATTAGTCAAAAACATTTTTGACTAATCAATAACATGTCGCTGTAAAATGTTTTTGACTAATACTGTTTTTGCTCTTTCGGTCGTTCAGTGTGTGAACTGTTCGAAAAGAGCAGTTCATTGAAGTGAGTGAGTGAACCAACTCACTCCTTTTGGTGAACTGTAGTTCGCTTCGCCACGTGACACAGCTTGGAAAGAAAGTAGTTCCTTTGCGATGTGAAGCTAGAAAAGGAATGAGTGCCTTCGTGACAGAGGACCTTTTTTTTAGGTATTCACATTCACTCCAAACTTGAAAAGAAGTAGTTCCTTCGCCGGAAAAGTGATCTTCAAAAAGAACTCGAACTAGTTCACTGAACTAGTTCCTTTCAGTGAGTGGAGTTGGAGTTCACTCCCTCACTAAAAGGAAATGCTTTGCTCATCTCTACTTGGAAGCGTCTATTTTGTAGAAAATCTATCGACGGTCCGAAAGCGACGGTCTATCCCAAGTCCCTTATGTCTTCTGGAATTGGTAATCTTAAATAGTTCGTGCCGATTCGTTATCACAAATGTCAGGTCCGCATCCTTAAATTGGTTTAAAAATGAATTAAGAAAGTGACTAAATTTTATGACGAGAAAAAAACAGGAAATAAGCTTCTTTCGGGGGCTGGTTTCATGCTTTCGATCCTTTTCATACAGCGAAATATTTTCTAATTCTGTTCGTATAACAGCGCAGAAAATAATCTCATTCTCAATTCGTAGGCATAGTTATTCGTTTTATGGGCGAAGCAAACACGAATTGGCAAGAGACAAGAAAAACAACAAATAGCGAAGGAAAAGAAGAAGACGAAACGGAAAACCTTTCCGGACACGAGGAATACTTTCAAATTCAATACTACTTGTTAGGAGGAAAAAACAGTAAGAGCACTTTTCTTGTTAAAAAACGCGACTGTTTTTTTTAAACGATAGAAAATTTTAGGTAATGAATTGGAGCTTCCAGCTGGTACACATAATTATCCGTTTACTTGTGCTTTGCCGCCAACTCTTCCATCTTCGTTTGAAGGCGAATGGGGACATGTACGCTATACGATTAAAGTCACATTGGATCGTCCATGGAAATTCGATCAGGACACTAAAATGGCATTTACTGTTATTTCGCCAGTCGATTTGAACTTGAATCCTAGAGTTAAAGTAATCAGGCGATGATTTCTACAGAAATATGAATCTAGGTTTGTAACGTTTTGTTTCCCTGTTCTAGGATCCCTTTAAGCTAACACTCGAAAAATCATTCTGTTGCTTTTGCTGTCAATCCGGTCCATTGTCGGTTATTGTCAATCTTCCGGTTACCGGTTACGTTTCGGGTCAAATAATTCCAGTTACGGCTGAATGTGATAACGCTAGTAACGTGCATATTAATGTGGTGAAATTTATTTTGCGAAAAGTTGTAGCATTCCATACAACTCAGCCGCGACGAGAAACGAAAAAGTCGAAAGTTACGATAGGAGAGTTAAGTGTGGGACCGGTTGGACCGCACGATTCGAAAACATGGACGCAACAACTGCAGATTCCACCGCTACCGCCATCGAATTTGGCCAATTGTGGAATTCTCGATTTGGATTATGATATGAAGGTAAGACGGATGATTATTTAGTTTTTTTTTCACGGAGTGTTTAGGATGGTGTTCGTCTTTTGATCAGGTTATTGTCGAAGTTTCCGGGCCACATAGAAATTTAGAAGGAAATATTCCAATTGTTCTGGGAACTATACCGCTCGCGTCGTTCAAATCGCCCGTACCATATTCGGACGTTCCAGTTCAAGATCCATCTATGGCTCCAACGCAACCGGTAAGTCCTGCCAGTCCACCGAATGGTACAGGAGGAGCTATCGGCTGGAATACAGCCGATAGTGCTGGAGGTGGTTCAATTTATCCGAATATCCGTAAGTGATAAACGCAATTCGCATTTTCTTTTAATAAAAAAAAAATCTATTGTTGTTTTCCTTAAATCCATTCCACAGCTCCACCAACATTTGAACAAAGTGATTTTAAAGCATCGACAATCGTTGATAAAACTGACTCAGAACATACACGAGTTGCCGGTGGTGAACCGGACTACGCACCTCGTTATCCAACTTATGCATTCAATGCGAGCGCTCCGTCTGCACAAAATATGTAAGCCATGCCACAAAGTCCAACGAACCTTTTTTAAATGGAAAATATTTGCAAAACATACGCACACTATAATTACTCCCATTTTTTTTATAGTTATTTACTAAAATGTTAAAGAAAATAAAAACTTAGACCTAAGAAAAAAGTTGGTAGCTTTACGAGAAATTCAAGAGAGGAGAGAAGAGAAAAGAAAAATTATTTTGTTACAATTTGTATTGTATAATGCCGAATTATACGTTTTTATACAGCGCTTTTTGTTCTTAAAGATCGCTAATCATTATTTTGCGTAAGTAGTGTATTTTTATGCGTCACGGTGCATTATATTAAGTGACGACGGCCTATCGCTTTATTATAACTATTTAAATAACAAAAGCATTTTTATTGTTTTCCTTGTATAATTATATACTCATATTAAAGTAATGTTGTAGCTTTTGTTGATAGAACAAAATTTGGTTTTGGAATCTCCATTTTTACTAACTGTTTTTTTTATTGGAATAAAATTATTTGTTTTATATAAATGAGTGCCTATTTATATTACAATAAAAAAAATATTAAAAAAAACGAAATATGCTAATTAAAATTTTATAAGCGCTAAAAATAATTAACTAGTCATTTTATGGACACATTTGATATTTTTTTAATTTTTCTTTTATTTAATGAAAGCATTTTTGTGAAGCGCGGCTATTTTTTTTCTGAAAATTGTAATATGAGATTTTTTTGCATATTGATTTTATTCATATGAGAATTATAATTATTATTTTAAAAGCCTAAACTAAATTGGAGTTTTAATCTTCTTTTGAACATGATGAAACGGACTGCACCGATGAAATTTCCTCGAGACTAGAGGACTTGGTGTAAATGTGGACGGCACAAATTGGCTTTTTCTTAAGTTACGATAGGAGAGTTAAGGGGTTAGTCAGCCAGTCTAGGATTTTCAAAAAATCTATTTTTTGTTTTTTGGCTTAAAGTACACTTTAGGGTCCTAAAAACATTATTCAATTGGTAGAATAGTAGACAAAATTTTCCCTGTCCAATCCGCTGTAGTGTTGAAGCCGCCGAGCGCATTTTGTACCAGCTGCGGAGAGCTTCCCTTTCTCCGCCTTTTACGACTCTTACCCTCTACACTAATGTACCAATGGGGTCTGATGTCCGTAATGGTTCCCAAAAAGGTCGTTAGGAGGTGCTAGTTCATCAATATGCTTTATGTGTGGGTCAGTCAACTGAAGGTACATATAACAAAATTTTCAGCACGCAAAACTTTAAACGCGTTTTTCTCGAAACTGCATTATTCAAATCGGGCGACGATGGTACTCGGAGACTATCGCACGTATCCACTTGAAATTTTAACTGGTGCTTCACAGTAACATTTGGCCGTATTGCGAATGTCGCAGTCACGTCACTTCGATGCCGATTCAACCTGTCACGTCGACCGAAAAAGGCGATTGTGTAACTCCATCGATGTGACTCATTGGCATTGCCATATTGATATGTATGTATCAGCTGTAAATTGTGAATTCAAATCTCAGGTAGTGAAATAGTTAAAAAGTGGCACGTTTTTCTGTAAAAGAGAACAATAGATACGTTTTGTGGTTTCGGTGCCAGGATTAATGTACCCTCAAATATAGTGTAGGATATGTGTGCGAAGTGATATTCCGATATTCGAAGCCGTTCGGTAGTTACAGGCTGTTATATTCTCTAAGCTCCTTTGTTGCTTCGAATATAATGATAAGTTTAGTCGCATTTATCTCGAAATCTATCGAACGAATTTCTTTGAAATTTGGTAAACTTATTCAGTGCACATGTACACAGTGTTTGCAAACTAGGATAATTGTGATTCATCAAGCCGTTTTTTTTGTGACCTGAAGAAGTCGTAAGAACACACCGAAATTGACGATAAAAAGTTCAACAAGCTGCCAAAAATTAACTGTTCAATATTTTTTGTTAATCCTAGTTCAGAAACTAGTTCAAACTTCATAGATTAATATGGCGTTTCATTTTTTTATTTGAGATAAACAGAACGTCCGCAATGGACCGAAAACAAGGTTTTTTGAAAATGAGTGGATATGTTGCCATGTACCTCAACAATGAGCGACGATTTCGGGCTGAAAAAATTACAAAGTGTGCTCAACATGTGCATAAATATGTGATAAAAATTTCACAGTTGTATCATTATTAAGTTCGCCAAAACAAGTCCCCAAAAAAGGCATAAAGAAAGAGCCTGCACACGGGATGACCCCCTTAAGAAAACAAATTCCATTGAAAGTTCCTATTATTTAATATGCTAATATTCAACAAATAAAATTCTGTAGTGAATTTATTTTTTATTATTCTTATCTCTGGGTTGGCAGTGAATCATGACTTTAATGGCACCGCCATGACCATAACGTGATGTTTCAAATGCTTTAGCCGTTTCCGTTATATCGAAATGGTGTGTAACCAACTTCTTAACATCCACATAACCACTAGCAACTAGAGCCAATGCTGCAGAGTAACTGAAAAATAGAGAAATAAGTTAAATATGAACTAAAAAAAAGTATCCTTTAAAAAGTGACTTACTCATTGCAATAACGAAAGACTCCCCTAATATCGATCTCGCGGACAACTGCATTTGTTAAGGGTATTTTCACTTCAGCTGCCCCCATTCCAACAATAACTACACATCCTCCAGTCCGTGTGGCCTAATTAAAATCAGAATTTAAATTAACATCAAACAAATGTTGGAAACATCAAGAATATCACCAATATCGCCAATCGTGTTGTTGATTCGCCACCGCAGCAATCGATAGCCTTGTCCGGTTCTGAGCCCATAATCTTATGTAGTTTCTTCACCTGATCTGCTTCGCTAAGATCGTTCGTAACTTGCATAGTAAAAGTAGCTCCAAGACTTTTTGCAATATCTAATCGACTCTGCGTAATATCGGTGATTATAATTTTTGTAGCTCCCATAGCTTTGGCAGTCAGTAGGGTGACTAGACCAATTGGTCCAGCACCCAGAATAAGGACCTCGGATCCAAGTTGTACGTTTGCACGACGACATGCATGGACACCGACAGATAGCGGTTCTAGAAGCGCTCCTTCTTCCATCGTTACGTGCGGTGGTAGTTTAAAGCAAAAATCGGCAGCATGTCTATAGTATTTTGTTAAATTTCCATCGTAAGGTGGTGTTGCACAGAAAATCATTTTAGCACACAGATTGTATTTTCCCGTCTGGTGGAAAGGGATTTTTTTTTTAGTATTATACAACGAAATTTGATGTTGTTGCGTGAAAGTTTACCTTGCAGAAATCACAAACTCTACATCCTACACCTGGCTCAATAGCCACTCGGTCACCTACTACTAGATTATCAACTTTTTTTCCAACTTTAGCAATAACTCCCGAGGCTTCGTGCCCAATTACCATCGGTTTCTCCACTACGAAATCACCAATCCGACCATGGACAAGATAATGTACATCCGAGCCGCAAATTCCAACCGAGTCCATCTCGATAAGGACCTCTATAAATTAAGGAAAAAGATTTATTGTTATAGTATGTTTTATGGATAAATTTAAAAATCTCACCATCGTCATTGATTTCCGGAATAGGACGTTGCTCCTTAAATTAAAAAAAAAATTTTAAAATCAATGTTAACTATGTTCCACACAATTTGACGAATAGCTTCTGCAAGTGAGTCCTTCCCAAAAGAATCTGCCTGAACTGAAACTTCTATGCAAAGATCATGTAAGAAGCAACACCATTCTGGAGGCATCAGTCCTTCAGCTTTACTCTGGGCCTAAAACATAATGGACCCTAGAGGAACCTAATGGATCCTGGTCTTGGGGCCTCAATACCCAGATCAACGTATGTACATAATATATCGGTCATAATCATTCATGCCATCATGTTATCTCATTTGATTATTTTTAGAACAGACAACTTCTTCAGTACTGACGTTTTCGTTTTGATGTACTACATGCGTCTGATTCTTCTACCTCTTTTCTTTAATATTCCCATTTTCTACACTCTTCGTTAACGATACCCGATAGTTTTCACTATTACATTACCTGCGATACTACCAGTGAATATACATGATAGTGATACTAAATTAACCACGTTGTAAATATTTATAAGTATACGAAAATTTTATGATACAGAATAGGGCCTCAAACTTTCCGAAGCTGGATGGTGCAGTCCAGTGGAACTTTAATTTAATACGGATTATTCCAACCATTTTATGAACCTAATGATCAGTTCAGTCGGTGATCAGGTTATTGAAATTCGGAAGGCACCGATTTGAATAGCAGTTGTTGATATTTTCAAAAACACTTTAACGGTGGTACTGTGTACTTAAGTCCGGACTACATGATCTGTTTGTTTCCGTTCTGGAGAAACTAGGCCCCACCTTCGGGGTAGAATGAAAACCACGTTCCATAGGAATATTTAAGAATTTATATAGCCGACTACATGGCTCCAGCAAAACCGATCATCCAGAAAACATCAGAGCATGAAAAAGTTTTTCTTCCGGACCAGAAAATACTCGGACAATATTGTCTGGATCTTAAGACCCTATGAGCCCGGCACGACAATTTTTTATCCCAGTTTGATTTTTCTTTCTTGAGATGATTTTAATCGATTGAAATCGTTTTTCGTTCATGTAATTTAGCGTGGACAATATAGCGTGACCCAGCTATCGGTTTGTTTTTAAATTACCGTTTTCTTTTGCACCTGGCAACACTAATGCCATTCTAACTTTGACAGAATTTCAGTATCATATCTCCGCTGAACGAAATGAGTCGATTTACGCTTGAACAACGCAGGGAAATATTGAAAATTTATTTCCAAAACGAAGACAATTGAACCGAAATTGCAAGAAAATGTCGTACGAAATTCGGTCGAGAAAGTGCACCTTCAGTCAATTGGCCGCCAAGGAGCTGTGATTTGACACCTTTGGATTTTTATTTGTGGACAATCCACAAACAATTAACCATTTGAAGGCCAATATTGAAGCAGCCATTGCCGAAGAGCCGCAAACAATCCAAAATGTGCTTCGAAATTGGACCGACAGAATGGCCTACTATAAGGCCAGCAGAGGCAGCCATTTGAATGAAATAATTTTCCATAATTAACCGGAAGGATTGTACTTTCAAATAAAAAAAAAATTTGGAAATATATTAAACGGTTTTTTTTTGTTTAATTTTTAAATCGACACTTTTAGTTGGGTCACGCTATACGTCCGCATCGTTCGCACTCTATCAGCAAACTAATTTTGATTTTACAGAAAAAAATTGTGTTATAGGTTTTCAAATTATTTGAAACGCATAACTATTAAAACTCAATAATTTTTTTTATTGATTTATCTTCTAGAAATACCAATTAATTATACTATCTATGATACTTTTCAATGAAATACGGTCTTCTTATGTAATTCTTGCCATGAAAACCGTAAAAAAAAATTTTCAGATTGACTTCATATATTACTAACAAAGATGAAATTTTTTTAAAATTTGACCTATGGAAGACCTTCTTTAAGATTTTTTCTAGCATTATATTAATGAAAATGATATGTTAATTATTCAAAAAGTAGGTAATATGCGTTTAAAAAACTCGAATTTAAGCATTTTAAAAAATGTTCAAGGGTTGTTGTTCTAAAAGAATTTTTTTCAAATACAGTTTTTAATTTTTACTCTATGGACGACCTAGTTTACATACTAGCTAATAAAGTGGTGTGATTTTATTTTGTTTTTTTTTTTTTTGTTGAAAACAGCCATAAATCATCAAAACCGCATTTAACGTGCACATGGAGCCTTAAGGGGTTAGTCCACTTTGGACGCCCAAAAAGGATTATTTTTAGGATTTTTTTTTTAAAGTTTACAAGAGTAAATATCGATGTTATTCTTTTTGGGTTTGATGAATATACTCTAAAACTAGCTAAAAGCATTTTCTATTATTTACTTTTTACAGTTTTTGTTGTTTAAAATACTCGTTAAACGTAACTGCGTGAAAAATACATAGGTGGCACGGGATTGATTTTGTTCAGTAGATTCATCCGAAATAAAAAAGTTATAGATTCAGTATAACTGTGATTCTGTCTGGAACTAGAAGATTTAATATTCATGCATAAATAACAAAATGGCGGACTTTTTCGAAAAAAAAATCCAAAAATGGTACTTTTTCCACTAGATTTGCATCAAAATTAATAGTAAAAATAAAATTTTTCACTTGATTCTAGTTCCAGACGAAATTATATATTTTAGGGATATGTGGTCCAATTTGCATCAAGATCGGTTGAATGGTTTCGAAAATTTCAGTCCCGGGAACCGAGAAATTACTATACCTCCAAATGTTATTATCCTAGATGATTCGTTTAAATTATCCTCACAGGTAGCTCTAATTAGTGCCAAGCAAAACAACGTGAGTACATTGTATCAAAAATCCCGGCCTGCAAAATATGCGTATTCTCGAGAGAAATGTTCTTCTGGGGTGGGTTCGCAATTCGACTCATACGATTTATAGGAAAATCAATAAAACAATTAAACATTTACCAATCTTAGATCGTCAATTCCATGAAGCACAGCTGTAAGATTATCTAACTCACTCTCTTCGGACATAACTACAATTGCTTATGTTCAAGAAACAGATTTGTTACACTACACTTAAACCCGTCCAGGAAGTAATGTTTTTGTTGTTACACAAATTGACACCATATTCTCATACCTTTATCGAATAAGTTTTAACTATAAATTTGCACATGCGCAAAGTTATTACTTGTATCTTAAAATCTTATCTAGTAGCACTTTCATATACATAGCTGGAAAATAGTTGAAATTCCAAATGAATTTCTGTTTACATTCATTTTAAAATAAATAGCAATACTTTATCGGAATAATAATCGTGTAATAGTGAAATCTAATCAAAGTCAACTTGACTTACATAATGTAAAGTGACCATGAAGTTTTTAAATTTGTTATTACTATCATGTAGCTATCAAGTGCAAGTGAAGCACGGGAGTAGGGGGTGGGAAGCTTTCAAAAAATCACGGCTTAACGTCTATCTTAAACAGTTCTTGAGATAAACTGTTTAAGGAAACAGTTCTTAAGATAAACTATTTAAGGAAACAGTTATTAAGATAAACAGTTTAAGATAGGATCATAAAATTTATACGGAAGGTAGGAATGATAGACTCCTTAGGAGGAAGAAATTCTGGGGGTGAAGGTGTAAGGGAGTAAAGGTGATTTTTATATCTCAAGAACCGCTAATGATAAAAGGGTGAAAATTTAAATTTAATTGAAGCTATAGTGGAGGCGAATGTTTTTTCTATCTCTGGCTTTTGCTAGAAACTTGAAACTCGGTGCCTATATGTAGATGTACTAGAAAAGAAAATTGGTTAAAAAAAATTCATACATATAGTATCCATTTGTGTACGGCTGTGGTGCAAAAAAAAAAATTCATTGGAAATGGAGTGTATATATTTTCACGAATTTCGTCATATCTCTTAGGCCTTCTGAAATATAAATTTAATTTGAATTCAGTTAAATGCCTAGAACAGGTTTCCATGATTTTTTTTAATTAAACATTTAAGATGATGTAAGAGGTATGATTCTGATTACGTATCGAATAATTTTTAGTTTCCATGGGTTTTATATAATCGCCTATAAACTGATTTCAGGGTTTTTTGCTTTTCAGCCACTAAGAAGGTGTTTGAAGGGGCGTACACGTGTTCACGAATTCAATCATATCCGTCAGGTTGTCAGGTTGTCAGGTTGTATAAGATATTTAATTGGTGTTTATGTCCGTAGACTTCTTACAAAAAAAAACTTCTAACAAAAAAATAAAAAAAAAAAAGATTGTACGAGGCTCCGTTTAATGCGCTAGAAAAATGTTTACTAAATTAAACTCTACAGTTCATCAAAGTTTTTGAAAATCTTCATAGTTGTGGCATGATATGAACGACCTTCTTCTAACCTAATCAAATTTCGCCAGAGTTCACATACTAATCAAAATAATATTTACCAATCTCAAATCTTCGACTCCATACAAAACAGCAGTTAGATTATCTTTAGCCATAGCTTAAAATTTCTTTTAAATAATATCGTGAAAAAAAAACAATAACTAAGAACACACGGTACTAGATCGTAGCAAGCAGTTGATGTAACTAAATCAGATCGGAACTACAATATTACAGCTAACACTACTAGCAGAAAAATTTGCATATGAAATTGTTATGAGATCGAAGTAAGTAGATCCAACACAATCTGATTGCGGTAATATTCAAGTATGCTATGCGCGATTCGCTATCACAAGAAGAGATCGACAAAAACCTCCTCGCGGTTTATTTGCTCTTAGAACCGTGATAAGTCGTAAGTGAAATGCTAAACAAATTCGTTGATGCTGCAGATTGTTTTTGCCGTTCGGGGCTTAAAAGAAAGAAATTCTATTTTTATTAGGATCATTCGTCGTTGATCGCTGTTGTAATTTTATTTAGAAAGAGAATTGTGCTGTGTGCAAAATACGTCAGAAGAGAACCGTTTTTCCAGCATCTTATTTGAATCCCATGCAAATAGATTTCGGTATATTGCTGGTTATCAATTATCACAGAAATGAACAACCTTTGACGCCTCTACGACCTTATCAAGGTTTGATTTTGTGAAGAAAAAAATTCTATTAAGTCTGAAATTACAAGATCAACGAATTACGAGTATATGTTAGGAACATATAAAATTTAAAGTTGATAGGTATCACCGAACCCAAGTGAGTACATGATCGCGGCGTCCATTATCTGAAAAACGAGAAATGTTTGATAGTGTCCGTTTCTTGTTTGCGAAATCTTGTGACCAACAAAAAATTTTACAAATCTCGTTAGTACATCGATCCAGAACGTAAATCAAAACATCTTTTAGAAATTTAAAGCGAAGTTAAATAAATATATGGGGAGCTGTTCCCTTCACTGCCGTAGTGCATTTGAGAGGTCACTATTTTGGAACTCAATCAATTTCTTAGTACAAACTGATATTTATCGTAGGAAGTCTTTACCTTGCCCAACTAACGAAATATTTAGAGCTGGAAGGAGAAATATTTTCGAGATGACAATTTATGTTAGGGCAATTTTCAATATCTTAAAAATATTTCAATATACGAAATAATGGCTGTATTTTTCAGATACTAGCCGCGTATCGCGGCAACGCTCACGTTGTTCCATCGCCCCGGTTACTCCCGTCTTTCATGTTGATATCATTTTTCCGTTTGACCCATTGGCCCGGTTTCTCCCATTGATCCATCCATTGCTCCTGTTTCTCCCGTTGTTCCTGATTCTTCCGTTGCTCCCGTTGATGCATTACTCCTGTTTCCCCCAAGGCTTCTGTTATTCCCGTTGCTGCCATTTCTCTCATTGCTTCCGTTACTTTCTCCGTACACCATCCCTCATCCTTCATCCTCCATCCACCATCCTCTATCCACCATCCTCCATCCTCTATCTACCATCCTCTATCCACCATTCTCCATCCATCATCCTCTATCCATCATCCTCCATCTTCCGTCCTAAATCTACCATCTTCCATCCTCTATTCATCATCCTCCTTCCACATTCCTCCATTCTCTATCCACTATCTTCTATCCACCATCCATCCATCCATAGTAATAGGAACGCATAACTAATACCCGAAAACGAACGAACTGCCGCTAAATCATATGAAATACACTCAAATGTTGAAATAACTCGGAACCACCAAATATCAAATGATTTTGCTAACGTAGTAACCATGGCGGGTGTACCCTCAACAAATCATCAAAGTTTCATCGCAATCGGATGATTGATTTAGGAGCCTATACAGGACAGACAGACAAACAAACATTCATTTTTATATATAGAGATTTTTGATGAATGTTTTCACAATACATTTTGAATTGAAAATACAAGGTTTTCCGGTAAATACTGTTAAATTTATTTTGTGTGACGTTTCGGACTCGACTGAGTCCTTTATCAGTCGAGTCCGAAACGTCACACAAAATAAATTTAACAGTATTTACCGGAAAACCTTGTATTTTCTATATAGAGATTGTTTGTACTTGGTTTAAAAGAGATCTCAAATATAAAGAAGATAGAAATTTACTCTCGCGATTAGGATCCTCGAAACTATTCTCCGAACTATCAAAAACTGGGTCACGATTTTTGGTATTTTCCGCTATACACTGTTTGAGCACAATTTTTTTAAATTTTTCTGGTAGCTAGCAGTTGTCTCTCAGCCAATCACAAGATAATATCAGATCTTACATCTTCGAAATGACTACAGCTTCACATCCACAAGATTCCGGGCAACAGCGTTTTTATGTCGGGAGGCATGGCTATTTCCGTTCAAGCTAATGTATTCTACACAAAATGGAAATCAATTTTTTTATCCCGAAAAAATGCAAAAACTTACCTTGGACTACATATAAGGGCATTTTTTGAAGAAGGGTATCATTTCTTCGTAACAGCCCAAATTGGGACTTACTCTCTTCAGTGATACTCTTCCAACTAAGTTTGGATCCTCACTATGTCCTCGATCTCTTCAGGTGCATCAACAAATTGGTAGTCTAAAATATGAGTCTGAAAAGAAGTTAAGTTAAAAACAGAAGACCTATTAAAAATCTGCCAACAGTCTGGGCGCAACTTTATTATTTTTCCGGCAGAAGTTCGGAACGTGCTCAATTCTGAGATGCGACGTAGGTTACTGTGTGACTGAAAAGCTAACAAAAAGTTCGGGAAGCGATTAGAATAGGATCGCGCAATAATACTTACGCCACTGCCACAAACAACATTTGAATTTCATAATTGGGTCATAATCTGGGATGCGGTCTAGGGATTGAAAAAGGAAAAAAACTTGAAAATAGGAGATTACTAAACAAGTCAGTGGAAGTGAAAAGATATTCGATATCTAATCAGACCTGAGAGACATGGCAGAATTCATGAAAAAGTATATAATCACTTATCACCCCTTAAAAACATTTTCTAGGTATTCATATGAAGAATCCGTAGAATAAAAATGAATTCATTATTTTGGAAGACCTAGTAGATATGACGAAAATCGTGAAAATATATGCATTCAATTTTCACAGATTATTTTGTTGCACCCCCTTTCGAACGCCAATGGAAACTCGACTTTTTTTTCATCAGAATTCCTTATCTAGTTGATTTGCATATACACACCGAGTTTCAACTTTCTAGCATAGCTAGGAAAAACAGCACCCACCCCCATACCAAACTATTCCTATACAAAATTATATTTTTCCAATATGCCGCTACTATAGCTCTATCTAAGTACCAAGTCTTTGCTTTATGTCGTCATGGGTTCTCGAGGTATAAAAATCAGAATCTTTTCCTCTTCTCCCTCCCCCCACTCTCTCCCTCTACACCCACATCCTCAAAATTTTTGTTCCTACTAGGGGTACTACGTTTGGTAAAAATTTTAAGAACTTATCTTACACTGTTCTTGAGATGAGACGTGAATTTTTAGAAAAATTCTTATCCCCTCCACTTTCAAGCTCCACCGCCCCCTCAAAAAAATTTTAATTTCTGCCGACTCCATTTATCGATCTTTACTCACAAACCAAACTTTATTTTTCTAGTGCAATTGGTTCGTGAGATATCAAAACCTACAAATTTTAACCCCCACCCCCGTACAACACTGCCCCACTCAAAAATTTTATTCCGATCTATTCTCCTAGTGTACCTATATATACTCATTAAGTTTCAATTTTGTGGCATTAACTGTTTAGGAGATATGGATTTTAGAATGTATCGATCTCAGCTTTTTTGCGTTTCGGACGCATTATTTTTCTCCCACTCTCACACCCCTTCACCCATATCAGCAATTTTTTTTACAAATGAGTCCACTATTAAAGTTCTATACAAATTTGAAATTTCAGCATCCTAGCGTTAGCGGTTGCTGAGATCTAGAAACCAAAATTTTTGGTTTAAAACGCTTCCCCCAACTCCCCCCTAACACCCGCACCCTTCAAAATATGGTCACTTCAAGGTGCCAACCCAATCTATTCATAAAAATTTAATTAATTTAATATCTTAAAGGATTTGGGAGCTAGGAGCCTTCAAACGATTTTGCGTACACCGGTAGACGTACGGCGGAAGTAAAATTGGACAAAAGTGTTCATGCATAAGTGCCCTTTATTTCAGTTCCCAAATTTATGTTTTTGATATGATACGATGCAGTTCATTACGTACAATCAACTATAATGTTTCAGATGTGCTCCCGAGCAGTATGTTATAAACGAGTTGCGTTACATATCGAGGCGTTTACTTTCGCCACACAAAACCTATAAATCCCAACTTGAAATAAAAAAAAACCAGCTTTTGTATAATAAAATAATTATATTCCGATCACTGCCCCCATACACATTTCTACTGAACTAATTTAAAAATCCCATCCGGCATATTCTTTCATAACGTCCTTATTTTCACGACGATGTCGCGTTGTAGCGTTCGCTTCGCCCTTTGCAACACATTTCTTACGCATGATATTCTTTTCTCGCAAGTCCATGTTCTTCTTGATACGATCTTTGATAACGGTCGGTGCAATTGTACTAGCCGATGTCGAATACGAGCGCATACTGCGAGCATCCGAAAGCATTTTTTCGACCATTTTGAAACGATAGAGTCGGGAAGTTGGATCAAGTTCGCTTAATTCTGGACAATCGTCTGTTTCTAAATCGTTCGAACTGATCGTATGTTCGGATTTATTGTCGTCGGTTTTATCGTTTTGGCTGGATGGAATAGTTTGATTTGTTGCTTCGATAGTTTCCGATTGAGAGTCGATTGTAGTTGGAGCAGGCGTACTGTCCGCGATTGCTGTACTTCCTAAATATTGTGTACATGATTCAATGTACTTGCGAATGGAATAGTCGGATTTTTTAGCAGCTGTTGGTTTTTCTTCGGAGAATTTTATTTCATTTTCGAATTGTTGCCGATATTCGTCCAAATGTTTTTCGGTTTCGGGCTCCAAAGTCGGCTCAATGTCCTGCGAATCTTCGGAGTCTGTGTCTGAGTCGGGATCTTCCATGCCATATTCCTGGAAAGAAATTTAAAGGAAACTTGTTAAGTATAAAATAAGCGAATGGTTGTAAGACGATGGTTTCGATTCGGGTAATTTATTGGATTTATTTCTTGGACAAAATTAGATAGTATGAGTCCTTAACAAGGCGGGATCGTCTAAAATATTACACAAGAGCGCACAACCGGTAAACAATTTAAAACAAGCCACAAAAGAAGGCAAAGCCAAAGAAGACAATTTCATCAGCAACTTGAACAATGATAGGTGCAACAACTTGAGCATCTTCGTAACTACAGATGCCTCAGTGTGGTATTTGAATAGCCGCTGAACACAATTTTGGGAAAGCCAAAATCAAAAGTCGATAACTCGCTTTGCACGGACATCAAGGAGGTTCTTCTTCACCGGCGAGCTTTGGCGAAATGGTCAATTTGTATCAGAGTGACTCCATTTCGAGACCCAAAAAAAAGCAATTGTCTCATGTAGCAGGAAGATCTTACGATCTGTGAAGCAGAGCTCGAGAAAAAACTCATCGTCCTCGGGTCTCCTTTCTCCTGGTCATGACTGATCGACCCAAGAGACACTCTCTTTCCTCGTGATGTGCTCAAGCCCCAGACACAAGTCATAAGGGAGCCAAAAATTAATATAAATTCAAACAAGCGTTACGACAATACCTGCAATATATCTTTTTCCATTTCCTTGGTAAACCCATATCCAGTGCAATGCACTTCAGTGTCCAGATCGTCCTCACGAACTAAATCCTTGAACGTCGGATACCCACTACTCTCGTATCCAAACTTCCTTCTGCACAACTCCCTCACGCAATTAACGTCTCGATCGAAGAATCTGCAAAACGACAAAGCCTCACATTTCCATTCCCTTAAAAAAATCAACTGATAACACTTACTGCTCCGCATTAGGATGCGATGTGGACATCATTTGCGGAAAATCGATAACAATCGGTTTGCCATCGTCCGTGATCATCAGATTAAACTCGTTAAAGTCGCCGTGAATGACGCCACAGTTACCGAATCGAACGATCAGATTCATTAGTTCATCGTACAAAACTTCCGGATCGTCAACTTCTTGGATTTGAGTTCTGAAAGCGAGCAGTTAGTCGAGAACGTCTGAATTGAAACGTGGCACAGAAAACTTACAGCGGATATCCCGGAACCAAGTCCATTACGACGCAATGCCGATTGAAATCGATCGGTTTCGGCAACGGAAATCCGCGCTCGTACAACGCCGTCATGTAGGCGAATTCGCGAGTCGCCGATATCCGCGAAAGGTACAACCACGAAGCCTTGTGACGACGGCCGTGATAGTCGCGCTTTTCTTTCACGTTACGGAAGCACGTGCGACCGAGCCGATGCAGTTTCAAGCAGATCGGCTTTCCTTCTTCGTCGGCCACCACATAAATGTTCGACTCCTTGCCGATGCCGATTTGATTGCCGAACGAAGCTACGGATCCGCGTAGTGATAGCGATTTCAATGCGAGATAGTCGTACCCAGTATTGGTCAGTCGATAGCCGTCATCTGAAAATCGAAAAGAATTTTGTTTCCGAGTTTGTGGCGGTGAAAAGTGAGCGAAGGACTCTTACACTTTTTGCCGCGTTCGTACGACACCAACTTATGTTTGCACAGTTCACGTAGTAGTTTATGAACACCGCCCGTTTTTAAGTTAGCAATCGAAGCGGCAAGCGCTCCCGGAACAAGTTCGTGATTTTTCATTCCCATCTCAAGCTGGAAAACAAACAATGTGTGGGGGTTATGTTCGATTCAAAGTTGAATTAAATTCACTTACAGCTGTGAGAACGCGGAAATCTTCACGCGTTAAATAGCGCAGAAGTGTAACATTCAGTTTTCCCATTTTTTGGCGATGATTTCAATTCTATTTCGAATATTTCGGTTAAAATTGATAGCAAGTCTGCGAAAGTGTCGTCGAGCAATAACACATGGCTGTCAAAAGAACGACAAATGACATTTTACGGTGACAGATCCGATATTTCACGTAGCTGACCATGTGGCCATCTGGAATTTGGACTATAAATTATAAATTGCATGCTTTTGATTGGCTGGTGAAAATTATTCAAAATGGTGTCGGTTTTTTGAAATCTGAATGTGTACAATTGATTTGATTTTATTTCCAAATTATGAACATTTGTGTTTAGCTTATAATCTAGTTTAAATTCAACAGTGATCAGACTACTTTATGATCTTTACAACTTCAATATTAATATCTGTACCTCAGAGGTAAACTGTCGTAAGTGACATTTCGTAAATTGTTTAGTAGACCATTTTATAACTATACACTTCCTCTATCAATACAAGACAGATACGATTATTACTCATTGATTATTTTGGCTTCCTCTAGCTCTGCGGATGCGATGATTTACCCCTTAAAAATATACATCCCAACAATGCAATTACATTAATAATCCCAAAATCGAAAATTTGGTAGTTACGAGAGTTTACCTCTGAGGTACAGATATTTCGCGGATAGCTTTAGTTCTTATTCTCGTTTTATAATCTTACGACACAAGGAAAACGGAGTGAAAAACCTTATATTTAACTTAAACTTAATTAACCTAACCTTAAACTACTTTTAAAACTATCAATGATGGTGATCAGGAAAGATAGACCGAATTAGGGGGTTTTCTGAGCTTTCGCAATTAGTTATAAATTTTGCAGTCTGCTGGTCAATGAACTCGATTATTCGCGGTAAATTAGTCAATGCGTGAACTTCTTGTGTAGCGCAATGCCATGGTTTATTCAAAATTATCTTAAGACACTTGTTTTGTATGATTTGCATCCTCTTCTTGTGTACAATTGAATACTGCTTTAGTGAAATTCCTAGAAGAATAAAATGCAGATAACGGTTTTAATGAATTAACAATTATAATGGCTACATTTTCGTACAGATTTGTCTACGAGTATATCGATACTGCAATGAAATCGGGTGCAACTCAAGAAATACAGTTTTTCAGCAGTGTACCCCTTTGGAAAAATCGTAAGGCATGATTTAAATTCCCGATATATGGTTCGGTTAAAGATCATGCGTTAATCGCCAATGATTTATATGAACACTTCGGAACTTCGGAACACTTGGCTCCATCCTTGCGTAGAATCTAATAAACAATAGTAATGCGGAGAATTTTCAAAGGTTCTGCTGTCCTTCAGTAACAGAGGCTATGTTTCTTTTCCCAACAGATAATACGGAAATTGAAAATAGCATCTCCATAGGACTGGTCTCTGGAAGCGGAGGAAATAAATAAAAATTAATATATAAGCAGAATTTGCGATGATGAAGACGAAACACCATCCTCTTTGAATGTGAGTGACTTGAGCACAAAAGACTTCGACACTTAGATTAGAGCTTAATGGAACCATCGGAATACCTGACTAGTTTTTAGCTTGATTGAAACCACAGGAATCGAAGAGATTATCGAGAGAGGCCGACCCAATTGAGGTTTCAATTACAGAGGTAACCAGAACATCCCCATTTGGCAATCTATCTATCTATTTGTTATGTAATAACACGGCATTAAGCATTAAGGGCCTGAACTCAACTGAGGAAACTAACTTAAGATTGACAGATGGGGTTAAATGCCAGAGAGATCTAGCCCAAGTAGGATCTGAAACGCAATGAAAGGCTTCTTTCGGAGGCCTTTTTAACGGAGATTACGAGAATCTAAATATGAAGATTGCAATAAAGCGTTGAGATCCTAAGGTTGTTGATAAAGCGTTGAGATCCTATGATTGCACAACGGAACTTTTAGTATTTTTGGATGACACTTATTGTTAGCTTTACAATGATAATCTTATTACCATTAACAAAATGAATGTAGGATTAACATAGACATGAACTTGTAGAGAAATATCGGGCAGAAAGAGAAAAAATCTGCCAACAATTTGGGCGTAACTTTATTTTTTTTTCCGGCAGAAGTTCGGAACGCGTTCAATTCTGAGATGCAGTGTAGGTTACTATGCGACTGAAAACCTAATAAAAAATTTAGAATAACATATGCATTACATAATTGGGTCATATTCCATTACATAATTGGGTGATTTGCGGTTGCAGAAGGAAAACACTTAACAAATAGATGATTATTAAACAAGCCCGTGGTAGTGAAAATCTGATCAAATCTGAGAGATAGGGTAAAATTCATGAAAAAGTATACAACCACTTTACACCCCCTTAGGGGTCGAATTTCAAAAAACCTTTAAAATACATTCTAGATATTTATATGAAAAATCCGTAGACTAAAACTGAGATCGATATTTGGAAAGGCCTAGTAGATATGATGAAAATCATGAAAATATATGCATTCCATTTCCACTGATAATTTTTTTTGCCCCCCTTCCAAACTCCAATGGATATTTGATTTTTTTTTTAATCAAAATTGCTTTTCTAGTTGATTTACATATACACACCGAGTTTCAACTTTCTAGCATAAGCTGTTCTATAGTTAGGAAAATCACCCCACCCCCGTACCGTAGTATCCCTAAAAAAATTATATTTTTGCAACATGCCACTACTACAGATCTATCTAAATATCAAGTCTACTTCTGGTAAAAATTTTGAGCATATATCTTATACTGTTCTTGAGATATGAAACGTAATTTTTTTTAAATTTCTTATCCCCCCACTTCCATGTTTCACCACGCTCTTAAAAAATTTGCTTTCAGCAATTTTTATTTGTTAACCTTAATACTCAAACCGAATTTCATCTTTCTAGAGCAATTGGTTCTTGAAATATCGTAATCTCAAGTTTTTCACCCCCACCCTCGTACGCCACTACCCCCACTCAAAAATTTCTTTTCAATCTTTTCTCCTAGTATAGGTACAGATATTTGATAAGTTTGAATTGTGTGCCATCAAGGGTTTAGGAGATATGGATTTTAGAATGTGTCGATCTCGGCATTGTTGCGTTTCGGACGCATTATTTTCCCGTCCACTCCCACATCATTTCACCCATACCAAAATTGTTTTTTGCAACTGTGTCCACGATCGAAGTTCTATAGAAATTCCAAGTTTCAGCCTCCTAGCGTAAGCGATTGCTGAGATCTAGAAACCAAAATTTTTCGTTTAAAACGCTCCCCTCTCCTCACTCCTCCCACCGCCGCCCTGCTAAATGATACCAGTCGTAGAGATTCACCCAATCTACCCACCATAAAAATTTCATGATAATAGGTACATCAACGGATTTGGGAGCTACTCGTCTTCAAATTATTTTGCGTACGGCCTACAGATGGACATTATTTATTTTTTTTTCATTTTTGGGATCTACTAGTCCTAAAACGTGAAAATACAACATTTCAGGGTAGCAAATTTTTTAGAAAATTTCAGGTCGATCACAATACTTTATTATTAAAAAATAATAAGGTAAAATGAGGAAAATTAAGAAAAGAATACCGAAAATTGATGAATGGAAATAAAAAGATAAACTAGATAAAAAATGGTTTAAAGGAAAGCGCGACACGTAGCGTAAGGTCTCAAGATCACAATTTATCTTTCGTTACTTTCAAGATTGTTTCCAACTGGTCCCTTAAATCCAGTTCGCTTCTTCACAAGTCCAAAATTTTTCGGAGGACCTTTCTTTCGAGTTTCATATATTCGCAGCGTATTGTTTCTGTGCACTTTCTTGGATATCAATATTGGAAGTATTGAATAATTCGTTTTATTTGTTAGCATGATCATCGTTTGATTTCGTCCGTTTCGCTGCCGTCTTTTGCTAGATTAGCCCCAAGATATATGAAGTTGTCCACACTCTCCAAATTATACTCCACAATTGTTATATTATGTCTGATGGCAACATCTTTTGCGAATATAGTCAAAATTGACAAATACGGCCTTAGCTCTAGGGAAGGATCTTGCGTATCGTCAGCATATGCTACTTGTCGGCTCTGAGTGCATCTAACTATAAAATGCTCAGTCAGTTGCACAGGGAAACTATAAAGTTCTCGCCATACGAATCACTCAATCCTTAAAGTAGGTTGGGTTTATTTTTATGTACGTTAATATATTAGGAAGCACTGACGATAAAAAAAGTTGTAACTTTCGTTGTGTAAAACACCGTAGACTATCGACAGATTTGTAGGTCGAATGCAATCTTATTAGTTTTAGTTTTTCCACTGAAAATAAGTAGAGAACTACCGGATTTATATTAAGAATTAAAAAATATATATATATATCATTTTATACTGCTGAAAATAACAATCTTGAATCTATAAAAATTTTCATTCGATCGCTTATTAATATGTAGACGCGACCTTAACGTTTTATTGAAAACATTCGCTATAACTTTCAAACTAATAATTTTATTGTTCTTTTCATGACAGTATACATTGCAAAACCATCACCGTAATTTTTTTTAATTTTTTTACCATAAATTAATCACTTAATTAAATTTAGGTAAGTTTCCAAATAATATGTAATATATGCTTAAGAGTACTTCCCTAACCAACAGTCCTTTTTTATGTATTTAATTTGCTTTTTATTAATTTTTTCAAATTATTTTTAACGTTTTTTTTATATATTAAATGTATATAACTAGAATTTAATTTGCTTAGTACAAATGATAACAAAGAATTTATTCTTGAAATTACAACGAAGACCATGTTTTCTGTATTTTCTTCTCTACATTATATTTTTGGATGAAGATCATTTATTGAACGTTATGTTTTTGGTTTTTTGTTGTTGTTATCGATCTGACTGTTTGGCCAATTAACAACAACCTTAACAGCGCCACTTTCCACTTCATTTACGGCACTATCAAAAGCCTTTTGGGATTCACAAAATTCATGACGATGCGTTATCATTTTACGAACATCGGCACGACCGCTACTAATTAGACCAATAGCTTTCGGGAACCTGTAGATACAGATAGAAGTATTTGTATTTAATTTATAGGAATAAAATCAAAACAGTTCGGTGGGAAAATAATATGAAAGCATTACTTACATGTTTGACGAACGAAAGCTTGTATGAAAGCATATTTCTTTGGCCAGTGCCGCCAATATTGGAATATTGGCGCACTCTGATTGGCATCCGGCTAGAACAAACAGGCCTCCCTGTTCGACAGCCAAAATAGACATGTTTACGGTTTTAGTACATCCGCAACAATCAATAACGACATTCGGACGACACTTCATTTCGGACAGTACCAGTTCCGCTAGCTCACAAGAAGACATTGCATTATTAGCTAAAATTGTTTTATCGGCGCATAAATCGTGAGCGACCTTTAGGTTCTTCTCCAGTGTGTCTATAATAAGGAGAAAATATTATGATTGGGCGGAAGTTTGGACTTGAGGATAGTTTTCAAGATTAGTATACGACAATACGACATGGACCAAAAAGTGTTGATAGACCCTAAAAAGCTATCAAAGATACCTTTCTTCTATTGATTGGAGCACAAACCTATTATTGCAACTTTGTTGGCCCCCATTGCTCTGGCCGATATTACAGTCGAAATTCCAAGCGGACATGCTCCCAGGATCAATACTTTCGAACCAACCGTGACTTTTCCTCTATGGCAAGCGTGCAAGCCTAGCGATAATGGATGTGCTAAAGCGGCATCTTCTAGTTTCATCGTTTCGGGGATCTTGTAGCAAAAATGTGCAGGATGTGCACAATACGTGGACAGAAGCCCACTGAAATTCATGTTCGGACAGATGTTGTATCGTCCCATTTTACAATACTTGCAAACGCAGCATGGAATTCCCGGCTCAATTGAAACAGGGTCACCTTCTTTTAGATGCTTCACATTTCTACCAGCCTAGAATTTCGAAATACGGTGAATAGTTGTAAGAGAACTCCAATGATCACTTACCTCTATAACAATGCCAGAACCTTCGTGACCCAGGCTAATATCGCAATTATCAATTTTCTCGATGCCTTTATCGAACATGTAAACGTCGGATCCGCAAAGTCCCACAGTGTGCATTTTAATCATAACGTCTAGAAGAAAGTAGATTTGAAGAATCAATGTTGGTTTTTGCTGGTTTCTGTAGCACACTCAGCCGGTTGGTCAATTACTTTTACCGGAAACTACCAGTTGAGAGTGCCATTTGAAAACTAGATCATCACTCTACACTTACGATCGTCGCATATTTTCGGCATTGCACTATTCAAAATCTCAACCTTTCGACTACCGGCGATTTTCAAAGAGCAATTAAACAAACATGACTTCGTATCTTCAATTGGTATCCGTTTAACAGGCTCGGGCGTCTTGACTTCAAGACGCTTGCCTTTTGAACACATTACTGGTAGACAGTTCCTCTTATTCGTTCCAGAATCTTTGTTCACCTTTGATTTGGGTTCGCGCGCTCGACAAAAATCTGTCTTCGGTTTGGTTTGTTGAGCTGTCGAAGATTCAACGCGAATATTTCCGGACGTTATTTTATCGGTAATTTCAATTTTTAATGATTGACAACTGTTAGAGGGTGGCGAGACTGTAGACTTACCAGGTTTCGGATCGCCAGAAGAAGAACAGCAAGATGGGCTTGTAGGCTGTTGGCTAGTGCCTGTCTCCGACCTTGATTTGATGGCAGAACAGTCTATCGATATTTCACCGTTATCAAGTTTTACACCGCCACAGCCTTGTATTTCACTTGAAGCACCTAAGCTAGCTGATTTAGTTGAGGTATCTCTCGCTGTTCCACCACCCCCAGCTTTATATTTACTGCAGTCTATTGGTGGAGGTGCACCTACTTTTTTATCTGATGCATCTGATTTCTGATCACCCACGATTCCTCCTCCTCCTGATGTATATTTACTGCAGTCTATTGGTGGAGGTGCACCTACTTTTTTGTCAGATGCACCTGCTTTCTGATCACCCACGGTTTCTCCTCCTCCGGATGTATATTTACTGCAGTCTATCGGTGAAGGTCCACTTACTTTTTTGTTTAATGCACCTGCTTTCTGATCACCCACGGTTCCTCCTCCTCCTGATGTATATTTACTGCAGTCTATTGGTGGAGGTGCACCTACTTTTTTATCTGATGCATCTGATTTCTGATCTCCCACGGTTCCTCCTCTTCCTGATTTATATATACTGCAGTCTATCGGTGGAGGTGCACCTACTTTTTTGTCTGATTCACCTGATTTCTGATCACCCACGGTTCCTCCTCCTCCTGATGTATATTTACTGCAGTCTATTGGTGGAGGTGCACCTACTTTTTTGTCTGATGCACCTGATTTCTGATCACCCACGGTTCCTCCTCCTCCTGATGTATATTTACTGCAGTCTATTGGTGAAGGTGCACCTACTTTTTTGTTTGATGCACCTGCTTTCTGATCTCCCACGGTTCCTCCTCCTCCTGATGTATATTTACTGCAGTCTATTGGTGAAGGTGCACCTACTTTTTTGTTTAATGCACCTGCTTTCTGATCACCCACGGTTCCTCCTCCTCCTGATGTATATTTACTGCAGTCTATTGGTGGAGGTGCACCTACTTTTTTATCTGATGCATCTGATTTCTGATCTCCCACGGTTCCTCCTTTTCCTGATTTATATATACTGCAGTCTATCGGTGGAGGTGCACCTACTTTTTTGTCTGATTCACCTGATTTCTGATCACCGACGGTTCCTCCTCCTCCTGATGTGTATTTACTGCAGTCTATTGGTGGAGGTGCTCCTACTTTTTTGTCAGATGCACCTGCTTTCTGATCACCCACGGTTTCTCCTCCTCCTGATGTATATTTACTGCAGTCTATTGGTGGAGGTGCACCTACTTTTTTGTCTGATGCACCTGCTTTCTGATCACCCACGGTTCCAGCTCCTCCTGATGTATATTTACTGCAGTCTGTTGGTGGAGGTGCTCCTACTTTTTTGTCTAATGCACCTGCTTTCTGGTCACCCACGATTCCTCTTCCTCCTGATGTATATTTACTGCAGTCTATCGGTGGAGGTGCACCTACTTTTTTGTCTGGTTCACCTGATTTCTGATCACCCACGGTTCCTCCTCCTCCTGATGTATATTTACTGCAGTCTATTGGTGGAGGTGCACCTACTTTTTTGTCATATGCACCTGCTTTCTGATCACCCACGGTTCCACTTCCTCCTGATGTGTATTTACTGCAGTCTATCGGTGGAGGTGCTCCTACTTTTTTGTCGGATGCACTTGCTTTCTGATCATCAACGGTTTCTCCTCCTCCTGATGTATATTTACTGCAGTCTATTGGTGGAGGTGCACCTACTTTTTTGTCAGATGCACCTGCTTTTTGATCATCCATGGTTCCTCGTCCTCCTGATGTATATTTACTGCAGTCTATCGGTGGAGGTGCTCCTACTTTTTTATCTGATGCATCTGATTTCTGATCTTCCTCGGTTCCTCCTCTTCCTGATTTATATATACTGCAGTCTATTGCTGGAAGTGCACCTACTTTTGTGTCTGATGCACCAGCTTTCTGATCTCCCACGGTTCCTCCTCTTCCTAATGTATATTTACTGCAGTCTATTGGTGGATGTGCACCTACTTTTTTGTCATATGCACCTGCTTTCTGATCACCAACGGTTCCTCCTCCTCCTGATATATATTTACTGCAGTCTATTGGTGGAGGTGCACCAACTCCTGTAGTTAATTTACCGCAGTCAATCGATGAGGAACCTCCGAATGAACCCAGAGAATCTGCAGAATTGGAGATGCCTCCACATTCCGACTTTGATGAATTGCCAGTAGTTTTTGCTGAGCTCTTACATTGAGGTCCTGTTGGAGCCGAACCCCTACATGAAATGGGATTTTTATTTTGGCCCGACTTGTCGCTACTTTTACCTGATCCTTCAGATTGCAAGTACAAAGAACAATCGATTCCTTCAGTTTTCTCTGATCCCGCCCCTTTTCCACTATCCTGCTTGCTTGTAGTAGGATTTTTTTCATTTCGATCAGAGCCTCTTGACGCAACCAAAAATGATGCGGAATATGTCTGTTTCGCCTTTTCGAATTCCGTATTTCCAACATTGGCGTCATATCCTTTTCCGTATCTTCGAAACGAATCGCACTCCTTACCGTCTTGTGGCATCTTATCGGAACGCAGTGGCGTAGATAAGATGTTTTCGGTCATGGGGATTTCATTGTAGGTCTTCTTTTCTTGCACTTTTTTCGACGGCTCTCTAATCGAATCTAGTAAGTTTTTGAAGTCGTCAGTGCTTAGGCGACTTGCCGCCTTTTTCGATTTCTTCGTTTCTTTCTCAGAATTTGAAGATTTTGTAGAATTGTTTTCGTGCAAGACTTTACTCAGCTTTGTATCAGATCCTTTGGACGGAGCAATATCGGATTTCAGTACCGTCAGATCTTCGGTAAGCGTCTTCTTTTGCTTGTTTTCAATGTGTTCTTTGTATTTCGGTAATATATGATAAAAGGGCGGAACGTCTACATTATTGTATGTGTTCTTTTTTGAGGCTCGAAAGGAACGGGAGGGGTTAATTTGAGTTGCAGTCAATGTAAATGAATCGTTGGCGAGATCCGATAGTGCCTTTTCCTTTGGAAATACTTTGGTGTCTATAGTGTGCGGCCGTTGGTCTCGTTGCAGACGTTTGGTTTCTTCGACTACTTCTTTCTTTTCTGTAAGTGAAGACTTTGCATTTGACATTACTGATCCTGAATGTGCCGTAAATGCACTTACATGGCCGCACTGATCTGTTCTACGCGAGCTTGACTCATTTTTCTTCTTGCATGGCGCACGATTCACTTTGCACGTTGCTCTAACATCCGGATCTCGACTGTACAACGAACATTTTTTGGTTTGTGGCTTAGGCCGCGATCGTCCTGGTGGTGTTATGGTGGCTTCATCAAGGATCTGCGTTTTTATTGCTTCGTAATCCACGTCTTGTGCGTGTCCGCCATTTTTTGATTTGTTTGAATTTTGGCTTTTGCCGCCATTTTGTTTTCCAGTACCACAACTACCGTTACTACTGGACATACCACGTGCGTTCATAACTCTCATTTCGTTGATGGTAAATGGGAGCGGTTGGTTTTCTTGGTTCGTCATCGATTTGGTCGACATTCCGTGACTATGTGCATTTTGGAGAAGAGTTTGGAATGCATTACCCACTACATTAGATACGACGGTCCTCAATGTATCACCCAACTGTTGATTAGTTAATTTTTTTGAGTTTATATCAATAGTACCTCTGACTTTTGCATTATATCTCACCGGTACAGGATTCTGCTTGGTGATTGTCGGTTCAGTTCCACTACCTTTCCGGAGATGCGCAGGATCAGAAGAATGATTTGGAGTGGGTTTCGCCATGACTAACAAATGTGGAGTGTCAACTTGCAATTCTTTACATATTGGACCTTCATTGCTGTCGCCGGACGCACTGAAATATGACTCCAATATTGGTCTTAGTGGACTATCTTTATCAGATTGAACAATAGCCTCATCCGTTACAACACTATCATCAATATTAGCTGGAACGGTCTTGAATGAATAGTCCAAATCCAGATTTATAATTAGTCCGGATTCGGGCTCTTCAATCTTAACACGTGACGAAATTGTTAAGTTTGAATCAAATTCTTCATTAATCCGATTATCCGATGTGTTGCCACCGACCTTGTTTTTTTGATCACCAATAGTCGCTCCTTGAAACGACTTGTAACGTTCGAAAGTACGAATTGTTGGTCGCAATTTTCTTGATGCCTGAATAAAATAACCGAATTATTTTTACGTCAATATTACATTGTTCTATTTTATGTAAATAGTTTCAAAATAGTTACCCTGTACACATTTTGAATTTTGACGAAAAAAGGCATTGTTGATTTTCACAAGGGTTTGGGATTTTTTTTTAAAAATTTTTAAAAGTTATTCCAAAAAACTTTGTCTGAAAAATACGCCAATAACGTCAAATTTTTTTTAATATCACATGAAATAAAATTTAAATTTTAACAATTTTTCTTGTTCATAACATCTTCTCTGACGAACAAAGCCATGGGAAGTTTTGATTGATAATTTTGTAATGAAAACTAGTTGAAACAAAAAATTTGTATTTCTTAATAGTTTTTATAGGCTTACTTATTATCATTTTTAAATTTAATTGTTTTACGTTTTGAAGTGTTTATTAAAGGTAAAACCTAAATGAAATTTTTGAATTATTAGAAAAATACGTTTTTAATATTACTCATCCGCTTTGTGATTGAAACACGTTGATCTAGTTCTGTGATGCTTAAAAATAACTATATAAATAACTATGAGCTGGAAATAATCTCCTAGAAATGGGGTTTTACGTATTCAACCCCTAAGGTAGTGTTCTTATTTTTTTGAAATTAACTATCGCTTCTTTTTTCTCTTTGTTCTTATATTTTCCTACAGCTGTTTTTCGACTCAATCCAACAAAGTGGCCAGAACAACAAAACAAGGAAATAGCAGGACATCAATTCTTGCGTTTATAAAAAGCTTAATATGTATGGTGTTAAAGTAATAAAAGGATAAATTAAAAAAAAATATTCTAACCCTTTTCTTAGGACGAATTCAGTTTTCACTTGTGTTGTTCTTATTATTTCGAACACGTCTGTATATTGGAAATCTGAAATCAATCGATTGAAGCCATGCTACTAAGATACTGAGATACTTTATAGTATCATTGATGGAAGCTGGCAACAGTTCAAAAAAGAAATTAAATTGCGCTTTCGGATTGGTTCATAATAAGAAATTCCGATCCGAGGAGAATCGAAAAACTTTACGAATTCCAATTTGGCAATTTGAGTCATAATAGATAGGCCTCAGATCTAAGAGATATGAAGGAATTCATAAAAATATCTCTAACCAGCTCGCGCTCCCTTGAGGCTTGAATTTCAAGAAAGCTGTAATTTCAATATTTTATTAAATTAATTTTTTTTTAAATACATATACCATACATTTACTTAAAATTGTATTTTCTACGTGTACAGCAACTAATTTAAGGGGAGCAATCCCCTTACAATACTCAAGGAAAAAATGTTTTTTTTTAAAATATTTTGAAAGAATAAACCGTAACGAACGTTGTGTATGAAATAGAGTCAGTTTGGTTCGAAAGTATGACGTGTGCGGTTGAATTTCGAAACTAAAATGCCAAAATATCCTAAAGGAACCCGAGGTAATATAGCTCGAAAATGTTCTTAAAAAAGGATATTATCAAGGGAATGAATTCACAGATATATGCTAGGGGAATACAAGTGACGGTGTCAGCGAGTTAGAAGTTGAAGGTTTCTTACATGCGCCTGAAATCGCTGATTCGGTAAGTCACTAAAACTAATAGTTTTCTTGTATTGAAACTTTAAACGCAATTACCTCGAAACTGCACCTTCAGAAATTGCTCCTATTGTAGCTCAAAAAGTTATGGATCGATTTGTCTGATTTTTTGGGAGCTTTCTGCATATTCCATATATACATAATAATAATAAATAATCAATGGCGCAACAGCCCAAATCGGGCCTAGGCCTTGAAGTAATGCTAGAGTTACTTCATTTCGAGACCAACGGAACACTAGGAGGTGAAGTGGTTAGCCACACGCTCGTCCGTGATTATTACCCCGATTTTAACTCAGGTACTCATTTACAGCTGAGTGAACTGGTAGTTCGGCACCCAATACCATTTTCGAAAATTACTTGCCGCCAAGCAGATTCGAACCTGGTACCAGGTGCACCGAGGGCAAGTGCTCTAGCCACTAAGCCACCCAGACTACCTAAGCCACCCAGACTACTTCCATATATACATAGCGGAAGGATATATACCTAAAATTTTGAGGATATCGCGTAAATAAACCATTAGTTTGGGGTAAAAACTATCAAATAGTCGAAAAATGAACATTGCCTCATTTCTTTTTTGTTTTATTTTTTTAAATATTTTTTTGATATACCCTTCCCATTCTTGTGTCAGTATTCCAAAAATATTTTAGTTTTCAGTTTAAGATCAATAGAAAAAATATAACAAATCGATCAGTTTCCGATGTCACGCAAAAGACGTCTAAAGAAATACCCTGCAACGCCGCCATTTTGTTTTATAAGAAAACAAAAAATTATTAATTTTCGGGCGTCTAAAGGGATTGCTCCCCTTAAGCCACTTTGAAACTCAGAAAAATTTAGAAATTTAAAAAATAAAATACATCACAGTCATCACTTTTTTACGTCTTATCACAGAAACAAAAATATAGTTTTGCATTCTTTTTAGACAAATTGACTTATTTGTATCTTCCGGTCAATAGAGAACATAAATCTAATAAAAATTTAAAATTTTAATTCAAAACTAATTTAAAAAAAATTTAAAGTAACTGGGACTCTTCTTTTTTAATTGTCCAAAAGACATTGACTATCCTTTGAAGAACGAAACTAGTAAAAAGAAAAAATGCCGTTTTTAAACAAATTGAAAAGCGTATTAAAAGTAAATATAAAAGTAGAAATAGCTACAAAAATTAACAAATTATTTATTTTAGATATCGAAAAAAATTCATTCAACAGAAAAGGTATTAGAGAAGTTTGTGCCACAAGTTGCACCTAATTTATTTAGTGGTACCAAAAATGAAGATTCTAAGTTGAAAGAAGATACAATTTCGAAAAATTCGTTTGATTTCGAAAAATTAAAAAATGGTTCCGATGAAGGGACAAACTTGAGGACCCGATTGGAAGAGCAAACGGACAAATTATTTGAATCTTCTTTTTCTACAATTGAGGAAAATGTATTAAAAACGAAGGATGCAGAAAAGAAGTTGTCCCCGGTACGGGGCAGTGGAGTGGTATCTTTTGAGATGAAGCAAAATCGTATGCCGGTAAGAAAAACTATAAAATTGATGAGAAGTTCCATGACCTAATTTCAAAATTTTTTTTTTGGAATTTTGGAAGGGTTTATATTATAAAGTTACGAGTGCAAAGAGATATCAATAGTAGTGGAGCTATTTGCTTAAATATGGTTGAAGTGGATAATGTGGATTCAAGGCTTTAATTGAAATATTTTGATTTTAGTATAAAGACGAAAATATTGAGCGCAATTCTGTTTTTTGAAAAATGATTAAATAAGTTTGCAAGTTTGGTTAGAAAGAGCACGCAAAATTAAATTTTTTTTGATACCTCTACAGGCAAAAAGATATGACGAAATTCGTAAAAATTTGTAGTGTCTTCAAGGAAATTACTTGGTCTGGATGCCGAATTCTCTGTTCCTGCTCATGGTTTGTAATTTTGCATTGCTGAAAAACGTAAAATCATCGAAATTAGCTTTTGCTATACGGTCCAGTTATCTTAATCTAGAGATAGCGTCCTCCAGTCCTTAATGATCTCAGGATCCTTTATTTACGTGCGTCTATTTTTTGATCCTTAAGCTTGACTCATTATCTACGCAATCAAATAGTTCCTACTTATTAAAAAAAACTACTATGCCATATTCAATCATGCAAATTGCAAAACTCTCAATTCCAAATTTATAAAATTTTTTTTAACGAATTTGTGAAGATTTCAGTTCCGATTTTGCTTTAATCAACCAATTAGTTTTAAGGAAAGAAATTGTAAGGCACTACAAATCAAATTCCAGATAAAGGTCGCAATATATCTAACTAGTATGACAAAATGAATCCATGGAAAATGGTTTGCTGGGGATTTGACATAAATATTAAAATGCGTCCCGCGAAGGAAGCTAGTTAGGCCCAAAATTTTAGTCATGGGTGAAATTTATTTCCGAGCCAATTTGACTCAGGTTTTGTAATTTTTGAAGATTTAGAACCTTTTTGGGGATTTCAGCAAATTGTAGATATAGTGTGTCACCCTCTAAATAAACCAACTTCGATTCGAGTAATATAGGTGGCTTAGTAGCTAGAGCACTTGCCTTCGGTGCACCTGGAACTAGGTTCGAGTTTGCTTGGCGACAAGTAATTTTCGAGAATGAGATTGGGTTCCGGACTACGAAATTGATGAGTACCTGAGTTAAAATCGGGGTAATAATCACGGACGAACGTGTTGCTGACCACTCCACCTCCTAGTGTTCCGTTACTTACTTACTTACGATGGCGCTACAGTCCAAATCGGACATTTGCCTCCTGGTAGTGTTCCGTTGGTCTAGCATTACTTCAAGGCCTAGGCCCGATTTGGGCTGTTGCGCCATTGATTATTATTATTAACTTCGATTCCATACCAGTTTCCATCAAATATTAGTGGAAAATATATTTTTTGTCTTTCTATTTTGCAGCTTGGTGATGCACTCGAACCTCTCGTTAATAATATTGCGATAATTACGAGTCCTGTGTTTCCTCAGCAAGCGGCACATGTTCACCAAATGGCGAAGAATCCAATTCTTAACGCTACAAAAGCCGATGTTTCTCAAATGAGCAAGAGAATGGAATCGATACACAGTGATCGCAAGACCCTAGATTTCATATGCCCTTTACCACTCAAAGAGCGGAAAAAGTCACATGCTAAACATGGTTTCCGAAAAATGGATTGCGCCTCTTTAAAAGAAGAAGCATTGAAGAATGAAATGAACAGTACATGCGTAATTCCGCCAAAAGAGAAGAGTTTCGGTTGTCGAAAAAATCGTGTCGAAGAAGAGAAGCCACCGAACTCCTGTGGCGTTGTATTTCATTGTCCTAAACGGGAGGAGCCGAAGAAAAAGGAGACCGGTCCCTGCATAGTAAGTCGTCTAAACATTCAGCCAAATAGTTCCCATAATACCGAAAATGAAAATCAGTTTTCATTTACAGTTTCACAAATAAAGGATCAATGCTGCCAACACGTTAAGGCTCTAGTGGAGGGGCTGTGCCCAAGGAACGAATATTTAGACGAAGAAAGCCTTGCATTGGCCGTTACACAAATTGTTCCGATTGGGTGTAATGCAACGCCGCAATGTTTCGATAAGTTTCTGTCGGTATTCGAAAATGCAAGCCCTCGAGCAGAGTACAGTATCAAGGTTCGAAAAATGTCCGATTCACAGGGATCAAAAAGGGAGTTCGTATGCAATGTTGTACCCTCGAAAGCGGTTAAAAAGAATGTAAATTTTCACGCACGAAGTTTCAGCGATTCAAAGCTGAAAATAACCGATTCGGAGCTTAAGCGGATTTCGATGAATAGACTGCCACAAAAAGCGGCTGAAATCACAATGGCCGGTCACATTATGACGTCGCCGACATTAGCTAAGGCTGATGAATCAAGTTCGAAAAAGGACTCTTGCGGATCGTCAGGAAGCGGAGCGAATGACAAATCAAAGAGTCGATTCTGCCCTTCAGGAGAGGACAAGAAGGGTGAATCTGGTGAAAAAAACGCACAAGATAAATGGGAGAAATGCGAAAAAACACAATTTGATTGCGGTAAAAAGGACGAAAAAGCGAATGCAGTCGATTGTTTGAAAGGAGAAGCCGGACCGCCAAAGACCAGGAGTCAATCGAAAGATGACACCACCCTGGCGAATCGGATTGACTGTAGTGCAACCAAGGACGATAATCGAAATAAATTGAAGGAGAGCGGTTCAAAGGATGCAGAATTTAAGCCCGATCCGAAACAAGTTTGTTGCCCAACAGGAGAAGAAACGGTTGAAGTCCGAGAAGAGAAGAAACAAATTTGCTGTCCGCCGAAGGATAAATCGAAAAAAGATCCACAACAGGCCCAAGCGAAAGAATGTCCGCCACTACCTGAAGCCCCACGTCCTAAATCGGAACCAGTCCAGGCAGAAAAAGACCCAAAACCAAAAATGAAGGAACCGTCTCCATTTAACGATAAAAAACCCAGGCTGGATTCGAAATCGAAGGGAAAGGGAAGTAGAAAAGGGAACGGATCCAACGAAGATCCGAATGTATTCAATTGCTGCCTAAGTATCGTAGCCGAACGAAAAGTCGAAGTTGCCAATTGTCCAATGCCGGAATTGACCGATAATAGTAAAGACATTACTTCCATTTTGAATTTCTAGCTCAAAACATACTTGTTTTTCAGATGTTATCATAAAAATGCACACAGTTGGGATATGTGCGTCCGACGTTTACTTGTTTGATAAGGGAGCGACTGGTAAAGAGCATGGACCAATTGTCCTTGGACACGAAGGATCTGGAATTGTATATAAGGTATATGACACTTTAAGCTATTCTGACTATTCCTTAAACGTTTGCTTAAGGAGGGGTGGTAGAAACTGAGTGTTTTTTCAAATACTTCCACACCGAGTTGGCATGCTACGCTCCGCTGCCAAATATTTGACTATTTTACCAGACAAATGTATTCAGATCATAGAGTTATATATACTGTAGCGATTGAGTTGAAGGCGTACGTCATCGCATTGACTTACACGCAAAACAACAACATATTGACATAACGCTCCTGTTTTGTCTCTTATCACTCACACGCTAAGACAACAACAATTTGATATAACGACCATGTTTTGTCTCAATTCTCACAGTGTTTTTGGCTTCAAAGCGTCTTTTACAAACCTGATGGCTTGTCGTCTCCACTAGCTCTATGATAGTGAGATAGTGTAATCGTCAAATTTTTGTTTGTCAAATTTTTAGGCTGTATATTTGGTTTTTTCCTCAATATTTATTTAATCCTTGAAACAAATACTTTATTTTTTTTTCAGGTTGGCAAAAAAGTGAAGCACTTGAAACCTGGTGATGGCGTTGTCGTTGAGCCTGGTATACCTTGTGGTCGATGCTCTCAGTGTAAGGCAGGTCGATATAATCTCTGCTCAAAAATGAAATTCAACAGCTTGTTGCAAACGTATTGCGCTCACTCAGGACCGTTTTGCTATAAAGTTCCAAAAGCTATGAACCTGGAACATGCAGCACTCGCTCATCCTGTTTCGTTGGGCGCATACGCTTGCCGCAAGAGCAAAATTACAGTTGGATCAAAAGTACTAGTCCTGGGAGCGTGTCCGCTCGGCCTAGCATCTGTAATGTCTGCCAGAGCGATGGGTGCCGATAAGATAGCTGTTATAGGTTTGAGTCTTGGATAATCCAAGAAAGTATCGGTTAGAACTATATTAACTTTTATTTTAAAGATACTCTCGAAAAGAATTTGAAAGTCGCATACGATTTGTGTGCAGATAAAACTATCTTGGCCACACATGAAATGGACTGTGAAGAACTGGTCGATAAAGTTTGTTGCGAGATGAAAGGTCAACCGAATGTGGTGATCGATTGTTGCGGTTGCACGAAGACTTTCAATTTAGCATTGTTAGCTTTGCAACGGGGTGGCCGCTTTGTGATGGCTGGGTGCCAGGCCGAATGCGCAAATTTGCCAATCCTGACGGCTTTGGCCAAGGAGCTTAGTATTTGCAGCAGTTTTCGCACTAGCAATATGTAAGTTAATAAGATAAAGTTTAAGGATCGTCCTTAATCACAATTTTTTTGAAGGTTTCCTCAAGCGATGAGTTTAATTGAGAGCGGACGTGCCAACGTTGAAAAATTAATAACGCATCGTGCTGAATTTTGTGATGCACAGAATGCATTCGATTGGGCAAGCGATGAAGAAAAATCGGGAGCAATTAAAGTGCTTGTAAATTGGCCGCATACTGTACGAAAATAATATGGATAGTAGTTCCTGATGGCAATTAATATATTTCTTCTCTTTGGTCATTGTTATTATTTTCAAAAAAAATTTTGTAACCGTGTACTATAAGCATAAAAATCTTTCTAAGATACACTCGCCACCAATTACTCACAGCTGAATACAGCTTATTTATAAAACTTAAAAACCCAGAAACATTATTGAATACTATTTATTTAATTTAATTTAATAAAAATGTAAATTTCAGGGAAAAAAATGTTAACACTATTTATGTGGAAACACCAAAAAATTTAGTAATGAACCTGAATAAATCGAAGCGTGAAGGCATTAAACGAGATTATTAATTACTGAGTTGAAAATATAATTTTTGTTTGATTTACGGGCCTATTACGAAACTCCACTCGACCAAAAATCGCACATTCTGCGACTATGAAACTCGAAGACTGCCTACTTGTCGAGTTTCACTCGACTTTTAGGGGCCTATTACGAAACTCGAGTTGAGTGATTAACTCACTCACATTTGAACTCGACTCGAGCAAAAGTTGATATGATAGAACTCGACAATTGGAAAGTGACTATATTTCCAGTAGGTGAGTGAGTTTGACATTTCTTACAAGTAAATACTCACTGGATCGGCTCTCATAATACGCAGTTCTCTTTACTCACGCTTTTTTCTCGACTAAAAGTCGAGTGAAACTCGACAAGTAGGTCGTCGGCGAGTTTCATAATCGCAGAATGTCCATTTCTTGGTCGAGTGAGTTCCGTAATAGGCCCGGCTTTTTTCGATTTGATTTGATTTGATTTGATTGAAAACTGACTCGGATCAAAAAACTCTCACGGGTTTGAGTAAAGGGATTTGATTTGCGTAAAATGCCTAGAACATGCAAGAGGTGTGAAGAGCTTTGTACGCTATTCTAATTGGATTTTGGAAGCTTGTAGTATTCTTGGGAAACTTTGATCCCATTGATAAGCATATAAACTGTTACATAATGGGGGTGAGATGGGTCATGGCTTTATGCCGGTTTTCCACCAAACGGACAAAACAAAAACTAGTGTCGCAAAAAAATTAGTCTTTAATGAAAACTCAAAGACTTGTTTTTTTTCGACAAGAGTTTTTCGGGCCTATGTCGAAAGTCGAGTCGGGTGAGTAACTCACTCACATTTGAACTCGACTCGAGCAAAAGTTGGTATGATGAAAATCGACAATTGGAAAGTCACTTCATTTCCAGTAGTCGAGTGAGTTTGTCATTTCTTACAAGTAAATACTCACTCGAGTGGCTCTCATAATACGCAGTTCTCTTTACTCACTCTTTTTTCTCGACTAAAAGTCGAGTGAAACTCGACAAGTAGGCCGTTGGCGAGTTTCATAGTCGCAGAACGTGCATTTTTTGGTCGAGTGAGTTCCGTAATAGGCCCGGTAGGCAGTCATCGAGTTTCATGTAAGTTTTTGGTCGAGTCGAGTTTCGTAATAGGCCCGAGGGTGTTTTTTTAGAGGCGGAGAGCTTTTAATTGAAATGAAACACAGAAAAATGTTTTTGATATCCATCAAATTCATTTTATTTGAAAGATAATTTTATGGCATTAATGTTTGAATATGATTTCGGTCATGTGGCCGCCGCGGATGGCGTGTACATTGCGTAATCTGAAAGACAAATTTTCACACAATACCGCGTCGAATGTTTACTTCCAAGTGCTCAATAGTTTTTGGGATGCGTATTATAGTTTATTGCGTATTGCGAAAACGACCCATACTTTCTCGAATTAATCGCTCTGATGGACCATTATGAGCACCATAATATGTATACACAAAATGGACAACGAGTTTTTCGAATTGAACAAATTTGAAAAATTTTCAAACGTTGCTCCGCCGTTAGTCTATTCACGCCAAACCAAACTAAACCCAAATCACCGGGAACTGTCAAATTGGCTGTTACAGAAAACAGTGCTTCCAATTCTGCCTCCTAAAAAAACACACTTTATATTTGACACAATTTATTATTATATTTTTTGTTATAAGTAAGTAAGTATTGTACTATATTGAAACATCCAAAAAAATATACAAAGTCATAAACCATATATATATATACATTAATATTATAAATAATTTTCCATATTTTTTCGGAATACAAGGCGCAAAACCGATAGATACTACGGATTTTCTCTTCAAACTTTTCCTAGCAATTTTTACTTCTGTATCCCAGCTGCATTGCGAACTTTCTCGTAAAAATTCGTTAGAAATTCGTGAAAATGTTTTCGGGACCTTTTGCTGTTCATCGACACGTTTATTTGTTGAGCGAACTCTTCGCGATCGACCACACGAATCGGGACGATATTTTCACGTTTATGTTCTCGTGAAAGTGGCGTGCAAAAACTATCGAACATTGCAATGTGAGTTGAGTCCTCTTCGAAATTAATCGAAAGATCCTTTATGCGTGGCTTAATAAATTCAGGTGTATAGGTCGGACGGAATGTTAAAGGTTCGGCTATGGACAACGGATGTGGTTTATCAGGCTTGAGTTCCGCTAGATTGGGATGTGAAATTTCGATAGCTTCTATTGGTCTTGTAGTTTTCGGGATGACCATATCGGTGCTCAGATTTGAAGATACTTCGGATTGAATATCCGGAGAATCTACAGCGCTAGCACTGACTATGTTCGATACTCGATCGACTTCTTCGGGGTTACTCATAATACGGTCTTGATTTTGAAGCGATCGGCTCCTGATATTTTCGTCTTTATCGATACTTTCATCGTTTATTAGCGATGTCGACTTTGATGCCATGGTGGAAAGGATAACTGAGTCGACTTGATCCTTCGGTGGTGAATAGTCGGTAGACTCGCCTGTACTAATTTTTTTCGAATCCATTAACCACTCGTCCCTTCCCGAGACTTTTTCATTTTGAAATACTTGTGAACTGTGCAAATTATTTGATTTTCGCCAACTGTCCGGTGATCTGGGCTTCTCCAGGACATGCCGATCATTACCAGTAAGTGTTATTGGAATAATTGCATTTTTCTCAGGAATTGAGTGTCTATACTCGTCCATAAACCGGAAGCTGACGGACGCATTCATAGTGTGGAATTGATTTGTGGCTATGTAACTTGGTAGTGCAGGTGCCTTTTTTGATTGCGACCCGGATAGAGACTTCGGAACACGATACCTCCTCGGCATAGATTCAATATCAAGTTGACATCTTTTCGTAGCTATATCGGTTATGTAGTCTTCGCTGCAGAAAGGTTTGTTGCACAAGTATCCTGTCGAGTATATATTCGATTCACCTAAATCAGAGTAATCATCGTCCAGCACACCTTGTCCTTCCGGTTTCTCGAGTAGTGATACCGAACCTTGAGAAGCGCTAAGTCTTAACATTTCTTCGATCATCATCTTTTTGGCGATTTTTGGACTGATCAATTGAAGAAGTTTATCAGGTATGTTATTACTGATTGTAACTATTCGATCGAAATATTCGTTTGGGGAAAAATTTTGGTTTTCCTCTTTAGTAGCATTTTGATCTGTGGAATACAAAAAATATTAGAATATTACATATGTATCATGTATTCCTTAGTAGGCTTCATTTCATAAACAAATGATATACTCAAATTATAAATCTGCTTCCTTAAGTTCTTCATAGTTATAAAAGGTATGAAAGATGTCGATTACAATATCTTCCAAACCACCAGTGGCGGCTCGCCGCATTAAGCTAGTGAGGCTGAGCTTTAAGCTTGTGTTACACTGTTCGCTTTTTCCCAGTTTTTTGCATATATTTTCGTGAAATGTATGGCGAGCTTGTAGAAAGCTCATACAGTGTAACACAAGTTTAAAGCTCAGCCTCACTAGCTTTATGTGGCGAGCCGCCACTGCAAACCACTGACCATCATGGTTCGATCAGATATGAAAAGAAAAGTCGTGTAAATGTTTGGCTATTACATGAAATGCCCGTAGATGCAAAAACCATTTTAATATCTCATCAGATTTAAGAAGTTTGTCGGAATTCGTGAAAATGTGTAAAGCCTTTTATTCCATTTGGAATGGTATTGGTTGAAACGCCAAATAGGATATATAAGTACCAATTGTCTGCATAAAAATATTACCTTTTTCAAGTTTGGAGTCTACGGTACCACTTTCGGAAATCCTTGCTGCTATATCATCAACTCCAACAAAAGTTCGCACAGACTTCAACAAATAAGCAAACATAACTGGAACACTATTATCAACTGTTTCACAATTGAATTCACTATCCTCAATTCCAGTACAATTGAATAAATTTGATGAATCCTTTCCATGACTACTGTATTTTCGCGATATTACGTGGATCGGACGTTGTCCAAAATTTGAATTACACGCAGTTAGGATTAAACCACAATTCTGAAGAGCCCTCACTTTGTAGTCCCAGCGGGATGAACTAAAATTTTGACGAATATTTTTTACAATTTTCTTAGCACTAAGCTTTGAGACTGACTCAATATTATTTTTCGAACGCGGACTACAGAAGAGTCCATTTTCAAACAATTTGATATTGTTTCTATTTGTTATATGCAAAGGAACAGCGCGAGCTATTATGTTGAACTTTTGAATACGCTAGAAAAGTAATCAAATTTTTTAAATTTATTATTAGTTTGATATTAAAGTGAAATTAAAATACCTTTAGGGAAATGTTAAGCGCCTGAATCATTTTCATCGTTTTCTCAACTTAAATTAGTAATAACCCTAAATAATTAATTAATGAATTTATAGACAACTATGTACATATGTATGTATTATAAAATTGCAAAACTAGATATTTTGCGGATTCGACTTTGCCAAATAAGAATAGAAACAATTAAAAACAAAATGCAATTTGTAGTGAGTCAATCAATTTTTGACCTTTTTGTAAGGAGATTGAGACAGTTGGCCTGATGTGCAGGATACTACAATTTAAGATATTAAAGAAATTATTTTGGTTTCAAAGTGCAATATTGCAAAGTAGTTTACGGTTTTTAAATTTAACTTTATTATTTCAATACTTAAAGTATTGCGATTGACTTTAAAATAATGATCAACGTTTGAAATGAATACGTTCGTTTTAACGTTTACGTAAATACAGTGCAACCCGTGCACTTTTATAACGTACTTTCGCTTATAACATCCCTTTTTTCCATCTCCATTCGCAAATGTGGAAGGTTCTTATGTTGGTTATCGGTTATAAAGTTCTAATTGTGTGGTTCCCTCAAGGTACGTTATAACCGGGTTGCACTGTAATAGTTTATTTCGTTTGCCCATCGTAACTAGTGCACAAAGGGTTTGGAGGGTTGTATCTCACAAACCCTTATTAAATACGCTCTTTAAGTTGGAACATTTCGGGTTGGTATAAGGTGTAAGGGATAGGTTGGCTAAAAGTATTTTCGACGAAAAATTGTAGATTACTGTTGTGTTCTTGATTAATTTATAATATATTTTTAGGTTAATTTATAATCTATTTTAGACTGCTTCTTTGTGCACGTGTGTTCTGTTCGACGGGTCGTAGAAGAAGGAGGAAGTTTGGTCTCACCAAAAGGTAGTACCATTTCGTTACAATAGCATGCGATGCTTATTGTCCTCGATGCGTTCGTTCATTTGAACCGCTGTAATATGTAGGTCACAACAATTACGAATCTCACGAACCAATCACACCAGAAAAATCAAGAATGCGTTATATGCTGTATAGGTTGTAGGATTTAGAACAGTAGCAAATCTTGAGCACTCATGCAAAGATGACAAAATATACTCGAGTTTTCCAGTCTCTACCCGAACGCACGAATTGCAATTTGCAAGAGCTCAGCTAGGGATCGAGATCGGAGTTCATCCATCCTCATAACATCAACGCCGTATACGTGCATTCTCGCAAAAGAGCTGGACACTCTAGAAGAAAATGTTCCGTTATGTCGTCAATCTCGTCACAAGCAGTGAATATGGGATCGTCAATGATTTTCATTAATGACCAAATGGAGATCACAAGAGTTATGCACTGCGAGGATAGCAAACAGACTATATACTCGTACTTCTGGTCAGTTTGGGTAGTTACATAATTAATTAATTTATTTATTTATTTATCAAACAAGATATACCTATGTATATACAGATTCAATATTAACTCAAATTAATCTAAATTAATACAATGTAATTGACTTAATTTAATTAGAGTAATATACTTAAATTAGAGGTACTGGTTGGTTGGTTAAACAGGATGAGGAGGAGCTGATAAGATATGTCGGCTTACTTATTGGAGGTGTGAAATGTACGCTGTAATTGTTAAATGTTCTACAGCATCTATTGATGGGTTCATTTTGACCGTAACCAGTACGATGGGGACATTCCTTAAGAGGTTTTGAATGTCTCGTCAGCCTGACAGTGTCATTAAGTCGAATTTTATTTGCAAGCTGATCAACCTTAATATCACCATTCAAGACATCTAAGGTGAAACAGGATGTGAGCATAGTTTTCCTAGAGCTGAGCGGTAGAAGAGTTAACAATTGTAGTCTAACTATGTTTCTACATGGTTTCTACCTAGTCTGCCGAATGCCCACCATCTCTCAATGTGTGATTTACTCATCCATTCAGTAATAGCATGCCCTAACAGAGGCAACATGCTGACCAAAAACTGGTTCTGGTCTGTCCAGATTTGACTTCGATCCTGCCTTTGCTAATGCATCAGCTATTAATACCCTGGTGGCCTGAAACCCAAGGTAGGTTCGAAATCTTCGAAGCTTGAGCCTCCTAGTAGCGTTTCCTAAGATTTAGAAACCAAAATTTTTCCTTTGAAACGAACAAGTACCATTAGTCTGGGCGCAACTTTGTTATTTTTTGGGTAGAAGTCCCGAACAAGTTAAAGCTGAGATGAGAGTAGGGTAGATACTATGCGATTGGAATTCTAAAAACTAACATTCCAACTAGCCCCTTGGATATAAACGTTCATTGCTATGGTCCGACTTCCATATTGCACTTCTCCCTCAAAACTTTTACTTTCATTAGACTCCCCCTTGTAATCTTATTCAATTCATTCATACACAAAACAATTGATTGGATAGACATGTATTGTAATCCAAAGTTTTTGAAGTAACCGCGTAGGCAATCGGGCCGACTTTAACTGCTTCTTAGACCCAAAAATGAAGTTTCACCCGCATTGTTGCTAGTAGGCGGTTTGCTGTAATGAGTAGAAACTGATATTGATACTTCCTCTTCCTTTCTCATTAAGCCATTCAGCAAAATACCACCCAGCATCCAGCCATAACATTTCGTAGTGCGGCCAACTTCACACCGTTCCCTCAAGTGCGCAAAATGCAGCTGTCAAAAATCATAATCAAAACTGTTTCCAAAGTGAGTTGTTCTTCTTTATCGTCCAAGTGCGATGAACTTCTTGTCTGACTTTCTAATTATATTTCTTGTCGTTTTAAAGGCTCTATCCAGTAACTCTTTGAAGAATTCGCAAGCAATGTCAACTAGTACTTTGAAAACCATTCGGGATTTCGGCTATGGCTTTAATGCCGGTGAGTATTTTTTCCTCTGAAAATTTTGGAGCAGTTCGTCCCGTTAACTTACTGTATATTCATTTCGGTATTTCACAGAGGGCTGCCTTCGTAAAATCAACAGCGAAAGTGGCGAGCCAGGTGACGAGCCGTTTGAGTTCAATGTCGCCGTAGATCACGTTACAAATCAAAGAAACTACGAGGATTTGGGAGATGTAAGATTGCGCGGCGAGTCCTGTACTTTTGTTTAATTGCACTTTTTTTTGCACTTATAGGCCATCACGCGGCATGTCTATGAGCTGCTTGAACAAAACGGCATGCATCGCATTTACGTTCCCGAAAATGTTCCCAAGGACCAATCCACTTTTATTTTCGCCAACAAGAAGAATCTGTCCGGCAGTAAGAAATTATTGGTTCTGATTCATGGAAGTGGAGTTGTTCGTGCTGGACAATGGGCTCGAAGGTAAATAACTGTTTTACTTTACCACTAACCAACTAACCGTCATGCTATCATTCCAACAGTTTAATTATCAATCACTCGTTGGACCACGGAACACAAATCCCGTATATTAAAAAAGCTATAGAACAGGGCTACGACGTGTTGATAACAAACACGAACGATAATTATCGTAATGTAGATGGCTCTGAACGAAGTATTCCGGGACATGGGTCGCCTACCGAGCACGGCGGAACCGTTTGGGAGAAGTTCGTGATTGGTTCGAATCCTGAATCTGTAGCCATCGTTGCGCATAGCTACGGCGGTGTTGTTGTTACACATTTGGTAAGGAACCGATTTAAATTTACGACAAATTGAAAATTCTCATAGTACATGTTCTTGTAGGCAAAGAAGTACCCACAGTTTTTTAAGGATAAAGTTTTTGCAGTTGGCTTCACGGACTCTGTTCACTCGATTTCGGGAGTCTCGGACGATGTTCATGAAGTTCTTCAGCTGATTGGTCGAAACTGGGTGACGTCGGATAAGCCGCTTGATGAGAAAATAAGCACCTCTGGTGGTGATGTGCCGAGATATTCCGCAGGTAAGAAATTTAATTAATTACAGATATAACTAGAGCTTATAATAACAAATGTTCAGTCCAAAGTCTTTGTTGCAAGAAATTGTTGCAATGAAAACTAAAAAATTAAGGTAGAAGACGAAAGGTATTGCATAGCCTGAAACCACATTTAAGCTAGGGTGGTATGATGATGATTATAAAACTCTCGAATCTGATGATAATAAAACTTTCGGGCAGAATGTACTTTTAAGCTCATGACACGCATCCACTAAAAGTAGTGAAATTAAATCGGCGCTATTTGAGGTGGTATTGTACATATTAGAAATAAGGGTTTCAGGTATGTGCTTCAAGCAGTAAACAAGTGAATATTGTTGATATCTACATTGAAATCCAGTCGGCTATGAAACCATTGGAATCGGGGATTATTATATTATCAAAATCAATTAGTAAACTGCTGCGAAAAGGTACTTCTCAGTTAGAATAGAGTACAGTTAAGCTGGGTACCGGTATTTAACGATATACCAGGGACCGTCCTAGCTGATGAGCTGGCGAAATTATACTGAAAGGTAGAGGAGAAGGTGAGTCCACCGTTAAGATACATCAAAGCGCTTAGCGGGGACTGTGCTATAAATGTTGCGAACTCAAGGTGGGAAGGGTAAGATCTGTAGGGCTCAGTTGCCAAGGCTGGACAGGCGAAAGTCTAGGAAAATACCAACATGATCCATGATCAAATCAATTCATCGCTGCATGTCACATCAAATTCAAATATTAGTCAAACAAAATTTTTAATTCAGTTAGGTTTAGGTTTAGGTTTAAGAAGGGGCGCAGCGCTAGAACCGCCGCGCTCACTAGGCGCCATATGGGCCCATTGCGATCCCTTCAGGTCCTCGTGGGCTATCTAACATCTCAAAAACATTCCAATTCTCTGCAGAACCTGACCGATTGGCCAAACCTTACTGCCCTTAAATCCTCGATGCTCTCAAAGAAGAGACTACCCATTAATCAAAAGCGCCTTCCCGGACATTCACACAAAATGTGAGTGATGTCCTCTACAGCATACAGGTCGTGGCAGAACCTGCACATATCTGACTCCGCTATCCCTAGCCACATAGCGTGTTTCCACAGCATGCAGTGCTCCGTCAGTGCTCCAACAAGCAGGCGCAGTCTCTCTCTATCCCATTTTAAAATAGTCTTCGTCTTTTGACTATCCAACTCGGGCCACAGAGATCTAGAAATCCTGCAGCTTGCTAGCCCTGCCCACCTGGAGTCGGCGGATATTTTAGAGCGCTTACCAATTTGCGCTTTGATACCACACACGGGTGGAGTAACATCCTCCTCTACTCTACCAATCGATGCCGATCCTGATCTTGCAAGCTCATCCGCTCTTTCGTTCCCTAGTACATTACTATGCCGTGGCACCCAGCAAATCAGTACTATGTTCTGACTACAAAGTGCCTTTAGCACTTCTCGACAGCGCTTTACCAACTTGGATTTAATGGTAACCGATTCCAGCGCCTTTATGGCCGCCAGAGTGAAATATTCTGATCGCATATCTCCCCCATTAACAAGATGCTTGCTGCCTGTAACACGGCCAAAATTTCCGCCTGGAAGACGCTGCATGCATCTGGCAACCTAAACGACCTCTCTACACTCAGCTGCTCAGAGAAGACGCCAGCGCCAGTGTCGCATTCCATTTTCGATCCATCCGTATAAACGGAGATTTCCCCTTCACGTAGTACTCTGCTGTTCTCCCAGTCCGATCTACTAGGATAAGCAATTTCGTATGGCTTCCCAAAATCCAACCCCGGAATTAAGTAGTCCGTACTAATATCTGCAGCGTGGCTTCTCATAAAGCTGAGAATGGAACTATGCCCTTAGAGCTCCGCTTAAAAAGGGCGCAGCTCGATAGTCTAACTGCTGTATTTGCCGCTACCTGTTTCATAAAGATATCAATTCAGTTAAAAAATTAGATTTTTCAGTCAAAACAAGCAGGTGATTCTAAATTTTCCTATTCAACTCGTACTATTGATTTTGTATGGAAAGTTGTATGGAAGTTCTAATACATATATGAACACATTCGATTAGATTAGTCTGTTTTTCTATTTGATTATTGGGTAGCCTGACGTAGCTCTATACAAAATTTACACACAGAGCAAAATTTGAGTTACTGCATGCCGGAACATTTACTGCAATGCATTGATTGGATCATGGAGCATGCAAATCGGATGTGGGCAGAGCTTCTGCAGGTAACGCTGCATTGATTGGATCATGGGCTTATAACTCACAAAAAAGATTGACACCAGTGAAGAAAGGTATTGCAAAGTACATACGATGAAAGTTCTTGGTTCTTAAAATCTCTGCAACTTCTTAACGAAGCAAATAAATTACTTTGTCTAGAATAGTTGTTGTTTAGCCACAAAAATCCTCCCAATTACTGGTTTGAATTCCTCTTACTCTAAAGCTAGCTTCTTCTGATTCTACCTCATCGGATAACGGATCTATAATCAATTTCTCGCAATATCTTACGTTAATTTTTAGACCTGATTTTTCACACTATGTAAATTTTAAACTATGCCCTCGTATTAGACATCGTCTCATATACCTGATGACTATTTAATTTATTATCAATATGTACTTTCTTTTTACTTTCAGGCCATACTAAACACGAATGGACATCATACTCATGCATGAGCGCACTTTTCAATTTCTTCGATGCGAAACATGATGAATTTGTGAACGAGCAAAAATCGAAAAAGCAAAAAGTCGACCTGTAAAACATTTCGACTACTATAAGTTGTGATAAATCAATAAATGAATTCGTGATTTTTCTTAAAGAACTACATAAGTTTCTGGTTTCTCTTTTTTTAGATTTCTTGACTCACATTTTTGACTTATGAACCCTCCCGTACAAGAGCAAAAGACCATCCCCATTTACGCCTTGAGCACTCCTTTACCGTAGTAGCAAGCAGATCTCAAAGCCTTTGCACTACTAATTTACTGTCTGTTTATCGAAAACAAGAAGCTTTCTATGTCGTCATGCGCTTGAGTATAGGAGCTTCTTCACACACCTTTGGTCCTTTATATACAAGACCAGAAAAAGTATAAAAAAAAGAATAAGATATAAGGAAGTTCATGTTGAAAGTCACTCCCACTTTTATCAAGGAAAATGTTCTTTTAGAAAGTCTAAAAAAAAAAGAACTGACAATAATTTTTTTTTTTTTTTTGGTATGTCACAAGGACTTGTTCCTTTTCTTTTATGGGACTAATGAAAATGGAGCAGAGTAAATAAGTAGGAAGAGAGAGTTCTTTAACTAACTTTCAGAGGATATTCAGGAGTTTATCGCGGTTTTCGGAGTCATCGACTGAAAATTTTCATTTTTCGTTTAAGTTTGCTGGTGGCATTTTTAAGTAGGTAGTCCATTAGAAGTATGGTAAGAAGCTCTTTTTGTGAAAGATGATTAAAAATTGACTGAAAGTAGCGGGCTTAGGTGGAGATTTAACTTTTTGTTTGGTCTTAATTTTGTACTTATCACTAGATGAGGAGAGAGAAAGACATTTTTTAACATAATTTTTCTAAGGCGTTTCTTGTTCACCTTGTTAAATTTCCTCGTATCTTGTTTTAATGGAGTAACATTATTGTTACATAGCCCCAACATTGTTTTTCATTTACGATACTTTGATTTGAAGTCATCATCTATCTCCTTCTTAACAAAAATCCACAAATTTCCATTTGAATCCATTCAAGCTGCTAATCTGATTGTACGTGATTGTAATATTATAATTATGAATCATATCTTACAAATAAATACAACACGTAAAATATGAATAATACGTCTTGTAACTTTTTAATTAGAAATGCAATTAAGAAAACTTCTTCTCTTTCCATTAGATTAAAACGGAAAGCCATTTGAATTTTTCTGCTGGAAAGTTACAAAGAATACACAATTCAGTAGTAGTAAGTCTACTCTAAATACCATTTAAGACAGAGTAAATAATTTGACCACCTTTAGCTAAAAGTAATTAATTCAGATCCTCCAATCTCACCCACAAAATGTTACTTAAATTAATGAATAGCTTGTTGTATTTATTCTTGGTAAATAGATAAGGATTATTTTATATATTGGGATACAGGCCTGTAATTGATTTTATAACAATTAAGATGGGTTTTTTTCAACTAGATCAAGATCAAGATCATTCGATTTACATTGAAAACAACAACTATGAGATGATTCAAAATCAAAACGGGATTAAAGTTGGATCAAACTTCCCCTTTAAAGCTTATTTAAATTGTAACTATTTCAGCATTTTCAGAGATGGCGCCCTGCAACTCAGCACCATTTGTAGCAGATATTTGCACCCAGCAGGTAGAACAGAGATTAGGCTAGAATACACCCTCTGGCAAGTCTATGCCTTCCGATGACAAAACAGTTCCTTCGGACCTAGCCCAACACAATCTTATAAAAAACTGGCCTCTCCAGTGAAGTTTTTCCAATTGTCTTGTCCTCATTGACGGCGTTTAATCAACAGTCGGTGATTTCGTGTTGGTGTTTCACTCCACTGACACCGAAAAAACAACTAACTCTTAATTAGAACAGATTCGTTCGATAGGTAGCAAGGTACAGGGGTGGGGTAGTTTTTCATATCTCATTGCCAAAAACTATACATGGGTGTTATAGGACCTTTATACAGTTCCGATTCGTCGTATGGTATATTAAACTTTTCCTGCTGACAATTTATCTGAGGCATTACCATTGTTAACCCTGCTAAATTAGCTTTTGGGATGATCCACATCGTTATTTTTTTCAATTGTGATCTGATCCAGTTGAAAAAACACAAGTGTTGTCATCATCAACATAGTTGATTTATTTATTTATTTAAACAGAGGTTTACAGTTTTTAAAAAACCAAATAAAACCTATTATAGAAAGTTAATTTAAATTTTATAAATAAGAAAAAGATAAACAAAGCAGTAAAAAGAAATAATAATAAAAGAAATGAAAAAGAAAAATTACTTATAAAAAAAGAGAGAATAAAAAGAGAAAAAAAAATTATTTGAAAACTGAAAAGTGAAAAGAGGCAAAAAGTATAAACAATAATAAAATGAATTATAAAATTTGGCAAAATAGCATTGAGAGGGAAGAGAGATTCGGCGATAATTACAAAAGAGCTGTTAAAAGCTGCGAACGAAGGTTCACAATATCAAAACGTAGAATATCGATAAAAGCTTTGTAAGGAATGAGCTTGAATCGAGATAACCTAAAATCCATTCTTGAACGATTCATACCACATAGTTGAAACTTGGTGCTAATCTGTAGGAACATCAGAAATGCAATTTTTAGATCACGCAGTCTCCACCGGGGTGTGTGGATGAAGAATTACGTAGGAAAGACGAAGTTTATTATGCGTAAAAGGTAAGGGCATAAGTTTTAAAAAAAAAAATTGAATTTCGTATCTCTACGAACTTTTTAAGATAAAATCCTGGAATCTATGTAACCAATGAACCCCTACTACTGAACGGATATGAGTGGAGCGAGTGAGTGTACGACGAGGTTGAAAAGCAAAGCATTATGATTGTTATATCTCGAATATCCTTCTGGTTCAGCTACTTGGATCACTCTGCCTTAAGGGGTTATGCCACTTTAGAGGCTGAAAAATGGGCCTTTTTCGGAATTTTTTTTTAGGAAAAACTAAAAAATAAATCGATATTGCAGAAATGGATATTTATAATACATGTTATTGACTATGAACGGTAATTTTTTTTGAGAGATTAAATTCAAAATGGTGGCTGTGTAGCGTTTTTACGATGATGTCTTCGTTTTTCCAAATTGTTAATAAGAAATGAACTATGAAACATGAACAAAAAATCCCATACGTACTCTGACGGACAATATAGTTTTAAAGATATATTAAAAAATTTCAAGTGAATCGGTTGACAATTTTCTGGATTGTTTCCGGCCAGTTTGTAAAATGTAGTTTTGAGATAAACGCGTTTAGTAATTTTGCAATATGCCTTGTAATAAAATTCGAAAACCGAGTTCTTAGAGACTTCTTTCGGCCAAAATCTTTTGGGACAGGTTTTTTGAGGTCCTAAGGAACCATTTAAAATAATAAAAAGAAATCTATTTCTCCTGAACTCTTGAGTGGCATTACCCCTTAAAATTTTACGTCTTTAGCAACATCCTTTTTCTTGATGAATATGTTTTCCGTGCAGCTCGCTTACCATATATCCTGAATGCGAAATTTAATTATAAAATTGTTTTAGGCAGTCTTTCCTAACATAATCAACTTATATATAGTTTCATTTATGAATTTAAACATACATTACATAGTACAATTTTTTTGTTGGGTGTAAAATATCCTTAATTTTTATAATGGAAAATTTTTTTTAATGTAAAAATCAACCCATGCTTTTTGCATTTAGTTTTAACTGCAATACCATTTAATAATTTTAAGTTATTGGTTCAACAAATGCTGGGTAACAGAACAATTGCAAGGGCTCAATCACACTATTAAAAAAAGGTGAAGAAGTGGCTTAGTTAAATGTGAATGAAATTCAAAGTAATTAAGCTAGCGCGATAAACTTACACTTAAATAAAATGGACTTTAAATAGGATATCACGAAAAAATTTTCAGTCAACGATCTAATTTTTTCAAAAAATTACCGTGAACCAAACGTTTGACTCTGGTTTATTATAAAAACTAGTTTAAAAACGCCATGAGTTGCCTATCCAATCATGAGAAAATGATTTGAAAATGGTTTGAAAAGTTTTGTCTGGTAAACAACGCGTACCTCGTTTTGCCTACCCTACTGTTTTTTCAACCACAAAATGAAGCTCTTATCAGCACATGTCGTCGTATATTTATATAACCTTAAGGACGAAATGGAATGAGTTCCAGACAATATGTGAAAACGACACCAAAATCCTTGCTCCAAGATCTAGTTACTCCCCCAAAAAAAAGTCCTTAAATTTTCCACATATCGAATAATGCCAATCGTCATGCACCAATTGTTCGAATTTCAACATCAAAAAAAACGTGTCAATAAATTTTCACACATTTTTCATTTCCACCACAATCACGAAAAAACTAAGTAAAAAAAAGCAGCATTTTCTCCTATTACACCCCCGACATTGGCATTCCCGAACAACTGAAAATTGTCAGGCGAGTTGGAGGACAAATCGTTCGTGCCTTGAATATAAAATGTATCTTGCCATTGGGTGCCAACTATACGAGCCGCACTCGAAGGCTTCAAACCACAAGAACATAAATATCAAATTTAGGAAAATATCAATATCCACTTTACAGGACACCCACTGAATACTGAATGGGATTTTCCGAAAAACTTTGCCATTTGCGGTATAGTTTCGGGTTTTGCGGGAAAAGTCCGCCGGAAATCGGCAATATGCAGACTCAAGAGAAAGTTGCGAAAATTCGTTTTTCAAGTAAGGCACTTTCGAGCGGCAGAACTGAAAAATTAGGTGTCCTTTTTGTATCAATCTGTTACTCTTTTGTTAGATGCTAAATATTTCCTGACCGATTCGTATCAGGAGTTGGTTGGGGGGACAGATGCCCGGGATAGAGATAGGCGAAATGAGTTTGCCGAACAACAATTCCCGGGAAAATCTCGAGAAAATTATGCAAATTTGTTATGCAAGGAACGAGAAGAAGCTGTTCTCCATGGAGACATATTGCTAGGATTCGTAGTTGGCTGTAGGGTTGGAATTCGAGTTCCATAAATTAAGCTTGAAAGGATTTTTGTTTAGTGTTGTTAGTTGGGAAAGTAAACTAGAGATATTCGAAAATTGTATGGTTGTACAGAACGGAAGCGAAGCTATTCGTACAGCAATCGGTTGTGAAGAGTAAAGCAATTAAGAATACCTAGTACTTCTACTTTACTGTTTCGCTGATTCAATTAGTAAGTAGACTAATATTTTTCTCTTAGAACAGAAAATAACATTTAAATTAAACGTTATTCCGTTTGGAGTATGTCGTTGCTACTACATACTCCACATGGAGGAAGCTCTTTGTAAAATAATTTACTGATTGTATGGTGCCAGCTTGGGCTTTTCCGGGATTTTTAGCAAACAATTCGAAGAACTTAGTAAAATAAATCACTTTATTCCAAATCGATAAGTACACCTGGCAATGATATCGATCTCTTTGCGCTCTCATACACATACACGAATAAAATCCACCCAGAAGTTGCTCAATCACAAACTGATCTGGTGCGCGCGTTCACGATGTGCTTTTAGAGCAATTGCAGACTATCGAACTTTAGTGTTCCGACAGTTTAGTTGAATAGTGAATACCAATACAGCCATAGTTGAGTAGCCAATGAAAAGCGCGCACACCAACCGATTCGAAATCGTCTCAACTAAATAGTTTGATAGTGTTTGCCGATATCCTTTTGAATAAAAAGTTGTCCATATTATCGTAGGTACAGTGTCAGTGATTATCATTAACTTTTCATCAGGCAAATAACTATCTTACAGTTTCAATGAAGGCTGACCAAATAGTTTGGTATTGCTAAAACGGGTGTACCCAGCTCGATTCAATTTAACAGGTATCATACGGAAAAGATCGTTCTTTGTGCTACTGCGCGAGATCTCGAGTCCATTCGATGGTTTTTGTAGAACATAGAAAACAGTGTTGAGCTTACTAACTACATTATTCTTATCGGATATTGTGACACTCTATGGAAATATCGATTTCTTTGAAATTCGATTTAGTGATATAGATTACGAGGGATCGCATTTAGACCAAACATTATTTTGTTCATATTCAAGTGTTTTAAGTTTAATCCTGGCACAAAAATTTTAATACATAAACTAAAACCTCGAATGAAAACTCCTTCACGTGACTCCCAGTTCTTAAAAAACGTGTTCAGGATTATTGGCCGATAACATCAAAACAGTTTTTTTTAAGGATACTGAACTGGTCTTAGGTGGTTGGCCTTTAATACACTATAGTGTACAATCCAGTCAGCTTAGGGATAGGAAGTCAGAAATCGGGTCGGATATGGCAGTGGACTAGTTAATGTTAATATTTTTTGAGTGCTGTTTGGCTATGATATGATCTACCAGAACAGCAATGTTGCATATAACAAATCAACTATTGTCTGGTATCTCTGATGGTGTTAGTGAACACTTGATACTATGAATTTGATTTTGCATTAAAGGAATACGAGAAGAAAATCAATCAAGGCTTCCATGTACCATACAAAAGTCGTTGAAAAAATTGCCAATTCGTTTCCGAAGAAGTCTCTTCAACTACAGAACTCGATGAACCTTTTAGGACCATTAATACTATCTTCAGTTAAACTCTAACTGAGACTTAAACTGAAAGTTTGTATGAAAATCTGTCAGTTAAAGTATCAGTTAAAACGTAACTGAACATCGTCGGAAAGAGCATTAGAAATTTCATACGAATTGGTTTGGAATTAAAAGTAGCTCTTTAGTGATCGAAATCTACTCACTTCTTTTAGTACCTCCTTTACATTAGAAATATTGTAAAGGAGGTACTAAAAGAAGTGAAGTCACGTCAAGGTTTTTCCGAATATATAGGTATAAGAATTTTTATCGACATTTGCATGTGATCCATTTGAATAAGCCGGTGGACTTCATGCGTTACTTAATTTGACTTTACACTGCATTGTGTCAAATAGTTTACTAAACAAATTTGACGAAAAATTGAGTAAAATTTTTTCCGTCAAAATAAACCTTATACAGAGCAAATAAAATTAATGAGGCAAACAAAAATTTGACAACTACATTATATGACAGCATTTGGCACGGAAAGTACTCAAAGATTTGACAACGTGGCATACAGTTAAATACTACTACATACATACTACATACATACATACTACATACTTTAAAATTAAAAATATCAAACTGTTCACGCTGTCGAATATTTGACAAATTGTATGCCACACCATCGAATATATGACAGCGTGGCATGCAGTTTGATACGTTAAAATTTCAAGTATCAAACTGTACTATATGCCACATTATCAAATATTTGACTATTTTCCGTGCCAAATGCTGTCAAATAATGAAATGAATAAATTAGGCGTGTGAACGTTTTCTCCAAAATGTACAGTCTCCATTCATTAGTTATCCTCAGCTGGAACTCAATTTGGAATTCCGATTATCACTCCTATCTTGACGACTTTATGTTCGAATTGTTAATTTAAAAACATTAAAAATTTCTAATTTAAATTGAAGACATATAGTAACTGTCCCGTATTTGTATCAGGTTTTTTTTATCGAGTTCTAGGCAATGGAGTCAAGGCAACAATTCAAATTCCTTGAATTGATTAGGCGCAATTGTTTGATTTAATTAACGCGATTTCTCATAAAGAATGTCTGATATATGTAGAATCATCATGTGGGTACCTTACATTATTTGCGAAAATCAGCATGTGGTTAATTTATAGTCCATACAATAGAAATAAGCCCTTGATGGCAATGAAATAACCTTGTAGTTCTACCTGGGTTTGATATTGGCTACTAGCGAGTTACGAGTAGTCACATATAGTGATAACAACTGTTATGAAAATTGCAGATACTGCATGGATGCATCGAATATGATGTATTCATGCACAATATAATGTAAGCTAATTTTATACTGTTCTATTTTTATCAATACTGTATGTATGTAATAAGCGGTAATAACCAAGTTGTTACGTCGCTCCAGTATATGTACTGAGATTGAAAAATATGACCACCATTGAATTGGAAAATTGTAAAATTAGAACTATTTTCCATTTGGGTCATTCCATGAAAAATCGCAAAAGTTGTGACCTTACCTTTTAAAAATTTTTTTGCTTGAAGAACTAGTGCAAAAAAATATAATTTCAATTTTTTTTTCTATCTCATTTTCTTTTGTTAGTTATAGTCTGTTAAAGATTTCGCAAAAATGGTATCCAAGTCCCCTTTGAAAATTCATATCTCTGTTAGTTTTTATCATAGAATAATAAAATAGGACTTATTTTAGAGGGGAAGGTTGTCGCAAAATAAGAAAAATACAAACCAAATTTATCCTTAAATTTTTTTTCAAGGATAACTTTAACTTTTTTCAAGGATCATTTTTTTTGGCCTTGTTTTGCGATTTTTGATGGAATGACCCATTTTCTTCTGAATCTTTCGTGATGCAACCAAATTTTTTTACCGCCTCCGTCATACGATGTGATAGGGACTTCTTAAGCTGGTGATAGCTATGTAACACATCGGCTCGATCTGTGAGTCACCGATTCAACGGCGCCATCTTTGTGTCAAAATCGAAATGTGCCAAGATTAAAATTTTAATACTTTTATTCAGAGTTAAAACCTTGATCTGGTGAAAAACACACAACCATTGTATCGTTTATAAAACGGTATTATCAGATTTCATTTAATATGGAGTCACTTAACGCTTCTGATACGCAGTTTGAATGTTTTGTTGGGTATTAATAACTGAACTGTTAAGTTTACGAATGACATCATGATTGTTATTGAGTTGTAAGTTCACTTAGGCATCCTTAATCCTGCTCTTGACCTCTTTTAACTAAATTTGTTTATTCTAGACCATGGGAGATAGGCGCCGTGGGCCTCCACAACATAAAGGCATTAATCTAATCAATAAAAATTGGGGAGCATATAGTATATAAATAAGTCCTTATTCTTATATAGAATATAATATTATTGCGCAGTTCCTTCCACAGGCAGCAAAATTATCTAATGGCAAATATAATTTAATCGTAACAAGAAAATTGTATATTTGCTCAAGATATAATACTCTCTTCAATCCTTCATAGATGACATGATAAAATTGCCGTGATACTGTATAGGTACCGAATCCTTTAGTCCTTAATGCAAACGCAAACACAGCGGAACAGCACATTTATTTTGTGCGAGAGGGTTCTTCGTGAAATTCATTCATTTCCATATCATCAGTTCAGAAAGGACGAGCATAAGATTCTAATCTTAAGATAAGAGGATAACGTAGGAACTTAGGTTTTCTGGTATACGTATGATCTCAAGTTGCCTTCTTCTCCATCTGAGTCGCATTCTTCGGTAAATTCATGTTAAGAAACCTTTCGTTGAATTTGTTTAAAGACTCCTTTTTGAGCTTGTGACGACAATGGGGGAGACAAGAAAATGTCGAAACGATAAAGGCGACAAAAGGACACAAATTTACAGTTTTAGTTGTACAAAACGATTTTCCATTTGTACGAAAGCGAAGTGTAGGCTAAGATTGCTCTGGATTTCAGTTGAATTTCCCGTTCAAGCAGAACATTCAAAGGATAATGTGAATTTATTTTAAGGGTTTGTTTTTGCGAACTGAAGCAACATTTCATGACTGTGAAAGCTTCTACTCTTGTGCGAGGAAAAAAAAGGGTTAAAGTGTGATTGCAACAAATCCTTTTTCTTATCTAATCATGGACGGCATACATCTTAGAATGAATATCTTAGAAACGACTGCCAATGCGGTAATTTTTGTTGTATTCAAGGAGTCAGTAATCGAAATGAAAAAAAACCGAGTAAATTAGGTACTTTACTTGGGACGTATTTGAATAGTTTGCTCAATTTTTTGCTTCGTATTTTTGCTATTTTAATAATTTAGAAAAAGCAAAGCTAACCCGTCTTGTACAAATGGTCAGCTCCTTAATTCATAATTCAGAAGACAAAGTCTAAGTGAAAAAGCAATAGTGCTGATTTTTGATATAGTTTTCATAGAAATCCCCTAGAAATTTTTTTTCGTCTAATTATAGCTGAAAAATAATAATTGTCTCCTTTTGCATTGAATAAAAAATGAAGTTTACTCTCTCCTTGACTTTGTCAGCTGTTTAAAAATAAGTCAAGCTAAGTCAAGACTCCAACGAAAATTTAATTGGGGTTGAAATCTCCGATGCCTGACACCATAACCTGTTAAAACATGGAGAAGATGAGGCAAACTCGTATTCGTTCCAAATATTTGATATAGTTTCCAAGAAATTATCTACTGTCAACAAAATTTACTGATTTTAAAAGAATTTTTATTCCGAAAAATAAAATCACATTTCAACATTTCACAACCCACTTTCAAAAATCTTTTTTAAAAAAGAAAAATGAAAATAGATGAACAAATTTTCGTTGACATCTCACTCAACATGTCACGGTGAAAAAATTTCGTGAATAAAAAGTTCAAGTAACATTTTTCCTTCGTTTCTTTTCATATAGAAGCGTTATATCCTTTGGGAATATCGGTTGTGCCTTGAGCCTTATGCGTGCACTGATTTGCATTTTGCCACTTAAAAAATAAAAGAAATGACGTCGTCACTTAAACAAATTGTGTAAACGTGTCCTTCAAGCGTCAGCGGCATTTCTTAAATTGAGCAGTTCTCGAGAGGGATGAATGAAAAAAAACCGGTGATTTAAACCCCTCAGCAAATTCGACGAAAATTTTACTAGTCGCGGATAAACAAATATTTAAATTCAAGTTAAAAAAAAGGCTTTCTGGCTTTTCCTTTTAATTTTTTTTTTGGTTGATATACTTAGAAGGAAATGTTGTCATATGGGTATGTTACCACTATCTTAAATAAGTTTGATTTTCCGAAATTCAATAATTCTCCTAGATAGTTTCAGATATGGGTAGTAAAATTTTGACGAATTTTTGTAAATATACTAAGCTTAAATGAAATTTCCTCGTACTTCTGAACACACAAGATACGAACAATTTTATTATTGAAATGACAATATATACAAACAAAATTTTTGGTTGGATGCAAAGGGTTTATCCTGATCACCAAATAATTTATAATAAGCGCAACCATATTGTCATTACTAAGGAATTAAATAAAGAACTTGAATTTGAATTTGAATTTGAATAACCTTCAAGCGAATGATTGGCAGATCAATACCCAGACGTACTTTGAAGGAAATTCAATGATATCAATCAACACATAATAATTGAAAAAAAAACAAGATATATGTCAAAAAGAGTAGAAAGTATAAAACACTAGATATACATGTTTATTACATAAATTTGATTTATTTGTCTTAAAGCCACAAAGTGTGAAGCTTTGAAAACATTATTTTTATTTTTAAATTTTAAATCATGTCTTACACAAAGCTACGAAACAAGTGAATAAAACGGTGAAGCGGTCAAGTTGAAACCTATCACGAAAAACGTTATACTACGTATAAAAACTACATGCAAAATGCCTAATTTTCAACACAATGACAAATTTTACACATTCGGTATTGTAATTTTACTTTCAAGTCAGTAAATTCATGCCGAAAATGTGTAAAAATACAAAATTTTAAAAGTTAATCGTCATTTTGTGTATTTAATGAAAATTTGTAAATTTACAACACCAATTTGGAATATTTTACTGCTTTAAGGACAGTTATTGAATTATGTGAATTTCTTATTGTATTTTTAAACGATTAAAATTTATTGGTACAATTTGATTATGATATGCCTTGACAACTTATTTCCAGTTTGCACTGGTCAACTATTTGTAATATGCTTCAATGGATCGTTTACGGTATGTTAAATTCGAGAGTAAATTTGTTGGCGAAGAAATTACTCACCACAGCGGTTCATAGACGATGTTCTGGCAAATCGTACTGCATAGCAGGCTATAGAAAGTACTTCTTTCCTAGTGAGCAATTCTACATTCTACTACATCACACAAATATCCCAACCCAAATGAATCAATGATTAATACTCACTACTATTAATCGACTCTTAACTCCCAACTCCCAAGTTGTATTGCAACAAAATTTATAGCTCTGTTATCAACCCCATCAAATTGCAATAACACTCACTTTTACTAGGTAATAAAAATTTGTTCTGGGCAGCTCAATTTTTCATATAGTGTCAAAGTTGGAAGGTTAACATCCTGTATGCAAATAAAAAAAAATCCCTTGTTTCGAGCAAGGATAAAAATATATCCGCTATAAAATACGCGATCTCAAGCAGGATTCGATATAATTCAATGCACCTGCTTCAGCAAAAAAATTATGAAAAATAAAAGATGAATTAAAAAAGGAAATAGCATCCCTCGATTCCTACACCGCCCAAAGAAATAAGACATTATCCTGTCTCGCAACGACCTTTAATGGCCATTAAAACCATCCACCGCTGCATTTTATGCAAAGTTGTAAAACTATTAAACCCTGCATAATAGTCGGGAGGCTTTTTCGGGATCCCTTGCGGATAGCCTTTTTGAAATTCAAAAGCTTAACTTTTCCTAAGGATAACATCATTTTGGTGGTATTTTCATGGGAAAATGGTAATTACGCTATTGATAAATGGCTTACGACTTGTCTAACATGACTAAAATTGGCTGCTTCAAAGATATTCATGTGTGTATCTCGAGTATGTGACCGATATAGGGGTGGGAACGGTTTTGATTGTTTTTCAGTGTTTGTCTAGCGTTTAGCTGACATAATTGGGATGTAAGATGAGATATGGAGAGTTGATAAACTGAATACTAATAGTGGATTATTCGGCTTAATTATGAATGTGAAAAAATTGTTTGTCCTGAGTTTTGAAGGTATGCGAAAGTGTTTATACCACGTATCTCCTTTTTCTTCATTTTTAAATCGCAATCGATTGGGTTCTTCAGTTAAAATATGCCAACGGTTTGAGTGCAACTTTATTATTTTTTGAGTAGAAATCCGGATCGAGTTTAATACTGAGATGAAGTGTAGGCTTCTATGCTATTGAGAACCTAAAAAAAATATCGTTCCAAAAAATGTTCTGGTTATTCTTCAATATCAAAAAAAATATGAAATTGATTTTTAGGCGAAAAGTACAAAATAATTCGATGTCTCATCAGACCTAAGTGATATGTCGGAATTCGTTAAATGTACATAAAGTCATTTCACACTATCTTGTGAGTTCAATTTTTAATTTGTTGATCATTTCTTTAAACCTAAAAGATTTATCAGAATTCGTGAAGACTTGAACAATACCTAACATCCTTAGGGTGTTGTATATCGAAAAATACTAAAATCGGGTGGTCCCTTACAGACTTTAGAAGTGAAAGCGAATTCGATATCTCTTCAGACCAAAGAAATATATCAGAATTTGTAAAAATGTACTCAACCCCCTTTGGGGTTTCATAAAATGTTTCTTGGTGCTTATATAAATAACCTGCCAAAGTAAAATGAATTCGACAACTCCACATGTCTACCATAAAAGATATAACGAAATTCGTAAAAATATAGAAAAACCCTTTTAACGGACTATTTATTTACTGCACCTCCGTACGCCAATGAAAATCTGAAGGTTTTTCGCTCTAATTACTTATGTATCATATCTTCATTTACGTAGTTTCAGCATTCTATAATAACCCGCTTCTGGTATACATAAAACCATCAATACTTTGAACCCCTATCAAATATTTAGTTTTTAAGAATGCCTTTATGTAGTCTTCAATTTTTAGCTTTTTATTCTTTGCAGGTTTCGGAAAAAAAAAATCTTTTCACTTGCACAGTCACCTCCTATACTCCCACCTCCACTCGGATTTTTTTTCGCATTTTCTAATTTCGTTAGATCTTCTAGGTATGTCATATTAATTTTTACCTTTGCGGGCTCTTTATGTAAGCGAAACCTCGTAATATTTTTCGATATGCCCTGAGAGGGTGTTTTACCCACAACTATGTATAATCAACACCGAAATATTAATTTTCCAAGAAACTCTCTCTTCTTACTGTTCTCATTCTGTAATGAAAAAAAGAATTCGTTCAAAAATTAAAATTTTTTTTTCTGTTCCCTGTTTTCTACAAAATACTGACCCTAAAGATCTTCACCTCTAACATAACTATGTTTACATCTAGATTAATAACTGGTCAAATATCTTTCACAATCCGATGGACAGCTTTCGTCCTCCAGTTTCTGTTCTACCCCATGCCCTTATTCACGTACCATCTGGAATACCAACTTCTAGTCCAGAAAAGGAAGTGAATGTCTGAAATTCCTTGATTGTCTCAAGATATTTTCCGCTGACACTAATTTACTTTTTATCTTAGTCTAATTTAATTAAAAGCCATACCCAGTTGTAATTATTGTCCTTGGCTTGATGGATTTGCCCATTTAGTGCGGCGACTGGGTTTCTTAGAAGAAACGTTGTCTCGGGATCATTCTGTAGTCATGTACCTAGTTAAGAAAAAACTACTAAATGGAAAATTTGCTAGAAAAACAGAAAAATTTCGAAAGCCACCAGAACGCGATTCCCATTTAAAGTTGTTATTGAGTGCGATAAATCAGAATTTTCTCAAGCGAAAATTGAGAACTTAATTAACTTGAAAATTTATTAAGTCCTTTATCATTAAAATTCATTGGGCCTAAGGAGAATACGCTACATCGTGCCTTCTTCGCGGTCGATTTAAAAACAACAAGTCGCTGGGCCAGGAGTTTGGTTTCGAGTCACATTGTCGGCGACTCGTGTTCGACTGAGATAAACTTTTCTCTGCTAAATTTATATGCAAATTGATTTTTTTTTGCTACAGCATCTATAGATGATGAAGACTATAGACGGTAAGATTCATAGCTCCTTGCTATGTGTAGCACCTTATCACCTTACACTGACGGGTAGAATAAGAAGCATATCTTTCTCTAATAAAAACTTTATCGCAAAAGGACATTACATTAGAATGGTACCTAGCAAAAGTTATTCTACTTATAATAATTCAGTGAAGTTAAGATAATTAGCTAACATTTTACTCTATTCGTTTGTACTCGGAAGTACTGAGTCTTACTGGTGATTTATGATTTCATGTTTTCTTGGTTTTGTAAAATTTGTTTTTTTTTTCTTCGTAGATTCAGGATGCAAAAAACTGACGCCATCAAACGCGGTCAAATATTTGACAAAAAAAATTGACCGAATTTCATGTCAAATATCCATTTGACATGCTGCCCGATTGCGACACTATACTATCGGTCATATTTGACACTATCGTCCAATTTTCTCCTCGTGTCAAACGGTCAAATGCCATCCATATATTACGCAAGGCGAGTACAAAATTTTCGAGTATGTAACTCCACTTCGATAAATTAACAAAACATCAGTGGATTAAAAAAAAATAAAAAAAAATTGGAGTGTAATAAAAAAAAGTTATTGTTTTAATGTTTGGCGTTGTTGGTGCAGGTATTAAAAATTAACAACAAAAAAAAGTACGGGAGTAAGGACAAAAGTAGTTTAAATTAATTATTTATTTCACCGATCGCTACAAAATATTGTACATACATACATTCACGAATGACACTTTCTATTTGACACAAATGACAGAATTGTTTTACAGAAATCGCCAACGGTCAAATGTTGTCAGATTGATTGTCAAATGATGTCAGATGTTCAAGTGAAACATTTTGTCGAACATGATTTCACCATTACACTATCTGGCAGCATTTGACAGGAGAATAGGTAAATATTTGACCTTGTGGCATATAGTGTAATAATAGGGTAGGTACTACTGCAATAAAATGCACGCATAATTTTGTATGATTACAACTTGAACTAGATTTTTTATCCGTTTTTGTTACCGCACTTTCAAATAAAAAATACTATATTAGTAACATTTTAGACTTGGAGATATTCTTGATCATTAGGCCAAATTATGGCTATTAACTGATACTCCAAACTCTGTCCAAATTTGGAGCCCGATATATAAATTCTTTTGGAGGCCTCTGGATAGACTTATTGGCCGCTATTCACAGTCGTCATAAAGTTGGCTTTGAGTTAAGGCTGGTTTTAGTGTCGTATTATTAATATGACACTAAAGTCAGCTTTAACCTAAAGCCAACTTTATGACGACTGTGAATAGCGGCCATTGTATCTAATTTTAAACAAATAAAGCATTTTAGTTAGAGACAATTCAGTCGTGTGATACTCTAGTCTAGATGATATACTGAACAGAGAATTATATTATAACAATGTTATTATTTATCCCCTTTATCCCCTTACAAAGATCACCATTTTTTTTTTCTATATTTGGATGCCATATTTCCGTTACGAATTTCATACGAGGTGGTCTTAATGGATATTCTTTGGGAAAGTATAAGTCAATGTTTTATACGTGTAACTTCATGCTAGTCACCGGATGAAAAAAAATTTAATTTTTCAAAGATCTTTAAATGAGGGTTGGAGAAATGACAAATTTGATTTTCTGCATATTAAATTCTTTAATTGAAACTATGAAAAATGAACGTGTTCAAAATTTGAAATACCTTGCTTGAAGTGTAGGTACGAAATTGGTTGTGCCAATACTCGTGGACTCGCTCTTTAAGGATTTTTGTGTATGATATACCGAACGCAGTGATTCCGAATCCTGGCTCAAGAATTTCTTGACAAATAGTGAGTTACGGATTTCCTTCAAACTAATTTGTTTATTGGCAAACATTAAAATATTACGAATAAACGTGACAAGATTTAAAATTCCTAGCCTAAAACATTGTGTAGTTATAAGCTGTTTTAAAAATGTTTGTATGGGAGGTACCTAAAGGAGTTTAGGATTTTCATTGACAACCTTAATTTCAATTAAAATTAATTTCTATAAAATCTCGACTCCATGGTTAAACTGTTCTGCGGTATTCATGTTCTTCAGTGCAACTATTGGTGGCACATGGAACTATTAGCACAACAACGTTTGCAAAGTTTCAACGTCGTAGCTTAAACCATTCAGAAGTTATCCATCAACGTACTTTTGTATGGTAGCTACCCGAAGGAGTGAAACGATTATAGAGCGTAACGTTACAAATTGATCAAACATCGAAACAGATTGAAAATTTCAACGTCCTTGGTTACATCATTATGGATTTATGGTTCATTCCAACATAGATCGATAGTCGTAGATTTAATGTTTTTGACTATAATTAGACTAAAAACAATGTTTAACTTTTTTTTGGCCGTGGCCTAGCTCTGTGCGTTACAATAATCTTTTGGGCTTTGTTAAACTAACAATAGTTACATTTTTAAACGAATACGAGCCCTCCTTTTTTAAGGACTGTTGTGTGATAGTAGTTGAGTTAAAGCCATAAAACTCTAAGATATCATCTAAATTATAAAACGATCAGTCCTGTGTTAAAAAAAAAAATTATATACTAACTTTATCTTTATCTTCTAAGATGCATTCAATGTTAAACATTTCTGGTAGTTTCAGTATCAGAATTTTTTCTTCGGTTTGCCTTTTTTGAAGCGAGCTACTATATCCTTTTCCTTCTTGTTGACCTAGAAACTCCAAACAAAACATGCTGTGCAAAATTGTTCGATAAATAGTTGTTGCTGCTTAAAGAGGTGGTCCTATATTTTTTAGTTTAGATACATTAAATTAATTTTCTTTCCTAACGTGATGAATGATGACATCAACGCATCCATTTATCATTTTTGTCGCACACTGTCGTAGTATCCGGAACTTTTCCTTAAGCATCCACAGAATTCATCATTTTCTCAGAGTCTTCCTTCAAGATGGTAACGAGAGATAGCTGAAATTTTTAATTGATTTTCATGGTCGCTAGGGACAATTATGTATTTTTTCCGGGTTGACTTTGGCATTTTTCATAGCAATTGGGGACTAGAAACAAAACCGCAATTTGTTATGATGCGCTGTTATTAAGCCAAAGATTGCAGGGAGCAGAATACCAGAGAATTTTAAGTTCAGAGATGAGTCGGCTTGAAGAAAATTCGTCTTACCGAAAGTGACAGATTTTTATTGGAGGGTTGATAAGAATTATGGACTGTATGCAGACGGAGGCATTTGATATCGGATTTATGAATTATGCATTTACGAAAGGTTGGTAGTGCTATTTCTTCTTTCCGTAAAGAAAAAAAAAAAAAATTAGCCATAAATTGTCAACAGTTACTTTGTGTCATCCTTGGGTGGTTTTGTTTTCATTTTCAGGGGTTGTTTGGAGTCAGTGGTAGAGCTGAGATAGCTGCTGATGACATAAGAAATACGTAAATGTATAAAGTTTAGTTTTTCGTGGTTAGGCAAGTCGACGTTGTCCAAGAATGCCTACTTGACTATCGACCAATATAGTAAGTACACTGATAAGATCTGGTTAAATATTAAGACGAATTCCTTTAGAGATGACCATTCTGCGCAAGGGGTGAAGTGGGTGGCAGTGAGGAGAATTCAATGAAAAATATCGGTGATATGTGCTTCATCTAAGCAAGACCTGGTTTAAAATAAATCAATTTGATGGAAAAGAAAATTTATTCCATAACTCAAGTCCTCATTAAAGATCATACTACAAACATGTCTCAAACAGCCTAACTACATAACTTTCAGGTGATAGTTTTTATCGCCATTTGTTTTGAAGCTACTCGAAAGTCTGAATTTAGTTTTAACGCAGGGACAAAAGAAATTGGGGTTAATTCAATCCTCTCTTGGTAAAAAATATTTTTTATTAACTTATCATTTCCATGATTTGAATTTATTGTGATTATTCATATTTTTCACACACCCACAATTTATCAAATTGATTAGAAATTTCGCGACCCGCTACATGCAGTATAAACCTGGACCGCAGCTTCTCCACTAGAAAATTTGGATAATTTTAATTTTTTTTTTTTTCACTTTCTTAAAAATATTACGTTTCTACGCGAATACTATAAGCCTACTATAGTATTGGAAGTGACACTTTTGCTGATACTATTATACAACAATAGCAGAAGCTGGAAGGAATTTGAATACAATATAAAAATATTTGAGTGGCATAAAGCCGGAAAAGCATATATATTTTTCCATTTTATAATATTATTTTTCGTTTTGGATTTTCAGTAATAGAAATACGACGCGCATACAGCATTTTACAGAGTGGGTATCGAATATATTTTGGTCCGTCGGACCGGGATTGGACCTGCAAATTATGGCAACTAGAAGAAGTTGGGTAACAATTATGCAGTTAATTGAAATTGTTAAATAGTTATACTATACTACTGAGATCGTTTTTATATGGTCAGATGGAATTGAGATACTCGTACTTTGTAGTATCAAATTTATCATGTTTTGGCTGTTCAACAACACAACATAAAATAGGAGTTACTGAAACTTAAAATGTCAAGCGTACAAGTGAATGAAGTCATTTGGCTTCAACTCATTCACTTCCTGTCAGGTCCAGTGCATAGATCCATCTATGTCTATGCTACTACTATACATCCTTCAGTACTTTGTTTTCTCGTATACATGCCCCACAACCCATTGCACACTACACACTTTCATCTACGCCTCACATTAAATTCGAATTGACATTTAATTTGGTCTGCCAAAGTCTCTCTATACTAGCGGTACAGCTGAAATATCCTGAGACCTATCCTTGAGTAGATAGACGAAAAGTATCTGCTTTTCCAATTCCGATTGATCCCTCGGGTATATTCTTGAAAAAATAAATTCACCAATCCCAATCGTATTGGTCCATTCTTTTCCATTTACATACCGGCTTCGTGGAAAAAAAATCTATCGGAAATAAAGAGGATGTTCCGTGGATATGAGAATTTCAGCGCACCAGAATGAAAGCCCTTTTGTGAATGGAAATTTCGCAGAAAAAAATTATCACGGGAAAGGAAAGGATTTAGGGAGTTCTGGTTTGGTTCATTTTGTATAAAGGATTCGGTAGGATACAGGAAATTAAATTTTTTTTCCCAATCAAAATGTCATGAGGAGATGAGGTGATATAGGTTGTTCGATTTGATTTAAATAGCGAAGCGGGTATTGATAACAAAAATTGGATCTATTTCAATGGGTCTGTTCGGAGCTCGAAGTGGTTGAATCTTTGAAAGTGAGCAAATTTGCAGAATGATTGTGAAATGAGTGTGTGGTTTTTGAAGAATGTAATTCAAATTTGATGAAGCTAAATTCTAGTCTTGAATCTGTAAAAATATTCCCTTCTGGCATAAACTGGAAACTGTTGCGAGCAAAGGGGTTCGCTGAGTTTACAACTAAAAGAATTTTATAATGCTAAAAAAAAAATACAAATCGCTTTCTTGAAATCGCTTAATTATTTTTGAAGCATTTGTCAGTTTGTCGAGTCTTACTCTCCAAAAACTAATCTCATGTGTAAGCCCATTGATACAATGGCAAGCGCGTGAGATCTGTCGAGTACATTCGATGGTGTGAGAGGAAGATGCATGAGAGTTTGAACTTTATACGCTAACCTAATTGAATACTAGAAAGTTATGGTTCAACTGTAAGCGTCGACTTCATTGATAGTGTAGTTACTTATTGTTGTCAGGATATATTAAAATATCATTAAAAATGAATGTTTAAATGCTACTATACTTTTTTTCGCGGCATATTTGCCACTAACACTAAGGGCCTAGTGATCTTGTCATGTGTAGAAGTCGCAATGGCATAGTGAACCTTATAAAAAATCTTTATTATGATCAGTTGCAGTCCCACTGTTTTATGTGAAGAAAGAAGCGAAGAAGCTTCGTGATGGTCAGAATATCTTCGTCCACCCAATCAACTTGTTGACTTTAATGTGTCTTTCACCAAATTTTAATACACTTTTAATTACCATTCACTGAAAAGCAAATCTGCTTAGTCAACAGAACCATATCAAAATTTAATTTGAAATGTTCGCGATTGAGCTTTTCTTAACTGAGCTCTCTATATTTTGTCAGTAAGCGGGCGGAAAATGCATCCCTTCGATTGTATGTATTTCTCAGCCCATGATAAATACTTAATCGATTTTAGGGTGCATACCTCAAGTATCTAACATAAATGCGGGAGGAGTAATAAACTAGCTGTGGGGATTAATTTGATTTGATTGACGAGTGATTGATCATTCCCTGCGGGATTAACAAACAGCCAGGCTCAAAATTCTATAGGTGCTGGACCTAAAGGGAAGGTACCTACGTACTCGTATGAACAGTATATGCCTGCATATCGTTCGCTTATTGTTGAATTCATTCAGACTAATTTTGTTCGGTATTGACGCTTGGCTTTTTTAACAAATCCCCGTTTGTATGAACCTTATCAAATACAATCCCTTGTTTAAACAATAACATTGAACTTCTAAAAACATTCGGTAGGATTCAAATCGAATATGTTTTGGGGGGGGGGGGGGGAGGGCTTAAATTGAATGTGTATGAATTTATCAGTCTGAAGATAGCTTTTTCAGTGGTCAAATAACAGTTCTACTATACGGCGTTTCTATTGATATTATATTGTTTAATTTAATTTCACTAAATTCGTTAATGAATTGATTCTTTTTGACTTCAATATGATATGATGAGGAGTAAAATCAGAAGATTCATAGATTATTCAATAATATACATACCACTATGTGTGTGTTTCAATCGACCATATTTTATACTTGAACGAATCATTGATTGTACCGAAATGAGTCCTTTTTAGTGATTCATCAAAATGAATCGCAATTTATAAAGGTGCTTTTACACGAGCGATTAAAATTGCGCAATTTCAGACAATTTTGGCGTCACGAAAACATACAGCAACATTCAGTAACATCAGCAATTGACAATATGGATCAATTGGTTGACAACTCGTTGATCAACAGTGATTAGCGACATGGAGCAATACTTAGCAATTTGACAATGACATCACACGGACAATTCAGTCTATGAATAACACGAAAGCAAATTTGAAAAAGAAATCTAAAACTTAAAATAAAACTTGAAATATTTGAGTTCACACAAAACTTGATAAATAAATCCAAAACTCAAAACAAAATTTGACAACTGAATCACCGAACGAGGATAATTGCTCGGAATTTTCCAAGTTAGTGGAAATACAGCAACTATAGGGCGAGCAATACCAGCAACCTGTGAAAAAATTGCCAAATTGCCGAAATATTGCCGCAACTAGCATGATATTGCCGGTATTGCTCCATGAATTGCTCCGCCAGTTTTGGTAATAGTCGCCGTTGTGTTTTTGGTTATGAATTAATATAAGTTGTGCACGTATAAAAAAATATACTATATACTTTTTGATAACTTTTTGTGGATAAATCGCAGCATAATATTAATTATTTTAATTTAATTATTGCTCTGGTATTGTATAAAGAGCCACCTCTTACTTTTTTGGAAAGTCAAGAAAAAAATTCGTAATAGATACATACTATAGATTCGCGATAGGATAGAGTATCACGATTTATTGAGTTCAACTGTTCTTCATACAAATTTTGACATCCAGATGGCGTTGTTGATTAAAATTTAGTTTGATCTACCAATTTATCGACTAATTAATGAGCATATATTTACGTCAAATTTTGTCAGACAAGTGTCAAAATACAAATCGATTATGCGTGAAGTCCCGAGCACCGTCAGCACGGTTTTGTAATACTCGATGAATAAAAAACCATACTAACTTCCAGTCAGTGAAATGTTAACTAAGAACCAGGAATATCAACCCTACCATTCACAATATTTTGGGATTATTTCAATTTTATCTTTTTAAACTTAAAGCTGTTTGAAAAGAACATGTTATATCTATATTTTTCTTAAGTCACTATTGAATTGGGACTTTTGTTCTAATATACTTAACATACAATTTTTAATTAGATCTATAGTATACCTCTAGGAACATGAATTGTTAAATCAATTAGTACATTCGAGTCAAGATTTTTCGAATAATTCAATATACAATAGTTGCAACAATTCTGACTGGTTTAATGGATACAGATGATAGTGTAAGTCCCCTTAATTCCCACAAGACATTTTGACTTATATGTTTCCTTTTTTTTATTAATTGAATAAGCTGTAATAAGTAAAATGATTAATGAAATAAATAAATAAATGAATCATAAGCTAGAAATATCAAATTTAAGTGACTTTATCGTCTTTATCTTTATTTTTTCCAATTAATTAAGATAAAGTTACACCTTATTTTTTAAATGCAAAAATGCATAATATACTTATTTAAATTGCTACACTATTTGATGTTGTATGTGGAACTATTCAGAGCATTGAAGATCTTTTCGACTTTTCTAGAAATCTCTATTATAATCTCTATTAATATTTAGTAATATTAGTCTGCGAATGATTTTCGACTTGGGTCTCTTCGATCTGTAACAACGATAGAAATACATAAGAGTTTCTTCAAAATGTGGGTAATAATAATTATCTGTAATTTTGTCCTTAGAGAAGCCTCACACAGTGTAATATCCTTATAGAAACTACAGTATCACTTATACCTACATATATATGAACAATTTTTAAGACTTCTTCCCACCTTGTTTTCAGACAACCTTCAGTATAATTAGGTCGACATTAACGTCTACTGTTCGGCACCCAAACAAAACGATTCTACCTACTCAACGTTAAGTGACTTCCACTTTTGTACATTGTCAATGGAAAGTGCTCCTCTATTCATTCATACATTCATGATGAGTGAGTATTGTGTACTGCAATGCATGGTGTATGAAGATGCACAAATTCTATATATCCGGAAAGTTATAATAGAAAAGAAAAATATATAAGGTAGAAGGGTATGATGTACATTAGGTTGGTACAATACCTACTCAGTCTATATTCAAGCATTCAAGCAATTTACTTAATGTACTCCAAAATCAGATCACTTGCGGTCTAAGCGACACTCTTCAGAATAGAAAATGTACTGAATCCAACTGTTGTATGCAAAATACTTTGCCGGTGAGATTTGAAAGCCATATTGTCCTTTTATGCTGCAGGCTTAGTATAGAAATATATGAGTCAGAAACGTAATAGAAAAAAAAAAAATTTAACACAATGTAGTCTCCCTAAAACTACTTCCCTGGATCACTCATGGCTCAACAATAGGCCTCGTTCTTTCTAATTTTCTGTGTAATTTGATGAACTTAATGAAACAAATATTCTGCTACAGATTTTCGAATTGAGTGCAAACAAGCACCAATTTTTTAAGGACATTTTTGTGGGACTACTTCAACTTTTTTAGGCGCTACTTACGTCAGACTTTGCACTATAGAAAAATTGTAGTGTACCCTTATTGCTAGTAATATGGCTTCTCCTTTAATCGTGTAATAAGCAATGCCACTATTAAAGGAAGCACACCAAAAAAAATAACAATATGTAATAAAATTTTGCTCGTTAAAGAGTTTCACTTTCTACATCAAACTAATTCCTGCAAAATTTTTAGTTCCGGAAGATAAATGCACAATATTTCAAAAGAGCACACGATACTAATTTATTTTTAGTCCTAGACTTTTTATAAGTGTTAAGAACTACTGAACTGGATTAATCATAAACTGCTCTATTAATTTCATCGGGAGTATAAAAATCTATGATATAACTGAAACCAAACCCATGTTTCTACATGTCGTACGTATGTACGATACAACCATACTTTATTTTGTATATGAGATTAAAACCCCCAAAGCCTTTTGATTACATTTCCAGGTTAAATCGAGTGTTAACCCGCGATACAATGCCAATGTACTGGAAATGCAAGCTCTCGATAGTAAAAAAATATCCCGTAAAGTTAAACCAAAGAATGGTTCTGTAGTTGAATGAAAGAATTGCTTTCTAGCATTCACAACAGGAAGTTAGAATAAGTTAAAAGTTTTCAAAAATAACCTAAATAACAGACATAGATTTTTCATTGTAGTGTCACTAGAAGTCAAATTTCGAGAATCTTACGTTGTTTTTCGGCATCAATGGAAGTGTTTGGAAACTAACGCTGCGACATTGACCATTGGGCGGATGGGAGGAATGAGACTGGATCGGTGTGGCTGGGTTTAATCTGTACGTGCCTCCAAAACATTAGTCCGTCGAGCCGGTTATATCCTTGATATTGAGCAGACGATATATTAGCGATTCTAACTTCTTAACAAGATGCCTACTACGTACATGACGCTCAAAGATCGACAAGCTTATTAAGGATCAACAAAAAATTGGTAAATCATTAAGACAATTGGAGAAACATTACTGAATGGATGGTAGTTCTCAAAAAACGGAGCTAAACCAAAAGATAAGCGGCTTAAACTGTCTCTGGCAAACATTCCGTCAAGTCATGAAAGTATCAAAGCTTCTACACAGCAAAATGATGGCTTCGTACAAGAGGAGTGACAAATAGCTAATCTAACGCTTCCAGTGCTCAACGCCAGAATCCAAAATACCATCCTTTTCATCTAATATATCCTGTATATGGTGATCTAGTTTTATAGCCAGAATATTACTACTTCATGGTCCAGGTGGGATCCTATAAATTTCGTTAGGAGTTGAAAGTACATGGACATGTTCAAGAACATCATCCACGCCAACCCAATGAAAGACCCAATCCAGAAGAGGCAGTATCTCCTATGTTACCTGGATGGAGACCAGCTTGACGCGATCGCCCATCTCAGAGTCAACAGATGGCACTGATCTCTCAATACGTTCCGCTTCCACTCTATTCCCATTCTCTTTGGACTAACCCTACGACACCAAAAAATAGCCGAGTCTTACCAGTAGTTTCAGTTTAATTGCATTGGTGGCAATCTCTGCGTTCCCCAGCTACGTAATACAGATTCCATACAGTAATTGACATTAAGTAAATTACAGGACGTAATTGATTCTAAAATTATCAGTTCTACTCCAAGCTCTTGAAACTTCAAGTATCAATCGAACACGTGTACTTAAAGGAGTTCCTTGTACCACATTTCAATGGCACTTTTATTAGTAAGTAGAAACAATTGGCAGCGTTTTATCTCCCCCTCAATTATAAACTTAGCCTTGGTCCTTAGAAGCCTTGTTTTAAATCGCATTATAACGCTAAAAGTCAGCTATTTAATTACGAACTAGTGGCACATTCCTCCATGAATGCACTCTGCCAAGAACCCCTTAAAGGCCATTCTGACATTGACATTTATGCAGAACAACCCCAATATTGAACTTTACAGCATGAAGCGAAACATCGTTACACCAAGTGTAATATTGCTGAATATTTGCAGTAATAACAAAAAAAAAAACCGCGTGTCGAGTTTTTCATTTGTGTGATAAACAAGGGGTTGATTATTTCACTGTCATTTCGAAGGGCTGCAATATTGAACAAAGATATCAACAAACATCTATATCTCTCCCGTATTCAAACTCTCCACTCTCGATTCCGGTCTGATACCAATTTTCAATGAAAGGAAAATGCCACGGATGAAAAGAGAATTTCCACCCTTTGACAGGACGAAATACAACAAGGCCGCGATAGTCGTGCGGTTGTCGTAATAAGTTCGATTCTGGTTTGTTACGCGATTTTAACCGGATGATTCCCTTTGAACAATGGCTTCAATGAAAAAGCGGTAATTCAACTGCGATATGTGTGTGAATTTAGTGCAAGTATTGAACCTGTTCACAGGACAATGGGTAATATGGCGGATAAAATTTTAAATGAATAATTTAAATGATTTTTTTTAATTTCCTGGATAGTAGCCTCTGCGGCATAGAGCAGCAAATCGGGGTTGTAGTTTCGTAGCTGAGAAATCGAGGCCTCGGTCAGATGACAATTTTCCATTATGACTTCACTTTATTTTCGATTCGGAATAAAAAACTATGAACGTTTTTCGATTTTAGCAAGTAATTTTGTTTAAAAGTAGGTTCGGACACGCATACGCTTAGTACTGTTTGATGAATCTACGAGCCCCCTATATCCGGGGTGTGCAGCTCAATTATTTACGAAATCGAGTAGTTTGTGCATAATTCAACCAATCGAAAAGCTGAATACAACACCATAGATGTAAAAGAACTAGAATGCAATTGTTGGGGATGAAAAAGAGTAAGAAGAATATTAGAAAATGATGTGCCTTTCATTATTCATATTATTATTTTTTAAGCAAATAGCAACTGAAAAATTCTTACAAATAATTTTTGCGTAGAGGGGGAATTGAACCCACGACATCGCTAAAGCAATGTTTACAAGCCTAGTATACTACCACTGGACTACACCCGGCCTAAACTAATATGTAGCTTAATAATTTCTGGATTTGAAGTGGCCTCCAGCAGAGGAATACCCAATTTTTTAAGTAAAAGAAATGTGGTTTAAAATTGCCTTCTGGTAATATTTTTAGATTTTCAGCAGTTTAGTGACCTACGACAACTAAACTTTAAACGTATCCTGGATTTCCAAAATAGTAAAGTTAGTCCCTAAAGCACCGCACACGTGTACATACCGACACACTGTTTTAAAAATATTTATTTTTTGAAATTGGAAATTGTCTTTATTCCTTCAATATACATTTTCTAACTTAAGCTTATTTTAATGGTTCGGTGGTGAGACTAATTCGAAATCTTTACAACCTTAATAATTTATATGTATCCAATAATTGATTTATATTTGTTTTTAATCGTTTTCTTCTGGCATTAATTCATTTACGGAAAAAGGAGTTAAAAAAACCGTAAAAATTGAATTTTCAATCCAAATTTTACTTCAAATTTCCAGTATGTATTAATTATTTAAAGTAAAAATACTCATTTCAAAACCACTTTTACACAAATTAAAATTATTAATAAAAATTATTCATGTACTTTTTAGCTGAACCAATTTACAATTTACTTGAAAAGTGTCTCAAAACTACCCAACATTTGGTGTAAAAGGGTCATTCTATCAAGAATCGCCAAACATGACGAAATGTGTGACCTTACCTTATCGTTGATTCTTTTGAAAACTTATGTATGTGTGTACTCAAAGAATTAGTGAAAAAATAGATACAGTTTAAATTTTTTGCTCCTATTTCATTTTTTTTGTTAAAGATTTCACAAAAAAGGTCTCCTTTGAAAATTCATATCTCTGGTAATTTTTATGCTAGAAAACTAGCTTATTTTTAAGGGGAAGGTTGTCGCAATACAAAAAAAAAATACAAATAAAAATTATCCTTCACATTTTTTTTTCAAGGATGACGATTTTCTCTCTATCCTTGAATATCTCAAAATACTGTTTTTGTATTTTTTTTATTTTGTTATATTTTATAGGTTATACTTCTGTTTTACAAAATATATCCAAAAATACGGAGTCAAAAAAATCTAAGAACATTAGTGCTTCCCAATTACTTTATAGAAAAGGGATCAATACACCTAGAATCGCGTACTCGAAGAATTAGTGGAAAGAAATATATTTTAAAATCTTTGTTTCTATCTCATTTTTTTTAGTTATTTGTATTATGTTAAAAATTTCGCAATATAAAAAATGTATCTACGAATAAAAATTATTATTGAATTTTTTTTTCAAAGGATAACGATTTTGTCCTTTACCCTTGAATATCTCAAAATCTATTTTTTATATTTTGTTGGTTATATTGTTTTACAAAGCATGCCAAACTATTAACTTCTGATCTGAATAGGAATGAAATCTAAGAAAATCAGTGCTTCTCAATAATGTTATTGAAAACTTACAATTGAAACATAACTGAGAAGCACTGATTTTCGTAGACTTTTTTGAACCCTTCGACTAAAATCTTTTTTCGGAGCTTACAAAATCAGACTGTTGTGAAGCTGAGATTCAGGTACCGAAGAAACCGCGTTTCACCATACAAATTGTATGGGAGCTGGAAATTTGCAACAACTCCCTTAAAAAGTGAATATATAAAAAATCGTAAACTAGCCGTACCGTTATCCAGAGCCGAAACAATAATTTGAACTCAAGGGCGCCCATAGAACTTCTTCCCACTCCATTTAGAATCTGAACTTATGGTTAAAATTTTAACGTAAGTTCGGTAACGGGCACAATCGTTTTACTCCTTCGGGTCCGTACAAAGGCTTTTAAACATGCGTTCAAGAATATTAGCCGATAACTTCGGAACTCTTAAATGCTCAAATCCCAGTCTTAAAGGTGCTTGTACACGAGCAATTTTTCAAACACTTAATTGTGCGACGGCTATTGCCAAAACGAGTGGAGCAATACAGGGCAATATCATGCTAGTTGCGGTAATATTTCGACAATGTGGCAATGTTTTCATAGATTGCCGATATTTCTCGCCCTATGCTCGTATTTTCTGAATTTGCGAATAAATTTTATCTCTTCCACTTCCATGCTTCATCACCTCCTTAATAAGTTTTACTTTATTTGTCAAACTTTATACAGAAACCGAATTTTATTTTTAAAGTGCAATTGGTTCGTGAGATATTGTAATCAAAAGTTGTTCACCCCCCACCTCTGGAGGTGTTTCTCCTAACTATATAAATAGAACGGCTTATGCTACAAAGTTGAAACTCGGTATGTATATGTAGATCAACTACAAAAGTAGATAATTTAGATAAAAAAAATCTTAAATATCCATTAGTGTTTGGAAGGAGGTCGAGAAATATTATCGGGGTAAATGGAATGCATATATTTTCACGATTTTCGTCTTCCCAAATATTGAATTCATTTTTGTTCTACGGCTTAATCATATAAATATGTAGAAAGTGGTTTCAACATCTTTTTAAATTCTACCTCTGAAGGGGTGCAACGAGGTATACTTTTCATTAATTCTGCCATATCGCCCAGCCCTGATAAGATATCGAATATCTCTTCACTTTCATCGCCATGCGTAATAATCGCCTAAAACTAGTTTTGAACACGTTTTCACGAATTCCGTAATTTCTATTAGAAATAGCAAGAAATTGAATTGAATTTTAATTTCTCGTGCTGTCTTTCTATTAACTCTTTTCAGGATTTTTGAATATTCCACCCCCAAGTGGGTTAAATAATTTATGCGTAGAGTGGGAATCGAACCCACGACATCGCGTTTTCACAGATTCTTACATATTGCTTAAATCTGATGATATATGGTTACCTATATAAGCACCAAAAACGCAATTTCAGTATTTTTAGATATTCAATCCTAAGGAGTGTAAGGGGGCTGTATGATTTTTAAAGCTTCGACGTATTTTTTAGTATTGATGAGATATTTGATCACTTTTCACTTCCACAAACTTTTCATATAATCGCCTACAAACCCATTTCACAATTTCTCGATATTCAAGTTCCTAGGGTTTGCATATGTTTTCACAATTTTTGCCATCCCTTAGTTCTGATGAGATATGAGATTGGTTCTTTCTATTTTAACTATTTATTTTTGTTTCTACCATTTCTGATTCTTTTGAAAATTTGAAAGCAAGTGAAAAAATAATTGAAATTCAAGGTTTGGTTTCTATCTCATTTTTTAAGTAACAAAAACAATAACAATCTTTAAAATCTTTAAAATAAGCCCGACTTTATTATTCAATGATAAAATTTATCAGAGATATGAATTTTCAAAGAGGATTCAGACATCATTTTTGGGAAATTTTTACCATACTATTACTAACAAAACAAAAAAAATGAGATAGAAACAAACAATTGAAATCACTTTTTTTCACGAATTCTTCGAGTACCTACCTACACAAAATTTGAAAAGAATCGGCGATGATAAGGTCACACTCTTGAGAGAGATATGAATTTTCAAAGAGAACTCGGACACCATTTTCGCGAAAACTAACAAAAAAAAATTAGATAGAAACAAAAAATTAAAAGTTCAATTCTTTTTTTCACTAGTTCTTAAAGTACAAAAACGTTACAAAAAAGTAACGAAAAATCTTGTAAAACACACGCTTGATCGTTCGATTTGAAAATAAACTGCGGTGGCGATCTGCTGGGTTGTGCCTGATCTGATTCTTCTTCAGTACGCGGCCTTATGGTCAATTCCGAAAAGGGGCTAATTATCTAATTCTATAGCTTGATTTGATATTCATTTTAGTGTCATTACTAAGAACTAAAGTCGAGGCATGAAAGATGTGTAACATACAATAATTGTACAGTGAATGGCAAAAAAAGATGCAACAACGTTTGGTATATAAAATATAATTTTTCTCAACTTTAAGCAATGATCAAATCCAGGGGGGGGGGGGGGGGCAAGTGCCCCTTCTTGCCCCTACCTGTGGGCGCCCATGTTTGAACTTGATAAATATTTACACCTTCACTTTATTAACTTTTGAAATATGTACATATGTCACTTTATGCTCATCCGAATGCATAGACAATAACGATGCCTGACCACTTGTCTTTATAACTGTTTGCATCTAGTTCTATTTTCACTAGTTTCACAGTAAATTTATCCAGTTTTCTAGTTGAAATATTTTTTTCCTAGAAACAGAGTGGAAAAGACTAGAAGAACAGTGAAATTGACACTGCAAAATGTACTTCTAGTTATTTTCATTAGATTTCTAGGGGTAGGAAATTTTTCACTAGATTATCAGTAGGAAATTTTTCACTAGATTGTCTCTAGTTGAACTTTACTAGAAAAAAAATTTGCTGTGTAGAGAATGCTTGCACAAACATCTAAAAATAATTTCGTAGTCGCATACTCCCGCTCCGTAGAATATCGAATTGATTTCTGTTTCTAAGACTCAAAAACTTCGAGATCATTTGAGGTTCTTGTGCTCCAGTGAGGTTGGAACACCCTTAAAATCGATATTCTCTTAAAATATATCTAGCAAATCTGTATACTAAAAATCAAGATGAAATATAAAGTTTTCAACCCACAACCATTGCATCTTTTAGCCCTCGAGTTCAGAGTTCCAGACATATAAATAGTTTTCATATTTCCTTGACCAATTTTTTGCTCGTGACTCCGCTATTACTTACATAATTTTTAAGATTTAACGTTCTGCCATAACCAGCTTCTTCAAAATACATAGAAATATAATTTGTTCGGCATAAGCGTTTCCACTACCCGCTCACTACAACTTTCCAAAATAATACACCCTGATTCTACGTTTTGTGAAAATTGGGAGAATAAATCTACTGGAATTCTTAAATTTGAGGGCTAAAATATTTTTTTCAAATTCCTTGTCGATCACAATTCTTAATTATTAAAAAAAAATAATAAAAATGTAAAAGTGTAGGCAAACTTGTACAGCCTTAAGGTTATACCCACATACCTGATTAAAACACAAGTACGCATCCACCACCCATAAAGATTCTCGATTTAATGGTTTATTCAATACTCAACGCACTGCATGTAAAACTACTAATATTAACAAAATTTATTAGCGAAATATGATTAATTGCATATTAAATTTCATTTAAGCCACACATCCTTCTACGTACTGTGTAAAACCACAACGTGTATATTACACAAATATCTATTCCGCATAAAATATCCTAAACTCATTGCCTTACCATTTAGTCGTAAATCATTTTCAGTTCGGAAATTAATCACATTACATGCGTCGTTAAACCCTTTCCACCTTGAATAATATATCGCTCTGTACTCGTATGTGTTCAATGTATCGTAATGCGAGATCATGTGTGTCAAAACAGAGTATCTCATCCCTTTATGGAACTCTACACGCCACCTCGGAAAATATGGCCCGGAATGGTTTTTTCAGAAAAATTTGTTTTAGCAAACGAAATAAATAAAATGCGTTAAATTAAAAGACACACTTACATACACGTCTTCGACCCAATACCGAACGGAAAAGGCTTATTAAATATAAATCACTATGAATGGCCACAAATCATTTTAATACCTTGCATAGCATTTGCCATTTAATTGTATATTCACGTAGACACATGCGAGGGATATTCGTTTAAGATTGTAGAATTGTCTAATGAATTTGTAAAGTAAACGGGGGGTGGTCGTTCTGATGTAGAGTTAGTTTTAGCCGAAGATTTAGTACGTAGTGTAAAATATGTCAATTTGTAAAAGGATTATATGAGGAACTTCGTATTTGTAAAATGTGTCGCAGATAATTTCCTGTTGTTCTTTTTGAGGGAACACATTTGAAGGATTCAAAGTGAATTATGATTGAATGATTCGGAACATAAGTTTCTGCTTGAAGATATGAAAATCTACAAAGGATTGGACAATTTTAATGTAGTATGTTTTAATACAACTAATGACCGATAAGTCCCAAGCTCCAGAAGCTAAGAACCTTATACTTTAAACGCATTATTATTTGGAAAACAAATAATAATAATATTAATCAATGGCGTACAGACCAAATCAGGTCTAGGCTTTGAAGTAATGCTAGTTACTTCATTACGAGTCCAACTGAACACTAGGAGGAGAAGTGGCCAGCCACACGCTCGTCCCTGATTATTCCCCCGATTTTAACTCAGGTACTCATTTACAGCTGAGTGAACTGGTAGTCCGGCACCCAATCCCATTCTCGAAAATTAATTGTCACCAAGCAGGAACCAGGTGCAGCGAAGACAAGTGCTTTAGCAACTGAGCCACCCAGACTACTACTAATAAGATCATTAATGAGGATTAAAAAAAGAGTAGAAGAAAAGTTCGAGTCTTGAGTGATGCCATCGTTAGTGAAATGAGAAGAATACGCATGAATGTTATCCGTTTGTACAAAACAACTCAAATCCACGTAATGAACTATATCTATTCATTCTGAATCGATTCTATGGTACTAATCACTCCCTAACTAAGCTCTAATAAAACAGAAGTACCTGAAGGTAATTATAACCGTATCGATCAATTCATCATTAATGTTTTGAAAAAGAAAATCATGCTCATTTCCAGTTCGTCATTTAGCTACCGTTTATTTCATGGGCATTATGGAAATCGCCACAAGATAAGCCATTTTCAATTGAAATCGCGTGCACATAAAAGCCGAGGAGATACTACGATTAGCACTAAGTTAGTTACTAGTAGTGCACCTGTCGAGAATGTCAATCGTGCTTTCCATTACAGTCATGTTGGCCACATGTGGTGTAACAATAGCAGGTACAAAAATGTTTTTTTAAAGAAAGTGATATCAAACATAAGCTGCCTTAAGAATAAATTTCAGTGGAAGTTTACAAAAAATAATTCATCGTGTTCAAATCTGTGCTGATTAACGTTTTTTAAAATATAGTATGTTTCAATTGAGCAATTGTGATTGGATAAATAATTAATGTTTATAAACAAAAGGTTTAATAAATAAAGTAGTGAATAAAAAGAAATGCTCGTTAAACAGAACAATTTAGCCAAAAAAAAGGCGAACCAATTTTGGACAATTCAAAAAATGTGTGATTTGTTATTCTAGAAAACGTGAAAGTGATTTGAACAGATCCTTCGAATTTAAGCTTTGATTTAATTTAACAAGTTAATTTAAATCTAAAATTAATAATTTTTTTTTAGCCGATACAAACACTACGCGAATAATCGGAGGTTACAACGCCGCAAATCCAATTCCGTATCAAATTTCACTACAAGTTCGTGTCAAGCAGCCGGCCTTTTACATCCCATTCTTTAGCGAACCTAAGGAATGGACGCACAATTGTGGTGGTTCCATTATCAGCGAACAGCACGTCTTAACAGCAGCGCATTGCGTCGATCAAGCGGATCCTAACGACCTTTCGGTCTTGGTCGGTACGTCTAAACGTAGCCAAGGTGGAACTCGTTATCTAGTAGAATCCTTTGTAATGCATCCGGATTATATACCACTGTATACTGGCGATCTGGCGGTTATGAAGATGAAAACTCCTTTCGAAATGACGCGGAAAGTGCAGCCGATTGAGCTGGAAGAGAGCAACACGGGCGGTAGTGTTCCGTGTAAATTGTCCGGATGGGGATTCACTAGATCCATTACAATCGGTAGTCTACCGGAATGTCTTCAAACAATCGACTTGATAACAATCACAAATGACGAGTGCCGAAATGAAGGATATAATGTGACCGAAGGTGAAATTTGCACGTATAAAGGATTCCTTGAGGGTGCCTGTGCGGTAGGTTCACTCTTAAAACTGATTCCTAAATTAAACTAAAATTTCATTTACAGGGCGATTCAGGCGGTCCTCTAGTTAATAGCCAAAGAACGAAACAAATAGGAATTGTTTCGTACGGAACATCGATTTGTTCGATAGGATTACCGGACGCATTTACAAGAGTCTCGAATTACGTTCCATGGATTAGGGAACAAATTGCGAAGAAAGATGAATCAATGGCAACAACTCCTAAGATCACAATGGCACCAGCTGGAACAATACCGCCAGAATCAATGGTGTCTTCAACCAAATCAGTGTAAAGACTTAAATGAATGCATAGTTTTTTAAGCTAAATAAATACATTTAATCATGTACAATAAGAATATATTGTAAGAATGAAGAAAATGTTTGGAACAGGTACTGTGTTTGGAGTGCCGTTCAACTTCTAGAAAAAATTTCACGATTCTCTTCTCTGCAGTGGTCCATAATTTTGAATGGGGGGTATGCTTTTTGATGAACAATGTTAGTGTCTATATATCCAGCCTAACACAACGGCTCTTCAGTGGAATTCGAGCGAAACTTCACCTTGTAATGCTGAATTCTAGCAGAACACTTGGAATTCTGACTGAATTCGGTTTTTAGGAATTGAAACAGGCAGGCCCGTGCGCACGGGGGGGGGGGGGAGGGGGTTTGGGGGTTCAAACCCCCCCATTGGCCTATTTTCATAGGGAAGTGAGGACCTTTTTTTTTTTTTTAGGTCATCACATTTAGTATGGGGGAACATGATAAACCCCCCCCCCCCCCCCATCATACATTCCTGCGCACGGGCCTGGAAACAGGTGAAGATATAATGACGTTTGAAGATAATGCAATTAAGTTTAAAAATTAAAAGACTTGAAAAATAAAAATATTGTAAAAAGAGGGTCAAATTAGAGGTAAGACAGCCCAAACAACAATTATTGGCATTCAACGGTCAATTTCGAATAGAACGGAACTCAATCAGTACTCTAATCAATAAATTTTTTTTCTGAGTTTTAAAAATTGATTAAATTGGTATTGATTTACAGCATTAAAAGAAAACCATATAATAATTTTTTTAATTCCCTGAAATTTATGATAAATCTTTTTTATGTGTGATAATAATTATTCAAACCGATGCTGCGTTATTGGCTAGTAGTTTCGACAATTTTACCTAAGTTGCGCATCAATTTCAACTGATGGAATTGAAATGTTTTAGAAGTTATTCAATATTTTTAAGTAAGTAGCAGTTAAGTTGTAATATTGGCATTCTAAGTTTGGAACCGTACTGGATTAAGTACTAAGTAAAATGTTTTTTTCGGCACTCATATGATTCCGAAAATACCCTGTACACTTCGATAAGCACTGGGTGTATCAGGATACCAGAAGAGAAACTATATGATAATGGGTCTTCGTATTTTAGATTTTCATATATTGTACATATCTAACACACAATTTTTACCTATCAAACATTAGAAATGGCACGAAATTGAAAGTACGAGTAGTCTCCAGTCTACTTCAGCACTGAAAAACAGGAGTTTTTTCAATAATTTTTTATGAAATTGTGCTTTTGCCTTTTTATGAAGAGAACGATTAATTATATAAAGTTGAGGCTTTTGACTGGCACATAACAGAGGAACATCTTAGAATTATTACACTGAAAAAGGTGTTCAAACTACGGATTAGTTTCCAAAAATAATAAGCATTAGCTGTTGTAATTCTGCAAATTTTTATTGTTTGTAACATGATAGAGTCATGTTGCAAACACCCGTCTCAATATATTCTTTCTCTATAGATGAGTTACACATCGCTTTTCTTATCACTCGACAAAAAAAAATTATTTTAGTCAATTCCGTATATTTTCTCAACTTTGTTTGGTGTCAATTGCTCCGCCAGACATGTCAGACGGCATTTATCATAGCAGAAGTTTCCATTATCGATTGTCAGGACCTATTGCTGTTAAGTGACTTTAGCACTAAATAAAATTGACATAAAAATGACCGAAACATACTCGCATAATGTGGCAAGTGAAAAAAGCGTTCTCTGTTTATGAACTATGGTGGTGAAATTTATATTCAGAAATGTCCTTAGGGGATATGTGAAAACCGATTCCGATAAAAAAGGAAAACAAAAGTGTCGAGGCTATCCAGAAAAAAACTTATGGATATCTCTAGATAAAAAAAGGGAGCTAAAGAAAGTAAGGAAACGATGAAAAGGATAGGGAGAGCTACTCGTATGATGTATGACATGTCCAAAAGTGTGGTTGGGGTTTGTTTAGGTTATGAGGTAGTACTAAAAGCGTCAATATAAATTTCAGTCTAATGTTAGTTAAAGATATACATTTTACTTTATTGTTTTTTTTAAAGTAAATTAATTTGATCGACCAGAAACTTCCTAAAAAGTTTGATACGCTCTAATTTTGAAGCTGCACGTTCAACATTTAGTAACGACTCCAAAACACAATTGCCTCGTAGCTAACAAGTCCCTCAACACATTAAATAAAATTTTGTTTTTGGTGCGTAGATTGGGTGAACTCTTGTCAGTGGTGACTTTTGGTGGGTATCAAGTAAGAAGGGGTGGAATTCCTTATGCTGGTAAGTTGAAACTTGGAATTTACTTATTTTATTTCTAACATTGTATACTTAATATGTTTATAAACAATCGCCATGTTTCACCATTGTGACATAAACTGCTACGGGGCATGCATTTTTGAATATCATAATTTCAGCGTTCGACCGTTTCTTTGGCACCCACTGCCTCCACTCAAGTCAATCATTTTTCTGAAGATGGCACCATTATCGAAAATCTATGTACATATATAAGTTTAAGGTTTCAACTTACCAGTATAAACGGGCCTGAGTCATAGTTTAAATGGGTCCAATGGGTGTAAATACAAAATATGAGGTAACAGTTTTCATTAAAACACAATATTAAAAAAAGTGTTTCAACTTTACCGTTTTTCAAATTGAACTCAAAAATATATAATACATAAATTATTTATAACTAAATAAAATTATTAACATTACTTCACAAAAAAACCTTGTCAAAAGTGTAGCCGCATTGAATATTTCATTTAAACTCTCCAAAATTAAATCAATTCAAATAAAATTCAATAACTTTGTCTTCAAAATTCGAAATTGACCAGGAAATCCTTGGTAACTTCAAATAAATTATTTTCAAAAACTAGCTCACCAAATGAATGAAAATTCCGAATATTGCGAATAAGCTGCAGCGGCAATGATTTATCTATTCATCCCGGATGAATAGCATCGAAAAGGGACAATGTCCCTTTATGTCCTTTTATCCCCGTCATGCAAATAATTTGTGTTTTCAAATATTTGTCATAGTTGTTTCGAAATATTTTATCAATTATTAAAGTCGTCGATGATTTATTACATGAAAACCTTTAAAGTCGATTGGGACATAGAGAGGGAGGGATGATGCTTTTATGAAATATATGAAAGTTTATTCCCGGAAAATTTTGGTTTCATTTCGACCCCATTCTCTTAGCAATTCACCCATCTTTTCGCCTGTCTCAATGTGCCCGAGATTTATTGGTTCATTTTTTATCATCTCGAATAAATTACTATCGGTCCATTAAGATAAAGTGAAAAAAAAGTCTTGAGTGACCATATCGTAAGAAAAAGTATACTAAGATTGTGTTTATAGAAAAACAATAGCGCGCCAAAGATCCCCAAATAAGATACACGAGTAGCACATACTCCTTGGGGATTATAAATATCCGCCCATCTTGTTACGGCTACATAAAGTAGAAAACTTATCACCGAAATGTTGTAGCGGTTACTTTTATGGTGTATAATCATAAAAGCCCTTTCTGACACACTTGGGACACCAGGGCCACACTGTTGTTTGGTTTAATCTAAGTGTTATTTTAGTGTCTTACTGTAAGGGACAGTAACAGGAAAAGAGGCTATCAAGGGCATTATAAGTGGTACTAAATGACCCACATTTCTTATAAATTGACTAATTACTGGACTCATCTGGAGATTGTCTTATTAACGTTCAGTTAAGTAATCACAGTGGAACCCTCCATTCTGGTGCTGATATATGGATGATGTCTAATACAAATGATTAGGGGTAGGTACATTTTGCAGTAATAATAATTATGTGAGGTTGCGTAGCAGCAAAAAAAATGGGTTGCTTGATTACTTATGCCTTTGCAATAGTACGCTTTTATGAGGTGTAGCTCATCTCCTTTCTTTCCCAACTTAATCAATTAATTATTTTAATTTCTTTTGATTATTGTTATCATTTATTTCCCTCTTTAAATTGCAGAAATAGAACTCTTGTGTCTCAGCAGTCTAATTTATTTTAATTTTCTATCACTAATAGACTTTCTTCAAGATTCGGGCGCATGAGTATCGATCTCCAAGAGGTATGCAGTCAAGCCGACATATCTACGATATTCTCGCAGATTAAAGCCTCCATTCAAAACTAAACTTTGCTTTACATGAACGCAACTAAGATTTCGGTAGCTGCCATACAAAAAAATGTGTTTACAACTTATTTTATTCTTGCATTCGCCGGTATTTTAATGCTTAGCCAATTTTAAAATACGACCGTAAGAAATGTAGATAATTAATTAGATTGAAAGTTTGCTTTTATTGTCAGATCTTAAATGCATTGCAAACGTAATGGAATATTCGTTTGGGGCAAAATTTTCATGCACAAAACTCTGGCGATAATCGGCAGCGTTTTGAGGTTACCCGTTTACAGTTGCGACATACATATTCTTGCGAGCTACTGGTTTGCCGAGACTTCAAGAATGAACCAACTCGCTTAAAATCAATTGAACTAATATCGTTTTTTATTTGCAATCAATAATCGCACTCCTAGCAACACTGTCCGATTTTGTGTACTCCATGATCACTGCTCGATCGCTGCTACCAATCCAAATCACTTTACAAACACTATCGCGTAGAACCTGATTGTCGTCTCTCTGTGTACTAAAATCTGTCTCCAGTTTCAAACTCTTTCATGTCTTTATACTGGTTGGGTTGTGTTGTGAGCTTTCCCGAATATCCAGTAGTGTGTGTGAATTGTTCTAGAGAGTTGAATAACATGTGAGGAAGACAAGAGGAATAGGAATAGGTAGTATAGAGAAGGTTTCCTTTGGATATTGGGAGGCTTGGCTTTCTTACTAGAAATTTATGTAGTTGCGTTATCAGGGTCCATGTAGCAATATTCTGTAGAATGTCATAATATACTAAAACTGTAGCTGTGTGTCTGCCGAATATTTATAGCATTATAGCGGTGTATACGATTATCTGCAACATGATTGACTGATGGTTCTGTTCTCAGAAAATATTTGGCATATGGAAAGACAGCACGATTATGCTGTGCTAGTGCCTAGGGTTGTTACATCCGTTTCTCTTCTTTAAAATGTCTCGCTTAAAACACCAAGGAATGAAACTTATTTCATATTAACTTTTGATTCATATTTGATCCATACTAACACACTACCCTGCCACCTTTCATCATCCCTAAATCGTATTTAAAAGTCTCTCAACTCTCCAACTAGCTCAACTTTTCTTGCCTTGGGCGAAATTTTTTGTTCTCGCCGCAAATTAAATTCTTACAATTCATTAGCCACACGAGATCGCGATATTACAATGTGACGTTTCGTCCTTTTCGTCTGCTCTCTCACAGCTCACTTACTTTTATGAATACAAAATAAATTTTGGTTGTAAATGAAACGAAAATGTTTAAAAAACGCACCGACTTCAAACTCGCCATGATACCCGTCCAGGCATCCCCATTTTAATTTCCGGAGGCCAACTGATTACGACAAGAACAACAGCTGTCCATAAGCCCATTTGCGACAGGGATGAAAAATGTCAGGATAGGCCGCCACCACCGCATCATACAATAGGAAACGAATCTGCAATATGGCCGAGCGGAGCAGCCAAGGATATGCCTACGTTATACGGTTTTTTTTTTTAGTTTAGTTCTATTTTCCTTAGAGAACGGGCGAATATTTCCATGTCACCAATGTCACACCATAAATATTCAGTAGGGGTGAAAATATTTTCTAATCGCTCGAGGCATTTCGAGCATTGGATCTGAGACACTGGTGCTCGTATGGAAGGCAGCAAACGAAAGGATTTCGTGCAAATGTCAGAGATTTGTGTGAATAAATTCAAATTAGAACCTGTTAAGGGTGGGTGTGGAGGCGGCACCATAATGTGATTGCTAATATGCTATCAACTTCATATTGGTCTGAATTTTTTTCCCAGAAATATCGGCAATGATTTGAGCTTTTTTAAAAAAAAAAATGTCCATGTTCTTCTCAATGAGTTTGAGTACTTCTAGGTGTCTTTCCAGTTAGGTATTGGAAGGTTTGGTCTCACTTGAAACTGATCGAGATATGTTGGTTGCCAGGGTGGCATGTAACAATATACTGTAACCTGGCATTGTTCTTTCTTATACCTTTTCTGCATGCTTGAAATTTTACGAGTAGGTTCTTTGATATTTACAGAAAATGTAGGGCTAGAACTTCGATAGTTCAGAAGTATCCTCATAAAATTCAAGAAGCTACAATGAGCTGGTCATGTGAAGCGGATGGATGACGGAAGAATCCCCAAACGCACACTTAAGGGAAAAGTTTATTGACAAAGTGTAGTATAAGACATAATGTAACTTATTATAAGACAATGTGTAACTTAGCATAAGTAATTTAAGCATTGCAAACTTAATGAGATGGCACCGGGAACATGGCGAATGGGCCAGTCGGTGACCTGTAGAGCTAAGAAATAGACACTTGAATTGTACTTACAAGAATAAAGAAGACTAAAAATACAAAACACAAGGACCAGTTCGAAAACCACGAAAGCGCTGGGAGGACTCTATTGACGCAGACAGCAAATCACTTCTAAGATGCAGAAACTGAAGGACGCGGTCACTTAATCGAGAAGGCTGGAGGCGGCACATTCAGGAGCCCAAGGTCCGATTTGAACTGTAGCGCCATCGTAAATAAGTAGCTAAGTAGGGCTAGAAACATTCGCTAGATGCAATCTGAAGACACTGGAAAATCTTATTGTGAGACAAGGTGACTTAGATTGACTCTAATGCATCTTGTGGAAGAAATTGATATCTGATGTTTTAAAAAAATGTAGGCTTCAGGATCGCGACAGAGGTATTAAAATTTTTTTTTAAAACTTAAATTATTTAAAATTTAAAACAGACATACCGACTTTGTGGAACTAACAAGTACATTGCGAGAAAAAACGGCTTCGACAACGTTCTACAAGCTCTGACTCCAAATTAACGGTCAGCAAAGATAAACTCAACCATTCCTTACCACCGTATAAATCATCGAAGACAACAACCCTTTCCAGCCCATCCCACTCAACCGCAATGAAGTCATAACAACGCGGTCACATTTCACGATATTGTTTTTTTCGTCGAAAGGGGTCGCGCAGCTGAAGATAAAAACATCACCACCGAATATAATTTATTTGTGTGGGGTGGTTATCAACATCGCGAAGTCCTTTATTGCCGGCACTTTGGCCTCTTTACTGTAGAAACACGAAGCGTAACAGTAGCGTCTCTAGTCCCCAAAACGAAACCCTCCCCAAAATACAAAAAGATTCGAAAGAAGATAAATTTGCTTACAAACGAAGGACGATTATTGCGCGCTGTTCAACTCGCCCTCTACTGCTCAGTACCATTATTTTCCATACAAGGACAAACGTTTTTTTCGAGGGGGTTGGTTGGTGAAAGCGGAAGTCGACATCGAAATAAACCAGAAAATCAAAAAAAGGACAAGAAATAGAAACCTTAATAAGGTTAAGGTTTTATTCCCCCCGCAATGATGTTCATGACGAAGACATAAAAGTTCGTTTTAAAGCGTTAAAAATTGCGTGAAATTAGATAAGAAAAAAGGATAATCGGTTGTAGGTTACTAACGAAGGTATTTTACCATTCCAAATAGGATCAACAGGGTTTTCAGTACGTACGAAAAAAAAAGTTAAAAAGAAATGAGCATTTTAATCTGCCACTCGAAATCGAGGATATTATCAATTAAGGTGCTGCTCAGAAAACGGATCAAATCTTTTGGGTCTTTTTTTCAATACGATGTTTTTTATGCTTACAAAGGACATTATTTCCTTTGAAAATTGAAAGAACACTAAAGGGGTGGATGAGCAGGGCAATTAAGTAGATTTGAACAACAAAGCCGAATAGTTAATGTGCGGAGTGAGCAAGCCATTATTTCTGCACTATATATCACAGTGTGCAGGGTACAGGACTTCATCATACTTTCGGTATAAGTCCTTTTTAAATTATTTACGTTTTATAAATTTCTTATAACCCTTTTATGGCTAGACGCGAAGCAACCTCTCTAGTCCGTTTGCCATTATCCTGCGGTTATGATGGAGCCCACAGTAGATTATTTCATTAATACGATGTCGCTAATTTTAATGGACTCAATAAAAAAATGTTTTAGTGGCAGTTGTAATTGGGTTTTAAGTAGTAAGATTTTTTTTGGGGGTTTTTGAATTAATGAGTGATGGTTAGTCATTTTTAAGGGAACGACAATAGGATGTTCTTATTTATTGAGTAATTTAGACATGATAATATTTCTTGGAGGAAAATTAATTTAATCGTTAAATTCGAAACGTGTAGCGTTGAAATCAAAATAATAGTTATCGGTTATGTACCGGTTAAATAGAAGGGGCCTTACAAGAACCAAGATTACCAGTTGTGAAAAATATGCCATCAGTTTTAGTTTTTAAATTCATATTCCAAATTTTATTGAAAAGGTTTCCCTTGGATGGATTTAAAAGAAGACTATGAAAAATTTCAAAAATTTTTGGTAGCACCGCGAAAGAGGCAAGCGAAAAGAAATCAAGAAGAAGACACATGGAAGTAATTTGAAAATTGCATCTATGAGCCTTCATTTCATTCCGTAGTAAACCCATAGTGTCGTCATGAAAACCAATTTTTCTAGCACGGGAGGTTTGAAGCAATGAAGAATTTGCTGCCACGGGTAGTAGAAAAAATTATTTACTGCAGGAGAGAACCTTTCTGCAAAGTAAGCGAGTTCTGATAAGAATTACCGGAGTAGAATAGAATTCCGAACACAGTTTGGAATTGAATTAATATGCTATAGGTATATGTGGTAAATAGTTGATTATATTTAATTTGGTTTTAGATCTCAGAAACCACTGGCGCTCGGAGGCTGAAACTTGAGGCTTATTTAGAACTATGATAGTGGGCCCATTTGCAAAAATTGGAGAGAAAGGTTGAGGGGCGTTAGAATGGAGGGGAAAAACCTTGTGTCAGAAGTGCTTGAAAACTGTGGTTGAAACATACTAAAATACATGTCTCCTGAACAGCTCCTGAGGGATACTAGGAGATTAGATAAACGCTAAATTTTTGAATCGGGTGGGCTGTAGGGGTAGGAGTAAAGACATTTGGATAAGAATATCTTTCGAACCAATTATACCAGGAAAATAAACGAACGCTACACATCCCCAAACAAGCAAGATTTCTAATGAACTTGGCTAGCTTATAATGCCCTATCGACAGTAGGTCCACCAAATTGTCAAAGAAAATACTACCCAACCTCAGTCGCCTCCTTGAATGGGTAAGGCGAGAATGCGTAAAGCGGTTGAAGGTGGAAAAGGATGTAAGCCCAACTATTTTTCTTTTCATATCTCGATAACCTGTAAAGATAGATAGCTGAGTTCTCACAGATTTAGGCTAGCTTCATTGGCTTGGTCACCAATAAGTCTGGCACTGGCACCTCTGTGTTTAACTTCGATCGTATGATGGTCATCAGTGCTATCACGTTGACTTCAGGTGCAATTATTTCTCCTGAGGAGGTATCCAGCACATCTTGCCCAGAGGCGCCAATACACAGCTTTGGAAAACACTCTTTGGGAGTAGCACTCACCACACCCACCCTTTTGAGCCTGGAAGGGTGCTGGGTGCTTATGTGACTCTCATTTCGCTTGTTTAGCCGTGGTACCCTCCTCTACAAAGGAGTGTTACCTCTTGCAAGCAGCAGCCGTTTTGTATGGTTTGGTTGGTAACTCTAACTTAACCTATGCTTTAATATCAAATTTATTGTTTACTTCAATGAGCTTTCATTATAATCGACATAAAACTGATTTCAGTTGCCCCTAATGTGGTTTTAAAGGGATTGAATACATTTTCACGAATTTTGACATATCTCTTAGGTTTGATAAGATATAAAATTAATTTCTACGTTCACGGAATTTTTATACAATTTGCTAAGACCCGACTTCAATATTTTAGGACATTCAACTCTTAGGGTTGTGTAAGAGGTTTAACCTGATTGTCTTTTAAGTCAAATGTAATTTCGTATAAAATAAAACACAATTGAATAAAATCAATCATCTTCATTTTATCAAGTATTTAATTGAAACTTCTATTTAAAATAAAGATTCAGTGAATTGTTTTCTCTCTTGGAGGCTTACTTACCGAATCAACAACCACAGATGATGATGGCGTAGAAAAGAAAATCCTCTTCTCTTCAACGAGGTACTCAACTTCTTACAATAATAACGTGACCCCTTGAAGCAATTCCTTTCGGTAAATTTGACATAAATCTCGGTAAATTCGTTATGGCAGTCAATAAAATTCACGATGCGGAAAACTAAAAAATCCCGATTCCGGCAACGCACATACTTCCAATTTTTTTTTTTTTTTTTAAATTCCACCCCCTGGCACGAACCACATTCGAAAATCCCAGCAAGGACATAAAATCGATTGAAGGCGGCATAACCTTTAAAGGTCTCGGCACCCAGGTTCGAGGGTACGAACCGGAAACATGTCGAATGACACATAAGTCAGAGCTTAAATTTGTCCTTCCCTCTGCTGTAAAACCTGTAATTTATCTTCGGCTTTCGTCTTAGAGACGACGGCAACGAAAATCTCAAGATACATTTTCAGATGTTTCGTTCTTTTAAGTTGCATTCAAGCCTTCGAAAATGAAGAGAAAGCATTTCACTTGCTGCTTATTTATGGCTACGTTGAAGCTACGAAAACGGTCCATGCCGGATAAAATGACACGAAATGGGAGGAGGTTGACGGGATTCCGGGAGACGGACTGCTCGAAAAACATCTTGTCCCGATTCCGGTAACATTTGCGTTAAGTAATTTCCAGAAAGAATTTCCCCGAAAACTGTTCGGTGTCAATTGAATGCAACTTGTGACCATGTTCTGGATGATTCGGTTTTTTATTAGTTCGATTGTCCGATGTTGTGAGGCGGTCGCAAGTGGGTTGTGGTACCCTATTCATCCGTAACTGAACACAGTACAGCACCCGTACCCCCTGACATGACCTCAAATTAATCTGCAACCTTATTCCGATGTCCTCGTGATGGGTGGAAATTCATTTTCATCCCTTCCTGGACTGGGGAATGGGTTGACTTTTTTCGTGAAGGGTGACTTTGGACAGGCTTTCGCTGTGTGAGTACTTTGTACACGGCACTCTGTGTATGAATTTATTAATTTCCTAGGCTTTGCGCTTATCTCTGGGGTTGTTTAATTTTTTTGCAAGGTGCACTTGGGGTTTAGGCCGGTGCGGCGGTGGTGGCATTACCATAGCAGTTTATTGTCGTGATGCTGCTCAGGGGTTACTTTTTGTCCTTAGCAAATTTTGGACAAAATGTGGGTGATGTAGCGTAAGATTTTTGCGGTGTTACGGACTGATAATTCGCTATGCCGTGGCGACGGATGTTTGCCAATGTTTTAATTAATGATCTGTGTGGTGATGGTAATGGGGTCGTAGGTTGTTAGTTAAATAAGTTGTTTAAATTGGATGAAATACTTTGTGTTAGTGAATAAAATTAGCATATAATAAAAAAGGGCTTTCTGTAAGTGATAACTTAAATTCGGTTTGAGGAGTTCACTACTCTCAGCTGATCCCACCAAATACAGAGCATATTGACCCATGGCTTAACTTTTTTTTAAATAAGGGCAGATGAAAATCTCGAAAAATTCATGGCTTAATCAGCGATTTTCAACTCTTCAGGATATCATAGTGTACCGCAGCATAATAAGAAAAACGCCATTCTATACGTTTCTCGATTTCAATTCGTAAGGCACTCAATATCCTTGCTTTTGAATCATTCCTTATGTTTTTAAACGTTTGGCGATTGTTGTATTATGAACTACTAATAGCTCTATAAGTTCATTTTGCGTCTGACATGAGTCATCGTCGAGTAGTATAGTATGTATTGTGTTTTGCCGAACACAGTACCATACTAAATAAAGAAATGTTAAAAACACTCAAACAATTTTAACTAATGGAAGAAAATATAAAAATCTACAACGGTCATTCATTGGAATTTCAGTTGTTTTCAGTAACAGATGGCGCTGATGACAGTTAAAAGAAGGCTTTATCAGCTAAAATCATCTAATTTATATGCAAGAAAAGAGGTTGGATATTATGTAAATAACAGCTCGTTGATTGTATTGTATTGTACTGTATTGTACATTGTTGGGTGATGCACTGGCAGGCACTCGCAGGATGGGTTTTAGCAAGTTCCACCATACTAAATGTGATGAACTAAAAAAAAAAAAAAGGTCTTACTTCCCCATGAAAACAGGCCGATGGGCTTGTGCACTGGTGATATTGACTATATTATGATTTGTGTAAGAGCTGGGTATATAGCTGTAGATGATCTTTAGCAATTTGTATTAAAATACATATTTTTGATATTTAAACTCTAAAAATTTAATCAGTGTGATTTTTCTAAGAAACCCTATAATTATTAGTTCTTTTTTATTTGAAATAAAAAAAAAATGTATGACTAGTAGACACCAATAAAATAAAAAACAAAAATTTCAGTCCGTCTGTCCGCCGTACGTGAAATCGTATGCTTCCAAGCCCTATGAGTTATTAAATTGAATTTTTTTATGAATATACTGGGTAGTGTCCTTGAAGTGCCCACTTTTTGTTGGGTGGGAATGTGAAGGGGTAGGGGAGGAAAGCGTGGCAAACAGTCGTTAATTTTTAGTTTTCCCGATATTACCCGCTCCGCCAAATGTTTGCTTAATTTTTTATTGCTTCTTTCATTCAACGAAGAAACATGAAGTTCTTCTGATTGACCTAAAGTTCAATCGGTTTTAGTTAATTGCGCACACAATTAAAAAAAAATACTGAAAACTATAGGGGATGCCCGCTGAGCACAAATTTACATAATCTTGCCCTCTACAAATTTTTGTGAAGTATTCAAAGTATACGAAATACTGCAATTGATCAGGGGTCGATTCAATATTCTCACTAACCGTTTACCCAAAAGACATAAAGAAACATTTTTCTTAAGAAGCGCGACGAGACTCTTCAGAAAATCCGAAAATGTTCAATCACGACAATTGCATTGGATTAACATAATTCCGAATTGAAAACGTTAAAACATTATGCCGCTGTTCGAACGGATTTCTTTAGCGAAAGTAATACCCAAGTACGAAACAACAATAGACATAAGACGGTACGATATATTTGTATACCTTCTATACTAGGTACACGTTGAATAGTAAAAGAGCCTATAAATATTTAATTGAATCGATATCTGCCTCAGACTATTAATCACCAATGATTCTGGACTCACGACTATCCATAGTAACTAGCTTCTATTTTTTTTTATTAATATCTTAAGTGAATGTATACTAAAGGCTTATGGAAAATTCGTTACGGTTTTGCCAAATAGTTTTTATCATATATTTTTTTAAGATGATGGTATGCTATTTAATGAAAAAAAAACAATAAAAAATGTTATACAACATTTATAGCTATTTTTGCCTACATTACATAGAAAGTGTCCGACTTAAAATTTATTTATAAAAATATTTAATACTATCTGGAAGGCGGCATACCCCTTGCCGAGTCAAATGTAGGGACTCAAATCCCAAAAAACAGTAGAGTTGCACCCAGACTATTGGTAGACTGGACGGCTGCCCAATTTCAAAACATAGTAAGTGATATGCAGCCGAGGATTACCCAAAAATAATAAAGTTGCACCATCGGAACATTTTTTATACTCTACCTCCGTCTACTACTAAAGCACATTTTTCTTAATTGAATTTCTATGACTGATGTTGTATTTGCCAAGGCTTAACTTTCTATTATACGCCATTCTCATCAGTTTTTACGGCCTTAGTCCGCAAACATATTATCGTCTTTTTCATCACGTCTTTAAACCTATATATACAAACGCAGTATTGACTCTTGCCTTCGATTCCACTATCCCTTCAAAGTATATTTTTACAGTGCTTTTATAGTATAGTATCTCAAATGAAATTCTTTAGTACTGTACATAGTTTACACTGTTTTAAAAAAATTGAATTTTCAATCCAATTTTTTCTTGAAATTTCCAGGATATTTAATTTTTTTAAGTAAAAGTACACCTTTCAATCACTTTTACAATTATACTTTTACAATTTATATGAAAGTCTTCACAAAATTAAGGAACATTTAAAATATGTTAACTACCTATATTTATTTATGAATTGGAAATTGGGTTCTTTTTGTAATTCTACTTATCTATTTGAATTTCACGACGAAGAACATGTAGTTTATGAAACCACAAAGTTGAAGCTTCGTTCGATTTTGTTTTCTACTAAAATTAAATTGAAACGCCTTCGATGGTGCAGTGGCTATTCGGTAATTCTACTCAGCAAAACCAGAATTGATCTCGAGTTCGATTTTTACCTACAGTTAAATGTTTTATTAAGAATAAGTATGATAGTAAGAAATAAGTAGAAATAAGTGTATCTTCACGAGTGTAATTATACACTTTTTATTTTTTTATTCAAGAGAATATCCAGTAAATTTTCTATTTTCGAAGTTGAAATTTATTGATTGTCAATTGAAATTTACCGACAGAAAATTGGAAATCACATTCACATTGACTATTACATCCTAATGTAAATTTACTTGAAAAGGTAGCATATTTGCCTACTATCCAAAAGATGTAAAATTCAACGGATTTTTTTTTTGCCGTGCAGTAATTCTAGTACGATTACACTTCTGCTGTTTAAGAAAATTAAAAAAGTACAGAATTTATTTACAATAATTAACCATTGGGGTTTGTTATTATTTTTTTTTTTTACAAACTATCATCTTATTTTTAGTCTGAATTTGAAATCAAAATTGATTCCGCAACCACGTCTCCAATTATTTTCTAAATCAGATGTCGAGATGTAACCCATATCAATATCTTGTCAACTATTCAAACCATTCCCGACCTGAAGTCTAACAATATCCATAGAATTGCAAAGTTTATTAGACACGTGACCGTAGTCTTTGACACACCCTGACACGGAATTCAATAACTTTCTTTGGCAAAACTTGAGTCCGAACTTTGAGTCCCTTATACCTTTTAGAGGACGCTGGAACTGGGGAATTATAATGCGATATTCACTTTCTTATACTTAACATACACAAGTCTAATGAAATTCGTGATTTGCATGAATATGTTCTCCTAATATGAGACTTATTCTTTATTTACGTATAAAAAGAATTCCGGAGATATGTAGACTATGTCGCAGATCAATAAATCAGGCTGCAGAATGTACTTAATTGGTTTTGTCTTAAGATTTAAGAGTTTGATTCAGACGTCTTGCATTTTGTCCATTGTTGGTACCATTCATATGACACTGCAATTGAGATTAATGGGTCTACAACTAAATATTTGTTGTGCCGTTGCAGTTTTTATGACGAACGTAATATTTGGAAAGATTTGTGATTGTGTCGTCAAATTGTTAAATATTTTACAGATCCCGGACCACATGGAAAGAGTTTACGTGTGACGAAAAAGACTCATTTTTTCATAGAATTATAAAAAAAACTCAAACGGATGTCTTTAATTTACATTTATTTCGGATAATATTTTCATTCACCTATTAAATTTTGCTATTTACTAAAACATAAACACAAATAATTAAAAAGTAACGACACAAAAATCTGCCAACAATCTGGGCGTAACTTTATTATTTTTCCGGCAGAAGTAAGGAACGCGTTCAATTTTGAAATGCGGTGTAGGCTACTATGTGACTGAAAACCTATCAAAAAGAACAAGATCATGGAAGTGAAAATCTGATTGGATCTGAGAGATATGGAATAGTTTATGAAAAAGTACACAATCACTTTACACCCCCTTAGGGGTCACACTACCCTTAGGGGTCGAATTTCAAAAAACCTTAAAATTTTTTCTAGGTATTAATACGAAGAATCCGTAGAATAAACATGAATTCAATATTTGGAAAGACCTAGTAGATATGACGAAAATCGTGAAAATATATGCATTTTATATTTATTATATTTACAAATATTTTTTTTTGCCCCCCCCTTCTGAACGCCAATGAATATTCAAATTCCGAGTTTCAACATTGTAGCTAAAGCCGTTCCATATATAGGAAAAACACCCCCACTTGTACCACACTACCCTTAGGGGTCGAATTTCAAAAAACCTTGAAAACGCTTTCTAGGTATTCATACGAAGAATCCGTAGAATAAAAATGAATTCAATATTTGGAAAGACCTAGTAGATATGACGAAAATCGTGAAAATATATGCATATTATATTTATTATATTTACAAATATTTTTTTTTGCCCCCCCCCTTCTGAACGCCAATGAATATTCAAATTTTTTTTTATCAGAATTACTTTTCTAGTTGATTTACATATACACACCGAGTTTCAACATTGTAGCTTAAGCCGTTCCATATATAAGAAAAACACCCCCACTTGTAACACACTACCCTTAGGGGTCGAATTTCAAAAAAAATTGAAAACACTTTCTAGGTATTCATACGAAGAATCCGTAGAATAAACATGAATTCAATATTTGGAAAGACCTAGTAGATATGACGAAAATCGTGAAAATATATGAATTTTATATCTATTATACTTATAAATAATTTTGTTTGCCCTCCTTTCTAAACGCCAATGAATATTCAAACTTTTTTTTATCACAATTACTTTTCTAGTTGATTTACATATACACACCGAGTTTCAACTTTCTAGCATGAACCGTTTAATAGTAAGGAAAAACACCCTCTACCCCAAAAAAAAATTATATTTTTCCAACATTCCGCTACTATAGCTCTATCTAAATACCAAGTTTAAGGTTTATATCATTACAGGTTCTCAAGATATAAGCATCGGAACTTTTTCCTTTTCACCCTCCCCCACCCTCCCCCTCTAAACCCACAACCCGAAAACTTTTTTCCCTACTAGGGTTTAATTAGCGCTACTTCTGGTAAAAATTCTAAGCATCTATCTTAAACGGTTCTTGAGATATGAAATGTGTTTGATTTGAAAAATTCTCATCCCCTCCACTTCTATGCTCCACCTCCCACTTAAAAAATTTTACTTTGATCAATCTTTATTTGTCAACCTTTACACCAAAACCAAATTTTATTTTTCTAGAGCAATTGGTTCATGAGTTATCGTAATCTTAAGTTTTTCACCCCCCACCCCCATACACAACTTCCCCCACCCAAAATTTTTCTTGATTCTGTTCTCCTAGTATAACTACAAATATGTCTTAAGTTTGAATAGTGTGCCATTAACGGTTTAGGAGATATGGATTTTAGAATGTGTCTATCTCGCCTTTTTTGGGTTTCGGACGCATTACATTTCCCCCCACTCCCACACCCCTTAATAAATATTGACAATTTTTCTGCAAATGGGTCTACTATCAGAGCTCTATAGAAATTCCAAGTTTCAGCTTCCTAACATAAGGGGTTACTGAGATCTGGAAACCAAAATTTTCGGTCTAAAACACTTCCCCCTCCTTCCCCCTCACACCCCCACCCCTAAAAATTTGGTCACTTCAAGGCGCGTACCCCATCTATTCGTTAAAAAAATTTCAATTTAATATCTCAAAGCGTTTGGCAGCTACGAGCCTCCAAACGATCTTGCGTACGGCGGACGCCGTACGGCGTACGGCGTACGGCGGACAGACGGACTGAAAATTTTTATTGCTTTTTTTGCGTCTACTAGTTATGAAACGTGAAAATAAAAATTTTGAGGGTAGCAAATTTTTTTTTTAAAAAAATCAATCACAATACTTAATTATTAAAATAATAAAGTAATAGTTAAAAAAGGTACTTTTGCGCACTTTCGTATTTTCGAAGCGCACCAAAAAAGCACATGCTGTTTTCATTGAAGATAGATTGTGTAGAACTTTTACTTAAATTAGGGTTTGATTGGAATGAACAAGTGAATACTGAAATTCGCTATAACGACTTATGTATGTTTGGAAGTTGAAACTCAGTAAATCAAGAAACTCCAGTTTTTACATCTCGTAAAGTTTAGAAATACCTGTAAAGCAAAAATTATATTTTCTGAGCATAGCAGAGGCATACTTGGTTAGGGATTTCCGGGATCTACCCAGAAAATTCGCATTTATGACCTGAAAATGGGTTTATCGAGGTTTCATTGAAAATTAGTAGGTACTCCATATATCGAAAATTAAATGATTTATTCATTGATCCAACTATGAATATTCCATTTAACCTCCAGATAACCGATTCGAGCACGCAAATCATATCTTAATCTTGAAGTGGAACAGATCACGCCCCTAACACCTTCGCATAAGTCCTTGTGATATCATTTTGTTTAATAGAATTACAACCTAACGACCTTTCTCGAAGCCAACTTTACTGATAATCGGCAGCAGTCTAAAATGGGATAACGACCAAAGGGACATATCGCCATAATAAAACTCCACATATCCTCAACACACTAGCCATAGAATATTCAGCTCGCACGTTATATTTAGCAATGTTTCACGCGATAAGGCGTAATAGAAATTACGATCAGGGCACTGGATACCCCGAAATACAAAAGTTTTATTACACACGTGGATTAAAATTCATGTTCATAAGTGAACTATCTACGGGTGGGTTGCGAGGGTGAACAATGTACAGCCCTTATGACAATTTCGTTTCGCATCCACGTCGAGGTATGGAACGAAAAGGGTAATGGGGTATGGGGTTAATTACAAACATTTGGCCGGGTCGGTCGAGATAAAACTTAATCTCCAATAAATTTTCACCGCCAAGTGTCCTGCAAACTGGAAATATTTTATTAAGGCAGCACGGATAGTCTGGAAAGGATTGCAGAATGTTTGGAGTATGATGGTCAGTGGTCAGTGGATTGAGACATTTTAGCCTTGTTTATTTAAGTAGGACAGGGTTAAGAATTATTTGAAATGATAAAGACAATGTTTTCAATATTCAATCTTTGGGTCTTCCTTAATGTATGCAATGTTTGTATGTTGTATAGGTGTTACACATTATTTGTAATGGAAGTGGAAGGTAGACTATAAGCAACCAGAACCCAAATTTGAACGTGCTAGGTTAAAGCAGTTTTTAGTTATCGTGCATCCCGACAGACAGACGGACAAACGATTGTACCGGCAGACGAATAGACCGACAGCCAGATAGATCGACAGCCGGATAGACGGACAGACGAATAGACCGACAGCCGGATAGACCGACAGCCGGATAGACGGACAGACGGACAGACGGACAGACGGACAGACGGACAGACGGACAGACGGACAGACGGACAGACGGACAGACGGACAGACGGACAGACGGACAGACGTACAGACGGACAGACGGACAGACGGACAGACGGACAGACGGACAGACGGACAGACGGACAGACGGACAGACGGACAGACGGACAGACGGACAGACGGACATACGGACAGACGGACAGACGGACAGACGGACAGACGGACAGACGGACAGACGGACAGACGGACAGACGGACAGACGGACAGACGGACAGACGGACAGATGAACATAGAGTATAAAAAAATGCATTTCCCTTTGACTAAAAAATAAAATTCTACCTGTTCTGTATTTTTCATTAAGTTCTGTTTAAGCTCCTATCGTCAGTCCCAAACTCATATGCAACGTGAAAAGCGTAAAGCAAAGCTGAATTATCTGATCTGACTAAAAACGTGAAAATAGGCTGGCAAACAAAACTCGTCAAAAATGAAATGGAGCCTTACTCTCAATGGTCAGTCCGCCCCAGTGCAAATTTTCACCACTTCATAACATTAAACATATATAATGGATGCTGGCCAGATATTAAAATTTTCCTAGGCGCGACATCCCCATTATGCGTGTTTTCGGGACAGAGTGGATTTCTCCCGGTTACTCCATCTGAAAATTGAAATGGGCCAACATCCCCATCCTATTCGCATAAAAGAGGACTGAACGAAATGGGGATATGTCTGAAATGGTATCATTTTTATGCCATCCGGAAAATTCATCCCTCCTATTTCGGGTTGACTTTTCCGCACTTTCACCTGTTTCCCGGCAATGTCCACAGTTCGTTTTTTTCTGCTAGTCAGTCCAGATCAGTTCCGGATATCCAATACAATTTCGTTAAGAGCCTTGAAATGGTTTTGTCATCGAGGGTCCATAAGTCCTAGTAAAAAAGTAGCCTTTTAGTGTGCCTGAAGTTTAAGGTGCGAACTACTCTCCACCTATACTAACGTCATAATAAATCACAATCAGAACATTTAACAACCATCGACAGGTTGTTACGGTTAGGAATAAGATTTCCTGACGTTTATTTTTTTTTCTCCAAAGGATATATGAGAGTAAGGGTGGGTGGGTTTTCGAAGCGATTTTTTATGTTTAGAGTCGAGGGGTGCATAAACTATGAGAACATTTATTACGGCTGAAGAGCCTTCGGGGATTGTCTTGTGGTTTTACTGTGCGGGTTTCAAGACTTGAGCATTCTCACGCGCGTTTCACTGCGTACATCAAATTTCAGGATGACGATTCCTTAGAGAGTTCCTTGACAAATGGGAGGAATAATTTTTGTGTCTAGTTGCTCTTTAAGTAAATCGAATGGAATAAGCATCGGGAGTTGAAGGAGTACTTAAGTGATGAACGTGATGTTTGTGAATTATTGAATTCATTGAAAATATATTGCTAATACTCAGCTGATATTTTTAATTATAAATAAAAGCTATGGAGAGTTGTTATATTGATATAATCCTGAACAATGTTATAGCTAGATGTTGGGTTTACACTCACTCTTGAGGCTCGACTCGAGGCGAGGGTCTACCCCCATCAAAAAGTTGAAGTTGTTAGACTCTTGCGACTCCATAACCCATCTCATTGGTGGTTGATTTTTTGGTAGGGATAGAAGGTCACCTAAAACTTTGAGTGTAAATGCACTATGAAAGCAACAGTCGACCGACTGCATGATCAATATCTTGGATATTTTAGATATTTAATTATCGAAGTTGAAACTTAATTTAGTCCGAACTTTCCCATGCTATTGCCCACAAAAAACAACCCATACTCTCACAGTATTCGAATAAATCTCACCTGCCTAAAAAATGCATTTCTTACGATAGTACAAATACCTGATAAGTTCTTTAAACCAAAGTATTTTTTACTTTATATTCTCTTTTTAATTATGCAAAATTGTGATCTAGCTGAAATTTCACAAAAATGTTCTGCCCTGAAATTTCGTATTCACACGTTTAAGGACAGAAATCGAGCAAAAAGAGTTTCTAAAACAGCATAAGAAAAATGTCTGTCTGTCCACCGCAAATGCGGTAGGCCATACGCAAGACCAGTTGAAGGCGCGTAACTCACAAAACCCGTTGAAATATTAAGTTGAAATTTTTTTGTTGGGTAGATTGGATGACACCCTACGAGTGGTACCTTGTGGTCAAATGTGCATGAGGGGCGAGTGGAGGAAACATTTGGGACAAAAGGGAAAAACTGAATTTTTCAAAAAAATAAATTGTTATATCTCAAGAACTGTACCAGACATGATCTTGACAATTTTACAGGTGTATTAGACACAGTGGTCGCCTAGTGGAAAGAAATTGTTTTTGCAGCGGGTGTAGGAAGGGGGGTAGAATTTACGTCCCTATAAAGCATCGTCGAAAATAATTTATATTTTTGATAGCAGTAGCAAAGTACGTGGGTTTGATGTTCGGTGTTTTGTATCTCAGAAACGGTTTATGCTAGAAACTTGAAACTATTATATAAGATTATTTGAAGCGAAGTGGAAAATTATAATTTTTTGTTTTTTCCCATATTCTCACAAATTTTGTTATATCTTTTAGGAACGTCGAGTTATCAAATTAATTTTACTTTTGCGGACTCTTTATACTAGCGTCAATAAAGCGCTTTCCTAATTTTTTGATATCCAACTCCCAAGGGGGTGTAAAGTGCTTGTGGACATTTTCACGAATTCCGATACATTTCCTAGGTCTAGTAAGATATCGAAGGGCACAGGGCCCGATTTTGGCTGTAGCGCCATTGATAAAATATCGATACTGCTACTTCAGCTCACACTCTAAGATATCACTACTTAAATCTACCCACCAAAAAATTTGAATTAAATGGCTTAAAGAGTGAGAGCCGCCGTTTTTAAATGCCTGAGCGTACGGCGGACAACTGATTTTTTTTAGTTTTGGAGTACGCAGCCCTTAAACATAAAAATTCGCTTGATGTAGTCCTACATAGGATTCACGAATTCCTTCACCAAAAAATATTCTTAACAATTATCTCAGATTTCCCCTAGGATCACTAACACCTTCCAATTAGTAAATCCGGCGCTTGTTCCAAGAGCCGAACCTTAAACTCAATTTAAACTTAAAACAAACTAAAAAATTTTTCGGTGGAACAACGCTGGCAGTAAACTCAACTCCTCAAGTGTTGTTGCAAAGGAAATTAATTATTTTGCGTTTGTCATTGCGCCCAGGGAATCGAATTAAAGGAAAGTTAAACACAACAAAAACAACTGTCGCCATCGTCATCATCCCTTTTATTAAGGCACCTCGGATGTCACTGAAGCTTTAATTACACTCAATTACCGGGAATCCAAAGTGAATCCTTTTCGGGCTTGCGGTATACCGAGAAACCGAGCTATGGCGTCACGGGCAACAGGTATCGCACACAAATTATGCAAATTGCTAGCGGAAATATGTTCTTTGAAAAGTGAGCCAGCGCCATCCTAGTCACAAAGTTATCGAATAGCTTCCTCGGGCATCGCGATATGGAGAGGTGTTTATAATTTCAGCTCCCTGTGGTGGGTGCTGGATTATCATCCCTGCCTGCCCGCACCCTTGTGGACCCACTCTCCGCTTTTGGAACAACGCTACAAATTTCAAAGATTATAAAGTCACAGAGTATTTCATGACGGTGGCTTCGATGGTGGAACCGTAATCCTTTTTAAAGAAATTAATTAACGGCCGCAGACTGAATTTACGAGATATGATGCTTTAGATGTCCCCTTTTCATAGACCGGTGGAGTGAAGCCTACTGCCAAGAGTTTAGTTTCAGAATACTATCGAGTTCATTTTAATTTGTAATCGGACTTCACCGTTTTTAATGATGTAGCGGTGTGATTATTTCCCATTCCGTTTGTGAATTACTTTATAATTTATTAGTAATAAAGTTCTAATGAAATTTAATAAAAAATGTATTACTTTCAAATGTTATACACAGAAGAAATAGGTCTGTCCGCCGTATACCCCGTACTCGTTAAGGCTCCATGTGCACGTTAAATGCGATTTTAATGATTTATGACTGTTTTCTTGCCAATATTTCACGTTAGTGGCAACAAAAAAACAAATTAAAATTACACCACTTTATTAGCTGGTATGTAAACTAGGTCGTCTATAGAGAAAAAATTCAGTGTTATTAATTGGATAAAAAGCTATTAGAACAACAACCCTTGAACATTTTTTAAAGTGCGTAAATTCGAGCTTATTAAACGCATATTACTTATTTCTTGAATAATTAATTTATCATTTTCATTAATATAATGCTAAAAAAAAATCTTAAAGAAGGTTCTGTATAGATCAAATTTTAAGAAATTTTCATTTTTGTTAATAATATATGAGGTCAAACTAAAGCAATTTTTCACGATTTTCATAGCAGGAATTACATAAGAAAACCGCATTTCATTGAAAAGTATCAGAGATAGAATAATTAATTGGTATATTTAAAAGATAAACCAAGGAAAAAATTATTAACTTTTAATAGTTATGCGTTTCAAATAATTTGAAAACCTTTAACACCATTTTAATCAACTCAAAATTAGTTCGCTGATAGACAGCGAACGATGCAGACGTATTGTCCACGCCAAATTACATGAACGAAAAACGATTTCAATCGATTAAAATCCTCTCAAGAAAGAAAAATCAAACTGGGCTAAAAAATTGTCGTACCGGACTCATGGGGTCTTCAGTTAAAAGGCCCGGAAAATGTCTCGATTTCAGGATTGTTTTTGGATATAAAGTAAATAGATGTATATGGAAAAAATTATTAATGGGTTATATAGAGGTACAAGTGAAGAATATTTGTGAATTTATTTTTAAAAAAAATATTGCAAAATGGTGGCTCAAGCTCCCATTACATAAGGCGATCGGCGTGAGTTCATGCACGCGGCACTTTCTACAGCCTTGCTAAGTGATCTGAAACAGCAAAATTAAAAAAGTTTATGAAACTAGATTAAATTTGCGGGGCCCAACGTTATCCAATTTTTAAAAAACGCACTGAGACTAACTAAACTATTTAAAAATAAACACTTTTTGCACTATTTTTTTGGCTTAAAAACTCAAATAAAAAAAGGGAATAAAAAAAAAATCGACATTGGGGCCCCCAAATTCAGTTTACTTTCTTTTAAGCTTTTTTTCATTAAAATCGGTTTATTTGTCAAAGCTGTAAAACGTGCCGTGCTCCGCAAAAAATGGCTTCGAGAAAAACGCGTTTAAAGTTTGGCGTTACAAAAAATCGTACTAAATATCGGCCAACCGTTCCACAAATCGGTCTGTAACTCGTGAAATACATTTGATATCGAAATATCTTTTTGTCCACGTATTCTCAACATGTTAAGGATGATAAATAGAAAAAAATTCATTTTTTTATCGTCGAGAACTGATACCTCCCCAAGTTCAAATAGGCCTTGTTTTCGAGAGTTTTATTTTGGATTTTGTGTTTCGATATTATTTAAAATCAACCAATGATGATGCGGTCAATTGTGTCTTTGGTATGTTGTATTATTTCTTAAATCAACTATAAAAGTCATGGACGTTTCTTAGCGTAATCTTAAAAGGGCGAAGTGTTGAACACATTTTCGAACAGAAATTCTTAAACTCAAAGCTCCAGTTTTTTCTAGTCTGTTCAAAAACACGTAAGAATTTATCTATTATTTTAGAATCTTGCAATTCGCGTTAGATAAATCTGAAATAATGCAAAAACGGTCGCCAGAACGAGTGAAAAACGAAGAGCCATATCGCACGGCATTATAAATAAATTTCCTTTGCAGCTATGCAAATCCCTCGTGAGCGATTTTAATCTCCTTAAAATACGATCTGAGGCCCAGAGCTATACTAAGTCAACGTATACACAAAGTCAAAAGAAAGGCCCCCGATAGCATAAGTAGCTCGCTCGGTGGAGTCTGCACAAAACCGGGGAGTAATCCAGACATAAGATTTTAGATTTGCGACAAGTCGTCATCGTGGAGTTCCTTCACCGAATCTATCGGACACCAACAATCTTGTTGTGTTCTTATTTCAGCTGGAAACCAAAGAGTACACAGGGTGAACTAATCGAGGATTATAGTAATGTTACCGAGGCACAAGTACCGACTTCGCGAAACTTCACTGAATTCATCCCCATTGAGATTCGGGGAAGTATTTTTTTTATGGACCCCCAAAATCTGGTTAGGCAAATTTTTTTCTTTCGCACTTATTTGTTTAACTTTTGTAACCTGCCCCTGAGTTTACGATGGAGCGATATTTTCCGCTGTAGAAAAAGGGGTGCAAATTACTGTCTTTCGAGGGATTTTATCTAATCTTGAATGGCGTTATTTTTCTTGGCTTTACTCGAGTCGAGTGCGAATAGGACTTGAATGCGATTTGTAAGAATATAAGAGCAGACAATGTACACGATAAGAGTGATTTCTTAAAGGTCGCTCAATTACCTTTCCTTTTTATGTAAATCCTTTTTTAATGTGCTAGCGGGGACGCGATCTGATCGAAAAGTGTTAAATGGAGACGGCTGGGATTTTGTAGTTAATGGTGGCAGTTGCGGTTTTGTTATTTCGAGTATTTAGTCGAAAATAATGTCGGCGAGATAATAGTGGGGTAAAATTTCGAGATTTATGGAAAACGACTTTAGATTATGGAATCGCTTACTAGGATATTTTCCTACAATTGCTAACAGAAGAAATGGGCGTAACTTTTCGGTCAAAATTAAAATGTACTCAAAGTCGGAGTACAATGGTTCCTTTTGTATGCATTTATAATACTTACTTAAACTTTCTATAACTAATGGTTTTTAAGATACGAAAATCTAAAGGTTTATCTTTATGCCCATCCAAATACTTACATATTTATAAGTAATGCAAAGAAATCATGAAACTAAATAGAACAAATTTTAATTACCAAAAAAACAGAATTTATACTACATGCAACTATCAAACAAAACGAACTGTCTTATTAAAAGGAGACCTTCAAATGGCAGATAAAATTATTTAAACTATATTCTTTACATTAATTAATTAAACTATTGCTTAAAACCTCAAAAGCTGTTGTGTATCTTACATAAAAATATAAAACAGATAAGCTAATTAAATGTATTGGGTTGATATCCAGATTTTAGTATAAGAAAAATCTTTCTACGTTCTTGGGAAGAACCAGTGGACTAGTTGCACTTAAAGTTGGTTAGGGACCTCAGTAAGATTAGAAATTAGTTTATTATCATTCTTCTCTTTTATAAATAATTACAATAATATATACAGGAGCAACTTTAAAATATTTTCAAGCTTAAGCAATTAAATCTTAATTTTTGTTTAATTTCTTTTTGAATGTGAACATCAATTGACATCTTTTACGTAAAAATAATTATCTCAAAAATTATTAACTTTAAGAGTAACATATAATTTTTGTGTGCAATTGACAGCTTAAATTAAATTTGACAAAAAATACTCACAATAATACGAATTTCCCACTTTTATCTATTAATATAGAATTTCATATATTTCTATCACTTCCTAAATTATAAATAAAATTTTAACATTACATAAAACTGATACGGAACAAATAACGAAATTATTAAATGTACTTTTCCTTGGAAAATTATTCTATCTTGTCTATTGTTTTTTCTTCATTGCCTAGTGCTTTAGTTATTACAACTTAGCTGTAAAGATGAAAAGTCTAATGTCTAAAACATGTTTTCTCTGTTAACGCCTATTAGTTATAGTAATTATAAATATTATTTGAGTTTGAAATTATTAAAAATAGAAAATACCAGTTTTCGGGTTTAATACTGTTATATGTTATATAATAGTATTTTATTAAACTCGGAAAACTTGTATTTTCAGTTTAAAAATGTACTGTGAAAACATTCACCAAGATATTATTAAATACTTTATTATTAAATCAATAAAGGTAAATAGGTTCAACAATTTATAAAAAGGAATAGGTATTCAAACAAAACTTAATTTCAATAAAATTTAAATAGTAAACTGAAAAATGTGTATACAAATAAGTCAAAGGAGTAACCTGAAAAACCTGTATTTTCAAGTAAAAGGAAATTAAAAAAATAATGTTAAAAAACTACAGCAAAACTTAAAAAATTAATAAAATAGTAATAATGAATCCTAATCCTATATTATCGAAGCTTGACTGTAATTCTTTCGATTGCATCAATAAGTGCGTGTGGATTTCTATTAGTTACTGGCTAAATTCTCCTGAACTAATTCATTCAGTACTTAACAGTACTTAACAGATACCGCCGCAGTACAGCATGGTCATTAACGATAAAATTTAATAATAATATTTTTTTTTAAATTTTTGAAAAAAAATTTTAGATCACTTAATTTTAAAATTACATAACTTTGGATCTCACGGAGATCGGTGTCAAACAAATCGAAGAACATCAGTGATTCTCAATTAAGGCAAGTTGAGTTCTATAATAATTTAATTAAATTTTTTTGACCTCGATCCCTTTGAGATCCCAAGCTAATTTTTTGATATATTTTGAAAAACAGTATAATATATAAAATATAAAAAAAGTCAAGATATCAATTTTGATATAATCCAGGATTGCGATTTTTGATGGAATGCCTCTTTTCTATAATATAATTGAGAGCAACTGATTTTCTTAGATTTTTTTCCAGCGAAAATTATGCAATTTTACACATTAAATGTGGAAAATTTCATACGATTTTAATATTACTACCGTAAATCAGTAAATTTAATAATTAAATGTATAAAAATACACAGTTTTAAAAATTACTCTCAATTTTGTTAAATTCAATGAAAATTCGTAAATTTACTGCATCAATGCGGAATGTTTTACTATTTTAAGGACAGTAATTTTCCCAAAATTTTTAGCTGTATAGTTATTAATTTAGTTACATACATATTTATATCAAATGAATTTACATATTCCTACAAGGAATTGAGCCCAGGACCTCATCTGCCAAAATATGTAGAGATTCTAAAGTTTTCACTCAATTTTCTTGGAGGGGCATACATCATACATTCTTTCGACCCTTTTAAATACCGTGACGTCTAAGGCCTGAACTTGTCATGAACTCCAAAAACCCCGGACTCCGGATTCATTGGGTTCTGAAGCAGTACTGATTTCTCAAGGAATTGGAAGCACTTTTAACAGTTCCGCTTTGGTGCTAAAAACAGAATTGGTTTATTTTAAGCTCGTAAATGCTGATGCAATTTAAAACCAGCATTCAAAAAACAAGTTCATCCATAGAAAATTCGGGTTTCTTTGAGATGATATTGATATTGAGCAAAACTCACATTTTTCAGTGACTTAAGCAGTCATTAGAAACATGAGCTTAGATTTGTCCGCAGATTTTATCAAGAGTTTAATTAAATAGCAACTTGGTTAAGTTAGTGTCGAAGAGTTCGATAATACAATAGTATCAGAAACAGTATCTAGAACTGTAGGTCCTTGATATCAATGATTGCAAGTCTAATTCAATCCAAATACATTATTTTCCTAGTTTCACAAAATTTAAAATAAAAATAGAGATGTCAGGAAATTTACGAAATGAATGAATGTCATGGGCGTACCTATATGTATTTAACTATGTTAACTGCACACATCCTTGCCGGTATGAAAACATTATTCTTTTAAATACAGTCCACGTCCTCTCCTCGAGCAGTGCATAAATTTGAGAAAATTACAAGTTTTCAGCGTCTGAGGTTTACAGATGCATTTGTATCTACCGACTGATGTGAGCAACTTGTGTATGTTTTTTTACACATCAAGCCTTAGGCTATGTAAGATATGAAGTATCAAGTACTTGGCAATAGTGCGCCAGTCTAATTGAATTATTACATGCTGAGCGACTCTGTTGTGTTTTTGATACTTATCGGGACTACGGGATGATGCGATGTGCGCATAAATTTTCAATCAGTGACTCTTCAAAGTTTTGCATTCGTTAAATTGTGGTACGGAATGGTAGACCAAAGATTGATCTTACAGGTATTTCGTGATTAAGAACTATAATTGCGGGTGGAGAGGTTTTTTCTTCATCATCGATTTAGAAATTTAGAACCAAGCCCCATATACCGAATACCAACTCGAATTTATTCCTCTTCATATTTCAATCAGAAATTCTTATCACAGCAGATTTCTTAATTGGTTGAATATCATCACGTAATGCGTACTGAATGCGTTACGAATCAGTAATTTTCCGCCATGCATTATACATATCGGTCGTCTTAAGCATCAGGCTTTGCTAAAATTGAAGATCTTCAACTCGGATCCATCGCGTCAAATGTGAAGCAGCGGAACAGCTAAAATGAAGAATAAGACGATATTGCGCTGAACTACATCATGTTGCATTTATGCGCTGCATATTGCGTTATATCGTGCAAAACTGCCAACTATCATCCGATCGCGTCGAAGCGAAAAACGATTTCAACACCTTGCAAAGTAATGGGACCGGAGTGATCATTTGATCGAATGCTGGCACTACGAATCGAATGTCCTTCATCCATCTCTGGTGTCTGTAATGCCCCGAACTCGCCATCCACTTAGCCTAATCAGATTTCAATCAGCCCCTAAATAACAGCTTAATGCAATAATACGGATAATTTCCATTCGCGCGTATAGCGATTGTTCGATTCAATGACGATCGCGTACAAATATGCCCGAGGAATCACGGAATTCGATGCTCATATCGGGGCGAAGATATCGGGCAAGGATATCGGAGAAATTTACGCGTACGTGAACTACTTTAAAGGTGGTACAGTCGAACTGATTGACGATCAGAGATCAGTAATGATCGCTGATCAGTTCGAAAACAGGTGTCGAGATCAGTCGCTATCGAGGCTTGATGTGGTTTCCGATAAGCATTTCAGTTAGTTAAGTTCGATCAAAAGTGCACGTGATTTTAATCAGAGATAATCGATTTGTTGGGGCTGATCAGTTTTGCAAAAGCCAGTATATGAGATATGAAAATGGGAAGCCGGGAATTTGCAAATCAATTTTACAAAACGAATTTTGAATTTCGTCAAAATGAGATGATGTGCAGAGATTTTCGAGCCGTTTATTAATAATTTGATTTTATTTTTTTACTCAGGTATAAGAATGCCGGAACTTGCAGCACTGGAAGAAAATCAAATATCGGTTAGTCCTTAGTGAAACAACGTATTCAGACCTATCCAGATTTTTGAAGATTTTTATGACACTTCTGTGGTCTAGGGCATTAAATGTGCCCTTTTGAGGTGGGTACTATTCTTGTATTGTTATTCTTTGTAATTTTACAACATTTAATGTATTACATATAATAAAATAATAACTATTATTATTATTAAGAATTGATTAGGCAGGCAGCATGCTGATATGCGTAATATCCAATGAGGCATACAAATTCACATTTTAGACTTATATATATAGATATAATGATATGAATTATAAAATAAATTGAAAAAAAGAAAAAAAATATTATATAAAGAAAAAAGTTGAGTAAAAGTTTAATAAAATTCAAATTTAAAATTCAATTTCAAAAGAATAGTATGACCAAAAAAATTAAGAAAAAAATAAAAACTATGTTGCATTAAAGAAAGAGTTATAGTTATCCAAACGATTTTTAAAGCTGGTAGTGGTAGATGCGCTAATTACTTCACTGGGTAGGTCGTTCCACATGTCCACTACTCTCGATTGGGTAGAAAATTGCGAAGAGGCATTGTACTCGAACTTTGAGTTGACTTTTTAAATTTGATCTTTATATTCTCTTAGCTGACAATTTGTGTTTTTAGTATACAACCTCGTAATATCTTCACAGTTCTAGTGTCCGTTTAAAATTTTGAATTATCCCAATATCATAGGTAAAATTACCTACTTCATGTATACATGCTAATACTATTATGTAATTAAGTTTTTTTTACAACTGGTATGTTCTATGTAAAATTACAAAGCGATGTAAATTGCAATGACCATAACTATATTTAAAAACATGGATAAAAACCATGTAAAAATTGAAATTAAGGTCAAAAATTGCATTCAGTACTTGTCAATAGAATTTTACATCTTGGCATGCTGTAAATAAAGGGGGATGATGCAATTGGGCGTCGATTTATCAGTTCTTTTGTGAACATTGCTAGAAAACATCACGAACTGATTTTTTATAATTAGTAGGTAATAACTGCCTAATTTGGTTTGAATATTTTACATCATCTTAAATATATAATGAAAATGTTTATTTTGATAATTTTATATAATAGTTTTTAAAATTTTTGATAAATAAAATCCCTTTTTTGAATATTTTTAACTTCTTTTATTTATTACAAATAAGGGTATTACCATATTGCTCTTTAATATATATACAATTTAATGGATAGGATCTTCGTTTTCTCGCTGAAGTGTTAAGTACAAAAAAACATATTTCAACCCATTTTAAGAAAACATAAGATTAAATGTGTGCTTAGTTCGTGGAATTTTTCGTTTCACTAAATCATTGTATTAGTTTATACTTCTAAAATTATCGATTTAAATAAGAAAATACTATGTAAATTAATTTACAAATGTAATGTTTCTATCCAGTAAAGGTTTTCTAATTGTCATGTTCTCAAGGAAAGCGATTAATCAACAGTCGAAATTTTTCTGTTGGGGTTTCACTCCACTGACGCCGGAAAACCACATACATTACTTCAAATTCGCTTATATGGTAGCTTACCATGAAAAAAAAATTTCATTAATAAATAGTAATGTAGTTTCAGATGTGATTACTTGTCTAATTTACCCTACAAGTGATAAAGTTACATATATTGGAATTATAAATTACTTTAATGAAGTTAATTTAACCCCAAATTGTAAAATTACATATTGCATGTGATTTATACATACTAGGCAATCGGTTTCACAGTAATGTATGTACTTATTATATTTCCGAGTTTTTTTTTTAATGTAAGTGGTTTTGAGGCATGTAAATTTACAATATCCTATGTTACCAATTAGTTGCCAGCATTTATTTAATGTTGTGAATTTTTTTAACTCTGTACGTACATATATGTAGTGTCTTCACTTGGACTATGGTTGCTATGATTCCAATCCGTGCAATTCACTGCAATACCAATTGTCGTAGGTTGCTAGACAATCCGATGTGTAGAAAACTCCACTCAACATTTTAATAATGAAAAATTAACTTAATAGGAACATAACTAATAAAGTGTGAAAGTTTCGAAACAAAAGAACAATTTCTTAATTGTGCTTTCTTAAGCAAATTGATCAAGTGCTGGAACAAAGCTGAAATATGTACCTACAGTAGTATATCCTTCTAAAAGTGGGCTTTAGGCATACGTCCGATATTTAATCGGACTTGTATGAATTCGACTCGACCTCTTTACTTTCGAATTTCAAAAAATTTTGTAAACTTTTTTTCTAGGCATCCGGAGAATAAAAAAATCCGAAGAATCAAAATTAGTTCAGTATTTAATAAGTCCTAAAAGAATTTCTTATTTAAAGAGTCGACATGCATAAAAGTGTGGAAAAAACTTTTTCCACGGATTTTTTTTAACCACCTTTCTATCCTTTGTGGTTTTCGATACAAAAATAAATAAAAATACCTATAAAATGAGTAATTTTTCGTTTCCCAAAAATGTGATGTGAACTTAAAAGATTCAAACATTTTCTGTAAGGGAGTTTGATTTTGTTATATAAGAAAATATTTTTTGAATGTCTTTTTTATATTGGGACCTTTTCAGGGTATTGAGGTGACATTCAAATAATTTCTGCACTTGATTTCAACACCTGTTTGTAACTCTTCGAAAAGTTACAAAGTATATTCAGCAGCGTATCCACTATTCATAACAAATCAACCCTTGAAGCTGTTCGCTTGTCAAAAGCAATTCAAGTACAAATAATCAAATTGCACAGATATATCGCAATAAACCTCTCATTAAAGATCAAAATTAGAAAGTAATTTCCATACAAATGAGCACCACTAACCTGTAATTTTCGTTTCTGATCGACGTGTGAATTTTCAATTTGATCGCATACTCCGACTCATAGTTTTGCCAGCGATTTGCCTTACGTTGGCATACACACATTTAAATTTGTTGTTTAGAGAAAATTGCTTAGAGCAAAACAAAAATAATGTACTCGTATGTAGGTACGTCGGTTTATAAAGTGCGCACAAAATACTGTATGAAATGCAAATGAAAATTGCCAGTTTTGTAAATAATATGATCCAAAGCGTGTAGAGAGCTAAACTCGGTTAGGATGCCTTATGCCTAACATAGTCAGGAACTGAGGTCGGGAACTGTAAGAAGGTGGGCAAGATCGTGGTCAGTTACATTACAAGATGCCAGATGCAAAGGTACTCGATTCATGTGCAGTGTACGACGACGTCGAAATCAAGCGTGTAACAGTAGATTGCAAATCATCCATTTCTAATGGTCTTTGCCGTATCTGCGTCAATAGGCAGATTGCTAACCTTGCCAGCGATTAGGCATATGAGCTATGCACCTATGGCATACCTGAAGGAGACACACTCTGGCCATACGTCGCGGTCGTCATTAAGCCGAGGCTCGATCGATCACATTCGCGACTTCTTTAAGCCTATTGATGGGGCCTTAAAGCGTTGAGTGATCTCGAGGAGAGAGTGTTGCAGCTACAGATATAAAATAGCTGCTGATTAAAGTGAATTATTCGATTCGCAGAATTTATGCTAATTCGTTTGGTTCATGCGCCATGTCATGATAGAATTTACATAATTGACTTTAACGATATGATCTTGTCAATTGTGGGTCTTTCGAATGCAGCGTTTTATGCGGTATAAAAGTGGTGAAGTGCGCACGGATTGATACTCACTTTGAGATCTAATGGGATAGGAACGTACGCGTATAGCATTGTATGATATTATTGTAGTTTAGGTGGTGATTTTCAAGTAACTGCTCGCTCAACGTATGACCAACGAATTGAATGCCTGTCTTTGGTCATTGATGAAAGAAATCAGTTAACTTAACGCAAATGCGTTAAATGGGAAGAGTTTACTGACTTGCTTAACATTTCACATCCAGGAAGTTTCTACCGATATATCCTGATATGGCTACAGGGTACTTCGTCAGCGTTCAAATTTGGGTCTGATTCCATTCGCAATAAACGTTTTAATCTCGAAACCAACTTTTACTATCTTGATAATGATCATGAAAGATGGCGCCATTGGTAGCATCACCCTGTTTGGGTCCAATATGAGATCATCTCCTTATTCAGGTTAGGAATATATCGGGTTCGTTCACTTTTCCATGTCGGTATCACTTCTTAGTCAAGTGAACACCTTGTACACCTTAACTAGATTCAAGTCTTTGACTTTTTCACTTCCTATGAAGAAAACGCAAAAAAACTGCCAAGAAGAATATAGTCTTCCCAAGCAGGTTCGATTTCCTTCGAAATACAATAGTTGGTCCTTTTAACTTGTCGCAACTCAAGAACACTTTGATGTATAAAGTTAATATTATTAAAAGGGTAGGTTCTACACACCAATGAACAAAATCAGTCTTGACTTATACGTATTATAGTTTTACTACAAAATTCTATAAAAAACATGACTCGAATCTTGAGTAAACAGATTTAATTTTCAATTATCTTCCGAAGAATATCGTTGTTGTTGTTGTTTGAAGTGGGGGGAAAAATACCTTGCAAGGTAGCGCATCTTCAGCACTCAGACAATGATTGCCCATTGAACTCGACTCCCCCAGTCGCTACCCGAACTTTTTCATCCTCCTCACGAATTTCAAGAGCTCAGGTAGGGAACGAGAACGGAGTTCTTCCTCCCTCATAACATCGACGCCGTATACATGCACTCTCGCAAAAGAGTAATCTGGACACTCGAGAAGAAAATGTTCCGTTGTGTCGTCGCTCTCGTCTCAAGCAGTGCACATGGAATCGTCAATGATTCTCAATCTGACCATATGTAGGCCACACGAGCTGTGCCCTGTGAGAACACCAACTAATGGGATAGTCTTTTCTAATGGTATTAACGCATTTTGCATTTTAATCCGGTGTAGCAGCTAAATTCGAGCGGAACTTTCTTAGCAAAGTATTGCGAGTCTTGACTGAATCCTGTTACTTGGAACTGATTTAAAAACGAATATCAGTACTCCACCTATGCTGAAATTTCGTACTGTGTGCGAGAAATTTTTTCGAAACATGTACAGTATAGGTATACAGAATTTTCGTTGTAATGATGATTAACAAAAATAAATTGTTTTTTAGTTACCATTACTGGCCAAGAGTTCATCATCGTTATACCCATTAACGATGCATCAAATCACTTTGAGTTCGAGAATACGGACTCGGGGTCACTTATATTTGAAGACAACACTACTACTAATGAGTATCTAATTAGAAATACTCAGTCAGTACTGTATCAGTAGTACTACAGTACTGATTTTGGATTTTAATTTTTATTTCTTATTACGATTATTTGAAAATCGGTGAAGATTAGCTTTTTCCTGGCTTTAGATTCGATTTGTCACATAAAATGCCGATGATGAAGAAAATAATTTGTGTTTCTGCAAATTACTTTAATTTCTTAACTTAATTAAAAGTGAAGACTACTCTTATAATAGCAGGTATGGCGAAAATGAACAAGTTATTAAAAATATTGAAGTTCTTCCACGTGCAATAACTTCTCATTATTTCGTAAAATAGAGGACATTGGTCGTAGCAACCGACATCTCCATTATAAAAATATCTTCTCCAAAACTTCGTTACGTTTTGTAACAGTTCGATTTTAGTATTGCAACACACAACTTTCCAAGAACCAGTTTGTAAGTACTGATACAATTCCGATGCAGTACTGATAAAAGATATTCTCCATTTAAAAAAATAATGGATATTCAGAAATTTATCCAAGGTACTGGGTACTGAGTGAGACCACTATTTAAAATTGTCATACACGATATTATCCTCGTGGACTATGGTAAAGACAAATTATATATGTGGAACCAAACACTGGCACGTATAAAACGAGTTTTTTTTGTTTTTCATTCCAAACTTCTTGGCATTTCTATATTTGAAACCAATTCCGTTCGCAGCATACCATATTCTTCCCCATTTGAATTTTCACTACGAAAAATGCATTTCGAAACAATGCATTTTAGGTAATATTAAAACCCCTTTTGTTTCGAGCATAATTTCAAATGCGAATACATAAGCAAAAACCTACAATCAAAAACTTTAAATTTTTTGTGTGTAGTTAAATTCCCGACCAAAAACCGTCACAAATTTAGTAGAGTGGTCATCAAAGTAATTGCAAACGGCCCAAAAAAGAAAAGTTTCGGACAATTTTTGAATGGATGTAAAACCCATGCCATATGCACGAAAAACAATAGCACTTCAAACAATACAAACTTCCCGAATAATGGAAATAATGACAGAATGGACAGAACTTAAACATTTGCTCAAATTTATGTTGGTTCATCTGAAAATTGAAATATGTCCGGAACATTATACACTCGATTCACAACATTCTTCCATGGCATTAATTCACAAAAGTTGTACACTTATCGTCTTCAAGATAGGTATCCGGAACTTCCGTACAAATGTGCAATTCCTTAGGGCAATAAATTTCCCAAAGTGAAGTGGATTCAGCACGGAAACAAAAAGAGACCAGAGTTGAAAACGCCCGAATTATTGAGCCTTAATGGAAACAATAGGAATCTCTGTCTATACAAGAAATCCGAAATTTTTGGAGGATGTTTTCGTTCGTTTTTCCTACAGTTGACCACCGGTCTTCTGTCCAACGCGCAGCAGGATATCCTTAACGAAATTGTGTAAACATTTTGGCCATTTCAATGGTCACTTATGTTTTCTTGTAATTTATGTCCTTTGAGTGGACATCTTGTTGTACCTGGACCGTTTCAACATTTAGAAAAGAATGCTAATTTTCTGGAGTGTCCTCAATGCTTAGTCAACGGACAAAAGGTGTTTATTACGTGCCGTGATAAATAGGACTAATTCGAGCAGACATTCCAATGGCTCGGAAAAACTACCATTTAGTGCAATGTTGTGTGTGACGCGATGATGACTCTTTGAATTTCCAAGGTGTTCAGCTATAAAACGAAGGTATCCATACAAGTTACCATTCAAATGCGTACACTATCTTCAGTTGGGAACTTCATAAGTAACATGGTACAGTGGTACAGTCTTGGAAGAAAATTGAATGCTCATGCTGGGCAAAATGTTCATGTTTTGTAATCGGTCGAGTCAGTTCCGTAGGATACCTTTCTTTCGAATCTCAAGAGCTCTCTCGTTACCGATTATCTCGCATCTTATCGATAAGTCTTCCATATACTGATTTTTTTTATATGCATTTTTTTCTGGTTATGAACACATGCGGGCAGGTAAAACGCAAATTTTGATGCTAATCTTTGAGGTCATGTTGTCGATTCTCAATGGGACGCAACACGATCAGAATGAAACAAGCCAAACTATCTTTTGTAGGTTAAGATACGGAGTATCTGTCGAGAAGAATTACTTTTGTTTTAAGGTATGCATAGTGTAAGTTGTTTTGTGGCGCATAACTTTGATATTTTAGTTATGTTTCATGAGAAATAGGTGAAGGAAGTAGCTTTTTAATTGAACGAATAAAAGTAAAAGCAGATTTATGTAACTACTTTAAGGTTCAGCCTTCCAACAGGATTGTTGCTTAATCCAGTACAGTTCTTATCTTATTAATATCCACGTGTAGGTATAAAGGTGGTATACTTACAGATGCTGTTATGAACGTGGTTAATTTAAAGATGGAATGCAAATATTCCTTTAGGTGAAACTGTTGAAAAGGATAAATTGAATTTCTGGATGTTAATGGAATAACGCTGAAGGTCGCAGAATTCTTTGGAAAACAAAGAGTGCTCCTCAGATATGAATATCTCTATATGCTACAGTAGAGTCTACCCAATAGACGACTTGAACTCTATGTACTGAACATTATGCTTTTCTTTTGTAGTACTGTGTAATTTTGAACTGCAGTACAAAAAGTGAAAAAATTATAAAATATTTCACTCGAGAAAAACGAATTACAACTCAAGAAATTTTAAACTGCTTCGAATATTAGAGATTTTTGGCAACGACAGGAACTTGATAAGGAAGAAACATTGTAAACTACTTATTATCTCCAACCTTTTTTAAATTCCACCTTCAGAGAAAGAAATCATAGGTAAAAATGCCCAAGTGCTTCGGCATTTAACCATCAACTAAGGCTTTTAGGTAATATACCTAAAATAAATTAGGTAATATTACATTTTCCGTTCGAATTTACCTTATTTATTAGGTAATATTACATTTATTTTAGGTATATTACCTAAAAGCCTTAGTTGACGGTTAAATGTCGAAGCACTTAGGCATTTTTACCTATGAATTTCTATCTGTGTTCATCACAAGGTTATAACAAAATGTTTAAACGTTTAAATGTTAAAAACCAATTTTTTTTAGATTGACAAGTAATTGACAGATATACATACATATGAGCACCAAAGTTTATGCTGTGGGTTTGCGAAAATTCATTTTTAAAAACAGGCAGTCTATTAAAAATGAATGATAAGTAGGAGCATGATTCATCCGACAGACACCCTCAACGCATTATTTGACAGGAATATATTGTTCTTACTGCCTCCTATGTCTAGAGTAAAGTGCAACATTAATTTGGTGAAAAGCTGCTTAATTGTGTGTCGAAGAGAGTAACCCTTAAACATGATCAAGTTCAAACAGCATAATTTTATACCTCTGTGACACGATATCTTCTATGGAACAATGGCATCAAAGACATTTCGCTCGTACGACAACGAATCCTTTGACTCAAAAGCTATCTCATATTACAACCTGCCAGCAAATATCTGTCCATAGTCGTTTATTAAAAAACATTTTCATCTCATCTTGGTCTAAAGGATAATTCTTTAATACCAAAAAGGATAGAATAATGCCTGCTCCCCATAAATAGGTACTTGCGGATATAAGAAACTTTCCATCCATTCTTACGGTATGAACCCCCGGCTCCGACTCGTTAAACGCTTATTACTGCCAACCATTGGGATCTCGTATCCTTTTAGACGAGAACGCAAAGACGGGCACATGTTAAATAGACCGCGCGATACAAAGTGCTTTAATTTGCGGTAGGAGCAGGAGAAGCCGGGCCACCAGGCAACATCATCTCATGGGGTAGATGAAGGATAATGAGTTATATGTGCGAGTCTGTTTGTCCTGAGACGACACAACCCATGTCATCTCTAAGGACAATCTATTTGAAGTATCAAGTGGAGTACGGAGGAGGTCTTTGAGAACCACTAACGTACGCCAACCAGCCCTCCTCGGTGCTTCGAAAGGACGAACAAACATGTAACGTGGTTGAGGGTGGTAAATAATGTGGTATGCCGCTGATATGATTAACTCGGATGACATTTCGTCATCGACGTGACATTTTAATGATATGCAAATAGGCAGGACGATTTTATGTCACCAACGTGTGTATGTAATTAAAACTTATGCTAACATGTTTACACGCTTTGTTTTTCTGCTTCGATATGTTGACACATGTCAAATTTATTAACTTATGTGTACGCGAGCGACGTCTGACTTTTCCTGATTATTTTTTTACCGATAGGCCAGGTAATACATCGCATAAGGTGTCTGAAGTTTTGATTAGTAATCGTAGAATACCTGCATATTTTATAAGCTGTGACGGAAAAATGTCAACATGAGAACATAAATTCGATCAAGGCGAATTTAGTTTCCAGATGTCTCATGTACTGTACTGTACAGTATTGATAGTTTCCATTTCCGTGTACAGAAAAAATGTTACAAATAATTCAGGAAAGGTAAGTTTATTTGTACTGCACATTTGTATATTCTATATGGGAAAATGCTATGTTCTACTACAAAAAAATCAAATCATTACATCTTTTGGATAGTAGTTAAATATGCCATTCCTTTCAAGTAAATTAACATTGGGATGTAGCAGTCAATTTTAATGTATTTTTCCAATTTTGGTCAGTAAATTTTAATTTTAGTCAGTAATTTTCAATTTGCAATCAGTAAATTTCAACTTCAAGAGTAGCAAATTCACTGGATATTCTCTTGAATAATTAGTGTATAACTAGCATTAAGATACACCTATTTCTTATACTTCTAATATTATTTCTTACTTACCTACTATCAATAAAACCCTTTGGTGTAGGTAGAAATCGAATCCGCTTTAAATTCTGGCGTTTCATTTGCATTTTAGTAGAAAACAAAATTGAATGAAGCTTCCAACTTCGTGGTTTCACATGTTTCTCATCGTAAATTGATAAGTAGAATTGCACAAATAATAACTTTATTTTCAATTCATATACAATATAAATATACTTAATTTTACATGAAATGTAGTGTAATTTTGTAAGCCTTTTCATGTAAACTGCACGGTTCAGTTGAAAAGTACATGAATGATTGAATAGTGAAAATTCAAAAGCGACTAAGTTTTTTCCGTTTAGTTTTTCTTTTGAAAAAGTTCTCTATAAGCAAGCCCCAATTATATTCCAAAGGGGTTTAAACCTTGATATTGTAGTTTCTGGAAAAACTTGCTTTTAAAGCAAAAGCATAATTTCCAGGCAGAATTCACAGGTTTGTTTACACTTTTCTCATTTTCCTAGGATTCATATTTTTAGCACTTACATTTTTTTTAATATCAACTCTTCAATTTACTAATTCCAGTAATTTCGTGTAAAAGTGATTGAAATATGTACTTTTACTTGAAAAAATGATACTCTACAAATTTAAAGTAAAAATTATATTGAAAAATCAATTTTTTAAAACAGTTTCTATGTTACTAGAATTTTTAACAGGCAAGGTTTTTGCTCTTTACTTTTCTTTGGCAAATTATAATACACAATTCAATTATTTCTTTTCCACATTGCCCAAGTGCTATAAATTTCACAACTTAGCTGTTAAGATGATAAGTCTAATCTCTAAAACATTATTGTTCTGTTAATGCATTTTGAAATATTATAAATAAATATTGTTTGAGTTTGAGATATTACTAGAATTAAGTCTTTTTACAGAAGATTTATGCGGTTTGAAGGTCTTCTCTGAAAAGGCGGATTGCAACTGTCCATATATGTACATACCATGACGCGATAAGGTCATATGAAGTAGCTTGGCGGCGATCGTGATATTGTTGAAACATTTTTTCCAGCATTTGCTGGAAGCCTTTAATTTTAATGTTTCGATCCGCAGAGAGCAATGTGTTTGCTGGATAGTCCCCATCATCGTATCGTGGAAATCCAAAAAAAAAATTACTTAACAATGACATCAAAGTTTCCAGAGAAAAATTCAATTTCAATATCAAACTAGCGTAGAGAACTCTAGTCGCTTCTCGCATGTTAAAGATACTTCTTGCATATTTCACGGACAGAAACTTTTTTTTGGCTGGTTAAAAACAGTTTCACCGCAGGAATGTTCTTTTTAAATCCATTACAATAATTTGCTAAGTTAAAATAGTAAAGAAAAATTGTACTCATAATGTACTCGTAATAATGATTTTTGGCAAAACTAGGTTGTATTATACGAGTATGAGGGAGGGGAACTTTACTGCCGTCCTAAGAAGAAAGGGCGCATCTCCATTTTAGTAGTATTGAGATATTTAGGTATTACGTTTTTTATTTTTGCCACTTTTAAAAAATGACTTTTTAAGTATTTTAAAAACTACAAACAAACTAGACGTCGGACGTACGAAATTCGACTGTAGGTACATCGGTCCTTTAGTCGTATATACGCCTTTTTATCTAAGTAAGTGGCAGATACGACTTTTTTGTCTAGTAAACACACTAGACATGGTAGGTGTGACCAACTTGCTTCCTGTTTTTCAGTCCTTTGGAAATCAACCTTTTCAGCTTAGCACAAATATTATAAACTGATTCTTAGGACGGCAGTGTAGGTCAAAGATCTTTTAGCAGTAATCTTATTTGAGAATAGACGATACTGTACTTGATTTTGCAGAATATTTTAGCAGTATATATTTGGAGTGGTACAAGAGGCTTATAACAAAAAATTGAATCGCTCTAAAAAATTGATGTGTACGTGGCTCTATAGGTAAATTATTACAGTTTATTAAAAAAACACAATATTGCATTTTGTTTGTGTCGAGCAAAAAATAATATTTAAATTATTTAAAAGCTTAAATTTGTAATATAGTAAATGCCACATATTCCACAAAATGAGGAAGTAACATAACTAACAATCGATGGCATCCTCTCATAACAATTCCAATTTCACGCATATCATTACGCCGAAAGGTTAAACACAGCAAATTGCAGATGGGTCTCTTCACGTTTAGCATCCTCCCAGTGTACCTGCATCGCATTGGTATATGCACCTACGTAGAATAAAAGCAAACCATAGATCAGCATCTATAGGCAATTGTAATTTTCACCTTTTGTTATAAATAATGTAAAATAGGTGTACACCTATTGCCTCTTACCATTTCGAGTTGTGTGTGGTTTGCTCGAACATAAGGAGCACCTGATCGCGGGCTACCATCTACGGGATGAATCTTAGCATGTTCGCATCTTCGGATCGAATAGACAATCGATAGATAGCTACATATATCGATAGAACGTATCTATCGAGCGCGACGGTAGAAGAAGTCGTGTGAAACACGTGAAGGCGGACGATTATAAGACGTCGGACTGTAAAATTCTGGAAAGAATTTTATAGGATGGTTACGTATTGAAAATTACAGTACCATAATAGAAAAACGATTCTTTTTATGGAGATATCTTAGTCGAGAATTGAAAGCCTTCAATGGAGGAAACATATGGCTCCAGTGGTATGCAAACGATGTCTGCAAATAAAAACAAACAAAGTCCATTTTTGTTCTTACTTACATTGCTCTGATGCAAGTGCAATTGATACCTTTGTTTCTAATATTCAACAAATGCGGTCGGTTAAAGAGCACATGTATCTACGAATAGACAATGGACAAATAATTTTGTGTGCTAACTTGGAAGTTGTGATCAATGAAAGATGAAAAGAAGTTTTTTATTGAGAATTTTTTGGTTGGTGTTCGTCTTCAGAAGAGTTTCTGATGCAAAACGCCAACCCAAAAGCCCGATTGGGATTAATCGCTATATTGGCTACTGCCATTGAGGATATAACCCTTGAAAAACCTGTACTAGAGAAGCCAGTTTAAAAATGAGTTCGACTATATTCAGAGGAGCCCATTTGCCATTGGATGGAATTAACTCCTCAGATGGTGTAACTATTATGACTACTATCCGAAATACCCTGGTATTGCTGAGGATTTCTCCATATAAAAACGATGTAGAACCGAAGTTTATTTTTTCATTCCTTCCTTCCTTTTCTTTCTTTCCTTCCTTTCCTTCTATTGCTTCCTTTCCTTCTATTGCTTCCTTTCCAGCCTCATATTTGTTCGAATCGTGATGACCGTAAAACAGTTCAGTATTTAAGATAACACCTCACATGATTATAAATTACTCTCAATCTCGTCAGTTCATAAATCAGTTCACACACTTCGGATAAAACAAAAGGTGAAGCGCGATCTGCAGCTCATAAATTTGTTCAGATTCTGGGAACATCTTTCAAAATTGATCATCGCTCATCGATATATGACCGCGGTTTCGAGCGTGTTGAAAACATCGAAAACGATCAGGAAGCAAAGATTATGTTCAACTGAACATAAGATCGATCAGTTGTATTTTATGTCTTGAAATTGTGTGGGCTGATATGTTGCACATCGTTGAATCCCACACGAAGCAATTGATCAAATGACGAGAGCGCGAAATGGTTTTTGTATTATGAAGTCGATAGGTACAAATATTATTGATGTTTTAGCACTTTGCTTAATGAAGGAACGGTTTATTGCTAAGATTATGGGATTTTTCTTATTGAATTGAAGAATACCTTTATTGTTATTTTAAATATGCCCGGGCGCAACTTTACTGTTTTTCTGGACAAAGTCCGGGAAGTGGTTAAGGTCGAGGTGAGACAGAAGTGTTAACGTTAGCAAGGGCCTTAAGTGTTTCAGCGCACTATATATTTATTGAAGTGAAAATTTAAAAAAGTATGGTAAATTCATTTGTCAGAATAGTAAAATGAAAAAAATTTTGTTGGGGCGATACATTTTTATTTTTCGGGTAAAAGTTCAGGAAGCGATTAAAATGGGGTCGCGCAAGAATTCTAATGAATTATGTTATGGGTCATACTCTAGGACGCGGTCAAAGTCGGAGTATAACATCAGTTGTTTTAAGATTAGGAGGTTGTTAAGAGTTTGTTGTTCTTTCCAGTGTTAGTGGAGTGAAGCTCCAATACGAAATCCCCGACTGTTGATTGACCGTAGTACTTGACGAATTTTGGAAAGAACTTTCACTGGAGAGGCCAGTTTATCATAAGATTTTGTGTTGGACTAGGTCCGAAGGAGCTGTTTCGTCATCGGAATGCAGAAGACTCTTCAGAGGGTGTATTCTAGCCAACTTCCGAAACACCCTGACAGCTGATGGAATTGCTGAGGCAAATTCTATATAGCCACATCGTAATCCAAATTCATTTCCACGAATAATGTAATCGGGAACTCGCCGGACATCTACCTTATACTAAAGGCGGGACGTATATGGCTATGAAAATGGTTGTAACCTTGGATAACCAGTCGGGGATTTCGTATTGGAGCTTCACTCCACTGACACTGGAAAGAACAACAAACTCTTAACATTTAATAGCTTCAATGGTAGCATGACCATGAAAAACTAGTAACATAAAAGTATTGGTAAAAATAAGTTTTGCGTTGGACCCACTGGGCCCCGGACTTAACAACAGATTTTCAAGATTCATAGCCATATGGTTATCCAAGGTTACAACCATTTTCATAGCCATATACGTCCCGCCTTTAGTATAAGGTAGATGTCCGGCGAGTTCCCGATTACATTATTCGTGGAAATGAATTTGGATTACGATGTGGCTATATAGAATTTGCCTCAGCAATTCCATCAGCTGTCAGGGTGTTTCGGAAGTTGGCTAGAATACACCCTCTGAAGAGTCTTCTGCATTCCGATGACGAAACAGCTCCTTCGGACCTAGTCCAACACAAAATCTTATGATAAACTGGCCTCTCCAGTGAAAGTTCTTTCCAAAATTCGTCAAGTACTACGGTCAATCAACAGTCGGGGATTTCGTATTGGAGCTTCACTCCACTGACACTGGAAAGAACAACAAACTCTTAACATTTAATAGCTTCAATGGTAGCATGACCATGAAAAACTAGTAACATAAAAGTATTAGGAGGTTGTTTATAAAGTTAATTATGTCCTTAGAATGAAAGTAAAAATATTTAAAGGAGAGATTTTTAGCCGATTAAACAGCGAGTCGAATCTCAAATTTTGGTACATTAGTTACATAAAAAGACTGAAAAAATAAGAATAAATTTGCTACCTTATCAGACTTAAAAGATATGACAAATTGTGAAAACGTATAAAAACTCATTACATCTATTTGGGGGTTGAATTTCGAAAAATCGTAATATTGGTTTTGTAGGCCATATTCAACCCCGAAGTTGAATATTCAACCCCCAAGTTGAATATTCAACTTTAGATTTTTGGATATTCAACCCCCAAGTTGAATATTCAACTTGGGGGTTGAATACACAACTTCGGGGTTGAATATTCAACTTGGGGTTCAATATCCAAAAATCCTGAAAGAAGTTTTTATATGCAATAATATATAAAGAAAACTCGGGAAGTAAAAACTAATTCGATTTTTTATGACTCCACTTAAATCCTTGACGAAACGAACCGTTTTATACCCTCTTAGTGGTTGAAAAGATAAATTAAATTTATGTAATAAGCCCGTGGAAGCGAAAAAGTATTAGTCAGACCTGAGAGATGTGACCGATTTCGTGAAAATCATTTACACCCTTTACCACACACTACAGTTTAGCTTAAATAGAAGCATTCAAGTTATGAACTTATGTTACTTTTTTTTGTAAAAGAAAAACTGTTTGCACCACCTTCACTATATTCGATTCAAAGCGTTTGGTTATTGCGATGGAATCGAGATTATCTTAGATAAAATCATTTTTCTATCAAAGTTCAAATTATCGATTTGATTAATGACGAAATCAAATAAACCGAAAATTATAATAATTATTCGGGACCACCATTATAACTAAAATTTTCATTGTTATTTTTGATCGTCGATGTGAACGTCTAGAAGTAAATTCTTCCAGCTCTCTCTCATCGAATAGGGAACTTCTTTCATTTCCAAGACGGCCATGGCCATAATAACGACCAAGACGACTACCTATTTTCCTATCTTTGAGGAGAAAAAAAAAATGTTAAAATGTTGCACTGTCATATCGACAATAGGTGTTCCAAAGCAAATGACCTTTGATTGAAGAACACATTCGACACAATCGACCACCAAAAGTCAGCAGCATCAAACATCACACATATGTGAACATCATTAATCAGAAAATTTCGTTTGACTTTTACTCATGTATCGGAACAATAAAATCAAATCTTCTGTACTCTTACCGATCGTAAAGTGGGACTGTGTTTTGTCTCGGTCCCACTATAAATGGTCGCAGAGATAAATTGATTGGGTGTGAGAGTCGACTGGAGAAAGGTTTCGGGGGTTAAAAAGGTCCGTGAGTGTCCTTTCTCCTTAATTTCATTAGAAATTTTCGACGGAATAATGAAACAGGATGAGTCTTTTACTCGAAATGGAATTTTCTTAATCACAATAAGGACATAGTGGAGATGAGATAGGAAAAGTGTCAGTCGTGTGTTGCAAGACAATTTTTCATTCTGACTAATTGGTTTTATGGCACCGAACATTGGCGTGGTGGACGTATATGTTAATGATTCTTCGGAGAATGTTGAACCATTTGCTATTGATGTTAAGTTTTTTCAAGACGTATCTTAGCTTCATTGCACTGAGTTGAATTTGGATTGTTGGACAATCGGGTCTGGCTAGGGTGAAACAATAAGAGATGCTCAATCTTCTCATAAATTTCCTTTCTTTAGTGTCCCCGCCATTCAACTCCTTGGGCTGCATCAAGGTGTTATAGATCCAGTGCCGATGATCGACCAGGAAGAGGACCCAACTTAGTAAAACATTGCATCCAACAATGTATCCAGACACCTGAACAGCGTTGGATTAGGTAGTTAAGTTAATATGAACTCCCAGCGGATCTCTGAGGGGATGGACTACTCCTTCTCCTCCGTCCCAACGTCTCTCCGAAGACTTTGGAAGCCAAACTTTGTCCAATTTGTGAACCAGCGAAGACGTCGGAACCCAACCTACAGCTTTGTGTGTAGTCTAAAAGCCATACCTGGTTTAAGTAATACACAATACAAGATCTTGTACACAAGACTGGCTCGAGACTTAAGAAGGATTTTCCGATCTCCGAAGGTGGATAAGTGGCTAATACTTTGGTCACCTTACCGGGTCCTAGGCGAAATATCCGATAAGAGGTAAGGTATCCTTATGAGTTTCAACATTATCAGAAGCAAAAAATCGTGTACTCCTCCAGCACCATGATGGTGTGAACCAAAAACAGCACAGTATCAAAATTTCGTTACTCGCATCATGAATTTGGATTGTTGGACAATCGGGTCTGGCTAGGGTGAAAAAATAAGAGATGCTCAATCTTCTCATAAATTTCCTTTCTTTAGTGTCCCCGCCATTCAACTCCTTGGGCTGCATCAAGGTGTTATAGATCCAGTGCCGATGATCGACCAGGAAGAGGACCCAACTTAGTAAAACATTGCATCCAACAATGTATCCAGACACCTGAACAGCGTTGGATTAGGTAGTTAAGTTAATATGAACTCCCAGCGGATCTCTGAGGGGATGGACTACTCCTTCTCCTCCGTCCCAACGTCTCTCCGAAGACTTTGGAAGCCAAACTTTGTCCAATTTGTGAACCAGCGAAGACGTCGGAACCCAACCTACAGCTTTGTGTGTAGTCTAAAAGCCATACCTGGTTTAAGTAATACACAATACAAGATCTTGTACACAAGACTGGCTCGAGACTTAAGAAGGATTTTCCGATCTCCGAAGGTGGATAAGTGGCTAATACTTTGGTCACCTTACCGGGTCCTAGGTGAAATATCCGATTAGAGGTAAGGTATCCTTAAGAGTTTCAACATTATCAGAAGCAAAAAATCGTGCACTCCTCCAGCACCATGATGGTGCGAACCAAAAACAGCACAGTATCAAAATTTCGTTACTCACATCATGAAAATAGAAATTGCCTATCAAAGCGACTCCAAAGCTACCATACAAATATTCTTTTAGCGCAAGGCTATAAATATACTTGGATGGGTATGCAATAGGAAGGAGGTTCAAATTGTTTGACAAACATCGAAAATTCAAACAAATTATTACAGAATTTTATTATATCTGTCAAAAATGGAATTTTCAGGAACTCCTACGGTTCGTAATAAACCAATTGTATTAATTTTACTAGACACCCATTTGCTATTTACATAACTTTCACTTCAAACTCCATCAGAGAGAGAGTAAATTATTAATTGCAATTACGAATTTTACGTTCCTCGTATATCCAAATGGCAGTGCCGCGATTATCAGTAACTGCAAATTCTGCTCATCGGTGCCCACACCAAACGAAAGTTTCTTCAATGTCCTCCGGTTTCCGCATAGCCAATGCCAAAAATGGAGTATAGCTACGCTTTTAACTTATTACCTTAGAGTATTAAGCGTCGGGGGTGTTAATAAATTTTTAATTTCTTAATAGCGTGAATGCGGCGCCAAGTAATATTTTCTGCTGAAACAGTATGCAAAAAAGCATCAACGAAAAGCCGCAGCAGATGGTCTACAAACCTTTTATGGGGGCGGAAAGGGAAATTAATTAGAGCAAAGTTTAGAGGGTTAATATTTGAGAGCAAGACAGTATTTAATGTACACTTTGTATTAGGCTAAGTGATGTGAAATAAGGTAACAGGTGGAACGATTCTCTACCAGAATGGTGGCTTTGTAGTTTCGAAGCTTCGGAATACGTAAAGAAGGAATATCCTACTTTTTGCCTTAAATTAATCATTAGTCACTGGACCAACCACGCTGTCACAATGTATTTATCATTAATTTTTATAAATCAGAAACTGCAAGTTGTATGTCACTGATTAATTTAATATTAGAGTACCTATTATGATACATGTACAGTATTACATATTATCATATTATCTAACAGTATCTGTAGATGCTCTCGAGGTATGGGCAGGTGTTTCGCCATGGTTACTACTTAAAAATATGGATACTACTCAAAAGAGAATAAGATAGAAGATAGAAGATAATAAGAAGATATTCCATTTCCATTTTGAATTTTAAATTTGTTTTTGTTTTTTGATCGCAGGAACGGCTTATGACAGAAACTTAAAAGTTGGTTGGTGTACTGTACATATGTAGATGCACTAGAGAAGTAATTAAGTTAGAAAAAACATATTTCAATTTACATATAGAAGTGAAGAAAAAAAGCGATCAGTGGAAATTCATATATTTTCACGAATTTCGTCATATCTCTTAGGTATTTTGAAATATTGAACTAGTTTTTCGTATATAAGATCTTCTGAGGGATAGAAACTGTTACCAGTTTTTTTTTTTAAATTCGACCACTACCGGGGTGTAAAGGTATAGTATTCTACGCATTTCGACGAATTATGCCATATTCCTCAGGTGTAATGAGACGTATCAAATAATTTTTTACTTCCATACGCTTTTATTATAATCGCCAACAAATTGTTTTCAAATTTTTTCCTTTTCAGCCCCGTAGAGGGTATAAATAGATTGTACATGTTTTTACGAATTCCGTCATATATCTTAGTAGCGAAGAAACACCGAATTACAAATGGATACTAGCCTAAATGGGGTGTGAAGGTGTTGCTTCTGTTTTACCAAATTTTCCAAAATCTTTAGTGACTGTTGATAGAAAAAATTATTTATCGTTTTTTATTCAATCGCTTAAAAACTTATTTCCCTTTTTTTAAATTAATGCAAAAGGTTTCTTATTGTTTTTACGAATTTCATCATATCTCTTAGGTCTGACCTAGCAGCAATTTGATTCTTTTTTTTATAGAGACCCAAATACGTACTCGAAATTTATGTGTTAAATCTGGCAGTGACGTAAGCATTCTATAGCTTTAACCGCGTGACGAACTTATAAAGTTTCGCCCAGACTGATATCATATTTCTTCTAAGAGTGTAGCAGACTAAATACAAACATTCAGCATTTCAAAATTTTTCATATTGGAACTTCAAAATTAATTATATTTTTTTTTTGAAAAATAAAATTAATCCTTGTTATGCCTTCTGCCTCCAATCTATTCAGAAGATAAGAGACAAGCGCGTGCCTATGCTTCCAAAAAGGTATAACTGAAGAGACAAGGTGCAAACAGTTTGGATTGTCATTGAAAGATTTTTCCTTATGGATTTTGGAAATTGCGGTCTATTGTGTGCCAGATTTGAAAGATTACGACGACAAATCCTTGTGACTTGAAGTGCCTAAAATGGACCTTTGCCTACGCAACAATGACAACAGAAGTTCATGTAAACTACTGGACAATTCTCCTGATATCCAACAGCTGGAGGTTTGATTTTTTCCAATTATCCCGAAATCTACTTATGCGAGTCATCTTCTTGGAAGAAAAAGAAAAACTAATAAGATTTAAATATTCGTTGAATGCATCGGATCGAATTGGGTTGACAGCATAAAACGATGATGCGACATAGCAGAGTTCGTCAAAATAATCCAAATGTAAGCTAAGAACGAGGGTCAGGAATTGCGTCATATTTCGAATACCTGAAAAATGAAATCCTTGTCAAAAATTAACCAATTAAAGATGACTATCTAAGTGTATAGAAAATGGTATAGAAAATAAAACGGATTTTCTGTAGCGCTCCCTTTTGACTTTGACATTTCCAAATCAGCGCCCTTAATCCCGGTAATCAACTACTTAATCCCATTGCAACTTTTCGGAATTACTTCTATCGGTTGCCATCGCTTCCTCGATTCACAAGGGGTGAGTTTCAGTTCAGAACACTTGATTACATCTGATTAAGGGCGGTGAACATTTCATCTAGTAGTTCACGTGGGGGGATTTAATTCGACTTGTCGACTTGTATGCGGAATTTACCACCACGAAACCGTGAAAAAGCAGTCTTACTAATTACAAAACGAGAGAAAGGAAAAAGCCAAGTTGATATGATATTTTTTTCCTTCTTTTTCATCATGTACGAAATTAATTTCTTTTGCTAATTTATAATCCAGAATTAGGTTATCTTCCGCATCATATTAAAGGAGAACTTTATGAATGAAGAAGTATCTCGGATGGTCGTCTTATTACAGTTGAATCCATATTTCCGCGTGTTATTTTCGTAGGGAGCAAGAAGTGGTCTTAATTGCCATTAATTGAAACCCAAGCTGAATTAAAATACAAACAAAAAAAAAAACTTTTTCAATTTCTAAATATAAACTTTTGTGCACTGGGTGTTTTGTTAAATAGACGACAACAATCATAAGACGTTGACGACAATAGTGTAAGAAATTAAAATTTTAATGAAGTTGTCATTCGATTAATTTTATCATGTAGATGTAGGGATAAATGTATCAAGTGAGCTAGTTGCTCGTGACCACGTCATCCAGTTTAAAGTAATTTATCGAAGCAATTTCAGCTGGTTAGATGGTTAGAATGATCTGCAAGTGTTAAGATCACGTGCGATCATATCGATGGTAGAGCAAATAAAAATTGGACAATATGACATTTGGCAGCGAAAATAGTCAAGTATTTGACACAGTGCCATACATTGTACTAAACACTTTGTAACAAAATATTGTGATCGGCTGAAATTTCCAAAAGAATTTGGCGCCCTGAAATTATCTACCAAAAAAATGCGAGCTGTATGCAAAGAAGCTAGGTTTAGTGGACATCTGAAAGGTGTTTTTTTAGGGGTGGGACCGTTAAGGGAGAGTGATAGGATTTGAAGAAAGAGTTGTAAAATATTTGAAACGGATTAGGCAAGGGAGTTAAAATAAATTTTTTGATGATGCAGTAGTGTAAATACAAAATTTGACGAAAGATTAAGAATTGAAACTAATTTGTATATTTACACTAATTTGAAATTCACGTTATTGTCCGGGAGCGGTCCGAGACCAGGAGTATTTTTTGAAGGGTTAATTTTGGCAATAAAAAACAGCTTGTAGCATTCATTTCCTGATATTCATATGAATGGTATGGTAATTAAAAATTTAAATTTAACTTCTATTGTACTAACAAATGTTATTAAAATACCGTCGAAATAAGAACGACTTTGATATTTTATTAGATCTAAGAGATGTCGAAATTCGTAAAAATTAATGAAGCCGCTTGACAGTTCAATATCTAAAAGTCCCAAAAATGTTTTTAAGCGATTATATAAAAATCTCAAGCAATCAATGCTCAATGAGAAATCTGATTACCTAAAATATACATATAATATGTCTCAACTCGCAAAAACTTTTTTAATTTCTTAGGGGTTGAATCTTAGCAAAACACTGCAATCAATTTTCAAACAATTTCATAAAAATCGTGTAGAATTAAAAACAGATTTGCTATCTCATAAGATTTAGGAAAATTGATGAAATTCGTAAAATTTGTCTAAAATTTCTAATGAGAATAAAATTTAGTTTGTGTACCTACGTAAGGTTACAAGCGAAAAAATTTTGAAGGGAGGAGGTGAAGAATGGAAATGGGGATTGCAATTTTTAAAAAGAGAATATATTTCTATACTTCAAGAACCGTACCAAACATGGTTTTGAAATTTTTACAGAATTGAAAACCAGTAACGCAGAGAAAAAATTTATCAAGAACCGCAAAGGATAGAAAGCTTTATTTCGCATATAGGGGCATCATAGCAAAAAGTGACAGAGGATGCAAGATACAGGGGTGAGCCTGGTTTTTCGTATCTCAGAGACGGTTTAAGTAAGAAACTTGAAACTTAATAAATACATGTATACTACAAAAGAGAGAAGATTTTTTTGCACATACGATTTTTCTTCTATGTACATTTTCACGAATTTCGTTATATATGGTATTTTAGAATCTCCCTAGGTATAAAATTAATTTTACTTCTACGTTCTTTTTGTATAAGCGTCTAGAGACATTTTTCTAGATTTTCCAACATTCAACTCCAAAGGAGGTATAATGGGGTTGTAAACGTTTTCATATAGATATGTCCGCCAAAAAAGATATTTCAAAATTTTTCGATATTTAACCATTGATGTGTGTAAGTGTAGGGGGTTGTGTAAGTTGTGTCGAATTCTGACAAATATGCTAGGTAAATCGTTAAATTCGCATTGAAGGGACCTTAGAGTTGTATTTCTGCTTACTGCAAGGTCAGACTGTTTTGTCCTAACCCTTAAAGAATTACTAAAAGCCTCCTTATACACTACGCATACATATAGGAGTATGTACTATCGATGCCTAATTTCCAACAATCCAGGCAATCGGCATTCCGGAAAAGATAACGACATTCGACACAATGATATGGACATTGTGCCGTGCAAAAGCAATCTGACAAATGAATCAAAACAAATCCCAAGAAATATTTCCAGCCATAAATAACGACACCAGTCACCTTAACTGCATCCATACGAATATGTCTTAAGTTCGAAATTGCTAAAGTTCTTTGAGATTCGCCTCCGGGAGGAGTTTTAACGATTTGATTTTTTTTTTTCTCTACCCTTTCGATATCCCATAGTGTTCGCGCCCAGTATGTGAATAGTCCTGCACTATAAAATGTCGTTTGGTCTCATATAATAATAATTTTTGTAAAAAAAGATAAAAAGTTTTAATATGGGCGCCCATGTGTGTGGCCGTTTGGAAGACTCTTCCGAAACCCTATTTATCATTTTGCAGTGGTACATGTGGTCAGAACTTCACGAAGAAGGAAGAAAGGTTATTTCTTCGTCGGTTATTTCATTGGCATCCTCCTCCGTCCACCTTAGCCACCTCAACACTTTGGAAATCGCAAAATGAGTTTTCTTACGATCCGTTTTACTGATGATAAAATTTACGACTGTGGTGCGATGAATTTGACTACGTACTTCGTACTGCTTAGTATGCGATCGAGTAGTGTACTAATTATTTTTCTTTAGAGAGATACAATGGATAGTAAAAGTATTTTCACTCTAAGTAAAATAGTTTTTAGAAAATTTATTTACTAGCATGATCTGGAATTTATATTTAAGATTTGTATACATTTTTTTCATTAGACGAAAACGAAAACCCTAAATCCAATTGCTCTAAGTTCGTCTGACCGAATTTTACAAAACTTAAGAACGCGTTGATGGCAGAAGGATAAGTTTCGAATTCATTAATTAAATATAATTTGGAAAGTTAAGTTCAATCGTTTGGCAGAGTTTTCAGGGTGCAATGAGGGATATTTTTCTCTATTTCAGAAATGATTTGAGCTGATATAGTATAAAGTTGGAGCTGGGATCATATACACATATATAATATGTCTTTTAATTGAACAATTTTCCTAATACAGCTGTTTTAGGATAATTATTCAATTAAAAGAAAAACTCTGATGTTCTTTAGCGTACGATAGTAGGAAAAAAAAGTTGTTCATGCATACATTTCCACGAATTTCGCCATATTCGAGACATTGGGCTAATTTTATTGCTTCGGATTACTCGTATCGTAAGAATTATTTTTATGTTATCAGAAAATTTTGAAAGGAAGTAATTGAGCACAGAAGAAGAGAGTCTGGAAAATGTTGCTCAAAATCGAATTACATATCTCAAAAAATAGGAATGATATTGGGGTTTATATGAGCTAAAAGTCCAATGGATGTTTAACACGATTTATTGAAGGTTAGGAGGTTAGAAGTAAAAAATGATGTTCAAATCTCTAGAATTGCTTAAAGTAGAGAACTAAAAGATATCTATTTAGGCTTATCATAGGAGTAACTGTATTTTCGCAACCATATACATATGTTATAATAACGTGCTTTGGCTTTCGTTGCTCTGACACCAAAAACACTAGAAATCTTAAACACAGTAAATATTTGATTCTCAAAACTATTTTCATTCGTTCTTAGCAAAGTAAAGCAAATCAGTTGGCTTAACGTCACACCGACGTCGTACCGACCAATTTTAGGAATAATTTTGCAAATGTACTGACGTCGGCATAGCACTGCATCGACCCTTTGCTAACTATCATTTTACTCTTAATCAACTTGTCAAAAAGTCGGTTGCGAAAGCCTTTTTGCCGATTAATTTTTAAGCGTACTAAAAAAAAATTTAAAATATAGATAATTTTAAAGAAATAAAACATTATACATAAACTTTTTTTATTGAACTTTCTAGTCGCTAGTTAATTGGTTCGCATAAACAATTTTTTTCGAACATAATAGAATTATAGCCACACTGTTGCCAAATAAACTACGAAATTTTTCAAATAACTTTTTAGTCATACTTGTAACCAAAAATCTGTTGAAATAACTTAAGAGATACTTTTCAAATGAGATATTTGTATCAACAATATTCCCGTCATGTCTTTAGTACCATTTATTTTACGCCCCAAGATACGTAACGTAAGTCGGCACGACGGGTTTTTCATAACCAGAACCTTGCGGGGTATGACCAAAATTATTTTTCATAAAATTATCAACAGTAATTTTTGGTCAGTTAGAGTTATGCGAGATATGTGTGATCGAATAGTTATAATAACGTCGTCTTTCTATCTAAGACGTCGTGACGACGTCGAGAATTCTTGGAATTGTCGCAAAGTAGTTATATTTTTTTAACGACGTGTTACAAAAATCCACAATGTTTGTTGCGAACTATCCGTTCTTGAAATTTTTCGTTACACTGTAACTTCTTGCATTTTCAACCTACAACTTGTATCGCGCCGCAATAGTAATTTACGCACAAAATGGAAAAATGACGGGCTTGATATTAAACGTGAAATTATGCTTTTGAAAGGATTACGTTAATTCGTAATTTATGTGTCACCGAAATGAATGCAAAGGAATTATGCAAATTTATTTGAGTCGAGTTCGATTTATTGAGTGAATTATCGGTTTTATGAACCGACGGACACACATGGCTTCAATGTTCCGTACATGGATCGTATTAATAATCGTATGTAAGTACGATTGAAATTTCACCTTGATTGCATTTTTTCAAAATTTAGTTGGGCGAGGGAAGTTATCGCATTAAGATTCCTGTGTAATATTTCGTCAGCTCTGATCAATCTGATTAAGAATGATTTTATTATATTAAGTGTTGTCAAAGATAAGTAATACAATGCAACCCGGTTATAACGTACCTTCAGGGGACCGTAAAAGTAGAACGTTATAACCGATAGTACCTTATAACCAACATAAGAACCTTTCACATTTGTGAATGGGGATGGAAAAAAGATATGTTGTACATACGTTATAACCGAAAGTACATTATAAAAGTGCACTTTATAAGCGTATTGCACTGCATATTGTTTAACTATTGAATTACTAAATTAAAAAACAAACTTTAGTAAAACTTTATAATATCTAGATACTTTTGGAGCTGCCTAATTGATAAATTAACGTCTTTACTAATTTTATTTTGTGCCTCCTCACCATTACTTTATTTTAATAGGTTTTTCAAACATTGTCTACGTAATAGATTTCAAACAATCAGTTTGCAAACTTTTAACATAGGGAAATTAGAAAACAAAGAATTTTGTATTCGCATGTTACGTCCCTAACATATGTATGTATATAATAAGATGCCTGGAAATATTGGAGTAAATTTACCATTATTTTAATTGGCAACTGTTTTCAATTAATAGTAATTGTAAAGTTACATACTTGTGTAATTAGAGGGAAAATTACACAAATAAGTTGTACTAATTACACAACATGTTCGTAAACAATACACATCAGTGATGAAATCATTTCACAATACCTGTGTAATCAATAGACATAATTGGTGTAATTCTCACACTGAAAATGCAATTATTATGCTACTGATAGACGGTCACTCAAAGCCAACTTTGTGACCACATTCTACGTAATTTTGACGTCAGAATGTCAATGCATTGACGGTTTTGAGTGACCGTCTATCAGTAGCATTTTACTCTTTTAGTGTAAAATTCCAGTTTCATCATAATGGAAAATACTCCATTTAATTCAGATTTATAATTATGCGGTAAAATCATAAATCAAAAACGCAATTTCACAATTCAAGTAGCAGTATTGAATTGAGCTGAGTTAACAATTAAATTAAACATATTATGGTTACTGATTCGAAAACTAATTTACAAATATTGCACCAAAACATTTGGCTGATTTTACAAAACTGACGACATGAAGTAGAATGAAACGATGAAATGAATTCTCGCAAACTTGCCTATTCTGGCGTAATATTACACAGTATTTAAAGTAAACTTAAACTAAGCCTGGATTTATTAATAGTGAAATTTAATCAAGAAACAAATTTACTCTTTTCAAACGGATGCAATAAACATAATGTAATTGTTCACCCTAATGCGTAATATTACCTATTTCGTAATCAAATTATTATACGACAATATTACGTAAAATTACATAGATTGTGTAATTTTCCAATTGTTTTTGCTTTAAGTACAGATTTTTACAACTTTTTAGATTGTAGGTAAATTAGGGTAAAATATAGAAAATATTTTCGAGTGGGAAGATGGGTCAGAAGCGTGTGGAGGACGGGAAGTGAAAAACGTTAAATTACGATATCTCACAAACCAGTTACGACAACGAGATGAAATTTGAATGAGTATAAGGGAAGTTCCTTGAATTAAAAATATTTAAAGGTGCAGGTGGAGCATGGAAGTAATAGAATAAAATGTTTTTATAAAAGATGTCTCAAGAACTGTTTAAATATAATAGGATATTGGAGATTATATTAGAGGTTGATCTAATAGATCCTTAGAACAGAACACAAGCTTGGAGGTTTAGGCGGTCGTAGATGAAAAGGACAAAATTTAGATTATTATATCTCAAAAACTGAATGATAGAACGCTGATACTTGGAATTAAAGTAGAGTAATTGTGTTGATATGTTCTTAAAATATTATTTTTTAGTAGAGGTTGTATGGTACGGAGTTGAAGATTTTTTCTTAGTTCTGGAACTAGCTTATGTTAATCGTATAAACTTGAACCTTTATTAAAATATATTCTGAAAATGTATCTATTTGGGTACATAGGTCTTTCAGTAAAACGTTTCTGAGATACAAAACAAATTTCTACCCAACAACATTTTAAATGTTTAGGCTGCGTGCTTAGTCTAAACAGAAGTCATTTTTGTCCTCTCTAACCTTAGCGGTTATCGATAAAAAAATACAAAGCATCCACTTCCATTTACAGGGTTCCGCCCAATCCACGTAATGAAAAATTGGACAATTGAATTTAAAATTAACATCGAAATGCTGAATGCCATACCAGAAATAAGTACACATTTTTACAACTTAGCTCGCAAACATTTGCAGGCTTTCTTGCCTGGGTAAATTATGGTTTAAAAATCTAGTAAAAAGCTTTCACACTTTAAAGATCGAGTTTAATAATTAGAAAAAAAAATCTAACCTTTAAATACCTGAAATAACGTATGACGATAGTATGGATTGTAAGAACAGTGCAACTTGGAGGGTTCGTTATGGATACAAAATAATTGTAAAATCTTACTTCATTAAGTTCAATAAACATTTCATCTAAGGCCTCTCATCATCTTGGTATAATATTGTGTAAGGACTAACTTATACCTAACATGATTCGCTGTGATTTGAATATTCTTCTAAGTTATGCATTCTAAAATTATAGCATTTCCAGCCGAAAGCACATACACTTCGTATATGTTGATTTCCTACGTGAATACGTGCTATATTTACCTGTGAAACAACGATAAGGACTTCACACTGATTCCCCAGATGTTACTGGCAGATGAAGTGAATTTAGTTAAGATCTTTCATGAGTGCAGTATCTACTTTCCGTTGAAATGCAAAACGCATAGAACTGCGTTTCGCTGCCTTGAAGTTGGACCGCGTAACGCAGCTTCATATACGGAATTTCAATTTCGATTCGGAGCAAAGCCACACCGCAAAGTATAAGCCAAGCCGTCATCACATACTAAATCCCACGTATAACATATGCAATAAATTGCATATGGCGTGCATTTTTGCGGCAGCTATTCAATCGCTGCCAGTCCGCCTCATTTCTCTTTGGCCATTTTTGCACGAATCTTCGCTCGCTCAAAAATGACAAATTAAATTCGAAATTGTTTCAATCTCGCCACCTTTTGATGGATCAATTTTCTCACGTAATATTCTTGTAAAAAAAGCCGCAAAGTGTAATGTAATACGAGTACAAGAAGTCGGTAAAGCGGAGCTATATGATGTTTACCTGGATTAGGTAGGCGGTAATCGGAGGTGCTAGTTCCACACCTGAGGAATAAACTGCCAAGAAAAATTATGACCGTAAACAGTAAACTGTCTAATCGTGCCACAGTGGTTATCCGTAAATGCTTTAGATTAGGTGCTAAAGTACAATTTTGCAATAATCCGGAGAATCTAGGGAAATATTTTTCGATGAAAATTGCCGATTTGTGTGAGGAAATGTTAACCGATCGGTTCTCACAATAATAAATTATCGAGGGATGTTGAAAACAAGAAAATTGATAAAAAAGAGAACTCAGCTATCCTTTCATATTTCAAGATTTTCAGGAAGACAAACTCGTGCGACTAGCACTCGGATACATAGACGACAGTGTGAACCCTGCATTCGTGTTCAATGCGAGCTCTTTTGATTCGCGTCCAAAAGCCGTCATTGACGCGAACGTACGCAAACCTCGACTAGAGTTGCGAACTTGCTGTTTTCACATTCGCCTTACTTCGCAGGTTCGCGCGATTGTACAAACGCATATTAAGAGTGTGTAAAAATTGGAAGGGTGGTGTGATCTATACGATATTTAAAAAAAAATAGCTATCCAGAAATTTTGTATTTTCACGTTTTGGGACTAGTAAACCCCGTGGTAGTCTGAGTAGCTTAGTGGCTAGAGCACTTGCCTTCGGTGCACCTGGTACCAGGTTCGAATCTGCTTGGCGACAAGTAATTTTCGAGAATGGGATTTTGTGCCGGACTACCAGTTCACTCAGCTGTAAATGAGTACCTGAGTTAAAATCGGGGTAATAATCACGGACGAGCGTGTGGCTGACCGCTTCCCACCTAGTGTTCCGTTGGTCTAGTAATGATGTAACTCTAGCACTACTTCAAGGCCTAGGCCCGAAGCTGTTGCGCCATTGATTATAATTATTAAACCCCGAAAGAAGAGAAAAAAATGTCCATGCGTTCGCAGTAAAAGCAGTTCCTTTTAGTGAGTGAGTACATAGTTCCGAAGTTTAGTCAATGTTATGACCTATAAAAAAGGCCATCACTTCCCCAGCGAAGAACTAGTTCCTTTTCAAGTTCGGAGTGAATGTGAGGACCTAAAAAAGGTACTTACTTCCCCAGGAAAGGAACCAATTCCTGTTCAAGCTGTGTCACGTGGTGAAGGAACTTCAGTTCAAAAAATGGAGTGAGTTAGTTCAATCACTCACTTCAAGGAACTGATCTTTTCGAACAGTTCATTCATGAACGACCCACCTCTAGTTTGAAGGCGCGAAGCTACACATTAAACCAGTTGAGATATTAAGTTGAAATTTTTTTTGGTAGGTAGATTTAACCCCTTCCAGTGGTAGTATCTCTTGGGGAGTGGTGGAGTGCGGATCATATGTACACATATGTCTGATATCTACATCGAATTGAAATAAAAACTGAGGAAATGACTTCCACATTTCATTTCATGAAATTTCATCAAATTGTTGGATGTGTAAATTTTTCATTCATTCGCAAGCGCGTGTATGATATAAAAAAAAACACTACAACTTTGTAGGCCTCGAAAACAGCCGAGAACACATCAATCCCATCTATGGGGAGAAAAATCCATCAATAACTGTCATGTCAGTTGTCATGTCGACAATCCTACAAATTGTCCTCAACGCGGCACCTAAGCAATGACTTCTGTGTCATCAGGGACATCGTCATCATCGTGCTGCTCCATCATCTTCGGACCTCCTGCTCTTTGCTCTCTATCCATTTCGAGCGTTCTATGGCCTTTCATTTGATTGCCATCACAGCCACCTCCACCACCCAAGAGCGCCACAAAGTGATAAGTTGTGCACAAGTTTACATCAAGCTGATGCATGAAAGATTTACCGGACATTTACTAAATTAAACACATGTAAAATTGGACTGACGCCATATCAATAGACGTTCCGTACTAATGCACACTAAATTCTTAACAGTTAGTTCCTGTTCTAAGCGTTAGCGACGCCTTGATGTGCCAGGGTAGATTAAACAGCGACCGAAACGAAACTGAACGTAGCTGGATTAGGTTCAGTTAATAATAAGAATAATAATCAATGGCGCAACAGCCCAAATCGAGCCTAGACCTTGAAGTAATGCTAGAGTTCCTTCATTATGAGACCAACGGAACACTTGGAGGTGAAGTAGTCAGCTACACGCTCGTCCGTGATTATTACTCCCCTTTTAACTCATTTACAGCTAAGTGAACTTTTAGTTCTGACAGTTTCAGTTTTGCAGTACTGAATTTCGGTACCTGTTTGTGTTGTTTATGTTTTCACGAATTCTGATGTATCTCTTAGGCGTTATGAAATATCGAATTCATTCTTACTTAGTGGAATTTGATATGATCGTCGGTTCGCTTATGGAAACAAAAAGTTATTTGGAGTCGAATTATGGACAAATTTTGGACACCTGCCAATTCCCAATTCAAACAAATATCTGTGCCGAACATCGTTGGTCCAACTTCTCAAAGTCAGCATAAAAACGTGGCGCTTTAAGTCCAGTTTCTTTCAACGCTCCTCTAAAGTAATTTCGACTTGAACCCGCTAGATACCCGGTGAGTATTTCTTCTTCGAGTTCAGCTCATTAAGAAGTTCTCATCGTGCGATTAATTGGACTGTAATAATGTCGTGCACATTAACTCGTTCACGTTCAAAAAGCGCTCTGTGTGTTTCTCGATTGCATTTTTTTTCTTTTGAATTACTAAAAGCAGCAACCAGCATCTTTTCGCTCGGTAGAATTAAAAGAAAAAGACGCAACTGTTTCATCGTTTAATTGATGAAGATGATCGTCTAATGGTCTAGTAATATAATGGCGGAGATCGGGTACTATCATGGAGAATACTCGTAGGATTCAAAATAGCGTTCGATTCGGTTCGTGATCGCTGCGGATATATGGGCGACAAATTACTCGAGTTCTGTGCCCTATTTACATTTGATTTGAAACTTTTTTCGAGAATAAAAACGACAATAGTAAATTCGGTATTTGGGGTGATGGTGCAACATGTTCAATAGATTTGGACGGGCAACGGGCCCAACTCGCGTACCCTCATGTTTATATCGGCAATTATAATTTTGACTGCAACAATTAATTTAATTCCGAGACCAATCAAGAAGGGAAATTATTCTTATAGAAATGTTTTTTTTATTATGCATGGGTTGGGTGTTGGAATGAATGGGGGTCACTCACCCTTCACCCTCATTTATGATTTAGAGCAAAGAATTTGTTTTTTTTTATTAATATTACTATGCCACATTAGACAAAGTGAAAGAAAGGTTTTAGATTATTAGCGCAATCAGTTTCGGTTTCGATCCAAGCTAAACCTTGTACTTGTACTGAAACTGTTGTAGAAGGCATACAACTATAAGGCATTAGAAAAAAACAAATCAAAGTTACAAATTTTTTAGCCACGTAAACTTTTCTCCCCGTTTTTTCCTCATTATTTTTTAAAAATTTGACAAAAGCCAGGTTCTTAGGATGATCTACGTTTCTGGGTCAGAGACCGGGACGTCCTTGTTTCGATCCAAGGAAAATTTTTTAAAAGCCAATTTTGTCACTAGGACAGCTTCTTAAAGATACAACTTTCAACATTAAGTAGTTGTTCATTATACAAACTTGGACTTTAATTAACTGCTAATAGGAGTAAGAATATCGATTCTTAGTCGATTGTACATATAAAAAGTTCTTGTAGACGTAAAACGTATATAACTCCTTTGCACTTGCTTGCGTGATAAATATTAAGAAATCCTGAAATACGATTTTAAGCATTTACATCACAAACCAACCGAAGCAAAAACCAAAACCAAGAGATATGACAAGATTCGGGAAAACGAACTTGAGAGTAGGATATTGAAAATACGAGAAATAAGTTTTTAGGCGATTGTACAAAAAGTGTGAATAAATGAAAATCAATTTATCATTAGGCATAAGAGATTTCGAATATTGTGAAAATGGATGCTACGCTCTCAAACCCACTTGAGGATTAAATATACAAAAATCCTGTAAAGAAGCTATATGGGATTCCATAAAAGTTCGTTGAAGTAGAAACCAATTTGATAGATAATCAGACCTTAGAGATATGACGAAAATTGTTAAAATGTATGAAAACTCTATACACCACAGCGAGATGGTATACCAAAAAATCTTGAAAATGGAAAAATTCATGAACATGTAACACTACCTTAGGGTTTTGAAAATATTTTTTTGGAATTCATCTGAAACCACGTAGAAGTTAAATTAATCCAATATTTTAAAACACCTAAGAGATATGACGAAATTCGTTTTAGAGTACCTAAGAGATATGAAGAAATTTGTGTAAATATGTGCACCCCAAATTCGTGTAAATATATGCAACCCGTTTTCAGTTACTTTTTTTCCTCCAAACTCCGCATGATAATAAACAAATGAAATTTAAATTAATGCACATCGCCGTATAGTGACCTTGTTTCAAGTTTCCTGCATAAGGTATTTCAGCGATTGGAAAAATATTTCTCTCCATTCAGAAACATACTACCGCTATTAAAAGTTATATTTATAGAAAGTACTACGATTTTTGCTTTATTTAAGTTCCAAGTTTCATCTTTTTAGGTTTAGCTTTTACCAAAATATGAAATTTGGATTACTTTAATCTATCCTCACCCTCAACGCTTATATTTCCAGGCATAACATTTTTATATCTGTTATTGGTCTATCAGCGAACATCCCTTTAATGGATATTGTTACAGCTATGTTTAACGAGGTACATTTTATTACATATTAAATTTTTAACCGTAACGAGTTTTCGATTATTATCTGGATAATGCTCAAATTTAAGTCATATGTATGTACATATCTATGCAAATTTTGTAGATAATCAAAAATGAAATTTATATGATATTTTAATAATAAATTATTTTGAGAACAATATTGGCGCTTACATAAAGTAAAATGTAATTCGATTCCGTAAAAAAAAGGTGTAACATGTCAAATTGCCATTATTAGTTTTGAAGATATGACAAATTATGTAAGAGAGGGTACATGTCCGGAAGGCTTTTTTTATAATCCTGTATCTCTGTAGATATTGAAAATACTGTATTGATTTTTTTTCTCAAAATTTAACAAGAAATCGCCCCTGAAAAAAATTTCGATCAAGAGCTGGTTGGTGTTTAGGTAAATTAAGAAACAAGATGACTAATTTCACAAGAAAGTGTACCACATTTGCGACAATCTCAATCCAATCAATTCAAGGATGGCATCTCGGTCAGCTAAAGGTCGATTTTTAAATATGCTTGACGCACAACATGGTCCACAGAATTACGGACATTTATAGCCTAAGGCCATCACCGCCAGAATAAGAATCTCAATTGTTCTTAATAGGCATATTTATGGTGTGGAATTTGTTGGAAAAAAATAAGTGGCCCGGAATAGATGGGCATGGGAGATGGGACCATAATAAACAAATGTGCAATAACATCAGTCTACTTAGTCTTACGGCGGTGAAGAAAAAACTGCATCAATTCCAGCTTAGGCATTGTGTTCAAGAAGCGTGATAAAGCGTACAGTTGGGACCCTTCAGAAATTCTCTTAATTATGGACTGGCTCGTAGCTCCGGCAGAAGCCAAAGGAGTCGTCGCCTTATGAGTGTCGCGCGCGCTGACTAATTAACAAAGTGTTATAGTGTTAAGAGGGTCAAACAATAGAATCATGATGAGGTTCATCTGCAACTGTATTAAATGTATTAAGACCTGATCCGAAGACGTAGTGCCCATGCTAAAGAAAGGGTGGTGCCCGTCTGATTTAAATCATTTGCTGCGATATTTTTAGCCAAAGGTTAAAATTTCACTGAACCTAAGTAACCAAGTAAAACAAGTGGTAATCACGAAGATTTGGACATTAGCACTTCTAGTATTACGTATATCGCATGAAAGTGATTGGAATTGCACGATACTTTACTTTACTGGATAGACGTAGGAAACTGTTTTCAGAACTAGAACTAGCTTCTCGCAACTATGATTTGTGTTGGAACTAGGTCTGCATTAAAAGAAAATAATATTTAAAAATTTCTAAATCGGTTTTGGTATGTCAGTGCAGTCCCTCATCTTCTGCAACTGGAGAAGATGCCAGATTCAAAACTGACTTACTGGCATACGAATAAAAAAACTTTGTTGAAAAGTTCATAAAAATTTTTCTAGAAAAACAAATGTTGCGCATAAAATGTTGATTACACTGTTTGACTTCATTTACCTGCTGTCCAATATTTTACATAGTGGCATACACTGTACTAGTAACTCGATCTGGTACCAACAGTCAAGTCGAACTAAAGGCTAGCGCCGACTACGAACGATTCAGTCGGGCAACTTTTTAATTGAATCAAGATGCGTACACTCTTGTCCGCTCGATGAAACTATTTAGTCGATGTCCATGCGCATACCATTCAAACCGCTTGACCGACAGTTGCAGTTGATTGAAAGTGTACAATACAACGGTTGCATCAGTTATTGGCCTGATCATTGTATGCGACGATAATATTATGGATGCGTTAATGAACGACAATTGGACGGATTCCACCTGAAAAACTGTGTTCGCATCCATTTTGAATATAGCTTCATATGAACTTTTGTTGAAAGAAAATTGTAAAGAAATCGTACTGTGTGTATGATTAATAAAACCGTTGGACAGACATCGGAACAACATTAGTCAGTATAACTTTTGTATCGCGTATTTGTCGTTTAACGGGCTCCTGCTACCTACCTTGACTTTCCACTAAAACTAAGCCACAATCTATTAATCTGATAAACAATTAGCAATCAAGTGCACTTTAGAAAATATTTCGTATTTTGCCGATTGTATTTCAAAACGCCACAGAGTTCAAAGAGGTATCTGATTTGTAAAAGTTGATATACTCTAAGATCTGTTCCTATTTCCAACGTGAAATATTTTCCGAGGCACGACAATCAATCAATGTTTAAGGACATGGGAACGACAGTATTATTTCCAATCAAACTTAATTTCTCACACAATATCTCATATCAGTACAAGGTCCACTGCAACATTAACCTAAACAAAACATAATAAACTTTATAATAATTGCCCAATCCAATCAAATGTCGACTATGCAAAAATAGCGCTAAATTGATTTGCCACCCGCGTGGATGACAATAATAGCATTATTTGCAGCTTACAATCGATTGATCGTGGCAAATTAACGTGCAAGATAAACCATCAACGCCAACGCTTAGAGGGGCAATCTAGTGACAAATTGTCATCGCCTAAACAGATTAGAACTGTTCAGCTCGAGCTAGCAGCTATGCCAGAGCAAAAATACCTCGGTAATGTACGAGTACTGCCTGGTACTTTGCGGAAACACTGAAAGTATAATTTACCGGCTTTAACTGAAATGAATCCCATACTAACCACCCACACGACCTCTAAATACGAGTAAGTGCAATTCTATGTCAGGAAATTTTTAGTTCAACAGAGTGTAAAAATTGAACAATTACTACAGAAATAGAAGTTGACAGAGCCGAAATACTTTCAAGACTTTAGTTCTTAAGTTAGACGGAATATGTTTTTTTTGAACCACCCCAAAACTTTTGTGAGGCCATCGCTCTGTATGCAAAATTGTATTTTTATTAAATTATTGTAATTGCGTCTATTGCTTGCTCTCTGCAGCCATTGGGACAGCTCTTCCCAGTTTAGAATTTTCGGCATGCCATTTGGCTACGAAACAATAGACACCTTGGTCGTTAGGACGGGGTTGAAATCGGACACCATTTAACCCCAAAGTGCAGATATCGCATTCACATCGACCAAACCGTAGCATTATATCATTTTGGAAGGATATACCCTCAATACCATAGACCGAAGAGAGCCTCATCATGGAGACCACTGCGGATAATGAATTAGCGTATGTCATCAGTTGGGATCGTTGATTAGCTTGTGGGTATGCTTGACACCCCTACGCCCATCCCTGGTTCGAATTCATTGTTCGCTTCTGTATACACGATGGAGTTCTACACACGGCTTCAACACTATATGCCACATTCACAATGAAATTTACATATTTGAATGGCAATTAGTTGTGAGCAAAGAAGAGAACGGTTCTGATGCTCACATTGCCTCGTGCACATTCCACTAAGGGTAAATGTTAACAAATGCCACATGCAAACGATGTGAATTTAGGACCAAAGGATGAGACAAACTGTACCAGCCCATCCACAAAATTTGATTTCGTTTGATGGATGAGTCCTGTTAATTTGATAATTTCATTCTTTCGGTCGATGATGTATGACACCCATGGGTGATACGTGGAGCCCTTGATTTTTGATATTTTAAAAATGTTCGCAAGATATTTCGATCGGTTGGGAAAGTCAAGTGATGAGGACACATGCGACATGGTTGAAAGCAAGGAACAGGTGCAAGGAAATTCGGAATTTTAAAGTCAGAGAAACTAATCACTTATTGGTATCATCGTCCATGGTATCATACCAAAATTTGGGAACCAAATTGATTTATTTTTCGGTTGATAAGTTTTGTCCAAAAACCATTAAATCCGATTGTATAATATGCGAACTCACGCCATCTTTAGAATACGTTGACCTAGTAGTGGCACAGCCATCGTCGGGCTATTCAGTGGTACCCACATGGCTTTAAGGTCTTGAACCCCGACTATCACTTATTTCTATCGCTTCTTACTATCCTTTTCGTGTTAAATTATTCACTCTGTAGTGAGGGTGTTCAGTTAGATACTGCGAAAAAGCTAGTTGAACAAAACAAGGGTAATTTTCGGTAGAACCAATGAATCTCGAAGGGTGCATCATTGGAGCACAGAATCATCGTAAGAGATTGACAAGGAACTCGTAGCTGGATCTCCTAATACCGTAAGAAGGGATCGAACTCTACTTATCTTATTTTTTGGGATATCATCGAGGTTATTTTAGAAGGATTTTCCAAGAGCACGAAGTCAAATTTCGGCTGGTAAGATACCCTGGACATTCCCCTCATTTGCATCCCCACAACTACGACAATGAATATTAAAGGGCATTCCCAGCCTTACCGCGAGGTGTTTAACTTGTCAGTGATCCCTTCTAATCACCATGACTCTGGAGAAGTTTCCAGTGGTCTTGCGTAAGTGTTCTTGGTTCTTAGTTGATTGTGTGCGTGCATGTGATGTTGAAAGAAAGATCCGAACGTTCTTGTCCGGTAGCATTATGGCCATATCTTCCTTTGACAAATGGGTCAAGAACTACATATAAATCTGGACTTAGCACGTCTTAGAAATGAGCAAATATCTAGTATTTAACGGCTTCCAGTGCGATATAAAAACTTCCTGCTTGATGTAGCGTAGGATACTATACGGTTGACAACGTAAGAAATAATGTTCCACATAGCGCCCTGGTTATTCCACCATCACCCACACCCCTAAAAAGTTTTCTCTGTTGGAGATCTACTGGGCTTAAATTCAATAAAATTTTGAAAATAATATCTGGTACGGTTCTTGAGATATAAAAATTTAATTTTCCGAAAAATTTCTATTCCCCCACTTTGGTGTTCTACTTCTATTAACAATATTTACTTTCAATTGGCTCCGTTTGTCATTTTATGTACAAAAACTAAAATTTAACTGCCTGGTATAATTTGTTCGGAGGAAATTGATTTAATCCAGTTTGTTACATGCCACCATAGGTAATTTTCACTTTCCCAATTAGTCCTTGTCGATGCTTCCATCCTTTATGACATCCTTTACGACATCCACAAAGTTAAAACCTTTTGACATCAACTGTTTAGGAGATATGGATTTTAGAATGTTTAAATCCTAGGTTGAGTATGTTTCAGACTCATTGTTTTCTTTCAACTGCCGCATCCTTCTACCCTTATCGAAAAATTTTTAGCAAATGGGGCCATTAGTTCTACTTATCAGTTTCAAATGTCAGCCTTCTATCACAAGCGGTTCCCGAAATCGAGAAATCAAAATTGTTTGTCTTAAACGCTTCCCCTATTACCTCATTTACACCCCCTCCTAAAAGATACCACCCGTAGGAGTTCTTCCAATGTAACCACCACATATATGTTTTTCAACTTAATATCTCAACGATTATGGGAGCTACGCGCCTTCAAATGATTTTGGGTACATTGTATGGCGTACGTACGGCGGATAGACGGATTTTTTTTTTCATTTTTTTGGGGTTTACTATTCCCAAAATAGAAAAAATGTCAGGGTGGCAAATTTTCTTAAAATTTCGGATCGATCATAATAGTCAGATATTAAAAAAATAATAAAGTAAAATTGAATCGCAAACTTGAATATAATCAAGATCTGTAAAACTACTTTTATTCCCTAATCAACCTGAAAAACCTAGAGCTGAAAATACTGGTTTTCCGGTAAATACTGTTAAAATGTAAAATGTACTGTGAAAATATTCATCAAAAAAAAAAAAAACTAGAGCTACCAAACATAGAGTTTCAGGAAACTTAGTTCACACTCTAATTTTTCGGTCTAGAGCCCCTTCATAAAGTCTAGATTTCATAATTAACGCTTATATCAGTACCCACCAAATTTCATCTTTCTAGTATAAGCCGTTCATGCGATATCGAAAACAATTTTATAACTCCTCTTTTACTCTCGTCAGAATTGTAACCAGTAACTGTAGTTTATCACCAGGCCTTGTCGCTATATCTCTACTCTTAAGAATTATACTGTATGCCACGCTGTCAAAATTTTGTCTGTTTTCACTCGCAAATCCTGTCATGTAGTGTAATCGTCAAATGTTTGTTCTCTTGATTTTTTTTGGGGTCTACGCAAGGTCATTTTGACGGAAAAAATTTGCCAGAACTTTTCGTCAAATATTTGATAGTATGTCAAGCAGTGTAATACTTACACATTAATTTAAATCACATTTGTCGTTTTTAGACTATGTATAGTCTAATGGTCTAAAAACTCTGCTGATAATTTGCACCACCACTTTTCATAGTTTCACCTCAACCGCATAAACAAATATTGAGTTAATATTTTTTGTCTGCAATATTATTTTAATGGTTGCAAAGCAATCAACGCCAAGAAGCTTCAATGACATTTAAGTTGTTATTTCAATGACGAAATCATCGGGACTTAACTACAACTATAAAACGAGTACTCACCTACTTAATTGTATCCCCTTTTTTCTTTCTCCTTTTTAAAATTACAAAACTAATAACAATTCAAAAAACCTGTTTTTAAATTCATTATAATCAATTTTCAGTTTTTTTTATATCTTTTTTTTATGAGATTTTACAATATATTGTTTAATTACAATAGTTTTCTTTACTATCATTAATTTATACAACTTTATGATAATAATTCATAGAAATAAAATAACATAGGTTAATATTCACTTGCACACATTACAAATTCATTTACAATAATACACATTACATTCATTCACTCGTACAATAACTACCAACGTTTATTCGTCTCATTACACGTTCTATTTTACTCTGAATAATATTTCACTAAACAATTTTTTTTCCAGTATTTTTTATTTTCATTTTATTTATTTTTTTTTTTAAATATAATTTAGATTTTATTATTTACGAATAATTATTTAAATATATATTTATTTGCAGTAATTATATGTTTTTTAAGTCTTAACACAGTTTTTTTTTTATTTATACAATATAAATATTTACACTTAAAATTTGTAATGGTTTATGTATTTTCATTCTGTCTGCTACTTTCTTTTTTATATAATATGTTTTTGTTTTTAAATTATACATAAATTTATATATTTTTTTCTAAACAAATATATTAAATTTATTCGCATGTAATAATTCCTCTATTTCAATTGCATTATATTCTTATGGTCACATTTTCCAACGTACAAAGTTTTATTTACATTTCGATATTAAATTACGCTATAAAGAAAAAAAAATTATTTTGGTGTAAAATAAAGAAAAATCACAACAGTAAGAATTCAATGTTTTAAAACAGATATTTATTTTGATTTTGTGTCATTTAAAAAAGTATATTCGATAAAAATTTAATTTTACACCCTAAAGTTGTATTTTTAAATAGAAAAGTGTGCAAAAATAAAAAAAACAATTGTAAAAGTGGTGTTCAGTTTCATATCTTGTGAAAAAATCTCCCGGGATCAACAGTTTTAATGGACGTTAAATTTCAGGGGAGCATTTTCATTAGAGGTGAATTACTGTCCTTTAAAAAAATTGTGCAGAAAGAAATTTTAAAAATACACATGTCCTTTGGTCTATTTCATAATAAAGTTCAGATCATCTTGTTGTAGCTTCTGCCGTTCAATTAAAACTCGGCTTCTCTTTTAAATTTATTTGAAAAATTGGACGGTTTTTGCATAAACTGCATTACATGATTTTTTTGGGTAAATTTTGAAATAGATAACAATAATCATCAACTTGGAAGGTGTGGATCGTTTTCCCTTGATCAATTTTTACTTAATTATTTTTTTTGTTGTAATAATAAAGTATTCTCTAATTATTTAGCGTTGCTAATTTGAGTTAGCTATTTCAAATTCTCAATGAAAAATATTTTCATTCCCAATCATAAAATATTATGTGTATATTTATTTTTACCGTGACAATTTAACGAATTTTCCTAATTAAAATTGAAATGTGTAAAAAAAATACTTAAGAAATAATGTTGCACTGAAAGTTTGTAATTTGTTCATGGTCGGAAGAAGTAAACAAAATCTTTAAGTTTCTCATAGAAAACAATTTATTAAAATTACATTATAGATTGCATCATAAAACTTCGAATTTGAACAAATGGCACCTTAAAAGAGTATTTTTTTTTAAGAAATTGCGTTTTTTATAACAAAATATATAGAAATATTTTTTTTTTAATTTTATACAGTTTTTTTTTTTAAATAAATTAAGTAAAAGTGCCATTCGAGGAGTTTTATTTGTGAGCCAGAACGTTAAACGGTGGCTTCGAGTACAAAAATTGCGTTTTCTCTAAAACTAGCCTCATTCGAAAGGTTGTAATTTGTCTTAACTTACTTGTTTTTTGTTATTTTTTTTTTGTGTTTTTTAAACATTTTTTCTTGAAATTTTTTTTAGTTTTTATTTATTTTTATTGGATATTTTTTTTTTTTGTTTTGATACGTAACTTTTTTTTTTGGGAAGGATTGCATGATGGTTACACCGGTTGTTTCTCTATTTGACATCAACAATAACAGGAACATCACTGCTGTCGACTAAATTCGATGATGACGATAAGCTGTCCGTCATTGATGTCGACTGCAGGTGCAAATCGGTAGTTGCATTTAGCATAGTATTAGTAGTAGCACCACAGTAGCTTGATAGGGATGGGACCATTGATGATCCCATTGCTGATGATCAGGTTGTTGTTAGTTGTCGCCACATTGTGTGTCACATTGACGGTAGGTAGGGCCATGAAAAACTGTTACCGGACAGTAGCATATCGCGGATTAATGTTTCAATTGGTGTTTTACCGACTAGACGTACGAAAAATAATTGCTCTATGACCTGTAAGTAAAGAGAGGAGGTAAAACTGTATTAGTAACAATTACGAATATTTCTGTATTAATAAGTTCGAATCCAGAGTATGTGAAATTTTGAAAAAATTATGAGAAAAGGCTGTACAATATCCAAAAAAACAACAGAAAATTCAAAGATAGCTAAGCCAAAAAATAGGAGAGAAGGAAGGAATCTGAGCCACTTAAGGAAATACAAAAATAATTAAAACAAAAAATTTGTAATTTTATTAACTGTTATTTTAGTTTATCTTAAATGTACGCAATAAACTGGAATTAAACAGAAATTTGGGTTTCATTACCAACCTACATATGAGTAATATGGCGCAGTAAATGGTGTAATGTAAGCCAAAGCCTTACCATGTCGACCTATAGTCAAGACAAGGCTCTGCAGATGAATAAACTATACGTACTGAACCGTATTAGATATGGTTTTAAAATTCATAAAAATGTTAGGCCCAATAGACTATCACCGAAAAAAGATTAAGTGATAAGGGTAACTCTGATTTTTATTACTCAGAAACCACCGAGGATAGAAAGCTAAAAATATCTATGGTAAAATACCAATTTTTAAAGTTGTGTCAAGCTTAAGTAGTGGGGGTGGTTTTTTTATAGCTTAGGAACTGCTTCGATTAGAAAGTTGAACCATACTATACCTACCATACAACTATGGGTATATGTACTAAGCAGGGATTCAGTGAAAAAAATTGGCATACGGAGGTGGGAAATGTTTGCTGAAAAGGTTATTTTTTTATTTTCACGAATTTCCTTATAAATTTTAGGCTTAAAACTTATCGAACTTATTTTACTTCTCCCGGATTTGTATGTATTGAGGTACAAACACCAAGTTAGCTACTCTTTTTGAATATTTCGATATTCTTTAATGTTTTTGTGTACGTTTTCACATATTCTGCCATATTCCTTAGGTATAATGAGATATCAAATTCGTTTTAACTTTTAAAGGCTTTAAATATAATTGGGGAAAAACAAATTTTAGCGTTTTTTTTTCGATATTCAACTCCTTAGGTGGTTTAAGGTTTTCGTAATCGCTATATAATAATTTATAAAATAATTTCAGGTTCTTGCGATACTTTCAAAAAAATCTGTGTGTGTTTCATTGCGATGAAATATGACATTGATTTTTTTTTTACTTTAACGAGCGTAGTTTCAGTTATTAGGAAAATTGATAAAAACAACTGTTTTTTGACTTTTTGACAATGTTGTATACTTATATTGTATAATCCCCCAAATCGACTCTCAACTTCTTCTCCTTTTTTTAGGTTGACTCTCTATATAGATGGTATATATTTACATTAACATTTTTTCAAGTTTAAATACAGCGGCTTATATGTTTTATATTTTGGTCAAAAATTAGGTCCACACAAGGCATATTCATACAATATAATCGCTTAAAAATCGGTTTCAAATATTTTTTAAATATTTTTGATATACCGGGGATTATTTGCCCCGTATGTTGTGTATATTTGTTGGGTATGAGATACGGTGTAGAATACTATACGATCATTAGCCAAAACAAAAAAGGTTCAAATTTGAATATAGGTAGAGCCTTTAAACTAAAATACAGTCCGATTTCTCTTTGGACCCAATTCGAAATGTTTTTTTTTGCATCACCTTTGTAGAGCAATATATACATTTAAATTACTTTTTGCTTTAATTACTTTTATGGTATATCTACATCTACGAACCAAGTTTTAAGTTTGTAGGATAAACTGTTCCTTTGATACAAAAAACACGGCTCACCCGCCTCGTTTCCACCACTATCAAAAATTTAGTTAGAAGTTAAAGCTGTTTTCGATCAATAAAAATTGAAGTTCTTTGCCTTATCATCGCTCATATCCTCATCCCTTATACCACCACCTCCAAACACTCTTCTTTCTGTTACAGGTCTACCGGCCCTTTTTGCTACGATAATTCCAAGATCAGATAGGAAATAGTGCTCAAGTTGTATGACTAAAATGTTGATTCAACTACCGGAGCTCTATATAAATTTCAAGTTTCAACATTCTAGCGTAAGCGTTTCATAATATGCAGAAATACGAAAAACGCTCCCTCCCCACATCACCATGACCCAAAATGTTGATCTACTAAAAACTTTTTATTTTAGTGGTCCAAATTGACTCTGTATACGTGTCAAACATTTGACTATTTTCGCTGGCAATTGCAGTCAAATAATGTAGTCGTCCAATTTATGTTTAGCGAATCTTTTAATTTCACCACAATACTTTTTCCAAATTTTTTATTTAGCAGCACAGCCCCTATAGTCTATCTAGTACATGATTTAATTATTTGCAGTAAATAACCTAGCATAACAACATCAAGAAAAAGGTTGACAAAATTTTCTGTGTCGACAATTTTATAAGAAATCAGCCCTTTGGTCTCGATATACAGCCAACCGAAAAATGATTCTACTTCAATTTGAAAATTTAATTTTATAATATTAATTCTTTCTAAGGGATAAATTGACAGGATTTTGAGGACAAAATATAAATAAACAAATTTTATTCTTAGTACTTACTTGTGACGAAACAGTCCTGAGCGATGGAAGCCTCAAAAGTAGTTTCCCAAAACGTGTTGGTTGATTTGGATATTGCGTCCTACAGTACTCTTCCAGCGCGCATTGCGATTTCTCCTGCAGGGATTCGATATGCGTCACATCAGACAGACCGCAGGCATCTGTTAATTAAAAATTGAAAATTTTAAGTAAATTTTATTCGATTTTTGTAGATTTGTGTTTTTTTTTCTTAAATCGCAATGTTAGTAAAAACATAAAACAGAAAATCGAAAAACAAAAAAACAATATGTTCTATTTTGTAAGTGTTTTATGTAATTGTGTCGACTATATAATAACCCTGAACCTCTGTCGCATAAGAACAATAATTCCTACTTGTTTTGAATTTAAATATCGACTATACTTTTATACTAGCAATCTAATAAAAATGGCACACACTTTTCTGTTGGTACATACCTATAATAAAATTTTGAAGTTCTCTTTATTATTACACTATTTTTTTTTTTTAAATTAAATTTATACGTCTTAAAAGCGACCACAGCCTAAATATTGAAAAAACAGTTTCAATGTCACTGAAAATTTTCTGGTACAACCAACCAATCAATCAACATCAGCGTTAATAAATAAACTCGGCCAGTAAATTGCTGACGAAAGAAATATTCCAAAGGAAAAGAAATTCCATTAATTGAAACAAGTCGATTTCATTGGGTGAAGAGTTTTTAAATAATTGGACTCAATCAATGTGTCGCAACAAAACCATGCTATCTGCATGGATGGCGCTTAAATCAGTCGCTGTGATCAAACCAATTAAATTTCCAACAGTCAACAGATAAACAACATTCGTAAAAGAAAAAACAATTTTTCTTTTATTATTATTTCGTTGGATCGGAACAGATATTTTATGTCGTGCTTATTTCAATCATCATCTTCATGATTTTGATCATTCCGATGTGAAATATGAAGAATTGGAGCAACTAGGACTGGAATAATCGGCCAAAAGTGTTTCGCCCGGCCACATATAATCTACAATTTATTCAAAATTTTGACCAGTGAAATTCGTCACAGAATTGAGTTCAAATCTAGCTATCGCTGATGTACACCATCATTTGATAGTCAGAGTGATCGCCCAGAAATCAACTATGTACATTTTTCGCTAGTAAATACTACTGATTGGACAAAAGTTCTCAAGAAATGGCAATTAGCTTCATCGGGGTCAAAAATTGAAGTACCACAGTTCTGTTTTTCTTGCATCAAGGGAAGATTTCAAAACAAATTTTGACAGGTTGCATTTGCCAGCGAAAAGAGACTAATATTTGGCATTTAATTTTTATTTAAATGGAATGTACTGTGTACTCTTATTGCATGAAACGCTGGCATAATTTTCATCAGCCCTCACTCATATAACAAAAAAAAATCTAGAAATATTCACGCCGGCGTGGTGTAGTCGTGAGCTTCCTCGCATGCCAGATAGATGACAAAAGGGATTACAAACTCATTTCACCGCACATTGTTCTGAATATAGAACATTCTCGCTTTAAATGAAACTTGTGTTCTCAAGGTTTCTTTTCTTAATTATATCATTCGGGTAATAGTTTTAAGCATTATGTAAAATAATACCGCAAAAATTAATAACTTGCAATAAACTTCATAAAACTCTTACCACATACTGTTCACAGACCATACCATCAAAATACAGACCCTGCGCGACATAAAAGCTCCAAATTGCCCATAAATTCAGATTTATTTCATTATTCACTTAAAATCCACAGATAATCTTTTGCCGGATTCAAATTACACATCGCCGAAGAGATAATCGCTTTAACATACCCCCGACTAGTTAATAAGCCTCTATAAAATTATCGATAATCATCTGCAAGGGGTCACCATTTCATACTTTGTCGCCATCACGTATGGCATAGTACTACACGAATGAGTTTTAGTATCGAACCATAATTTCCTGTCCAGCCTGACTTTTTGCCATAAAATGTGCATTACTCGTTTAAAAACGTCAATATCCGATTATTATTGCACGGTAGATTTTTTTTTTCTCTCTCGAAAACCTCCTACAAAACAGGCCTGTTATCATACCTCGCATAATACCTTTATAGTGTTAAGGTTACCAAGTCGGCGGAATAAAAGAAATAAATTCCATTACGAAAATTGAAGAAAGAAAAAAAAAAAAAATGTAAAGAAGACGACGATTCCGGTAAGACGGAAGATAATTTCTCTCTTGAAGACATTTAGTACTATACCTAAGGCCCATAAACCTGGAGAGATATGCGCTTGCATGGATGGCCGCGGTCCATCGGCATTTTGTGAAAACTGAAGACCCGGGAAGAAATGAAATTTTGCGCACAAGCTCCAAAGTCCATAAAGAGAAAAGATGGACACAGGCCGCATTATGGACTAAAGACTCACCAAAGAAGATCCAAACATCGAAGACGACTATGTCCGAAAAACCGGTCTTCTTTTGCGGAAGATCTTCCCTAGCCGGGCACCGTACTTAAGAAGACTATCCACAACAGTTCAACGGTTGCGTCGTGTTGTTATTACAGTAGCAACGCTGCAAAAGTTTGCCCTCTTTTTGCGAAGTGCGTATGCAAAGGTGATCTTCAAATTAGACCAATATCATGATTTGTACTTAGACAATTGGTAGGATTCGAACTCACGATCTTGGAACTTGAAGACTAGAACGTATGCCAATGAAGTTTTTTGATGCCTTTACGTACTACGAGTCGGTCAATACAGAGGTCATGGGTTCCGATATCAGTTAGATCACAGATTGAATTCAAAAAAAGTGTCAAGAGCTGGTCAAACTAGAGACGGGTCGTTCATGAGTGAACTGTTCGAAAAGAACAGTTCATTGATGTGATTGAACTAAGTCACTCCAGAACTGTAGTTCCTTTCGCCACGTGACACAGCTTGAAAAGGAATGAGTTCCTTTCGTGGGGAAGTGGATGCACCTTTTTTTTGTAGGTCCTGACATTCACTCCGAACTTGAAAAGGAACTAGTTCTTGGCTGGGGAGGTGATAACCTTTTTTTAGGTCCTGACATTCACTCCGAACTTGAAAAGGAACTAGTTCTTGGCTGGGGAAGTGATAACCTTTCGTAGGTTACACTTTGAGTAGGTTAACTAACTCCTTTTGGTGAACTGTACTTCGTCTCGCCACGGGAGACAGCTTCAAAAGGAAGTAGTTCTTTTGCGATATGAAGCTATTGAAAAGTAGTTCCTTCGTGAGTGAGGACTTTTTTTTTTGTAGGTCATCACATTCAGTTCCACCTGGAAATGCAACTAATTGCTCTACGGCCAGGAAGTGAGAACCTTTTTCTTATTAGGTAATCACATTCACTCTGAGCTTTAAAAGGAAATCGAACTAGTTCACTGTGAGTGAGTCGGAGTTAACTCACTCACTAAAAAGAACTGCTTTGCCCATCTTTAGGTCAAACCAATTTGACCACCAATTTTGCTGCTTCATTTATTGTATAATATACGTATAACACTCACAATAGGTTTTAAAAATTGAACACAGGGTGTAGGTATCTATCATAAATTTGGGATCTGAATCAACAACTAAATATTTTTTTAGGTATGTATTAAGAAGTATATACTTAGGGCCGTTATTACGACCTTCAGTTAAAATTTAACCAGAACTTTAACTGTAAGCTTCGTATGAGCATCTGTCTTTTAAAGTTTCAGTTAGAACGTTACTGACGATCGTAGGAACGGGCCTTAGAAAATATCCTCATCGTGCCAGGAAAGAGGGTGTTTTTAACTAGTACTGCAATTATTAAGATCATATAAAGATACATTGTATAGACATGGAACAGTTTTGTTTCTTAACTCCACTTTATTTAAAAAAAAGAATTGATCAATAGGCTATGTGGTTCGGATTAAGGAGCGATATCTTTGAAATTGCTAAAGGTAAAGATATAATTTCTATCTCGTAGGAAAGGAGACTAAGTATAAGATATTATATGGTAAAGCCAGAAAAAAAATGTTGTCAATAACTCAGTTTTCAATTATATGACCAACAAATTTCCCATCAAATAATAATAAAACAGTTGAATCCACTATTAAACTATCCAGTTACATAAACGAATGGAAATATATTTGGAAAAGCTCCAAGTATATTCCCACTAATAGTAAACTGAATATTTGACTAGCATTAATGGTTCGGAAGTAATTGATAAAAATATCTGACACAGCAAAAAATTCTTAAAGACGACATACCATATATCTTGAAAATGATATGAAAACGGGCGGGCGTAAGTTTGTAGTTCGTTGTTTTTATAATGTACGAGTACGTTCCGTTCCTTACTATATACTAGCAATACACCCTGTATTCATATTATGGAAACACTATCTATCGAGTCTGTACCGATGCCATTTTTCCCTATAATAGTTGGGCGCCAAATTAACACAGTGGAAAATACCTGTATGCATACAAACATTCTTCAACAATTGCATCGTGTATGGCCCATTTTACGTGGTATGGTGCCTTATTGCACTTTAACATTTCGTACTTGTTGTTATGATCACCGATCTTCAAAGTACCCAGTACCCACGCCAAACTATCGATAATTCTGCCGCTCCATAGTGAAACACTTTGAAGAGTAGAAAATCTTAAGTTTGTTCTTTTCTTAAGGTTGTTTTATTTCACCGATCTTTCGAGAAACCCGTAATTAACTTTTTCTGTTTGACTAGCGAACAAAGTTAAGGGAACATGACTAAGTCTGTTGATTAAAGGCGTTTATCAGAATTATTTCCCGGGGGTTATTTATCCGATAGTTGTTACTGTGTGCTATCATAAACATACACTTAATCGTTAATCGAAGAATTTAAACAAAAATAGTGTAGGCTATGAAGAAGGTATTCGATTAGCAACAGTTTGGCGAATCTTAGACAGAAATATTAGACAGCGATAAGTTCTTAACTTTTGGATTGAGAATTATCAATATTAGACCTGGTTATACTCACAGCCCTCTAGTACAATTTATGAAACTAACTCATCTAACTACCCTAAGATTTTCACTAATTTTTTTGTAGCATATGAGGAATGCATACCTCCTGAAGTTGTCGCCTCAAATCGTCTAGTTCCAAAGACCGCGTCCTCCAGCTGCTAATTTCTGATTTCTTTAAAAATTATTATTATTGTTTCCAGTTTTTCTTCGGAATTTAGATTGTTAGATTAGATTAGACTTGAAAGTCGTATGAAAATACTTTGTTTCGTCTACGTCTAGTTATAACACGTTTTGACGTCAAACATAGCAAAGCTCTGTTTCAATTCTTTTCGGTTCGTGTCTGGACTACTTTTACGACAGCTGAGCTATCCGTCAATCTTAGCAAACGTAAAAAGAATTCAAATTTTGTATTGAATTTAATTTAATTTTTGATTTATGAAGTGTTAAATAAGCATCAGCTGAGCGATTTTGACGGTTTAGCTAAGCTTTTTTCTAAACTGTTATAATAGGAATGCTATGCTGTGACGTCAACATAGACGTAGACGAAGAAAAGTATTCGAATACGACCTTAATATTGATTAAAATTTGTTTTCATGTGTGTATATTAAACTCATTGAAATCAAACCAAAATTGTTTTGTGTCTTTGCACTTCCAAACAATAACATTGTTGCGTCAGAACTGTCACAGGAGTCACAAGAGCAATGTACTTGGACATTATTATGATGAACAATAGTGCGAACAGCAATTACTCTATTCGTCAATATTATGAATTTATTCGTTTGTTGACACTACGAATTCCATATACTACTGCAATGTTTTTTCTTCTAATTTTTGGAATCGGCTTGGAATTAGTTTGCAAAGAAGATCAAAAGTTAAGGAACAAGTGTGCATCATACGAGTATTAGTGATGAAAACTTGCATGGAATTACATATAATGATTTTTACTTTACTACGATCAACATTTTTATTGATTGGATAATAGCAGGAGCTAACAAGTAACGAAACATTTAAATGGTACCAGCCACCCAATGGTCCAACTTGGATTTGTACACCTTGCATACTCTGAGAAGCGCTACTAATATTAATGTAAATTTAATCAACAATTAAAATCTAGGACTTTTCCAATGATTTCATCCTATCAAACATGTAACTTTAACTACTGAGGTCAACTAAATTTCCCATAGCGTATAGTACTCCTTACTCGATACTACAGCAGAGGAAGAGCAAAAAAAATACCGTCCTCTCAGCGTTTCAGCTTGTAAATCAGTACAATCAATAGATCAATTAGGAAATGTTTAAAAACTTTTACCGTTCGCCGTATAGGTAAGGTACCATACGAAAAGATCAGATAGATGATAAAAGGCTCACAGAAAACCAAAGTAAAAGTGTTGAAGGGAAAATAATAAGAAAACTAAAAAGAACCGAAAAACGTATCAACAGAGAGAAATCCTGCTGTTGTTATACAGTCGTTCGTACCTATATAAGACCGTTTTTCTATAGTCATGTCGTGACTTAAGACACATGAGCTCGCAGTTAACTGCAAAAACCTCACTCCAAAAAATAACAACAACTCAACGAATTGAACACTATCGGGCCGAACAACAACGAAAACAACAACAACATCAGCAGCAGCAGCATCACCAACAAAAAACATTAAGCAAAACACAAAAAGAAACCTACAGAATCTTGAGAGTCAGCATAAAAAAGCAGAAGTTGTTGCACAGCAAAAGACAACGGGTCTCCTCTCCATCAGAAATAGCCGATAGATCACAAAAATCGTGTCCAAGAGACCCCAAAAGAAAACGTAGCCAAGACAAGACCCAGGCCGGCAAATGTTTGGAAGGAGTCGATGAGAAGGTGGAAACTACCTTTCGAAGCAGAAGAAGATACCGAAACGTTCAGACTTGGATCAGATCTGGCGAGACTTATTTTCTTTTTGCTGGTGGTGCCTACCTATAAATGCCTCATCTTCTTTCAATATCCCAGGTGTACCTGAGTTTTTCTTTAGCTTTTTTTTATTTTTACTTTGTTGTTGTTTTTTTTTTTCTTCTTATTTTACAAAACACACCTTGCCGTTAGGGCTCTTTTCAGCATAATAAAATGATTGAATTGGACAGTAACTGGCATTGTAAAGACTCGATTCGATTATATGGATTCGATTCGAGTCGCATACAGGGCATTTAGCGATGACTCTCGATAGCCTGTTATAACAGTGTCGAGTACCGATAATAATTATAAGAAGTCATCAAATCTCAAGTGGACATTTGATATGTTCAATACACGGGCCATTCTTCCTGTCGCCATAGTGTTGAAGATGTTTCGCACTCATTCACTACGGCCGGTTTTTTTTCCTTTGCCCCGTTTGCATTGTTTATTGGTGAATGGGTTCGAGTATGAGAATTTGTTTTGTCCCGAGGATTATATGCCGTAGCATGTATACGAACCTTGGGCACACAGGTACACCCACATAACTTTAACAATGTTCAATTGAAGATCCACCGATCGATAATCGGCGGTCGATCAAGGCCTTTTGTATACTGCACGTTATGATGATGATCGTCATCATCATTGAGAGTATCGCTTATTGTTAATACTTCTATCGACAAAACATTTATGTTCATTGTTAAAAGTTATATTTATTTATTTATTAAAAAAAAACCGTGGCGGTAATTTTGATGTACGAAATATATACATGTAACTTCATATTGCAAAAAAAGTGTATTATCAAAAATTTTGTAATGAGTGTTGACATTGATAAATGCGAGTGGCTAAATTTGATATAAATAGCCCTTTTTTAGAAATAGCAAGTTGAATGTAAGTGAAAATTATGTGAAAGTTTATTTGATGTTGCGGGTCAAGTTGAACGATATGCTTTCGAAATGAATTTGAAGTAAAGTGATTTGAAAATGACAAATAGATACCCTCTATTCAGCTACACATTTCGAATTTGATCAATTTAGACGATTGTGTAATTTAATATCAGTAGTAAGCTTTCAGTGGCTACTAATCAAAATCGAATTGAAGATCTACCGACTTATGCACAAGCTTAATATTTCATATATAAAAGAGGGTGGTCACATAACAACGCCCAAAGCTGCACCTAGAAGCATTAAATTGGCAGTATAATAGTTCAATAATGCAGGCATCTTTTAAAAAGCATGGTGGAAAAGGGATAAATATATATTTTTTTAATTTCTTTTTTAAGCCCAATGAGTTATCTAAGAGATTTACACTTTCATAGTCTGCTTTTAAAAACGTCTAAAGTGGTACAGTTTTCGTTATAAAACCCGCAAGATAGTGAGTATATTTTCACGAATTCCTCAAATGCCTTATATCCGATGAGATAGGTGTCTAGTTAAATTCAGTTGTACAACCTTCTCTTATTTTTTTAAAAAACGCCTAACGCCTAAAAAACGTTTTTGAATGTGTTCTGTATTCATCTCCAAATTGTGTGTGACAAAGGGTCAAATATTTGAGAGCTTAATCACAAATCAGCGACCAGCCCCAACCACTCAAATTGAACTCATGAAATTTTGGTAGTACCTATTATTAAATTCAAATTCATATTTATTTCCAATAATTTAAATTTCTCTTAAACGTTAACATTACTTTAAGTGGTCAGGCTGACGCCTCTTCAACTATTGGTTACATTGGTTAAAGAGGCGACCTATTTTACTTGCTGCCCTAGCAACTCCCACAACTCCATGTTTCCAGTGAGAAAAACCAAAACCGTCAGATACCAAACTAAAAAGCGGAGAAATATATCTGATTGGTTAACACCCGAAGGAATTTATTCATTTCGCGAACATTTCCACACTCACACACTACCGAATGTTCGGGAAAGCTTTCGACTCAACAGATGCAGTATATAAGCACGAAAAGCTTGCAGATGAACCCCTAGCTCGCTGTAGTATAATAGTCTTATGAAGCAATTTTTTGAAATTCTTCCCTAGGGGTTATTATTATTACTACTTTTTAATGATAAAGTATTTTTGTTTTCTTGAATATTTCTTTAAGGAGCTTGTACACGAGCAATTTTTCAAACAATTAATTGCCCGGTGACTATTACTAAAACTAGTGGAGCAATTAATGGAGCAATACAGGGCAATATCATGCTACATAGTTGCGGCAAATATCGGCGATTTCTCAATGTTTTCACAGATTGCTCGTATAGTTTGACCTATAGTTGCTGTATTTCAACAGACTTGGAAAAGTCCAAGCAATTGTCTTCGTTTGATGATTCAGTTGTCAAGTTTTGTTTTGAGTTTTGGATTTATTTGTCAAGTTTAGGCTTGGAATTCAAATATTTCAAGTTTTAGATTTGTTTTTCATATTTGCTTTCGTGTTGTTTATAGAATGAATTGTCCGTGTATGATATTATTGCCAAATTGCTGAGAATTGCTTCAAATCGCTAGTCACTGTTGATCAACGAGTTGATAACGAATTGATCCATATCGTCAATTGCTGATGTTGTTGAATGTTGCCGTATGTTTTCGTGATGTCAAAATTGCCGCAAATTGAGCAAATTTAATTGCTCGTGTAAAAGCACCTTTAGGCCTATGAGATATCGAATTAATGTTTTATTCTCTAACCGAAACTAGGATTTTTCGTTATGAAAACTACAAATTACCAAAAACGGGTTTCACCTACTATGTATATCTTTAGAAATTTGATTGGATATTAAATGAGCTTAGCTACTTTCACAAACGCCCAAAAGACGATTTTAGGGGTTAAATGGGTTTAAAAAAGGTTAATTAATATCAATATCACTTTAATTGGATGAAATATCCAATTCGTATTCTTTTCTACAAGCTTTTTATACAAATACCTACAGAATAATTTTGGAGGTTTTTGTTCTTCAACACCCGAAGGAATAAATAGAATTTTAGTAAGTTCACGAATTCCTTAATATCTCTTAGTCCCCATGATGTTCGCTTCTATAAGAGCCTAAAAAATAAAAAGCACCAACAATCCCTAAAAAGGATCAAAAATTTCAAAGCGAAGAAGAGGCCGCGAGTATAGACGAAATTCCGACGATATTTTCAAAACTGAAGCATATTGCAATCAACGATGAGAAAGGCTATGAGGAGACTAAACATTGCGGATCATAGTTCTCTACTAAAATTCAATTGAAATCACTAAAGACGGAAGCCAAGGCCCAATTTGGACTGTCACGCTATTACTGAAGAACAAACCTGTTCGGGTCTGTGAGGTAACGTTTGAAGGAGCATTTGAGAAGCTGTGGAATTTTCGTCTACCAAAATCTTAGATAGTACCAAAATTTGGGTGGTTTAGTGTCTGGAACACCTGGCACAAGGTTCGAATCTGCTTGGCGACAAGTAATTTTCGAGAATAGGATTGGGTGTCGTACAACCAGATCACTCAGCTATAAAATGAGTATCTGAGCTAAAATCGGGGTAATAATCACGGACGAGCGTGTGGCTGACCACTTCTATCCTAGTGTTCCGTTGGTCTCGCAATGAAGTAACTCTAGCATTACTTCAAGGTTTAGGCCCGATTTGGGCTGTTGCGCCATTGACTATTATTATTATTATTAAAATCTTAGATTAGATTCTTCGTTGTAATACATTTCATACTACAGTGTCTCCTACCAGGAGAACACTGTTAATATAAATTGGGAAAAAATATAGAGGCTTTCCCAAAATTTTGGTGGTTTTTGACGCTGGTATCCCTCAAAATTAATACCACAAAGAAAGGGTTATTAGCTATAACTGCCTCAAGCCTTGACGCAGCTGGATTCATTATCATTAAGAAAACTTTGTAGGAACAATAATAGTGCAATTAAAAGCTGGATAATATAAGAATTTAAAAGAAAAGGCTTCGAATTCCAAATCTAGCTAAGAATTAAAAAAAGGAAAAAAATTAAATATTATTTCAATATAAAAATTGCGAAAGAGAAGAGCACCAGAAAATTAGGTTTAGTCCAAAATTCAATAAAATTATTAGAAATGTTAATAAAAATAAAACACAAATAAATTTAAAATTTTAATTTAAGAATTTGATTTTTTATTGAAGAAAAAATAATAATTTAATTGAAAAAAATAATATCTACAAAAGAAAATAAGAAATTATATAAAAACTAAAATTAAACCATTTACAAATGAAAGACAAATTAATTTAAACTAAAAAGGATGCATTAAACATTAACGGATAATTAACAGCTACAGTAAAAAATAAATTGCATAATAAAACATAATAAATTATTAGAACAACATGAATTATAATTCCAAATGATTTGAATTTTCAATAAATCGGGTTTTTGGCTGAAAAAATTTTGAAAGTTTTTGGGCCACACAACGAGCTGAATGAACAATTGACTGAGTTTGGTGCGGCTCTCTAAAACTCGTTCAAACTGTGTCAAATGTTCATTCAGAATCGAATCCTGAAACCGTGTTCTGCTCTGGAGTTAAACCAAAAATTCAAATCGAGTGAAATAAATTTCGCAAGAAATCAAATATCCAGATTACATTTCTACAGTTGCCATCTACTACCAAAACTACTGTGATAAGGTGAATATCTATAGGGTGGACTACTAAACGAACTGCTACTATTCGCATGACTAACAAACGGTGTACTATGATGGAACATATCGAAGGTTCCGAAGGATCTTGGCGGTGTCTGAAAGAACATCGAGGGCGAACTGAACGCACCCATACTACCTGTACTCGGATTACTGAGCGGCGAAGCTGTTGCAGCGCTACTATTTGTTGTATGATTTGGATTACAGCTATTTAAATTGCTATTAAAATATAAGTGATTATTATTGGCTAGGTGACTACTGAGTGTCGATGCAATCGAAGTTGTCACCGTCGGAATAGACGTGGTCGATGTGGACGATAAGTGACCCGCAAAATACGATTTGTCTTTCCTATCTGATTCTAATAGTAAGAGGGTATCGGAATGGGTCTGTTCATCCAAATGTGTCTTGATCACTTGTAAAAGTTCATCGGATAGAGGCGTGCTGTTAGCTGATGTGTCGGTGTCGTTATTATCATTATTGTTACTGAGTGTTTTAATTTTAGCTGAAATTTTTGTTAGTAAGGCCGGAACATCCTTGTACAGAATGTCCAACAGCTTACCTGTTGTAAATAGGACTATTGCTTTTAGACACGAATACTCGGCGGAATCGACATGTAGCGCTTTCAGCTTCTCCACTTGCTCCTGAAATATTCGTATGTGATCCATGAAGGCGACAACACGATCGGCAGCCATCGGTGATGCATGAAGTCCGGCAGCGGCCAATAGTGGTGCCACATGGAGCGGCATCGAACATTGCGACGCATTCAAAACAAACAATTCGGACCATACTAGCCGCAGTAGCGCCACTTGATCGGTCACTTGTAATTCGGGGAAAAAAGGGATATTTTTCGCCCATTCGACAGCACTGAACAATAAGCGGGCGGCCAATTCACATATATTATCGATTCCCATAATATTATTTGGTTGCATACATTGGCCGTAGCGTGACGTTGGATACGGTTCGGCACGTAAAAGTAACGAAATATAGGAACTTAAGTAGGAGTGACCGTTGAAGCCGACACTCATCGGATCGCCGTTGGCAAACTGATATTGGCCGTGCATTCCTGTTAGACCGGGTTGCGTTGGTGGTACTCGTCCTCGCTGAACAGCTGAAATGAAAAAAATTAGGATTAAAAGTAAGCTTCAAGTGATGTGGGAAGGGTTGTGGTATAGGGTAATTGGGCCTTCATTGGTTCGAATCGCTGCTATAAAACTATCTACAAACAGAAAACTTTTGGTTTGTCTTCAGAAGTACTTCGCAAAGCAGTGAGTGGTAAGTCCTTCTTTCACGGCACAGTTAAAAGGTAATAGTTATTGCAAATCGCTTCTTAGATGCACAAATTGCAGAGATGACTTCAGACAATGTATCCTGAAGGCCCTGGTCCGATTTGGGCTGTCGCGCCATTGGTGATGATTTATCTTACGGAAAAGTTATCGTTAGCTTCCAAAAATGATGCGAGAAGGAAGCTTCAAGAGTTAGATTTTTTTTGTTGAGTGAACCAGAACGCTACCATAGATAATTTTTTCAAGCGAAATCAAGCCATCTGAATGTTCAAAATCCATCGCTTCAAGGCCTGTTTGAAAAAAAAAAAATTGTGAAGATCCGAAGAAACAACTAACAACTCTGATCTAGATAGATTATACTTGTGACCCCAGAACTGGTAAAATGGCATACTAAGGTCCGTTCCTACGATCGTCAGTTACGCTCTAACTGGAACTTTAACTAACAGATTTTCATACATAGCTCCCAGTTAAAGTTCTGACGATCGTAGGAACGGACGTAAGTATCAGACTTCCAATGACCTACTGTTAAATCCAAATGTCTGAAAAGGTCTTAAAAACAAACACATATCATACAACCAGCTAATTTTACATTTATATATTTTCCATACTTACGAATGTTAGGAAACCTTGCAGTGATTATAAAAACATATGCAGTTGTAAAATTAAACTATACAAATATATACTGCGTGTAGAAGCAAAAGAACCTTTAATTAAAAGTTTTTTTTTTCTTCTAGAGAACCATAAATTACCACATTAATGATTCTGAATAATCATATATCGAATAGTGATATGCATATTGCACGTATATATCTTGAAAGAACATCATGACTTAAGCATTTTACTATTCAACAATCAATGTATAGTGCATGGTCATTCATGGGCAGTTTTTTGAACTCATCCCTATACGAGTTCTAAAACATCATTTATGTGTGGCTAATCATTTATAAATCGCCGATTCATACGTATATACGACATATATTTGAATTGTAGTAGTTGTTAAGTGTCTAATATTACTGACCAGACCAGGTGCCTTATAGCTTCCTTCTTATTAAACGCAACAAGGCATTACACACGAATATAAGTATTTTATTGAACACAGGACGGGTAGAGTCATTTACAAAAGTGGATTCCACTTGATTACATCAATGTGCTTCATCACATTTTTACTTACCCTTGAATCTCTAAAAGTCCTCCCAAAATGTATAAAATGGCGCCCAACGTAGGGCAGGGAACATAGAAACATCTTCAGTACATTTCACAACTCCCACTTCTCGCAGGAGTCTGGTGAGAAGGAACACTTGTCTGCACCAATGTTTCATCAATGCGATAAATATATGGTACATTGCATTTCTGGTTTACTGTAAAGTTGCTCACCAATTCAGGCGTCCATGGGTCACTACTTAAAATCCGGCTCGACGGACCAATATATCTCAGATTTTTTTTAAAAAATTTTTAATTTAAATACCGCAAGGACGAGTAAGTCTTCGTACCTATATTGTCACTATAAATTAGTTCCCATTGAATATTTTTAATTTAATTTTTATTTTAAATTATGAAGATGGCAAGTTAGGTATTGTATTTAAATCAATGATGTCACACATTTCCATTAAAAAATACTTGGATATTTCATAGCTCTTTTCTACTGGGTTGAATGTAATATATATTTTCGTCACTCGACTTTACCTATTAAGTCATACCTATGCACAAATCTATAAAATATTTCATCAACCCCCTTCTATCAAAATATGCATAGTCGGTTAGAAAAAATTCTTCAAAAATTTCATGTGCTTCATGATTTGCATTAAGAGTGATATTCGTTTAGGTTAAATGTCTTCTATAACCGCACCTGGTCAGTGAAGAAAAACTGACCATCTTATTGTAGTTTTCCGATTAAAATACCCCCCGAAGACTTCACACGACACTGAACTCTATCAAAAGAAATCATAATTTTTCTGAGACAGGGACCATTGGCAAAAAAGGGACAATTTCTTGACCATATTATAGTCAACGATTTATAATGTCCTTTTGCCCGATTTTTCAATCTTTTCTAGTGGTCATCGTCATCGTAAAAACTGACCCTTTATTTTATTATGCATGAACGCAAAATCAAGTTTGACCAGTATACGCAACCGTAAAATATCTACAGGATCTCGGTGGTACGTTAAAAGAAGTACGGATCTTTCTTGAGGCAAATAATCTTTTGATACCTTCTGTCCATACCACCATTTGTCGCTTTGGTCATTCTGTTTAATATTTACACAATAGTTTTACGTAATTGTGTTTTGATGCCGAATTTCAATACATTGAACATAATCAGGACGAAGGGATCTCGATTTCGGACAGACATTTTGTTCCCAGAGAAAACTCAAAAGGGGTTACTTAAAAAAAAGGTGACTATCCTGATACGGGATGGGGTATACCTAACTCATTCGGTGCTAACTCTTTACCTCAACTGAAACGTGTGTGTGACACCACAAAAAAATAACATATTGCCGCATAAAACAGGTCAGGGATGCCGTGTCCTTTGTAGGATGCTGAATGGTCCTCGACCTCATCTCACTTCCTTTTTCAATTTTCTTTATGGAAGAAAAATGAAATACTTTTGCCACGTATTGGAAGCAAGTCGCGTGCCAAAGTACTTTTTTATCACTTTTGTTCGGAAAATTCTTCTGCTCTCTTGAACCCCATAAATTATTGTCAGGCCTCCGGTTTTTCCGGGTTTATTGTGCATTTTACGGGATATTTATAAGCGCTTTTATCGGAATTGTATTATGTGATAATTGATCCTTGAAGTGCACTTATGGACCTTTTTACTTATAAAAAATGCGTTTCGTTCGGTCGTAGAAGATTTTCAGTGATGGCAATAAAACCCTTAAGTTATTAAGAGGAAAGAACATTTGAAATTTCCCTGTGAGATTTAGGCGTGTAATATTTTCATCCTTGTTATGTAGAATAAATATCGGTTTTGACGCAAATTATAACAAATTGAAAACTATTAAGTGTCAAAAGTGGAATTTAAAATAATTCATTTAAATTTACAAACTTCTAAAAATCGCTATACATATTCAAAATTAATTTTACTTTTACACGTAAAGAAAAGTTGAATGTAAATGCTTCTTCCCATAAAATTCCAAAGCAAACAAGTAGTCTAGTACGTAAGCTCGAAGTTTGGTGTTTGTGTTGTGAAATGCTATGAAAAAGTACACGCTGGTCCCATTACGGAATCGATTCTGTAATCATTACAGTTTCAATAATTTAGTATCAACCTCGTAGCAAACGGTTATATACGAAACTAATAGTGTCTACGTGGTCGACATTCAATACATACACCGTTTTTAGAAAAATTAGTTTTCAATCTAATTTTCAATCTAATTTTCACATGAAATTTTCAGCATATATAATTTTTGCAAGTAAAATTACACATTTCTATCACTTTTACACAAAATTACTGGTACAGTCTAAGACGGACTCTGTCTGTCTAAAACGAAAGCCTGCCATAACGGAACAAAAAACTGGGAACGAAAATCAAGCATTTTACTAAAACAATCCTGTATAAAACGGAAACCTGCTAAAAGGGAACGAAAAGCTAGGTACCACAGCATTCCGTCTTAGGCAGGTTTCACTGTATTAGTAAACTATTTAAGTACTGTTCAACTAAACCGTACAATTTACATGAAAAGCTCACAAAATTACGAAACATTTCGTGTAAAACTAACTGTATTTATATAGGCATTGAAAATCACGTTCTTTTTCGTGTAGTTCTACATATCTATTAGAATTGTACGACGAAAAACATGTAATATGTATGTGGAACCACGAAGTTGGACTTTCGTTCGATTTTGTTTCTATTCTATTTCTAATGAAAATGAAACGCCTTCGGTGGCGCATTGTCTCTATCATGAGCTCCATTGTACTTCTTGATATTTTTGAAATAAATTTAATATTTTTGGTAGTAATTGAATCCAACTTTCATTATTTCACTTATATGGTAGGTAGGTAACATAGTTGTGTCTATACAAAATAACCTGATTGCTTTTTAAATGTAGGTCAAATTGCTAAATGGCTTCTATCTGTCTAATTCATTGAGCAAACATTTCACACTTTACGTAATTAACTACACGCCACACCTGAACTTTTAACACACAACCACATCTTTCTTCTCTCTTCTAGTTCTTGTCTTCGTGTGCTTTATTACTAATAATTAATAATTTTATTATTAGAAATAACTTTATGATTGATGATCAGAGTTTTTGTCGGACAATTAGTCAAGGCCTGACATAGAATCAGGCAAGCAACTCGTACAATTATTGAATGTGTGAACGCCACAAGATTATTTCTACATTGTAAGATGCTGATCACTGATCATGCGCACCTTGCTTAGAGCTACAATAATTTTTCGAAGCGAGGCTTTAATATAATGACAAAAAAAAAAAAAGAAACAGCTAGCAGTATGTACTGATCGCCTCTGTCTAAATTACACGAATATTACACAACGCAGTAAGTGATATTATTCACCTTTTTGCTTGCAATTGAGTCAAGTGCTGAGCACAACTGCGCACAGGTTAGTTGCACTACTTACCGGGAATTAGTACGAACCTAATTACATCTCGAAGAACAAGTCTAACAAAAAACTGAACGATAGATCGTTGCCAATTTATACTATCATTTTCCACAATTATAGCTTGAATGGGACGATGGTAATTAGTAATCATATGTGCTTTTAATGTGATACCTGCCTCGTGTAAATTGTACAGCGTATTCAGAGGGATTACAAAAGACCTAGTAACATACCAATCGATAGTGCAATTGTTTTTATCGCTAATGTCCAACGACCATGAATTAACAACTCATAAGAAATTTACATATCTTCTAGGTATTTTGTAAGCTTGCTATTTATGCTAAGCTTAATTAACATAAATCTTGTATTTTGCTCAGTGGTCAAGATAACATCTTGTCCGAGGGATCAATACGGTAGAGACCCAACGGACATTTACGCGTAAATGTGTCAATTTGAACCAAAGTCAATATTTAATCGACTCTTACAATAATTCTTGTCACCATAATGTTAAAGTATGGTTTTCACTGAAACCAATATTCAATTAAATACTCGGTGTGCGTGGTTTATTTTGTATTTGATTTTAAATTAATGGCCCGTTTATATAATTATCATGTTTGATCAATTCGAAGGAATTTCAGCTGCATATTGAATTGAGAATAGAAGAATATTTTAAAATTACATTAAAATTACGATTGTAATTTAACGAAGTTATTGTGTTCAAATTCAGTGACAGACCCTGAATTTAATGGGAATACAGTGACATATTATTCACAACTAAATCCCAAGATTCCTGATGACCATAAATTCAGGACTTTTTCGCACCCAACTTAATTTTAACAGCAGCATTGACAGTTCGGGCGCAACTTTATTCTTTATCTTACAAATTGTCAAAACGTTTTGTGATAGACACTTGAAGCGACGTTCTACTCACACAGCTTCCTCACTGGCGTGTGGCGTCTGCACTTTTGTGACGCTGGCCATGCTCTCTTGTAAACTCAGTACTTTACTCTCAGAAAGAAATTATCCACTGAAGTGTAAGCAATTTTGTTGCGTAGAAAAATTTTTGAACAAAAAGGTAGTTCAAATATTTTTTTTAAATAAAATTGTGAAATCACGTGTAAGACATCATTATCTTAAAAAAAAATAAGGTCTTGCCAATAATAATATCGTCGGTAACCGGAAATTCATTTACAAATTTACTCAGTAAAAAAATTCATTGAATTGAAAAAATCTATTCGGATAGTAGGCAAATATGAAACATCTTTTAAAGTAAATTTACATTGTGATGTAATAGTCAATTTGAATGTAATTTTAAGTTTTCGGTCGGTAAATTTCAATTTGTAATTAGTAAATTTAAACTTCCAAAGCAGAAAATTCACTGGATATTCTTTTGAATTTACAGTCTAAATAAAATTCGTTTTCATTTCAGTAAAAAACAATGTCGCACGAAGCGTTCAACTTCGTGGTTTCGTACAATCCATGTTTTTCATCGTAAAATTCAAAAAGAGAACTTGATTTAAACCAAAAATAACGTAATTTTTAATTCATATAAAAATATAGTTAGTTGTACATGAAATATTGATGAATTTCATGATCCTTTCACGTAAATTGTATGTTCAGTTGAAAACTACATGAACAATTTACTTATACCAGTAGTTTCGAGTAAAAGGGATTGAAATGTGTAAAATGTATTTTTTTGGGCTCCCTATAATTTTTCAAATAAACCATAAAATGATTGATAACAAATATTGTTTTTCTATACAAAGAATTTCCGCCTGTACAGAATATGTGAAGTCGACACAATCGCGAAAAACTAGTACCTACATCTTATCAACAAAGACACATACCAAAGATCTTAGAAAATCCAATGAAATCCAAGTCAGTTTTAATTTAGTTAGAAGAAAATTGGGTCCTTACTATACTTCGCCTGTAGTTTAAAAAATCGGCCAACAGTCTGGGCGCAACTTTAATTTTTGGGTTGAAGTCTGAAACGTGTTGAGGCTGAGATGCGGTGTAGTCTTACTTGTCCTAAAACGTGTAAATACAAAATTTCAGTGTAACAAATTTTTTTTGAAATTTCAAACGATCACAATACTTTATTGATAAAAAATAAGAAAGTGAAATTCGTGATTGAATTTTTAACCCAACCTATTGTAAGTTTCCTTCAATGTTCTTAAAGAAGCGATTTTCAAATATTTAATTAGGCCGTTACAAAACGAATATCTCAAGTCCTCTGTAATAAATCCTTAACTACGTGTAACCAAAAACCATGGCAGATTCATACAGAATTTCATGTCCGATTTCATCACGGTATGTTTACTGTCTACAAAAGGTCCTGTCCATCGCTGTCGCTGTTTTTTCTCGAAACTTCTTTTAATTCTCAGGTTACCTATCAAAATCACCCCATTCAGAACTTCCAGTTTAAGCCTTCCCCGTTCAATTTACCCCCATACAATGCCGAGTATAAATTTATAAAAGAAAAAACTTAATAATGAGAATGTTATGAAATCGTCGTTGACCCTTAAAAAAGGAGAGTCCCGAAAAAAACAAAAAATTTGCTTGACCAAACACTTCGGCACATTGGTTTTAAGGACCAAAGCAATTTAACACTTCGCACCTTAATTAATAATGTCCGGTGTAATGTCCAGTCATGGTGTGATGGTTTTTCGGATGAAAGAAAATCAGTCGAAAAAGGGGTTAAGCAGGACGACCGGTAGTGTTTCTCTCACGACCTTTGAACGGACCCGGCTCGAGACCCAACCATCATTAGCTTCATAAAATACCTTCAATCGGTGAAATGATCCGATCCGGGGTCTTAGAGCAGTGTGTTGTTGGCTGTTTTGCACCGGTGTTCCACCGTGGTGACCATTCATCATATTGTGATGGAAGCATTCGATGTACCCTGAATTTCTGCTGAGCCATTCATTGTACTCGTTTCGGTAACTTGTTGCGAAAGTTACTAGGCATAACATCGTCAACCGGTAGAAAAACGTAAGAGTATAACGCGACGACGACCTTCTTTTTGGGATGCTTCGATACCGGGGTACAATTTGAAATACCGGGCTATATGTACCTTACCTACAACAGTAACTGCCGGTCTGTATGAAATTCTGCTCATGTGATTGGAATTCGCTATTCACCTTTTTGGTATGTGGAAAAGAAGAGGTCGCTTGTGCAATTCCGGGGCTCCTATCATGGGACTTTAAGCTATAAATCTTCTGCAAGACTTCATTTCCAAGCGTTTTCAAGCGCGTTCTTATTATGGGGAGGTGGTGGACTTTGAAGGAATCTCTCTCGCATTCTCAGGGCTCACTTTTTGAACGGGTTTTTGAGTGGAAGAAATTTATTTGGACTTTTATTTTTCGTCGAGACTGTTATTTATTGGCAAAGTATTATTTATGATATTTTGTTCGATTCTCTTACGATCATAAGTTATTTATTTTTGAAAATAAAATTTTTATTGCTTTTCTCGCACTAGGCGAAGTGAAAGATATGTGTATGGTGGTCCTGGAGCAGGGTAATATGTCATTTCGTTCGACTTAAACGAAATGGCAAGTTTTTCACGAAAGTCGTTAGGATTATTCAATTAAATTATTAAAGAGTAATTTGGATGTTGCAAGCAAGCAGTGGGTGAACGCTGTATTTACAGGCTTTAATAGCTCAATATTGACGAGTTTCCAAAAGACCACTGAGGCTCAGCAAAACCTTAATTGCTTTTAAATCATTTAACTTTGCGCAATTAAAAACCTTAATCCCACCATAACTCGTTTCGAGTTGCTGTAATGGTGGAAATTTTTAATAATAAAATATTTTTATCGATTTGAAATATAAAAAAAAATTTACTATACTCTGGAGTTGTATATCTTTCTTGTATAAGGGAGGGGAGGTCCTAAAGAGTTGTTCTGATAAGAGAGTTAATTCACTTTAGGCAGGCCTACTATTAGAAATGAATGCAAAAGACCAGATTTTTTTGGTGAGTCGTTGTATGTCTATTGTCTTCTAAACACCTCAGTTTCTCATTATGGGCAAAATAGAGTAGAGTGGAGTGATATAAATTTTAATAAAGGAGAGTTGGACACCTTCTGAAATTTACATTCGGCTAGTGGGCGTTTATAAGAATTTTGCTCCTTCCCAGGCGGAAATTATGGGTCAAAACTTTTTAAATGTATCAGAGATTCGTTGAAGGACGATCCGCGGAGTAGAGGACCTATTGAAGCCACTTTGCCAGAAATTGTTGACCAAGTGAAGGGGCTGGTGTGAATCCTAGCGATAAAGAAACTTTTTGTTGTTTTCCGGCGCCAGTGAAGTTTCTGGTGTGAAGCCCCAGCAGGAGATCCCCGACTGTTGATTAATCGCTGTCCTTGAGGACGTGACAGTTGGAACTGGCCAGTTTTATAAGACTGCGTTGGACCTCCTCGAATGAGCTGTTTCTTCATCGTAAGGCATAGACTCGTAAGAGGGTGTATCGTGCCCACTATCCGAAAAACCCTGACAGCTGGATTATTCTATATAGCGATATCGAAACCTTATTTATTATCTGCGAATTACATTCGAGCGAAATTCTTGCCATCTAAAGGTAGGTGGCACTGAAGATCACCTAATATTTCAACCAATTTGGTGGAATTTTTGGTTGTTCGCTTGGATATATAATGTACAAAGGCAAGGGCGCCGATCGAATGACACCAGAAACTCCACTGACGCCGGAAAACAACAAATATTTCTTCAAAATTTGCTTACCATGAAAACCTTCCACTAATAAATAAAGCGTTGTTGAAATGTTTAATAATATTTTTTATTACACAGAAAAAGAACATTTGGACCTCTCCTCGCCTGTTGGGCTTGCATAGTGCCACTGTAAAGTACAGGTCTGGTGGTGGTGTTTTCCCTATCTCAGGAACGACCTATGCCAAAGTGCTAAAAATTAGTTTAAAAGCGACGAGAGATAATGAAGCTTGTTTTATGACTTTGGAAATTAACTAAAACTTTTTATCGAACTAAATATTAATATACGTTCAAAAGTAAATTCATATAAATTGTAAATAAATTTAATTTAGAGATGCACACGTACTTGCAAAATTATTAAGAGTAAAGTAACGCCATGAATTTCTGAAAATCGTATTTGCCAAGCGTACAATATAAATTTCTCTTATTAAACAAAGTGCTTCGCAAATACGAGTCTTCTCATTGCCATGAATATATACCATGATAATCACATATCAAACTCTTGCATACACATCCTAAACATAATCCTTTCTCCATGCAATACACACATTGTTATTTTAATTAAACGAAAATATACTCTTTGTAATGTGATGCAAATATTTTCCCTCATTATTTGCTCGGTTCTTTCATCAATTTCCTCACTTTTGGCGTCTTATCGGAATATGTGTGTGTTGTGCATCGTATATCCTTTTATGTGTCAAATTTTCAAACCCTTCTTGGTGCATGTCTTAGAGGGTAAATGAGGTCTAACCGAAGATGTTCAGTACATCACATTCAGGAAGGTAGATTGTAATTTATAAAGCATTATAAAATCGGTGAAGACAGTGTTCAGGGATCATTATCAGTGTTTTCGTCTTTTGAAAATTAAAGGTACACACTTTAAGAAGTTTACGACTGGAATAGAATTTTAGTTGGATAATGAACTATTTGAGTCGATTCTTTTCAAGTAAATATTGGTGGAATTCCACAATCTTAAGTCACGTCGCATATAACAATGTTTTAGTACTGATTTGTTCAGTGAAAAAAATCTGAGTTCAGTAAAACTGAATTCAGTCGATTATCAAATAATATCAATATCAAGTAATAAAGTGAATCTAAATCCTGAGTTTCTAAATTAGCTTTTTATTCAGTTTTCATAATACTTTTGTATTGCGCAAATACTGTGCAAAAACTGCATCAGTAAAAATAATATTGCTGGAAAGGAATTCTGTTTACCAGTTCAGAACGAATACCGAAAAGCAAAATTTCAGTATTCGTATATACTCCGTATTGCAAATTAAAAACGGCCAGTACTGATGGCTTTCTTCTAAAAATGTGTTTCTATACCTCAGCAGAGATGTTAATAATTTCCTCAGAAAATAAAAACTGTAGCGGTACTCTGTCTGTACTGAATATTATTAGAAAGAAAATTTTCTTCTTTTCCTTTCTTCACTTTAATAATTTTTGAAGTACCATATACTAATCGATTTATTGATCAGAATCTGTAAAAATGCCTGCGTTTTCGTAATGACTTAAATTTGTCCTAATCTGAAAATAATTTCCAGTAGAATTTGATAAGAATTAATAAGTTTGAGCTCAATTAACTTTTGGTTCTATTGGGATTTTTTTTTTTTGCTCAGAGGTCCCTCCGTGATTGGGAGTATTTTGCAGCTTTTTAAAATCAGTGCTGAATCAGTGCTGCACTAGTACTATACGGAAATATTGACATACTTCGACTATATACATACAAGATTCAGCAGTTATAAGTCGAAGCGCTGAACAGCCTAGATGTACTAAATTTGTGATGTACAAATAAAGCCGTATTAAATACTTTATTATTAAAAACTTATAAAGTAAAAATAACGTTTCTGGTTTAAAGTCATTGATACAACGAACTTAACTAAATTCATACAATCGGGCTGCATCAATATTGTAGTATTTAATCTGCAGTACTGAATTAGTACCTAGAAATTGATACTGAACTTAAATTTAGGTGAATTCAATTAGTATCTACTGTGAAAATGCCGCAGTAGATCTGCATTTAAGGAAAAATGATTCTTCTGGAATATCGGCTGATTACCTACACGCTATGCGGAATGTAGCTTCGGTCCACGGAAATATCCGCAAACATCGAATGAAAGAATACTACACCGATTGCTGAGATAACACTGAAAATGTCTAATAAATGTGATGAAAATGCTCGGCATCAACAATCAACATAAGATGAGTTTTAAGCGACTATTTTTCTCGATCACCCTGCATAAAAAAGCAAATCAACATCAGATCTCATCATATTTTAAACCTTACACCTGGGCATACATTATATGCGTCCTATACTTGTATTTGACCCCAATAAACTTGCTATTCACCCGTAACCTAAACTCTGAACTTACCGGGGCAAAAGAGGATTATGTTCAGTTCTTTGAATCTATAACCTTTTATAACCCGCGGTGTCATTGTTAAAAATACTCTATCCGTAGTCTAATTATAGTACTCTAAGGAGGTTAGTTTAAGAAAAAAACAAACAAACTAGCTTATATCAAGAGGAAAATTTTGTAATACAAAGTTGTTGAACCGCAATTGATCTTTTCTTCGGTTAAATCCTGTGCTGTATGTAGCATTGAGTACATACTTCGAGGATAAACTTTGATTCAATAAAATGTGATAAAATGTACTCTAATTATATTCTTTCGGATCGATTAAAATAGAGTTCGGGATCGCACGTAAGATCTTCTAGATCTTGATCTGACTAAACGATCTGCTGTACGAAATGCTCTCTGACGATATTGGCTCGATTTCAACTCTCAAAGAAAGATCGATATGCGACGGTGATTAACGATCGCAATATAATTTTATTTTAAGAAGTAGTGATTTATGCCCTATGGTATTTACAGAAATAATAATAATAATAATAAGAACATTATGATGCTCCACTTACCTTCTCTTCGCATACCCATTTTTAGGCACTTCCTTAATCGACAATATTGACATTGGTTCCTATGGTGTTGATCGATCGGACAGGTCCGATTGCCTCGACATGAATAAGTTAAATTTCGTCGCACTGATCGCTTAAAGAATGATTTACAACCTGTAAATGAATTAAAGGAAATTCGGTTAGAAATATGTAATATTTAAATTATTTATAGAAATGGGGTACTGGTTGTATGGTACTTAAGCCTAAATTGGGCCAATGCCTCCCCTCTTTCAGAATATTGGGAGTTTTTCACCCAATAATAGGATAATTTATGAATCTTTTCCTTCACACCATTGATATACATATGTACCTACAAAACGATTCACAAAACGGAGGAAATTCGAGATGCCTAACAATAAATACTTCATCAAAATTTGAACAGCTTACCGAGTAATGTGATAGGTAATAAGCGCGTTGGCCAGTGCTCCGTAAGTAATGCTTAATTTAATAACCCTCTGAATTATTGGATAGGAATTTCTTTCAGTAAGATTTCTTAGCAGGCTGGTGCGTAATTTAAGCCTGATATCCTTGAGTTCAAGACCAATGCCATGCGAGAACATTTCTCGGTAATAGGAAGTACCCAACGACGAACAGAAATCACAGGACATACTAATATAAAAATAATCGATGATAATATGAAGCAAGTAATAGGTAGAACATTATTTACAAAAATCCATTACGGCATCGATTCTGTATTCATTACACTGGGTAGAATCTACAGACTCTCGAAATGACAGGAAACTTGCAAAATTAAATTGTCGGATAAAGCTGAAAACTCGCATATCGAGTTTACAGAAACGATGTAGTTACAATCGCCTAAAATCGCGGCTACACACATCTAATTAAAAGCATTTTTATTCCTACAAAACTCAGAGTAATCACAGGCTCTACATTAATTTACCTACCTAAATAATTTTTAAATGCGCGATTTAAATCTGATCGTAATCACATAGGTGGCACACAGTCCTCGCGTAATGTCGTTTATAACTTTCTCTGTCAACAACATTGTGAACACAATATCGATATAAAATGTCGGTAAAGTGCTCGCCTACTACCAATCTATCCCTTCAGGTCGGTATGTGCCGTATCTCGTAGATATTATGTATAGAAAATAGACGGTGGGGAGTTTAACGCCTATAAAATTACGTTTAATGGGATTCAATTAACGAAAACCTCAAACAAGACAATTTAACCTGTGAAGCCACCATCACCGCACAATCAACTAAGTCGCATATATGGTTGGTTACCATATACCGAATACAAGGTAGGCATACGGCATACCTATCTAACTATATGTTTCGTTATGTTGATGCGGATAAATGGTCGTTTCGGAGTCAAGTTGACTATCATAATGTCACATCAGAAGGCACGACATATTTATAGGGATATGTTGCTATCAGCATCAACCGTTGAAATTTTAATAAGACGAAATAAACAAACAAACAAACATCTAAGTAGTACCACACGTTTTTCACCGATGGTTTTGGGATTATAATCGGCATATAATAGTTTTATGTTTATGGCAGTGCAGCATCTTTAAACTGGGGTGAGGTACAGAAGAAAGGTATCGTCCGGAACAAATAGACCGATATGTGACAGATATGTGTACTACAACGATTCTTGGCGGGAAATATTACACCTATGAATACACAGAATAAATTCAAAAAAGGAACCATATAGTAATTGTGTGAAAGGGTCAAACTTTCAAAAAGTTTATTGTGGATTTATGTGCACTGGAAATATGACAAAATTCATAATATGGTTGAAAATTTATCAATAGTACATTTTATGACAAATTCTGTCCACTATGAAGGTTCTAATTATTTGAAGATCTAAATCTAAATATTTTAAGGGGCGGGTTCCTAAGAAACTGACAACTTGGAAAATTTTTCATTCCAAACCGATTTCTGGTTATTCTTCTCATTTCCTCTCTTTTTCACTGAAGTAGCCACTTAAAAGTACATGGAAAACTTGAGGAAGTAAAATCAATTTTGATATTTAACCCCATCTACGACATCTGAGGGAATTCGTAATTATGTATGGTACTCTATACACTACCTTAGGGAATGTATTTTAAAAAAAAATTGATATCGATTTTTAAGCAGTTTAGTGAAAAGCTCCAAGAAAAAAAAGAATTAATTTGGATCATCATCAGAGATTAAAGAGGTATGGTGACATTTTTTAAAACGTATGCATTATGCACCCTTGAAGATTAAATATCATAAAATCGAAAATCAGTCTTTACGCGATTATATAACAAATTCGTGGTATGTACATAGTAAAACCACTTCGATGTTTTCGGAGTAGATATGACGGAATTCGTGATGACGTCCACAAAACTCTCTTTGGGGTTGAAAACTAGGAAATTATATGAAAAACCTGTAGAAGTAAAATTAGTTCGTTATTTGATAAGACCTAAGACATATGACGAAATTCGTGAAAATATAAGCCTCATTTTCATACATAATTCAATACTATCGCTGATTTAAAATTTTCCCCAAATATCACCCAGATGGTGACAAAGGTATTTTAATTGATGCCATTACCCTACCTGGTACCGGCGCTTATTTCACGTAACAAATTGAGCTGTTAACAGAAATTTATTGCAAAGAAAGGTCAAAAACATTAGCGGCAAAAACAAATACAGTTTTGCTTACATATTTCTTATATCCAATTTATGAATGCACCGAACACAACTTCTCACTTCCCCAATTGCAGCACACATCGGACCGTAACCAACCGACTTCATTATTCAAAGCAATTATCCATGATTAATATTTAACTATAAACAAATCATCGCCCAGAACATTCTAAGGTGCATCCGAAGAAAATTACCCGAGTTAACTTCAAGCCCAGAAGGCTTAAAAGAAAGAGATCATAAACCCGCTACTATTCTTACCTGACTCGTCTGACATTAATAATGCATAACTAGTAACTAACAGGGCAGAAATCACGCGATTAGACCAACAACAAATACGCCATATATAGTATAACGTACAACAAATTACAAACAATACCGGAGCACATCCGTTTCTTTTACCAATTCTTTCATAAATTGCCACAAGTCTTAAAGACTAATGTCTCACCTTAATGCGATAAAAAGACGCCATCTCGTGACTTACTTGGAACTTGGTAAAAATTATGTGCAAACTGAAATCAGCTCTCTAGAACCTATTGAGCTCACATGAGCTTAATCCAATTTAGTGGGTGTCATATTTACTTTGCTTCGTCATAGGGGTAACGTCGAACACGTTATTAGCCGCCGGTAGCTAAGAAGCCTGAAAAGTTTAACTTTAACCGATAGTTGCATGCATATTTACCCAAATACAATTTTTACACCTACTTAAGATTGTTCCTAGACGGACAAATCGCCGATGGCAAATAAACTCTAGCGAACAGGTGAATATCGAAGAGGTAGATATCTACTTACCTGCCGACTTATAGTACATATTTATGTCAAATGTACAAACGGTAGAGTGCCGTTAAAGGTCGGTGTAGTGTAGTGAAACGGAAAGTCTATGCTTAGTCTTAATCTTTTTTGCATGTACAACTTGCAGTTGCATTAGTTGATACTTTCACTTGCCGGCAATGGATGGCATGGAGCAGCAAACGTAGACAAAATCAAAGAATTATATCGAAGGGCTTCTTCCGCCATTTATAAAGTTAAAGGGATTGCTCGATCCCCAATAGTAAAATGAAGGGATTTCATTCGGCCGATTTGTATTGGATTGTATTACACGAGTTGAGAGGGAGTTACCGGATTTCGATTTGTTTACTAACCTTTTGTATACATAGTCTACGTCTTTCGGGGAATAAATGCCGATTAGACGTCTAGTATGTTACCATTAAGATCGAACAATGTAGTAGAGTATTAGCTATTTTGCAGCTCCAGTGCAGAGCAGAGTGAGTGCAGAGCAGAGTGAATGCAGAGCAGAGCCGCGGGTTCTATTTATTACATCTATGGCGTTGGTTACAAGTGCACGATATTAAGTATGTAAGTGACTATTTTGTCAATGCCTCCAATAATTTAATCGGTGCAACTGAAATAATCACACTATCCAAAGAATTAATTTTGTCCGGAACATTCAGCAGCGAGTTCTATGGGCTTGCATTTTATCGAGAGCAGAGTAGCATTTGTGTGGCTACTCTGCATGCACGATTATCTTCACTGATGCTTCCATGTACTGATGTGCACGTGTTAAGCGCACAAGAGAATACACCTATTGTACGTGTACACTTAGTTTATAAATAAACAAAGTGATGAGGTCAAAATAAATAGTTCAAGAGATTGATCCGGATCGATCCCGATCAAATCTAGATCAAATCAGGATCATTCAAGGAACAAATTTCTACCGGGATTACAGATTGCAATCTATATGGAAAAATCCACTTCACTCAGGAATATAATTAATTCATTTTCGGTATAGATGTATGAGTTTCTTTCACGAGTAGTTGTTTGATAGAAATTAATTTGAAAAAACTTTAAAGTTAAAAAAAAAAAATGCAATTCCAAATCCCGACATATCACAGTCCGAGGTATAATATTTCCATTCGGAATATCACAAAAGAACACGAAAATTACACCAATAAAACATAATTAAAATTGTTTCGAGAAATTCATTCTCATTCCACATATTATCATCCCATGTATTACTTAAAGGTACCACATGTTCTCCCTATGGTCCATTGTCTTCATCATAAGAACAACATTTGTCTGGTCAGTTTTATCGAATTGGTTTCGATACATCGAAGACTTGAATTTGATCCAAGAACGGTTTCTCAGCCGATCTTAGTATCGTAACTACAACAGTACAACAGCAGGAAGACTATTCGAAACAAGACCAAATAATAATAAAAACAAAAATATTCTCATACACTAAATAATAATACAAAAAAAAAGAAGTTACAAACTGCATCGTGTATCCACCCTTTTTCGGTCTTATACCAAGTATTTCACATCGGGTATAAAATCGTGACTTGAACAATACCGGGGTTTGGCAGCATCTTATTTTTTTTCTTCCCCGGGACGAAGAACATACGCGCGCGGATAACTCTTTTCAGACGTTCGAAGCCTTCGCATACTCGACATGTACCCCACATTCTTCTATTCTACTTCAATTTTATGCCCGCCGCACTTCACAACATCTTCCAAGATTGTAGCATTACATTGGATATGTTCTGGGCACAAAAGACGATATAATGTAATAGTGTTTCACGGTGTTCGATATAAAGAGATGAGGACACCACTGTCGTCTCTGTTAGAACAACAGTTAAAAATTGTTAAACACAGCGCACTAGCACAAGCCACGTTATTGTTCGCATAAATGCTCCAAAGAGTTAAGAGCAAAGGCCCGCAATGAGAACCTTATGGTTTGCGCCATTGAAAATCGATTATCCGATTCGCAGACCCTTTTTATTGCTAAATTGAACGCGTTGTAGGAGCGGACAACGTTAGCTTTTAAGTGGAGGGTAAATCGTTTACAATTCAATGAGTTATGCAATTATCAACATCATATTATTAGTTTCATCCTTAAAATTTATAGGTAAACCAAGTAATGCTTCAATGATTTTAGAATTCCTGAAAATTATGCCGTAAGAGACTTAATGGGATCTAAGTAATCGGCTGCATGTTCAAACATTAACCAATTGATTTACGATGTCTAAAAATCGAATCATAAAATTGATAATAAACTTCAATATTCTATTTAAAATATTTGCAGGTGGTTTTTAAGTACACCATTTCCCATTTCAATAAAATAAAAAATCATTTAGCAGTAGTAAAATCGGTACCTAATATAATATTTTAAATTTCAAAAATTCAAAATTTGGCACAGTTGGTAGAATTTATTGCAATTCTGTAGAGCCCTGATCAGCGTTTACAAACTTCATTAAAGTGCCACAAGAGAAAACCTTTGGATAAACATTTTTTTCATTTGCACTAAGAATTCATAAAATTAAATTTTCTTTCCCAACACACACATCGTTATGGTGTGAAAAATACCGACGAGTCAGTACATACTATCAGTAGCATTGATGCTTTTCGGGCTCATTACATCGTGTGCGAATTCGATACAGTAAAGTCGGTTACGCAAACTTATCGTGTTTCGCCTATTTCGCGGTATTCGTGAGTTTCTCGTGAATAGTGTGTAGAGGTTTTTCGTGGGTTTCTCGCGTTTCGCGATTCGTGAGTTTTCTCTACTGGAGGCCGTTTTTTTAAAATTCAATTCAATTCAAAATTCATTTTTATCCGACAGCAGCCTGTTTCAATTTAAAATCTATCTATGATTTTATTTAATTAGCTCGACTTTGAATTGATCTAGAAGTAGATTATGCTTTATAGCGCCACTTTAAGTTGGCCGGTTATCTTACGCCATCTTATAAAATGCTTGAAACCGACTTGTGCATTGCATTTCTAACTTGCTTTTAATAGGTGCATTACATTTAGATAAGCGAACACAATCACTGGTTCTAAAATAGTGAAAACATTGCCTATTTGGTCCATTGTAGAAACAGAGATTGCCTTACTCACACTTCACACATTAAAGTTTTATCCCACAATAAAATGTAGGTATGGGTCGGTATCTAAATAAAATTAGTACCCATGGGCTTCTCGGTATCTTTTAATATGTCAACTTCGGTGTAGGTTAAATTACAAAAAAGATTTATGGGATAACTGAAAAATAAAGTCGGTATGTCGGCATCGAATAAATAACAAACGCCATAAGACCTAAAAAAAGGCAACAAATTGGTGTTCTAAACCATTGAATCGCGTAGTGTTTTTATTTTACTACCCAAGTTCTTCAAGCAGTACTTGAACGAATAAACGTAACACGTAAAATCGCCTTAGCTTGGTTCTTTATTTTTTTTTTTATTATTATTAATATTAGGTCTTGAGTATCTAAAGAACTACCGCGCGCAGAACATAACCGCGGCCAATGTTTCCGTCTTCAGGTGAGTAATTCTTCACCTAAAAGGCCACCGTGAAGAGTGCCCCGCTTATAGTGCCACCGATGAGATATTACAAACGTTCAGAAAATTTCAAGAAAAGAAACCCAAAGAAATTAGTGCATTTTGAAGTCACATCTTCAATCTGAGGGTCATCACCTTCTTATATGCATGCAGAGAACGCTACTAGGTATTAAGGCCACATGAACACAACGTTGTCCGATCACGTTTAAATGCTCGCGAAATAATTCGAAAAAATTGTGGCGCCTTGATTGAACGTGGTGTGATGCTACCTTACTGCTAATGTAAGATTTTATATATGGAATCTTGCTAAAGAAGGCCAACTGATCAGTCGATTGTAATATGGCATCACCCAGGTGTTACTATTCATCCGTGATGATAATGCTTGGATTTAATTTTTGCACCTGTAAGCAATTTTCCCAGAATATCGGTAGAATTTACACTGTGCATTTCGTACTACTGTTCGGATGCAAAGTGAGATGTTATCACTGCATACGAGTACCTCATATCGTCATACATATATATGGCAATTAAGGCACCAATCACAGTGATAAAGTCTGATGATTTTTGAGGACGTGATAGTCTCGATGTACTGCAGATTTGATGGATATATGTTCAATTAAATTAAAACCTGAAGCTCGACGGTGAATTCAATCAACGAAAAAAAAAAACGAATCAGTATAATTTTTACCTTTTTTCTGCACAATTACTTATTATTAAGACACCAGCCCAAGTAGCTATCTTGCGAATTACAAGATAAATGAGTGTAAGAAAAAAAGCGGTAGAAAAACGCTTTTTTTCATGACCCGATTTTCTAGTAATAGCAATTAACTACTCAGTAAGGTATAGCGAGCGGTGTGCAAAGTGTGTTGGTCAATGACATATAATTTATGCCAACTGGTATTGACCGTTTCAAACTTTATACTGTAAGTACTATTTCTATACGCATATGTTCATAATGCAGCAAAGTGGCTGTTGTCTACATATCTATTGGTAATCATCTGACTCACCTGTTGCGTTTAATTTATTTTCGTTCTTCAGATTTTATGGATACCGAACGTGAAAAGAATGTCCTGTGATGTAATAACGAGTATAATTTGTGGCTTATCATGTTATAGCAGTAGGCGTAGAGTGGATGAGGATTTTTATAGAAATAATTAAAGAAAAACGCCTCCTATATTCCCTTCAAAGACATCGAGTGAGTAATTAATCTATTCCTGAAGTAATATCTGCGTCTAACATTATGTCTATATAACTCACTTTGAGTCATATTTCTTGGAAGAAAGTCCAGAAAGCGTCAGGGCGCGTCAGATGTGCCTACGACACGGCAAACCGTAAAATATCAATCTCGTTTTTGAGCGGTTATATCGATGGAGGCAATATAAATAATTAACTTCCTACTAATTCCTTTATTAATTTATACTAATAATTTTATTAAATTTATATATTCTATTTACTTTTTTAAGTTTTTTATTTTATACGTTATTTTATTTATTGTATTTATTTTATTTATTTCATTTATTTCATTTATTTTATTTATTTTATTTATTTTATTTATTTTACATATTTATTTTACATATTTATTTTATTTATTTTATTTATTTTATTTATTTTATTTATCTTATTTATTTTATTTATTTTATTTATTTTATTTATTTTATTTATTTTATTTATTTTATTTATTTTATTTATTTTATTTATTTTATTTATTTTATTTATTTTATTTATTTTATTTATTTTATTTATTTTATTTATTTTATTTATTTTATTTATTTTATTTATTTTATTTATTTTATTTATTTTATTTATTTTATTTATTTTATTTATTTTATTTATTTTATTTATTTTATTTATTTTATTTATTTTATTTATTTTATTTATTTTATTTATTTTATTTATTTTATTTATTTTATTTATTTTATTTATTTTATTTATTTTATTTATTTTATTTATTTTATTTATTTTATTTATTTTATTTATTTTATTTATTTTATTTATTTTATTTATTTTATTTATTTTATTTATTTTATTTATTTTATTTATTTTATTTATTTTATTTATTTTATTTATTTTATTTATTTTATTTATTTTATTTATTTTATTTATTTTATTTATTTTATTTATTTTATTTATTTTATTTATTTTATTTATTTTATTTATTTTATTTATTTTATTTATTTTATTTATTTTATTTATTTTATTTATTTTATTTATTTTATTTATTTTATTTATTTTATTTATTTTATTTATTTTATTTATTTTATTTATTTTATTTATTTTATTTATTTTATTTATTTTATTTATTTTATTTATTTTATTTATTTTATTTATTTTATTTATTTTATTTATTTTATTTATTTTATTTATTTTATTTATTTTATTTATTTTATTTATTTTATTTATTTTATTTATTTTATTTATTTTATTTATTTTATTTATTTTATTTATTTTATTTATTTTATTTATTTTATTTATTTTATTTATTTTATTTATTTTATTTATTTTATTTATTTTATTTATTTTATTTATTTTATTTATTTTATTTATTTTATTTATTTTATTTATTTTATTTATTTTATTTATTTTATTTATTTTATTAAGCGAGAAGAGAAAAATAAGTAGCCGATGTAGTAGAATGGATAGAACGATTTTTTTGATGTTTGACCTTGTCTCTTGTTGATGACACCAAGCCGCAGATCGGTCTACCAGCATGTTAAGAAATTTTCAACATCTTCATATAGAGTCCTATTAATATATTTGTTTATTCTTTAAATTAAAATTATTTTTATGTGATATATTTTATGATGGGATCGTAAGCTGTAAAAGACACTATCAACCCATTCAAGTATACATAATAATCCCGAGTCAGTTCAGTCGTGATAGGGTGTGTACATTGGATAGAGGTAACTGCACGACACAAGGCGGATTCTACATCAAAAAGACAATGCTCAATAGCAAGACGGGTACCTGCATCTTATAAAGCAACGGGTAATGAGCATACGCCAATAGTCATATGTAAATCGCACTCAAAACCAGGAAGTCAAACAATATGCCCAAAAGGTGTGAACTTCATTTATCTGTATCATATCGACATCACCGTCGTCGCTCACCAATTAGCTTCACAACCAAATTAATTGCTCCATAATTGCATACGAGAATGCTCCTAATGAAAATAAATATGCCCTGAAAAAGAAAACTGAAGCAAGATAAGTTCGTATACGATCTGAACATAGCAACGTTTTCAAACAATAGAGAAAAGTGTCCACGGAATCCTCCTATCATCACCACACATATAACAAGTTTATCTAAAAAAAATAAACTCGAAAAAAACTTCAGTCACCAGTGTAGCATAGTTGTTTTAGCTTTTGATGATATGGTATGCAAATTTCCCTGTTTTCCATCATAACACCAGAGAAGACTACCGCGCAGACAAGACGCTAGTTTTCGTTGTTTCCACACATATGCATAGTTTGTAGTTTGTCCAAACTATAGTATACTACCCATCGCACATTCTACATCATGTCTTCATGACAAGTTGTTTGACAATGATCTTGCACTTTATTCCGGAAAATTTAATTTAGTGTTTTTCTTGGTGTATTTTTTTTAATTGGACCCTGGGAACTACTCTCTCCGTCTTCGGGCTTAAGTACATGTAGGTAAAATTATATTCATGGAACATTGCAAACAATTTAGAATGAAGACCTTTTGTCTTACGAAGTGGACAATGTTATTGCTGTGCTCTGTACTGGTTTTATAAAGATCTAGAAGACATATTATGAATACAGTGATCGTATGAAAAATATGATACCGGCAAGGATTGCAAACTCATTCAACGAAACGTCTAAATCGTATTAGTATAATGCAGTTCGGAATATTCAAGCACTTCCATTTACTGTTACTACTATTAAATCAGTTAAAACCCTGTGAGTAACTAGGATTCGAATTCCGATGCAGTACTGCATTTCCGTAAAATTTCATTCAGACTAGTTGTGGTGTATTTCCCAATAGGTGCTTTTTACCTGTTGTCCAAAAAAAGGGAAATTAGGAATATCAGGAATGTTTAACCGCAGATGTTGCTAAAGTGAAGAGTGAAGAAAGGAGCTCAAAATGTACACTAATAAAATTTAAATTTATGAAATGATGTAGAAGACGCACACTCAAATACATCTACTTTAGAAAATTTAAAAATATATAAAAACAAAATTTCTGATTGAATCAGGTTGTTTGGATTAACAGTAAAAAGAGATCACGTCAACTACTAGCCAACCGCTTGGTTGAGCAAATTTTTCAAGTCCAACAATAAGTTAGTTATTAAATTTTTAACAATTTAAGTTTTGTGTGGCCTGCATTTTACATGGAATAAATGAAAATAAACTGAAGAAAAACCAAAATATTTTACACAACATTATCGACGTGTTTGCTAATATTTAAATTAGGTACTACGAATTTCATAGGTGTAAACTATTTTCCTCCAAGAATTTTTGCTATTCCACGCTATTGCTTTTTTCCATGAATATGGCTGAAAAACACATTCTTCTGCATGTCACTGTTTCATTGCTCCATATGAACTGTATTACAACAATTATTAGTGTAATACCTATAATGTAATTCGAGAATGCCTTAGATACCTTTTCTAGACTCTCCTGTATCTTGGCACACATACGCGATGGCTCCATGAAATTGAACAAACAACATAACATTAGGCTTACACCGCGAAATGATAAGAAAAGTAGAATGATGTTATCTGAAAAATAAACGCAACAGACAGTTTACCCATTGAAATTTTAACAAAGTACCTTACTCATAAGAAACTTGTTGATTCATTATGAGTCAATGATCTTTGATTCGCATGCAACAAAAGATAGCGTCAAACGATTAAATGCATGTGATTATGATGAAAACATATCTGATTTCAGATCAGTTTAGATTTTTAGAAATTCTCCAAGTCGCTAGTATTTTAGTTCGGATATCGCGAAAAATTATTCGAATTCAGGTAAACTTGGATTATAAAAAAATAAAAATTATTAGACTTTAACACTTCTAATTTGCACGTACATTGCTCTTTGGTAAGGTAACGTCATAATTCTAAGAAAGATAAAACCATAGATAGATCATCTCAATTTTCCGGTGGTTTTGCAATAAAGATTCATCGAAGCGTACATGGGAGCATGCATGTCAGTCTTAAAGTGCATCAGCACATTTAGCTTGAACCTTATTCGGCATTAATAAAACTCTTTTCACCATAGCACTTACAGTTGGCTTAAGTCTGTCTTACCATCGCCTTCTTCATTTAATTTGTGTGTGTGTTTTTTTATAGAAATTACGATGCTGGTGCTGTTGCACTTCTTGTACGAGAACATGGAAACTAATTAGCCCTTCATATATATAAAATATAATTATGGAATGATAGTGGTCTTTTTGGGTCGTTCAGATCCCATTATTATGACCTATTCGTTCAACGGGGCGGGCAATTATGAGTCGAGATGAACGAGCATGAACTTTTCATAGAGCTATCTTCTGCTATAATATTATGATAATGTTAAATGCATGTGAGTACCGAGTATTTTGCATCATGTACTAGCAATAGTGTTACCCATATGATGGATTATAGAATAGAACTATCGTCAGATGAACATAATAAATGTAGGTCATTGTAGTCCATATGGATTATGTTTACCTTGATGGGTTTAAGTGGCGCAGAATGAACACAATGCAAAGAGAATAGTGCCGGACAGGTATTTATAAAAGGTAGACACTATACAAGCTACACCTACGTATAGTAAAGGTATCTATCTACCTTACAAGACGTGCTTATCGCATCACTGAGATATGAATTGTCTGCTGCAGTCAGAGTTGGCCGCTTTCGGTATGCACCTCAACAACGTCTTTCTGTGCACTCTTCCTTGTGCCGTTTTTTTTTTTTTATTATTTTATTTTTGTTTCGATTATTTTTATTTTAGTCAGTTTTTCGTTCAGGTAACGTAATTAATTAAACCGTTACCGGAAAGTTGTGTTTTTGATCACGACTTTCAGAGAAGGATTCTTTCGATGGTCGCGAGTATTGTAGAGGTGTATAGAGCTGATTCTTTATTTTCTTCTTTAGCAAAATTCTTCTGCGGATCCATTCATCGGGTATGTATAAGGTATCTGTAGTAGGTAAGTATACCTTTTATCCGATCGATGAAGTTGCAGGTTTTGAGTGATTTGATTAGTACTTTTTTTTCCTACTTTCCACAACATTTATGAAAAGTTTTGTGGGAGAAATTTTCTCATGGTACGATTATGGTGTTGATTGTGGTGAAGAGTTGAGTAAGTATTTTGATTCTAGGCGAATATATTTAAGAGGTCAAAGTCATAAGATATAGACAAATTTTTGCTAGATTTTGTTGCTTTGCCAAGTTTAACTTGTCTCTCGGCGAATCGAATGGAAGATATGCTGTAACTTGTGAAAAGATTTATTGAACTGAAAAGAGTTGCGAATTGCGGTCCACAAATCTTAAAGAAATTAACTGTGCAAATTTTGCAAGTTAAGTGTTCAAGAATTTTTGCTACTTGAGACAAATGTAAAAAAAGTGTCATAGCATATGAACAGCGCTTGGTAGAACTCTTGGGTAATTTTTCGGACTTGGGTTGTTACAAGTCCGAAAAAAAGATCAAATTCTGGAGTTATGGCAGAAAAGACAGATCGGATGAAGGCAGGGACGTCATGTGTGGGGGGGGGGGGCAGGGAGGGCATTCCCCTCCCTTGAATTTGGTATTTTCATATATTAAATATAACATATATAATATATAAAAATATATATGTATATATTTATATATAAAAATATATACATTCGAAACATCTTGCCCCCCCCCCCAGAAAAAGCTGAAATGACGGCCCTGGATGAAGGGATGATTTGAAATTCAATGTCGATCGGAGCAATATCATTGCAGAAGCCAAAATTTGATTTGAGAAATTAGAAGTTTGAACTGTAATGTACGGTGCAACGTGAGATCTCTAATCTTGAGGAGGGGAAATTAATTCAAAATTATTTTTACAGAAATGTAAGTCTTTCTTTAAAATTGAGTTTAGTGGGGTGTGTGAACTAATGAATCTCGACTATACTAGAGTATCATTCTGTGTGATACCATTGAGCAGAGCCAGAATGAACATCAAAATGTGGCAAAAATCGCAAAGTGCCATTCACTAGGACTTAACACTGGGCAAGAGGCACTCTAAGCTTTTCATGACAAAACAGTCGGAAAAACAGAACATTTGATTTTATAAAATTAAGCAGATATCAGGCCCGAACCCTAGTGGGAGCTCTGCTGGCTTTTTTTTAGGTCCCCAGTACATATACTAACGAAACGAGGAAATGAGCAGTTCCGAAACTAGTTCAGTGAACTCGTTCCTTCAAGTGAATGGACTGAAAGGAACTGCTTTTTCTATCTCTATGTACAACAGCGAGAAATCTCAACTTTAATAGAAGTACATCATGGTTGTATCAAATTCTACGTATTCAAGACTAGGACAGAATGTCCAAGAATTTTGACCATTGAATGGTAATTATTTTTTATCTATGGTTGGTTTAGGTGGCAGCTCCGTCCTCTAGACGGAGCTCAATTGCCATTTTGAAACCACAAACTCATATTAACCCGAATAATAGCTTTGTGACTCGACTGAGGTGTTTAGAGTATGAGTGCGAGGAAAATTGGTCTGTTATATTCATCCTTTACTGATTAGGAAGAGTAATAACTCTCCAACTTTCTTAACCGAAAAATCTCTCAAGTCCCCGTAGAAGAGAGTTTGCCTAGTGCTCGCTCTCGGGCTCTAGCTAAAGCCGGGCATTCGCAAAGGAAATGAACGAGCGACTCTCGCTCATTTGTGTCCTGGCAGCTCTGCGCCAGTGTCCATTCAACAGAATGCCAAATTTGGCAGCATGATCCCAAATTGGCCAGTGACCCGTACTAATCGATGACCGGGTTTTGTATAGAAGTTCGTCTGATTTGGCTGATGGCCACATCTTCCTAGATATGGCTTACTCAAGACATAGCCTTCGCCGCTTATGCAGCTTCTGTTCTTATCGGGTCAAATAGATGCCCTTACAGAAAATGCAAGACTGCTCTACTTCTGTCCTAATTGTTTTAATTTTAAAATAATCTTAAAACACACAGTTTATACAAATGTTCCGAAAACATTCACTTTTTGAAAACAGAAACAACAATATTTTGATCAAATTTGTGCCTCTGAATTGCTCCCGTTTTAAATTTTAAACTTACATCTATCATCAGCCATAAAAGTCAACCAGAAATTTAAGTCCATAAAAGATGGCGGTATTCAAATTAATTTTATAGATAAATAAAAATAAAAACAATGAATGGGTACAGAGCTATTCACTAAAGTTCAATTCAACATAAAAGATAAACTTAATTCTATTAAATTTATACTTATATAGTATAAAACAAAAGCTTTAAAATTCAATAAAATTAAATTAAATAAAATAAAATACCGACTGTACAATAAAACCTCAAAACTAATAACAAACACCTTAAGGAATTAATTCAACATTGTAACGATCGGTTTGCGTGTCTATTGCGTTACGAAAAACGAAAGATGAGCGCTCAATGATGTTGATGCCCTCAATGGCAAATTGAAATTATTATTGTTGATAATTGAATTTCATAATTGTATGAACTATCGAATATTAGTGGTTGGATCTATACCAGGATCGGCCGCTTGGATCAAAAGGCACCAGTGCTAAGAGTGCTAAAGCCAACACTTAAAATCAATAGTGTAATTTTACAATTGTTTACAAATGCAATTGAACATTATTACAATATGCTTCATTGAATTAAGTGTGTATATCATGGAATTGTGTTTAGTTATTTGTTCAGAAATTCCGATACTGCATTTAATTGAATATTAATATGTCTATTGTGACCAATTATGGTTATGCATTCAATTATTATGTTTATGTTTTGTACTTGTTTGGGAGTAGGAATGTTACGTACCTTGGCAGCAAGAAGCGTATACGATGGGATCCGCATATGAAACCGATATCTTGGTAGCATGTCCATTATGTGAAAAGTGATTTTCGAAGAGAATCCAAGTGAGTTTCTTGTGTAAAGACATTTCTGTCGAATATGTTAGCAGTACATGCACATATTAAGGCACGATGTTGCGAAAAATGCTGCTGTAATTTAAGATTGTACTCAACTGCGTTTTTGATTTGGAATCACATGATTAGAGTGAAAATATAAAGAGTTTCATTCGAGTGAAATATTCGATTATTCTTTCAATGGGTGCCAAAATTACCATCAAAGGGATTACAAGATTTATTAAATACGAGCAAAACATTTTTAATTATTTATCCGTACGCCGAGAACAACGTTCTTAATGCAGATACAAATTAAATTTCCACACAAACAATACGAAACTTTTTCTTGTAATAAAATGTCAAAATATTTAATATTTAAGTATTTTTCTGTTTGAACTAAAATGTCAAATCACTGGAGAGATTTCCTTTTACTTAAGATAAAAAAAAACGAAATACAAAAAACCACTGAACTTACAAAGTACATTGTCCTTTTTCACTTACTATGTGCGCTGTAGGTACAGTGAGTACTAGTACACAGTAGACGATAGTAAGTATAGTCCTCCTCGGGGGCATTTAAAACAAAAACAGTGCCCGGTAACGTAGTCCTGGAAGGCTCAACAGATTTTACCGGCATCTTGTTGGATTGTCCTTTCGTACCGTTTGTTCCTCAGCTTTTTTCGTATGATATCTTTCCGTTTTCTTGATGATTAATTGTAGTCAAAAATCAAAATGACATTTCTACAAGACACAACACAGAACCCATGTAAATGTGGTTAACTTTCCCTTTTGGCAATGCACGCCGGTTAACATAAAGAGAAAGGTTGTTCACATCGTCAACGCTCAGCCCATTTATATCCTTATAAGATTTCACTTCCTGAATATCTGTTTTTTTATTGCTCTATGATTTTCTGTGTTTTCTTTTAGGTAATGGGAATCTTTTCTGTTTCAAAGGGACAGTGAAAAAAAAAAACGTATCCTCTATGATACAAGTATGCTACATATCATAATTTGTCAAGTGAATGTTCAAATGATACTTTTATGGTGCTTTATCGTCCGGATATTATGTGATTTGAATATTATGGGTATGCTATTGCCATATTTTGGTTATATTGATTTTAAGAAATATGTTTTTTTGGCATGAATCTAAGGATAAGAGGAGCCGTACTAAGAGAGGGATGCATCTCTGGGTTATATTGCACGCTCTGTTGAATAAATAAGATTTGCGTTTTACAGGATTCTTTAAAAAAAAAAAATCTTTAATGTCTAGGTAGTTTTATCGAAAAGTTCAATATTTTCTATTAAAATATTTCTTATTATTAAAAGAATATCAACATAGTGCTTGTCCGTGTAAAACGCTTGCACAGGAATGTTCAAACTTTTATTTAATAATTTCACCTGATTTGGCACAACTCTTGTTACTCAATTCACTTTTTTAAACTTAAGCCTCGTACCAGTCATCTTAGAACGAAGGCGGGGTATTAAAGATCATCAGGACTTTAATGAAGAGTAGCCTCTCTGAGGAATGCTTTTTATTACAATAGATCAATACAGTTTTCTACAGTATCACAATCACGGTAGAGTATTTCATTGTCCAGAATTGGAAGTAGACTAAGGCAAGCAAATTTGATGCAAGCAATGACGCAAATTTTAAAGCAACTGAAGAATTTATGCAAACAAATTATATATACTCTTTTGATGAAGAGTTGATTATTCCTTAGAAAGAATGTTTAAAACAAATATGAAATAACCCAAACACTACTTTTCAAGTATTTTGATTTTTCGATTATTAATTTTCACTATGAAAATACACTCAAAATTTTAAAAAGGTCAAATATCAAATTTGTTAATGTATACTCTATCTGTCTTATGAATTTTGTAAACAAATATACCTCAATTTTCCTTTCCTGAATTTTTGAACCATTTTCCATTACCCATTTTTAAGACGTTTCGTTTTGGGTGATTTTCCACAGTGTCAAAAATAAAAACTGTGTCTTCAAAAGGAGATGTCGCTACTTTATTTTTGAGGCAAAAGCTATTTTTTTAGAAATTGGGGAGTAATATTAAATTGCTCCACATCATGCTTAAGGCCCTATGACACGACAATTTTTTATTCCAGTTTGATTTTTCTTTCTTGAGAGGATTTTAATCGATTGAAATCGTTTTTCGTTCATGTCATTTGGCGTGGACAATACGTCTGCATCGTTCGCTGTCTTTCAGCGAACTAATTTTTATTTTACAGAAAAAAATAGAGTCATATGTTTTCAAATTATTTGAAACGCATTACTATTAAAAATTAATAATTTTTTCATTGATTTTTTTTATAGACATACCAATTAATTATTTTGCGGTCTTCTTATGTAATTCTTGCCATGAAAATCGTGAAAATTGCTTCAGTTTGACTTCATATATTATCACCAAAATGAAATTTTTTTTAAAATTTGATCTATGGAGAACCTTCTTTATGATTTTTTCTAGCATTATATTAATGAAAATGATTTGTTAATTATTCAAGAAATAGATAATATGCGTTTAAAAAACTCGAATTTACGCATTTTAAAAAAAGTTCAAGGGTTGTTGTTCTAATAGAATTTTTTCCAAATACAGTTTTCAATTTTTTCTCTATAGACGATCTAGTTTATATACCAGCTAATAAAGTGGTGTAATTTTATTTTGTTTTTTTTTTTTGTTGCCATTAACGTGAAATATTGGCAAGAAAACAGCCATAAATCAACAAAATCATATTTAACGTGAACATGAAGCCTTAAGGAGTCCTTATGGTCCTTATAGTTGTCCTTATGGTCCTTGTTGATTTAAGTTCGGGTAGATTCCCTTTCAAATCGATTTTAATCAACGTTTGGAGACTTAATTGAAATTGGAAATGAACTTATTCTTTTTTGTCTTTTTAATAAAATTCTCTTTGATACTATTTTGTAATTGCTCTTGCCCACTTATCGGTATTTATTGTTAATTTTACTTTCTTATTTTAAATTCGTAGTCTGTAAATATAAACATATGGTAGACCGAAATAAATAAATAAATATAGTCCTTATAGTCCTTTTGTCATTTTTATTAAAAACTTTTATTTCCCATCCCATACTATTTGCAGAGTATCTATCCGCTAAAACTAGCTGAGTGGCGCTATCTTGAGTCAGAAAAAAGCATGAATTAGTTTTGTAACAACTATAAAAACTAATCTCCCAATCACGTGTGATATATTTTTGGCATTGACAAAAGATCAATGGGTCTTATCTTAATCCTCAAAGTAGTCAGCATATTACTCATTTTTACAAAAATACGAGTTTAAATACAAATTTATCGTTGTACCAGAAAAATCTAATAATAGCGAAATGAAATTTTAAAATATTTACAATTTTTTTTTCGAAGTGCTCAATGAACCTTAAAAATTATTGCAAAAGCTTTTAACATACAAATAGTATGGCACATATCCATATTTCATATTTAATTTTAACCAAATGTTGTGCGTTTTGTAGTAAACTACAAAAATATACCACTTGTTATATTTGTTTATTTATTTGTCTTTCTTCTCTTTAAATATGAAGCAGATGCCGACACCTTTAGACATACTTTCGAAGAATTTTACAAAAAACTTGAATGAAAATTAATTTATGATGGCCTATGACTTAATTAAAATAAAATATATCAAATTTTTCATGCTAAAATTAAAGTCGCTATCAGCCTGACGAAGATATTAGTTCGGAATGTTTGGTATTTATTTTTTTTGACTACCGACAAAGCGTTGGCGATTTTATTACTTTCTATCTGTTGCAATCTCTCCGCTATTAAATTTCCAGACTAGCTAAATGATGCGTGGAATAAAATTCACATCAAACACTTCTACTTACTAAATTCCTCCCTGGAAGAGAAAAAAAAAAAACACGTTCAAACCCTTTCCTAACGAGATAATTAATGACACACCAAATCAAAATCGGTTCCTTTTAATATCTAATGAAAAATCCCATCAGAGTCCATTCGATGCTACTCTTCACAATTTTACAAAAAACAAAAGGGCAAAAACTTGTCTAATATCCCATCTCTACTACATAATACAAAATATTACAGGAAAAAAAAAAAATAATAATTGTATCTAACGATGCATAAATAAATCGCTTAGTTATACCCTCCCCAAAATTACAACAAAAAAACGACACACTCTCCTCATGACTTAATATATCGTGCGATATGCCAATTCATCGCAACGGAATGGATGACCTCGCCATATCCATCCGACAACAATCCATCTATCTCTAGAGTCGAATCTAACCAAAACCAACGTAACTATACCTAGGTATCTTTCAGGTATCTACAGAACTAGCTAAATATCTAATTCTGATTTTGAAATATCTACCGAGAAGTGAACAGAACAATTTACAGACACACCGACACACGAACGAATTCTTACCATATTTTAACGGCCAAATGTCAGAATTGTGTACCTCAATTAATCTTATTTTTGGTTATAGGTTAGGTGAGCGATAAAAAAAAAATTAGATGAGAATATTATCTACAGATGTACTCATCTGTGGACGATGCGCTTAGGAGCCGCGATAAGTATGTAGGTACTACAACCCTTGCGCGGATATGAGTATGCGCCTCTTTCATTATTCATCCCTGGATTCATGAGTTTCATACCTACATACTTTAAAAAAAAGGGGTCAACCTTCGCGACTGTCAATCTCCTTAACCTTTCGCGTCTATGTATGAAGATGCTGACCCTGCAATTTTATCAAGGATATACTGATTATACAGGGTGCATAATTTGTCCAGTATTAAGGGGTTCCATCTGTGATTCCGTATAGAGATAGAAACTAGTTGAACAAATCTTGGTATCGAAGGTGCTTCCAAAAGCACCTGCTACTCTAGCTGATTACCAGAAAGATGACATTGGCGGGTCATTGCATAGCATTAACTAGGCTCATCTTCTTACAACTGTCGTTGAATCACTGAGAAAATGTATCGTGCAAATCGATGACCACTAAACCTGATCTTGAACCATAATCACTTTATTTCAGGTCTTCTAATCGACAACTTATTACTTGAAGAAAGGAAAACTTAGCAATTATCAAAGATTACAGAATTTGGACTTGTGATTGATCAACTTTGCGTTAAAAGTTCCGCCGGCATTTCGTCAAATCTACAACAATACACATGACATGTAATTAACTCAATAACATAGAAATGTGCAAAACTTTGATCACTTACTTTTTCTAATGATAACTTAGAGTATTTTGTTTAAGAACAATATTAAGCTTTGATCTTCGCTTGACGGAAATACAATAGTCGACAAACGAAACACTTTTCACCCTATTCTATTAGGCTTACGCATTTTAGTTCACTATAGTGACCGATCATTTCCGCTTCCCGATCCGTCACGAACTAGTTCGTTTTTTTAGTTCACTACATCGCGGGAGTTCTGTGATAAGGAAAAAAGATAGCAAGATGTGATGACCTAAAAAAACAGGTCCTCACTTTTTACAAATAAAACGATAGTCTGGTACAAGCTAAAAGAAAGGTCGTCAGTTGAAGTTGAATGAATACAAACGAACTAGAAGCGGAACTCACTGCGAACTAGTTCGTTCATTTCACTTATGGGAACGCTCTTCCGAACTAGTTCGTTCGCGAACTACATTCTATCCTATATTCTATCCACTAAACAATTTAGCACTCTCTCTCCACCACTGAGATCCCTACTAGCAAACTATCTTCCATAAGGCCTTACCAAAGCTATTTCCCTGCTTTATAGCTTCGGAAAGGCTTATGGAGGGTAGTTTGCTAGTATCCATTTCTTGTACAAATGAAATAAACTTTTCTAGTAGCTTCCAATCAAATGTCTTTAAATTAAAATGATCCTTGAATTCGTCCCTTTTCATGATGGAAGACTATGAAGCTAAGTCTTATGTGATTAATTTTAGGACGAAATGAAACCTGTAAGACAATATCTCGACTGCGTACTTTTGCCGTCCATTGAAAATAATTTCAACGAGTATACATAAAACAGAACTCACCTTAAACTGATGAGATGCTTCCTACTAGGATCATTTCAATAGACCCACAGATAACCAACGATATAAATCACGATATATCCATATCGTCCGAAAATCACATTGCTTTAAAATCTTTCATGATATTCTGCCTACACTAGATAAATATGAAGAAAATAATAGTGAACTGGTTTCTTATTAAACTTTGTACGATCGATAATGGTCTTCTATGCGATCTACACATATAAATAATGACCGTAATAAATGGTCGTGACCGGATCAAAGGTTGGTAAGATACACATACAAAGTTAAGAAAACCAGGCGGTAAACCTTTTTTTTCTGCAGTAGATTATTGTAGTTGCTTTGACTTTAATATCGGGTAAAAAAACGATTAATTTCTTTTAAATTAAGTCCGATTTTTTAACAGATGTAAGAAATCTGTCTTTGGAGACTTTGGCGTATTCGAAACAGGTTTTGCATTTTATGTAGAAACATTTAAAAGATCCATTCGGAAATAATTCAATCGAATGATGTTTAACAAAAGTATGTAGGTATTACAAGAAAAAAAAAAAAATACTGTGTTGTCATTAATAAAGTGGTGACCCCGTTTATTAATAACTCGATAGATATATTTGCAATTATATACCGTTATAACTTTTAATTCCCATGTCAAGAACACAGGTTTTATTTCATTAACAACTTTTAAAGTTCTTTGTCATTGTTTTGATCATATTCTTTCGAAACAAAGGACCAATTGATTGAAATTGATCGTCTATCATGTCTCATCGAAATCAACAAATAATGTTTAACTAAGTATTTTTTTTTTGATAGGCATAGGAATTGCAGAAAGGTCTTTACTCGTATATGCCAGGAAGGCGGAAAAATTGACAGCTAGATCACACTTACAACAGTTTTGATAGTTGTTAATTTAACAATAATTCACATAAAGTCATACCTGAACCTTATGTTTCATGGGTCTTGACGATTCTTGTATGTGTGTGTGCGGTTTTTTTCAGTGTGAGGTCCATTATAAAGTCATTCATCACTCGCCAATGTATCAAAAGGTAAAAGTAATCACCGACATCAAATGACTCAACATTATTATTATTTTTTGTTATTAACGTTGGTAACTTAACTTTAGAATCGAGTGATAGTCATAGCATTAGCTAAAGGTAGTCGAAGAGACGTTAAATTTTAATATTGTGGTTATTTATGCGAAAATTCTTAAAATTGATACTTTTGTACAGGAATTAATAATTTATGAAACTAGAGACATTTTAGATGGTTAACAATCGTAGAAATTGATGATATTTTTGGTTACTGGATTATCTAATAAAGTAGGTAATGATAGATTTAAACCGCTTTTATTAAAATGGAGTTTTTAGGAGGGAAATTATGATTTTCAACAGTGTCCTGTTTAATAAAGTGTGAAGATTAACTGATATTTATACAATCAATCTTAGTTCAATAATATTTATTTTTCTCAAAGCGAAACCTTCTGTTCGATATTTGGTTCTGCGTTCATCCCTGCGTGCTCGCGAAACCAAGCGATCTCTATACTTACTACCTACATGAGTCAGACGAAACACGTTGACAAAAGAAAAAGTTTCTAGCTCATCAATCTCAATCTCAAGTTTGGTTTGAATTCAGAAAAAAAAAAACTTTTCAAATAAAGCTGAGATTTTAATTAAGAGTTTGTCAAATATTTCACTATTTTTAGCTAAAAATTTAATTATGGAATCGTCAAATCCATATGAGGCGAATAGTTATTCTGATTTTTTTTTTTCAAAATTTCAAAATGACGAATTATTTGACAACGTGCCATAGGCACAAATATTAATAATTGTATGTATGACTGAATGCCTAGCAATCAAATAGAAATATAACAAAAAAAAAAAATATTAAGAAAAAAAATATTTAAAAAAAAAATATTACAAAAAAATGGATTCTGTTGCCTGTTGGTCAAATTAACAATTGTAAAGAGTAATTTGACGACTATATTATTATAATATAACATTATTTGCAAGCGAAAATAGTCAAATATTTTAAATAGTGGCATACAGTTAAATGTAGCTTTTGAAGAAAGATTTTCGGCGGTGTTTTCAATATTTAAGACTAGATATATTTTTAAGGTTTGTGCTTTAAGAGCGCTGGAAAGAGCAGAATACTTTAACTCATCAACGAACTTGAACTAAGCATTGCAATCTTAATTACATACATATGTAATCGAATAGAACGACGAACGATAAGCGTTCAAGAATAATGATTCCGGCTTTTCGATTTCCCTAAAAGACTTGTATTCAAATGTACGCGATGCTATCAAATGTTTGACAATAAACATTTGACAAAAAATATCATACATATAGTTGTGGGCTAATGACTGTTATAAGGGCTGTTTCTCGAAACCGGTTTAATGAGAGAAAGATAAAGATGAGAAAAAGAATTAAAACATGCACTAAACAAAGGGAATTAAAACATTAATTACAAAAAGACGGGAAGGATAGGTTGCAAGGAGTCGGTGGTTGTTCCATTTAAAACCCTGTAAGTTGTGTCATATGGAAAAGGCACATTGTTGATGTCTGCTCCTGGACTGGAATGATTTCGGAAATCGTATTTCAAGCTTATGTCTTTTCTCTACTGGACTCGTGTAATCAGCATTAGCAATAGCGGTACTGAGATAAACATTGTGATCTCTTCTAAATACTAGTCATGTAAGGCTATCTGTTAGCTACGTACCTACCCAAATTTTAGAACTTGTTCTGCAGTCCATCAAGCGGAGGAGTAAGTCCTCTGAAATTTAATTTATTTGTAAAAGGATTCAAATCCATCAACTTTAAACCTCGGTAGCCTTAAGGCTTAATAGTCACTAGGCACCTACATATATGGTAGAGTAGGTTTGGCAAAACCGATGTTCACACCTAGTTACGCCAATCCGTGAATTATGTGAATTATATTCAAATGAAATTTATTAATTTTTAGCAAATGGGTTATGGGCTACTTCAATACTTACAAGGTATCAGAAAGAAGAGTATTAAAGAATTGAACTAGCTTTAGACACTTTCATGTTCGGATTGATTGAAGCATTTATATGCTTTTGTTGTTACTCCAAGGTTGATAATTTTTTGGCGTTATACTCGTATGTATCTAAATATTGTATTGAGCAACATTTTTAATTTTGAGCTTTACAGGATCGTTCGTAATCTTTCAGCAAGTGTTTCCAAGTATTAAAACGATTTTTATTTATGAAGTGCCCGAGGGGTAGTTAATTTTGCTCAGGGAAAAATTTCAACCCATTTAAATTCAAATTCATTTTTATTTCCAATAATGTAAATTTCTCTTGAGTGTTGACATTACTGTAAGTGGTCAGGCTCTCGCCTCTTCAACTATTGGTTACATTAGTTTAGCATGTGCTAGTAAATAAAGTTCTTAGTATTACATTTTTAAGAAAATGGTAAATTTCAAACTATTATCATTCCTAAATCGTTAAGTTCAAAATATCGATAATTATTGTGTTATAAAGACCATTAAATGAGTCAAACAAATTTTAGAGGACCTTGTATGGAGCTACCGGAAGGACTTGCTTCTTATTTATTTTCAATTCTGAAAATATCTACTGAAGATTCATGGCTTCAACTGTTCTGAAATTATAGCAACAAACACGTTTTTAAGGATATTGCTATTCGAAGTAGTAGAACAGTTTTGTCAATAAAAGAACTGAGACTTCTGAATTTTATTAGCCGAAACACCAAATATTAAGTTCCTACCAATGCGATTTGGACTCAATCAGACAGACGTATTGTGACAACATTTGGAGTTTTCCCAATCACTGAACAGCAATTTTTATAGAAATGTAGGGCTTAAGTGCCGTCTACACGACAGAGAAGTTTCGTATAGAGAAAATTTAGTGACCCCCAGTAGAGCACGATGTAGTGTGTACACGTAATTTGCTAGAATTTTCTCTAACTCTATTGTTTTTTCTCTATTGTGTACACTTAGCATTACATACTCAATATAGGTACCCAATTTGGGCAAAAGAAAAGTGCAAGTGCAGTGTTAGATGGTGACAGAAAGGAGCACATATTTGGACTGTATTCCACCAATCCGCAAATTAATGCATATGTTAAGAATGATACAATATTTGTTTTCCAACTAAATGTGGCTTAACTTGTGTAATCCACTATGCAATTTTCGATCACTTCTTTTGCATTCGCTAGTTTAAGTCCGGATCGACGGACCACAAATATTCTTTACAACAAAAAAAGCATGGTATCTTAGTTCTAATGAAACACCAGATCACAAGGTAGGATTTAGTCAGGCTTAAGATATGTTTATGAGCACTATTATATTTTTCTTAGCGAAACAGAGTGGTAATGCGCCTTTTTGTTGGCCTAAGCGCCCTGACCATACCAGTGACACTTTTCTTTGGCGTTATACGTTTTTATCTTACATAAAGAAGTCAACCAAGACTTCAATATGGACTAGGCGTTTTATACCTGCGCCACCTAGGGGTCGTGGGATTAATCCAAATATGGCGAACCGTGAGGAGATTAAATGTATAGCGAGATTAGCCTGCAGGTCCTGGATCTGTTTGGGGTGTCGCGCCATTGATGAGAGTAATTGAGGTGTTATCTATTTAGCGGTAGTTCTACCTCTATTACAGGCACATCATTTCTGCAATGCCAATTTCCTTGATGACCTCCTAATCATGGACTTAACGCTTTGATTTCCATTTAGAACGTTCGATCAAAAAGGATCTTAGGTAATTTTTTCAGCTCGACTAATTTAAAAAGTTTCCTTTTCACAACAAACCGAATCAAATCTAATAAAATCCATCTAGTTCATGAAATTTTGAAAAACCCTTTGAAAAAACAAAGTTCAACTCACCTTCGCACGTAAACTGCCCGTAATGCTTCCCCGAACTTTTATCACCGCACACCACACACTCGATATTTTGACTTTTAATATCAATTTGCGATCCACCACTACTACTTTGTGAACTATTCGCCTGCGATCCAGGTGTCGTGCTCGCGGGTATACAATCCTTGCCGTTAATAATGGGTCCTAAGCTGCCGGCGCCACTGCTATTGTGATGACCGCCCGAAAGGTTCGTTAATTCCTCCTTGGGTGTTATCGATGACGTTGTCGTACCACCGCCACCACCACCGCCCGATCCCGATACCGGTATGTGGCTACTTAAGTTTGGATCGTGCCATGCGCTTGGGGGTGGTGGCGCCACCAAGGACATGCTACGCGGAAAGCCCAATTCGAGCGCGCTCAGCTCCGAGGATTGCGAACGCGGATTAAAAAATCCGGACGCTGTGGACGGTGAGGCGCACATAACGCCACCCCCGTACACACTAAGTGAATTGTGGGTAATAATTTTGGCGGTTTAATTTAAACAATCGGGTGAAAAAAAGAACGGTTAGAACGGACCCACTCGCGTTTCGTAGCGAGTTGGGGACCTTGAAAAGGACCTTCTAACAAAAATCGAAATCGAACTGATTTTTTTCTTCTTCTCTCCAAATGTTTGATAGTCCGCCGATTTTTCGTCTAAACTTTAAAATCCGTTTTCTTTTTCTCGTCACAAACACCGCAGTATTTTATTTAACAATTCCCACGAGAAACATATTTAAATATTTATTTTATTAATTTTTATCGAAAAAAAAAATCACAAGGTGTCACACACTACCACTTAAATCACAATTTGAAATAATTTTAAAATCTCAACTGCACTCTCAACAGATTATTGCGCGAATACGAAAAGGTCCGAAGGGTTGCACCGTGAAGAGTTGCGCGCCAAAATTTTTTGAACTTCCGTCAAAAATTTCCAACACACAAAACACTGTGAAATTCCGGATTTCCGACTCGTTGGAACGCAAATTTAACAATATTTTATCGCACTGAATCCCGACGAATTGATTTCAATCTTTTATTTATTTATCCGAAATAAATTAATTGCGAAGCCGATCAGTGTTCATTTGCAATAGTCAAAAGTTTTAATTAAAATAAAATTAATTATTAATATATTATTTTTTTTTCGTTAATTTTTACTATCGCCGTTGTATCGAATTTATTTCTTGTTATAATTCGGATGTCGATTTACTGTACACAGAAAACACACAGAAACAGCTGTTTTCGAAAGGCCTTTTAGAGCCTGACTGGCAAAATAGTCGGTGCCAAAAGGTACACGACCCGACCCGACTCGACCGTACCGACCTGGCACATTACACCAATCTTTACTACATACAGAAAACCCGTAAAGCAAAGGCACAAGGCATACAAGAAAAAAGATACCCTCCCTACTACTTGCCGCAAATGCCGTCTATATACTGTAAAAATATCTTAAAGATTTGCTGGCTCTATGGCACTCTGCTCCCCTATACACACGTATGCCATCGGTATACGGAATACGCGACGTCTTCGAAGACACTATCCGTGCTGTACGGCTAAAGGTTCTCTCTTTTTGCTTGAACTTCCAACCTACCCGGTTTAGGATAAAAAAAAAAATCCTGTTCCTTCCATTCCAACCCCAGGATCCTTTCGGTTGCCGTGAATATGCCTTGTCTATGGCAGCATAGAACAACCCGAGGGTTGCACACATTCAACCCCGGAAAAAAACCCAACCGGTTCCCTACTCCTCTCCATAACTCCGTGCCGTTCAGTTCACCCATACTCGGAAGAGCCTGGCTGGAAGTCGCGAGTTCGGAAGACCGCAAACCGTAGACTGTCGAGTACTTAGTACCCAAGGGGACGGGTTATAGAGGTTGTACCCCTGATGGCATTTGCCCACCCCGATGCCACCTCTAGAAGTTGTGTGCGATGCCAACAGTCGAGGCATGGCACCGGTTCGCTGTTTGGTTCATCCACTCCTGCCCTGACCCCACCACCGTGTTCTTTTGGTCGTACTCTAGCTCTAGCTCTTGCTCTGGCTCCACACATGCTTAAGGTGGCTTTTATATGTTTTATGAATATGTACATAAGCGCGTTTAGTGAGCTAAGCGCTCGATTCCGGTATAGTCCCACTTTGTCGGTATTTCGGAAAAGTGCCCGTACTATGCGGCCTGTGTGTGTATAGCGGGTAGCGGTTATGCCCCGGGTATTAATAGTCCGGGATCTGTGACAACGAACTTTGTAGCTCCGCCCTCTCGGGTATCATACCCCAAGAAGAAAAGGTCTACAACGGGATTGGCCTTTTGGTCGTTCTAATCATTTTGTTTGGTAGCTGAAATGTGTTTACGCTATACGACGCTACTGCAGCTACAGCTACAGCTACAGCTCGAGCTTGTGCAAACTCAGTACACCAGCGTACATACCCTCGCTTTGTGATACATAAAATTGTGAAAGAGGGCGGATTGCTTGTGACATGTGAGCTGTGAGAGCGCTATGCCTTCTTAGGCGAGTGTTGGAATGGGATCAAATACTCTCAACTTACTGTGACATTATTTTCTGGTGTGGCGGTAGCTTGGTACTTTTTTTTAGTCCTGAGTCTTCTTATTGGAACCCGGCAAGGACGAAATGGGATGGAAGTTGCTATGAGCGATGAAGTCGGATCTCGTCCGGGACATAGAGATGAACTTGCGTTCTGTATTTGGCTTGGCCATCCCGTGCGCCCTCTATGACCGAATAGTTCAGGCGAGTACAGTGAAAAGCCAGGAGACTGAGCCCAGGCCATGTCATCGCGGTTAAACTGATGGGCGCAGACCGAACAACTCGGCACTGTCACTGCCAGTTTGCCAATTCTGGTGTCGGCTAGGAAACTGCAGCGCTATATACTCTAGTTCTAGGCACGTACGTACCTACATCGAAGACATACAGTCAGTGGCGTGAAGGGAATCACTCGTACGTGTGTCCTCAAAATTGGAACGTTCGCAGGACTTCGAGCCAATGAGACTTGGAAGTCAGTGCAATAAGTCGGTCACGTTACTCGAAATAGAAGAGTTTAAAAAGTAACATGTGCAGCGTTATTGAAGCGATCAATTTCTGTAAATTAAATATGTGCACCTATGTACGTTCAGTCATTTCTCAGGTGCACTTCCTCAGCCCAACAGAAGTCAATACAGTTTATCAGCTCAACGAACTAGAGAAATCAATTCAACTTCAACATGCCCATGCTCATGCTGTATGCTGACATTGGGGGTCAGCTGATCCTTATGTGTCAGAAGCAGTGATCCCACCCGACGAGAAAAAAGAGTAGCAGAATCAATCAAAAATAGTAGTAGATTTAAGAAAGAAGGGAGTAGGCATATACATACATATGAAAGAAAATACGGTTTTTTACAATTTTACACTATAGTTCAAATTGTTTGGCAAATAATGCAAGCAGAAAAATGACCTGTCTGCTACCGCCTGTGTGAAGAATTAGAATGAATGAATATGTTTTGTACCAAAATTTCAAACGGCAAAAAAAGGAGTATATTTTGCTTACTCCGGAGTAGATGGTTTAAAGCACAGAAAAGGAGTAGATCTACTCCAGTCGGAGTAGGGTGGGATCACTGGTCAGAAGTGCTCACCCAGTCACTACAGTGAACTGCGGTATTAGGTCTAGCTAGCACAGAATGGAGCTTCTACTCACGTCAAGAAATAATAAAATAAATATAATAAAATGAAGAAAGTATCCACTAGGTAAATCTAATCAATAAACTAATAAACAAACTGCAGTGTAGTCGAATGATACTCTAGATCATGGCTTCCCAACCGGTGGGGCGCGCCCCCCTAGGGGGGCGTAGACTGTTGGCAGGGGGGCGCGGAATGCTTTGTATTTTCGAAAAAAAAAAATTAATTTATAAGTGAAAATCTTTGTAACACAAAACTGAGGGTATTGAAATATTTGTTCGTGTTAAGAGAATTTCGTGTTAAAAGAAAAAAGAGCCGGGGGGGCGCGACGCAAAAAAGGTTGGGAATCATTGCTCTAGATGAAATACTGAACTCTGATTTCTATTGTAGAGGTATAAGGGAAGTAGAATAAGGTGTGTTCATGAAGTTTAAAGGACTGTCATTTCGTTGGTACTCAAAAGTAAAAGACAATATCATCTGTGTTCAATTTCATAACATTTATTCAATAATATTAATTCAGGTATCTACAGCTTTGTGGTACATTTAAGGGATTTAGGCAAAAGTTGCCTTCACAGCTATGATGAAATAGTTTTGGTAGCTACCCAGCAAAAAATTGCGTCAGGTATATCAGACTAAGACATATATGCTGAGATAAGTCTTCTTTTAAGGTATATGTAAGGTTTTGAATATCAAGAATATAAAAAAATTCGAAAAATTTATTGAATATCCATTCTAATGCTTAAATAGGTCTTATTCTTAGGTATACCGTTCAATTATCAGGAATACCGAGAATATGCGCTATTTGGTTTTGTCATTCCAGTGCGAATTGTTGAGTTTGAGTTTTTGAGTTTGCAGTGAAGTGGGAAAAAGTGAAATAAATAAAATAAAATGAATAAAATTAAATTAAATTCGGTGAAATAAAATTAAATGAAGTAAGACGAAGTAATGGCTTCTTTAAGCAACGATTTGTTTTACTTTCATATAACTATTTTATATGTATGATATATATATATAGGTATATTATTTTTAAGAATAAAAATAATATTTTTTGTTAAATGTGGAACAAGAATTAGCTACAGAATAAATTTCATTTCGTGTGCATATTGTACCTATTGTTTTTTATTATTATTACTCCCCTTACAGCAACACAACCCATAATAGGAGAAAAATCTTCAAGAAGCAGTAAAAAAGAAAAAAAATCATTTAGATCGTTCTCATAAGTAAGTAAGAGGTTGTCATAAGTTTAAGGTGGTCCATACAAAGCGCTTTTTAGAAAATCTTTAACCTAATCATATTCTCAAGCCTGACCATTGATAAAAGTAAAGGTTAGTATAACTGGTATATAAGGCTTAACCTAATCCTTGTATTAAGCCTGATCAGGAACAAATTCAAGCTTAGTATAAGCCTTAAGCTAATCTTTACATAAGCATTATCATTAACAAAAGTAAGTTTAGTATAAGGCTTAATCTAATTTTTACACAAGCATGACCATAACGTACATACCAATGTATCCACTCTATACCTGATTGCCAATGACATGGCCCATGTTAGAATCAGGGATAATATAAGGTAATAGTACGTTTGCGTTCAAGTTTCCACTAAGCCTTATCCACTAAGGAATAGATTGTACGCAATTAAGGCTTATATAATGATAACGGTGTTTGCTGGGTAGTACTGATTTTTCAATGTAGATAAGGTTATCAAGCCATTTAGGGAAAATTCTCAAAAACCTATTACATACTGTTAAATTTGTGTTCAATTTCATATCTGGATCTACGTAAGGTAGTGCCGCATTGTGAATTGCGATGTTCACGATTTTAACTCAGTTGCTGCCACTGTCAATTCAGCATACACTTTATCGATTTCATTGAGAAAATTATTTAATCAAAGTCGGACATGTTTTGAGAAAAAACATAATTTTTTTTTTAAAAAATCAGTCAGTCAGAGTCTTCTAAGGTCGTTTCCCAATACTTTGCTTCATCTAGGTCTATGTTGTCGTCACAGCATAGCATTGCTATTATAACAGTTTAGAAAAAGCTTGGCTAAACCGTCAAAATTGCTCAGCTGATGCTTATTTGACACTTCATAAATCAAAAATGAAATTAAATTCTATAGGAAACTTTGAATTTTTTTAACTTTAATAAATATTAAATATAAATAATCAAAAATTATAAAAAGTGCAATCAATTTATTTACAAGCTCTAAATAATAATTCATCTAATAATCTACGATTTATTAAATGTAAGGAGGGCAGTCCCGTGCGCAGGAATGGATGATGGGGGGGGGGGGGGGTTTATCATGTTCCCCCATACTAAATGTGATGACCTAAAAAAAAAGAGGAGGGGGGGTTGAACCCCAAAACCCCCCGTGCGCACGGGCCTGAAGGAGGGATCCTTACAATAAACTGTTCTAACTAGACGTAGATGTAGACGTAGTCGTAGACGAAGCAAGGTATTGTAAAACGACCTAAGATATCACAACTGATATCTTATAAAATAATTATCTAATTTAAATTTGTGCAAACTAATTTATGCAAGTTATTTCAATTTGAGATATTGGGTTATTTTTAAATACTTTTGAAAGTTTTAAAAGGATATTTGATGTAAAACAATATTAGAAATAATTAATTAAAAATAAATATTGAGTTTAATAAAGTGTTGAAATATGAAATTAAGTAACATGATATAAAAAATTTAAATATTAATGTGATTCCAAATTTAAAATATTTGGATATATCAAATAAAATAAATGAATATAAATAGGGACCTCCGGCTTCATCTAATCCAAAGAAATCTCAACCATTGTAAGTAAGAGATTCCCAACATATTGGGAGCAACCTCTTCAGTAAGTCACCCAGAGCAGTAGTGACTTCCGTAAATTAATGAGCAAATTTTTACATGAATTTTGTATGGCAGCAACTTGAACGACTTATGGCAACTTTTCCATATTTATATCTCTGCAACTGCAAATATTGAATGATAGCTTCAGGATTCAGGTGTTCCGAAGTTATTGGCCAATATTCTTGACCATATGTTTCAAGGGTATTTTGTATGGCAGCGATCCGATGGAGTTGGACTATTTTGCCAGTTAACGAACTTAACCTTACAAATTGGACGTATTTATAAGATGAAGTTCATTTAACATCCATATTCAAAATTTCAAGAGCCTAGCTCAAGGCATTTTTTAGTTATCTTGCGTACGGACAGACAGACAGAGGGACGGACGAACGCACAGGAAGCGGATTTGGAGTCTTGGCCACGAATAAACCAAAAAAAAATACACGTCTTTTAAAGACCTTAGTGTGGGAGCTACTTGAAAAAATGATGCGATTTTGAGAAATAGTGAAACCGATCCCATATTTATAGCTTAAAACTAATTCCTTTACTATTGTGCCTTTCAAGCTCAACGATTTCTCAAGTTATTTATGGTGGGTTACGACATTTGAATGCACCTATTTTTCAAGAATTGTTGTATGGCAGCTACACGAAGAACTTGAAACGATTTTCTTCGTACTTTATACGCCACAAATAAAATATTAAATTGCGAAAAAAATTTCAAATTTCTACCTTGAATCATTCAGAAGCTATCAGCCAATATTCTTGAACACGTTGTTTTGTATGTTAACTACGCGAAGGAGTAAAGAGATTTCGCTGACTAAAAAACTCGAATTTTATTGGATTGTAAGAAGAGTAGGACTAATCAGTTCATAAAAGTAAAATCCAATTCGATATCTGATGAGACTTAAGAGAAATGGCGGAATATATGAAAACGTATACTTGCACTACACGTAAAGATGGAGTACCTACAAAAAAACAAAGACGATGGTATATAAAACATATGGATGTTAAAATCGATTGGATATCTCATTAGCTCTTAGGTATATTTAGGAATTCATGAAACATAAGGTAAAAGTGGGTAATTGCAGTAACCAAAGAAAGAATTTTGAAGTTTAGTTAGAGCAGATAAAAAGCAACATGTCTTTATTTAAATATCCACAAATATTGCATTAATTCAGTTGAATAGAAAAATTATTAACTGAATTAATTTTAGTATCTATGAAGTAGTATAGTATCTCTGTTCAGTTCTGTATTAACCAAGTCTAGCAGAATTAAGCCAGTACTGAAAAGATCCACTGGAAATCTGCATGGTTCAGTACTGGAAGGGCAAAATAGTTCAGCTTGAATATCGGATGAGCGCCTATTTGATATACTGCTCTACATGTTCATTACTTGTTATTATATTAAAAAGAAGCAAAACAAAGCAGTATATGTATTGTCATTTACATCTATTAGCTTTCATCATCATCAATTCATTCTTGAGTAGTAAGCACTATATTTTCTGTAAACACTAGTATCCAATTAAATCGTCATGAGCTTGTTCAAGCATATACACAAACTTATACTTTCTTCCTTGTGAGTTTAAGCTGGAAGCAACTAATCGGGGCTATGTACTTTTACTCATAAAGTCGAGGAAACTGCAAAAATTTACGTAAAAGAACATCAGTGAAATTTATAAGGTATGTATACCTGTATAAGCTGTAAATTTGTATACCCATGTGATGTCAATGTCTACCCTAGTTGCTCTATCGGATAGTCCTTCTACTATTTTAGGGTTGAACACTGAACTCATAAATTTGCTTCCAGTGCCCGTTTCTGGCTTCTGGCTTCTGGCTTCGAACGAAGTTTGAAAATGGACGAGCGTAGGGGTGAGAACATTTTACTGGCTAGGTCAAGGTGTGATCAGTTTTTATTTTCTGCAGTGTATTTTTTCACTCCTCTGCCATAGGGGTGGGAATGGCGAATGGGAATACCTTATTATAACCTTATTGTAATGTGTACTCTACCAAAGGACTTCAATTCGATTGTTTTCTCGGGAAAACGAGTGATTGATGCCGCATTTGAGCTAAATATATGACACAATTAGGTAGGCTTTAATGTTAATGGAGTAGTGTTATTTCTGTGTACTTATCTCCTTTTAATGCTTCTTGTGGAATCAAGAGGACTTTTTTTTAGATTTTGTGTGAAAGATTGATGATTGGAAAGTGCGCATGGCATAGGTCATGTACCTCCTCATATTTATTCCTAACTTCCAATCCAGGTTCCTGGCATGATTCAGTCAAAGACTTGAAAGCTTATTGGTCGGGAAGATTGATTTCCTTGAATAGTGTGTGATTAGTGAGAGTATGTGTGTATTAGGCGAGAAGGTCCTTTGCAAATCGAAGTTCCAGTTTTCTCTAAGATTGATGAATTGTAGGTATCTGTTACATAGAGTTACCTATCTATCTTATTTCACTTTGTTTTATGAAATTTGTGCTACTTTATAAAAACTGCACTATAATCCCACTTCAAGTTCAATTAGTCGGAATCAGTCCCCTTAGTCCTAAAATTCAGTTTACGTCTCTGTAACCCTATATTTGCTTTTATTTAAATCAATTTATAACCTAGTCTCAATTGGCCAGAACTCCAATAAAAAATACATAATACCTACAACATACTTTTCAATTCAAAATTTATGACAAAAATATGTTCTTTGCGCTGAAGTAACCTAAAACCCTCTAATCCCAATTGTCACAAATAACTCTTTTGGAATTAAAAAGTTTTATTGCTGGGGCGCTCGGATGAAGGGTCCCAGACCGTTTTTTCTGACTTTCAATCTCATCCCGAAAAATTTGGTCCATCCCAGCACACTTCACCCATTCGTCACTGTTGTTGATGCGAAAGGTCTACGACGAATTGAACCCCTTCTGCCGAAGATGTAATCAAATCTACGCAAATGGTGCCTACAAACTCCGGGTTGGGATATATCATCGAGTGACGTAACTTTGGTCCAAAGGAATAGCCCCGGATAGACAAGGATAAGGCGACGAAGCGAGCTAAAAAGTAGATCTTTTGTGTGGCCGTGTTTCGTAACCACGGTGTCTATTTAGGAGTTCCTCTACCTCTACTCCTTGATCTACTTAAGTACCGCATTGAAAGGATTATGAGATAATTCCATGGCAGCGTTTTATTTGTTATGTCTCATCGGCGGGGTTTGCTTTTTTTTTCTTGGTTGTTTTGTCCCGCGTCAATAAGAAGGGATGAGATTTATCTGATGGGAATCGAACATCTTTCGTGTATAGTAAAGATCCCGAAATCCTGAAATCACTGTGTTATAAACACGGGATTAGAGCAGTCTAATAGCAATAAAAATCGGATTGTAGAAGAGTCGAATGCAACCGGATTACACATTGAAATGAATGACGGAAGGCGTTTGAGCGGAAAGAACAGAAGGGGTCCGTATTGACTACCTTGCGGTAGCCCACCTGCTGGGTAGTTTTGAACGTTTCGATGAAGGTGGATGAATAGATGCAGTGTGATTGCAAAGGGTGAGAATATTGCAGTTTGGTATATTATAAAGTATGTAATCGGCTTGAAAGAGGGTGGGAAACTGTTTCAGCCTTATGATTATTAGGTTCTTGCGATAGTAATGAATTCGAATTAAATTAAATGAATTAATATTAATAGTTATGATGCAATTAATAAAATACAGCAAAAAAAAATATTTTTTGTGAAAAAAAAACATCACTGATAAGCAGTTTATATTACATATATAACTTTTTTTTGAAATGGCGGAACATACTAAGAGAATATAATAAAACTTACAAGTACACACATGATGTCATTTCAAATTTTTCAATTGAAGCGGGGCGTAATACTGTACAGACTAACCAGAACCAGTAAAAATCATTTAGTAATGACTAGTCACTATAATATTTACAATCTAAATACCTTTTTTTCTTTTTTAAGGATACCGAATTGGACTTAGGTTGTTAGCATTTAATACACTGTAGTGTGCAGTCCAGTCAGCTTAGGTATGGGAGGTCAGAATTTGGGCCGGATATGGCAGGTTACTAGTCTGGGTGGATTAGTGGCTAGAGCACTTGCCTTCGATGCACCTGGTACCAGGTTCGAATCTGCTTGGCGACAAGTAATTTTCGAGAATGGGATTGGGTGCCGAACTACTAGTTCACTCAGCTGTAAATGAGTACCTGAGTTAAAAATCGGGGTAATTATCACGGACGAGCGTGTAGCTGACCACTTCACCTCCTAGTGTTCCGTTGGTCTTGCAATGAAGTAACTCTAGCATTACTTCAAGGCCTAGGCACGATTTGGGCTGTTGCGCCATTGGTTATTATGGCAGGTTACTAGTACGTTTTAATAACTTTTTAGTGCTGTTTGTTGTTGTGACATTATCCATCAGAACAGCAAAGTTGCCTATATTAAATCAACTACTATCTGGTATTTCCGATGGTATTCCTGAATATGATAAAAATGAAAACAGAACTCATCTGCTCAGTGTTAAATTTTTTTGTAGTGATCCAATTAAATATTCCGCACTGTTCACTATTATAAATAATTTATGCGTAGAGTGGGAATTGAACTCACGACATCGCCGAAGCAATGTTTACAAGACCTAGTACACTACCACAGGACTACACCCGACCCTACTTGCAATAAACTGAGAGACGCAGGTTATTTGTAATTAAAAACAAATTTGCTATCTTGAAATTTTTTATTTTAAGTACTACTATACCCGGGAAAAAATCAAAAAAACGGACGTTCGTCTTGGCATCGCTGTACGCCAACTGGGTTAAAAACTCATAGCTCACAAACCAAGGCTGTCCATAATTTTTTTTTTAAAAAGTCATGGCTTAAAAGGATAAGTCATGATAAAAAAGAACCATACCGTATATGGTACGGTAGGTCTAGATGGGTTGAATTTTTTTTTTCTTTTTTTTTATTACTTGGTTTTTATGGTAAGCTACCATTGAAGCTATTAAGATTAAATGTTAGTTGTTTTCCGTTGTCAGTGGAGTGAAACTCCAACACGAAATTCCCGACTATTGATTAATCGCTGTCATTGAGGACATGACAATTTTGGAAAAATTTTACTGGAGAGGCCAGTTTTTATAAGATTGTGTTGGACTAGGTCAGAAGGAGCTGCTTTGTCATCGGAAGGCATAGACTTTTCTGAGGGTGTATTATGGCCTACTATCCGAAACACTCTGACATAACAACTAACATTTAATCTTAATAGCTTCAATGGTAGCTTACCATGAAAACCAAGTAATAAAAAAAAAATATTAGTAAATAAAATAAGTTTGCTGTTGACGGGATTCGTTCCCATACTCTTAGCGTTGATCGTTATCCAGGGTTACTACCAAAATACAACCATAAAATTCCACCAACTGGTTCAAACATTAGATAACATTTTCAAAGCCACCTTTAATATAAGGTTGTAGATGGCAGTTATTTGTCTAGTTTAAAATTCGTAGAAAATAAATTGGATTCTGATATCGCTATATAGAAATTTTCTCAGCGATTCCACCAGGTGTCAGGGTGTTTCGGATAGTAGGCTAGAATACACCCTCTGAAGAGTTGATACCTCCCGATCACGAAACAGCTCCTTCGGATCTAGTCCAACACAATCTTATAAAAACTGGCCTCTCCAGTGAAGTTTTTCCAAAATTGTCATGTCCTATAGGACAGCGATTAATCAACAGTCGGGGATTTCGTATTGGAGTTTCACTCCACTGACACCGGAAAACAACTAACATTTAAAATGAATTTAATTTCTATGTTTTGATCCGTCGAGCCGGATTTGACAGCAAAATGGTGTCGTAAATACAATCATTCATCGATATTCAACTTATAAATATAATAAAAATCTCTTCGTAAGAACATTGTATTAACTTTATTCGTGTAGTTCATTAGTTGACATAGACACATTTGTGGCCAGTACTTTAGGATTCTAGTTTTAGCACTGCATAAAAAAGATTATTCCACTTTTTTCTAACGGTTGAATTTTTTTTTTTTAAATATCATATTATTTAGTGCACTAAAAGACTATGTTTCAAATGTTATCTTACTGGTCTTCCTGGTATTTGTTCGGAAGATATTGGAATCCCTCCATATTCCACGTGCTGGCAAGAACTTTTAGCTCTTGTCGAATTTCCCAGTATTCCATAAAACAGTTTAAACTTTCCGACATCAACCCTTCGGAAGATATGAATTTTAGAATATTTCAATTCCAGCATTCGAGCGTTTTATCCGCATTGTTTTCCCCACACCCATACACCGCAACGCATATCAACAATTTTTTGGCAAATGGATCAACTATCATAGCTCAACATAAGTTCCAAATTTAAGCTTCCTTGCATAAGGGGCTCCTGAGATCTAGAAACCAAAAATCTTCGTTTCAAATTAATATTTGGTGTTCATACTCGTACCTACGCAATAATATTGAAGTCATAATCAAATCATCTTTGAGTTATTACTCAAATGATTATGCAAGGTATTTGCAAGCTTTTACTTAGCTTTTTTTGTCACTTCTATTGAGTTGGCTTTATAGGCAGGGCCAGCCCTTGTAGTGATATGAACACCGCTCTGTAAATATACGCAATCATCATAAATCTCCGTTTATCGTTAGACTTCGAATAAACTACACAAATATGCCTATTAGCGCTTACCCAATGCACGGCTGATAGCTTCCTGTCCAATAAGTCACCTCACGTCCAGCCTACAAAAGATCTTTTTGTCTAGATCAAAAGAAGACTCTTCCAACAAAAGTCATGAAAGATAAAACTCCGCACAGATCACACCTCTAAGGATTGCGACAGATTTTTGAAAACAAAGCAACGGCCGCTACTATCACAGGAATATAAGAGAAAAACATTTCGCATAACAAACAAAACAGTCTGGAAGAAGTAAACAAACATTTTGAAGCGACTCTATAGAGTAGCGTCTCAGTATTTCTGCTAGACGACGTAAGGCTTCACTTCTTTTCGTTTGAAGTGTCTATCTTGTTTTTAGTCCCCAGAAGTAAAGTTAGCTTAACAGCTAGCCCAGCTAGCTCCAACGGACTGTAACGTCCTGCGATCGTTTCGCTTATATTTGCATAAGTAATTTGATCAGCGATGTGTTAAAGCGGTCTATCGATAAAAAGAAGATCGAAGCGGCCACGTCGGACAGCGTTGATCGACAAGGCATTCAACAAAAATACCATAAACCGAATGTAGTATGTGTAGATGTTTGTTATCAACGGCACAGACTTCGAGAATGCAAAACAAGAAGCCAACAACTTTCTTTGAAAGAAATCGAAGAAAAAACCCCATAAACAAGATCATCTAGCAGAATCATGCAAAGAATTCCGTATAGCGACCGACTATCTACGAAATTAGATGAAGCCTCGTGATTTACTGATCGTTTAAGCGCGCTCCAAGCTGATTTATGGGAAACATTTCGATCGAGGATGTGCTTTATTCATGCCGATTTTTATTTCTTCTCATTTTTCGACGATCAATCCGCCGACTTTTCGCCCATAATAAAAGTTCTGTAACAGATCTCAAGAAGATCCACTCAATTCAAAAGTGTCGTTTATCACAATGATTCACTGGCTACCAATTTACATGGGCGACTCGAAGAAAGAATTGTTGAAAAAAAAAAGAAATATATATATTTAATTGACGACTTGTTTCCATCGAGAATGCAAGCTTATCACTTTCATCATGTTACTAAACGATAACCTTTTGACTCTTAAAGCACTTCATCTTCTTCCTATTAATTATAAATTATTGTGGAAAATTCGCGATTAATTTAATTTCTATTTAAAAATAATTATGCATTATAATTCACTATTTAATAAGTGTCCGGGATTGAGTCATTCGTGGAAAATATAAAAAATCATGTAATAGTCTGAACGAATCTTTAATATTATTTGCGTATTTTTTGAGTTTGACGGTGTAGGTTACGATGCGATTAATAAACTAAAATAAGCAACATCCCAAACAGCCTTCTGATTATTCGAAAGGTTGTCAGTCGCATAGCAACCTAAAGCGTATTTCAGAATTAGGCCTTTTTTGGAATTCTTTTCAAAAAGTAATGAATTTGCGACTACACTATGCAGATCGACCTCCTTAGAGGATCAAAAAAATTTTTAAATCAACTTTAGGCTATTAAATACAAGGCCTGTGGAATTAAAAACAATACAATTTCTCATCAGAGCTATAAGTGATTTGTCGGAATTCGTGAAAACCTACACAACTTCCTCGCATTGCTAAGGAATGGAATATTAATAAATAATTATGTTGGTTTTAAGATGATTGAATGTATATAAATTTCATAAGTTTAAAAGCGAATTACACCTAAGAAAAATGACGGAATTCGTGAAAACCGACACAACAGCTTAACACTATGTTTGTGTAGTTCGCAAACGATCTAGTTCGGAAGAGCGTTCTTCTAAGTGAAATGAACGAAATAGTTCGCAGTGAGTTACGGTTCTAGTTCACTTGTATTCATATGGATTGGAGTATTTCATATGGTCGCAGTAAGTCCCGCTCGTAGTTCGTTAGTGTTCATGCATTGTCGTATAAATAGTTGCACACGGAAGACGGTATTTTTATTTTTTGTAGGTCATCATATTGAAACTGAAATGAAGGAAGTAGTCGGCAGTGAGATTTTTTTTGGTCATTAGATTGTACCAGACGACGGTATTACATAGAGGATCTTTTTATTTATTTCGCAGGTCATTACGCCTACACCATCTTTTACTGCGCTTTTGTGAACTAATGAACTAAAACACTACGGATCACGAACTGCAATTGATCGGCCACTTTATTGAGCTAGATTCCAAGCCTACTGAACACCTCCTTATTGGATGAATATCGAGAAATGTAGAAGTGAAATTTTTTCAATATCTCGACAGATCTAAGATATGACGAAATTCGTGAAAATTTATACAACTCCTTTTCATTAACAATTCAGTTTTTCTTAACCTACGTTTGACATTGTAAGCCTAATTTTATATTTTTTAACTATTATTTTTTAGTAGATCTACATATACTCAGTTAAAAGTTTCAACTTTCTATCATAACCACCCGTCTTAGGTTCCACAATAAACTTAATACAGTCGATACATATACTATTAGCTCTCTACCCTTAGTGCTTCACGAGATAAAAAAATCAGACATTTTTGCTTTTCAACCACTCACACTACAAGATTCTCATCAAACGGTGGAAAAAAACATTTACAACATTGCAACAACGCATCGACGTCTAGACGACGTTGGAGTTGTGCCGACCAATTAAAAAAAAATCTTAAGGTTGTCTGGACGTCAGAAAACCTATGTAATGACCATCATATAACCACTTCACGACTTCAGGTCTGAATTATCAAAAAAAGAAACCGACTATAATATAATACAGTTAGACGAATATGTAACTATCAAATAAATTCATTACTAAACAGTTATTTATTTATGCAGTCATATTTTATTAAATAATTTAGTGGAAATATGATACCATTTTTTAATACCCACGCTTTTTAGTAACGAGCCCATTTTTATCGATTTGTGTTTGATAAAGCTTGAGAAAACGGTTGCTGGATTGGAATTTTATAAACATTTTTCTTATGAGCTAAAAATATAGTATTTTTTAGTAGTGTAATATAAAACAATTTACAGAATTGTATAAATGGACAAAATATTTTTTAAAATAAAAATAACAATTTATTTAAATTCTAATTCTATAATATAAAACTATATACACTATAAAACCAAATAGTCACACTAATACTGCTAGTTGATATTTCTTATCAGAACGTTACTGAAATAGATTTTCAGTCATATTCGTAATTGAGAAGTCCCTCATTTAACTGAAAGGTTTTCAAAGTATCTTGTATTTTTTTTATTTTAGTTATTTGATTTTCATCTGTATTTATTTTTCCTTGTTTTTTTCCACAACTTTGTATGTTGGTACCTAATTAATTGCTATAAAATTAAGAGATAATTTTTAATGACTCATATAATTTTCAAAAACTTTTGTATTGCGACTAGAAGAAAGACATACTCAATTATTAACATTTGAAGTATTTAGTCCAAATTAGTAAACAGGAATTTTAAGAACTTGTGTATGGAAGATCTGTAGCCTTCGGAGACTAATAGAACTGTCCTCCACTTGAACCTAATTGTGCTTACGACTTCCAAGACGATCGATTTTTTAAGTTATGTTGACTCAAGCTCAGTAAAATAAATGCTTTAATTTTTAAATGATTTTACTTTTTTTATTTAAAAATTTTTTTTGAAAAAATAGGGAAGTATGGTACGAAGGTTGGGGATGTTTTTCTAACTATAGAACGGCTTATGTTAGAAAATTGTAACTCGGTATGTATATTCCTTAAGATATATTTTAAAAAAAATTGTTTTTGTTTCTTTTGTTTTGTTTGTTTAAAAAGTGTTGTGTTTTGTTGTTATGTTTTAACGAACTTAGCCTCCATATCATATTTAAAAAGTATATACAAAATTTCAGGTTCTTAAGCCAACGCGTTCTGGAGTATTTTCGAACAAATAGTTGAAAATTCAACAAGACGTACGTACGGGTTATGGGTTTATTTCATCCAAGAGTTTGATTGAACTTAAATTTCATATTAAAAGGAACACAAATTTCTTAACAAGTGTCAGCACCAGCATTATAGAGTGAATGACGATTACATTGAGCATGTTTAACTCTTTTTATACCCAGTTGAGATAAACAATTTTGATCAAACATATTTTATTTTACTATTAAATTTGAAAAAAAAAAAATGTTTGTCAGACCAACCCTAATCGATTTGGCTATAAAAAAAAATCGGATTGTTTCAATGGCACCGAACTAAGCAGTTTAAAAAAAAGATTTAATTCTGTCTCGTTGCAACGAGTCAAAATAAATAAATTCTCCAAAACACCTGTCATATGTGCACATGCTCAACTCATTTAAAAGTTTGGTAGTCACCAGCCAACTCCTTGGAATTTTACGAGAACTTTTATCTTAATGTGCCAATAAATCTGTAAAATTACCGTTCTAAATTATCGAAACTCATTACCGAAAAGGGTTAAAATCCTTTGAACCGTTCTTGAGTAGTTTAGTTCAAAGTAGTGTAAAAGTAGTTTCTGTTGTCATATAGACCCTAAACAAAATTACTCGAAAAATTCCTTGTTTTTTCGAGATATTCTCACAGCAACCCCTTCTAAAGTGGAGTTTTATTATAGTCGCGTGTGCCATCGTCGTTATCCACTCTACACTACGTTGTTCTATCGGCACTTAGCTCTTTGGATATGATGCACCTGAGGTGCAGCTACTTCTGTTTTAACGTTTTACGACCTCATATTTCACCTAAACTATTAAAAAAAAAATGCATTCCATCACATAGCACACGCTCTTTAAGAATATCTTAAGATTCTTTCAAAGAAGTCTTAAATTCTCGGAAATAAAAAGAATCGGAGTTTGTTAGGTAAAATACCAAAATGTTGAATTATTATGCATTGATTAAATTTTGAAAATAGGTCGGTTGGTAGTTTTTTTCTGTTCTCAATTGGGCAGTAAGTAAATTTCATTTCCCACCGGTCTTATGGCAACATCAGCCTTTTCGTCCCTTAACCGGGACACATATAAATTATGCCATTTGGAGCGTTCAAGGGATTTTCGACCGCACAAAAACCATTCGACCGCAATGGTCTCGCTTCATTAAAATCGGATTAGCTATAACTTTCACGGGGCACCTTAAGAAATCCCGACAAGAACCCTCCGATGGTCAAAATCACTATGCAAAGATGACCATTTAGTTCTCACGAATATATCACGTTCTAAATAGTTTGACCATACGGTCCCTTATCCTTCGATGTGTGTAAGTAAATCGGGGATATCAGGATCCAGTAATTTTTTTTTCGTCATCTTCGGATGGCGGTCAACTTCCTTCGATGATGGTCCTTGGTCCTTGTCTTCTGATCTCTTGCGGACAATAAAGACTGACCGTTTGTCACGCAAAAACATCGAGATCGAGGGGTTAATTTCCTTGTACCTATGGGTCATACCATACAGCATCTGCACTGTATCTTCGTACTGTTGATACGGTCTTATGTTATGCTACGAAGACATGACCTTTTTGATTTCTATGATCTGCATAAATATAAATTTTGTAGCAATTATCTGGAACATTTAAGGGTCACGAAGGGGATGCGATGGACTTTGGCAAAGATGTTCTTGTAGACGATATGCAGTAAGAGAAATTCGTAGTTTGGTTCATGTTTATTTTCTTTATTCGCTTAATGCACTTTAGAAACGTTACATACTGGAGCACGGACTACAATTCAATTGAAGGGATGTCAAAATTATAACACAGATTAAATGTAAAGTATTATTTAAATAAAGTTTTCGTTATGAGAAGTCACAACAAATTTTGTAACGGTCGTTTTTCGAACAATGTAAGCTTCTGATTGTGTATATCTCCTCCTAGATTAACTTTGATTTGGAACAACCAACATACATTATAAAGGTTGAGCTGTTGTACCCCTAAAGATTTTTTGTTTTAGTACTAGACACAAAAAACATTTTTATGTCCGTCTATCCGCCGTAAAAATTTTTTAGTTTTTGTACTTATGACAATTGTGTTCTCTATTCTACAAAAAATGTTTGTTTTCTCGACAGTGTGTTTAGTCGAAGAATATATGAAATTTGTCAATACAACAAAGTATTTTGTTGGACGTATATTGATAGTATGTATTTTTATCGAATTGACCTGCATTTTGTTAATGCTACCAAGATTTTTCTCTGAGTGTACGTCTGAAACATATTTTTTTAAACTTTCCTATATTCTTTAAATAGATAAATAATTTGAAAAACTTACCTTGCAGATGACAATAGCACCTTGTATCAAGTTCCAGATAAGTAAGAGAATTTTCACAAAGGCCACTGTCACTTTTGAACAGTCAGTCACGAATGACGCAATTGAACTAGAACTCTGAGCGTGTTCATCTTTCTTACAACAATTTTTTTTTGATTTGATAAATAGTTTTGTGAACATAACAAAATCTTCCAGTTTACTTTTTGTCAGTCAGACAAAATTTTTATCAGAAGACGTTTCTTTCAATACAATAAAAAATTTGTTTATTTGATAGAAATATTTGTCAATATGAAAGAAAATTTTCACATTTCGTTAATACATGTTTTGTTAAAAGAACGAACTGGAATTTCCCCTAATTTTTGTCAATTCGACAAAAATTTATCAAGCTGAACAATTTTATTTGTAATGCTGACAAATTATTGTCATTATGGCAAAAGTGCACTGTTGAAGTTAAAAAAAAAACTTTTTGTCAATGTTAGCAAGAATTTTTCTTTAAGTGTAATATCTTACCTTACATGATTGCACACCATATCTGGTATTATAGTTGTGGGAATTTTTTTTTATCAAATTTCATGGTTCCACTGATCATAGAATATTGTTGTCGTGATTATAATATACTTTTACGTCATGTAATGAATGATTGGTACAACAATATTAAATTTCAGTGCGGATATATGTTTAATGCAACCATACTATGTTTTTACGAATTATATGTTATGGCTAGGATCACCATATCCATGATCATTAGAAACATATCTGTTTTACAATAGTCAAAACAACTTTGATATAGTCAATGTAACCTTGGAATAAACATAGTTTTTCTTTCAGTACAGAAATCTTGGAACGCAAACAACTATGAAACGAAGTACCATACTTCAACCTCCGACACAAATGGATATACTGAAAAAAAGGATTATATTGTTTGGTCAAACTGATTCAGATAATCCATCAACGTGACTGAACTACAACTTAACGCGTTGGTTAGTATTTTATCTTGTTAAAACAAAATTGTAAGCGGACTAAATCATATATTTCAGAAGAAGGAGCAATCTCAAATTAAAGTCTATCTGAAATAGATTCGATCCTACGGGTAGTCCCTCCAGATACCTAGCGAATTAATCAAAGAAATGATGTTTTGCATTTCTAATTTATTTCTGCGTACCTTATCGATCGAGGGTTGTGTCTTGTATTGAAAATCCCTTCGACTCGAACTGAAATATTAAAAATTAAGGACAATATAGTTTTTGTTCTACATGTTTATTTATATATTTTTTTTTGTTCATCACCATCAAGCCATAAGACGGTTTCCTTCAGGGATCTAATATTATAATATTGAAAAGGGGTTGCGACATATCCACACAAAGATTCATGGCATCATCAGTCAACTTGATGAGGTAATTACGAGTCTACTGCATATCCTCGTATCGTATATAGATCCCAAATTGAAATTAGACTCCGGGAATATTAATTTCACTCGTCTACTCCTCAGCCGGGACATTATTTGCATCAGGGGGCTGAAACTTGTATTGGACGAGAGCATACAAAAGGACGACCGTCTTTTCGTATAATACGTTGAGCTTAACGAAAGAAGGAAATTGATATAGTACCTATATCAGAAGAGGTCCTGTAAAAACTATGGTAATCAATTTGAAACTTTTGAAGACCGCCAGAGTCTATTGAAAGTACGAAGAAATTCAGGACTCGTAATAATGTTTCCATACCAACAATTTATAATAACCTTCCCCACTTTTTTTTTCTTTTTTTATAATTTTCTTATCCTGAAGGACGGACGTCTGTCGTCAGTGCCAACAAAAGAATCATGCGGCTGGCAAATATGACGTGTGCTTCCAGTACCAAGGAAATGTACGCTTTATATCTGCACGATGTGTCAGGACATTGAATTTCCTTTTTTGAAATTATATTTTTCGTTGACATGCCTGCTGATTTTGATTTTAAACTTAAGTTCGACTATTGTAGGAGTTGGGTGTATATCAGTAGGTGGAAATTCGGTATTATTTTCTCTAGGCGATGGCACGAAGAAATTGATATGTCACTTTTTGAGGTCTTCTCACTTCTTTTCAATCGTTCGAATTCAATTAAATATGGTGAGGATATCGATGGAGCTTTGATAAGATTTTCAAGTGCTTGTTACTTTAAATTTTCGAAATTAAATAGACATTCCCTTAACAAAATTTCAAACTGAAAACCTGATCCTGAGATGAACATCGCTGTGAATTGACCAAGGATTACAGGATGCAATTTCTTGGTTCCTGTTGTACCCTTCGCAAATCCTTGAGATCGCAATCAATCTTATGTCATAAGTAGTCCCACGCTTTATCTGATGGCGTCCTACGGTTATTTTGAAGTGAAGTACATTACGAACCGCAAACAATAACTTGTTCAGCCACAAAAGACACAAACATATCATTGATCACTTCTCTTATGAGAATCACTCGGCTCAAAACCGCAATACCGCATCAGTACCGCTAGGTATCTAAAAGTATAGAGTAGCATATCTGTCTTCCAAAATATCATCTAATAGTTATTGTACTATGGAGTACCGCAAGGGTCCTTTCTACCCCCGCCGCTTTATTCGACTTTGAACAATATTCGATGTCGATGAATACCAAACGAGGGAAAAGGTATGGTCCTTTTTCGGCTGGTAAAATTCGATAGGATCTCTGGTGGAAGATACCACAGATACGAAATGGTATGGGTGTATGTATACATTTATTGCTTGTGGCCACCGTATTCTGAATGTCATGAATCTTTGAACCCTTGAAAGGCGAATTCGTTGGTTTCGGGTACTATCTTTGGCTGGTAATCAGTGTCGCTATTCAATGTGACATAAGAGTCTCTTTCTCTTTTGCGGAAAGATGAAAACAATAAGATATCAAGATGGTATTGAAAACTGAACGCAATTCTGTAGGAAGATTTATAAGGTTTGAAGAAAAGAGCACTTAGCACTTTAAAGACGTTGGAATATGTTTCATAAAGGTGTTACTAAATGCACAAATATTAAAAAATTCGTAGGTAAATACATTCTCTTTCTTAGTTCAAAATTTAATAATTTGAAGTTTGTTATTTGCCTACAATTTTGAAGATTTAAAAAATGTGGTTTTACCACTCACAGAATCGGAAACTGAGGACTTGTGTATGCTGAACTAAAATTACCAGACGATAGCCACTGTACGACAAGCTTGAATTGTAACAAATCCCGAATTCTGTGATTATATGGTCAAATGTATCATTCAGATCAGTGACATGACAAATTTTTACTTTATTTTTTTTTTAATAATAAAGTATAGTGATCGACCTGAAATTTTAAACAAATTTGGTACCCTGAAATTATGTATTTTCACGTTTTAACACTAGTAAACCACAAAAAAGCAAAAAAATGTCCGTCTGTACGCCGTACGCAAAATAGTTTGAAGGCGCGTAGCTCCCAAACCCGTTGAGGTATTATCATGAAATTTTTATGGTGGGTAGGGTGGGTGAGCCTCTACGACTGGTATCTTTCTGAGGAGTGTGGGTATGAGGGGGAGGAGAGGGGAGCGTTTTGGACGAACAATTTTGTTTTCTAGATCTCAGCAACCACTTATGTTGGAGGCTGAAACTTGGAATTTCTGTAGAGCTTCGATAGTGGACCCATTTGCAAAAAATATTGCTGATATAGGTTAAGCAGTGGGGAGTGGGATAATGCGTCCGAAACGCAAAAATGCCGAGATCGACAAACTCTAAAATCCATATCTCGTAAACCGTTAACGGTAAGCAATTAAAACTTAACAAAATATCTGTAGTTATACTAGGAGAGTAGATTGAAATCGAATTTTTGAGTGGGGCAGTGGCGTATGGAGGTGGGGAGTGATAAACTTTTGATTACGATATCTCACAAACCAATTGTCATAGAAAAATAAAATTTGGTTTTTGATTAAAGATTGATAAATGGAGTCTGATGAAAGTAAAATTTTGTAAGGGGCGGTGTAGCATGAAAGTGGAGGGGATAAGAATTTTTCTAAAAATTGACGTCTCATATCTCAAGAATAGTATCGGATAAATTACAAATATTTTTACCAATCGTATGGCTAATAGACCCTTAGCAAAAACAAAAATTTTGGGGGTGTGGGTGTAGAGGGTGAGAGTGGGGAGGGTTGAAAGGAGAAGGGTTTGATTTTTACATCTTGAAAACCTACAACGACATAAACTTAAGACTTAGTACTTGGATAGAGCTATAGTAGTAGAATGTTGGAAAAAATTAAATTTGTGTGGGGATAATATGGTACGGGGTTGGAAAGTGTTTTTCCTACCTATAGAACGGCTTATGCTAGAATGTTGAAACTCAGTGTGTATATGCAAATTAACTAGAGAAAGAATTTAGATTTAAAAAAATTCGAATATCCATTGGCGTTTGGAAGGGGGGCCAACAAAATTATCAGTGAAAATTGAACGCTTATTTTTCACAATTTTCATAATATCTACTAGGTCTCCCCAAATATTGAATTCATTTCTATTCTACTGATTCTTCATTTGAATACCTAGAAAGTGTTTTGAAGATTTTTTGAAATTCGACCCTTAAGGGGGTGTAAAGTGATGGAATACTTTTTTTATGAATTCTGCAATATCTCTCAGATCTGGTCAGATATCCAATATCTTTACACTTGCACACTTGGGCTTGTTTAATAATCACCGATTTTCAATTTTTTTCCCTTTTCAACCCCGTAGACCACATCCCAGAATATTTTTTCCTCATCAAGAAACCTCATAAAGTCTGCCAAAGCGATAAGAAAGTAATGAGGAATTCTTGGTACGTTTATGGCTTCGATTTATTGCAGTTTTTCTCTTTTTCGGTAATTTCATATAAGTGATATTAAATAACATTAAGTTTAAGTAATCGGATGAAATTTATAATATTTATCCCTTTACACCTCCGCACAAAGTCGGAACGAAAATACATCGCACATCGTTTGTAAATCCTATGTGTAATCCTTTTACGTTCAACAACACTTTGTCCCATTTTGAGCCTAATCCTTCTTCAGTCATGTCCTTATTTGTCTCAATTGCTTGGTCCCTTTTAATATAATATCCTCTTGTCGCATAGAATTGAAGACCTTAAAAAATCTCCATGAATGGCAGCATCACGACATAATCCTTTTTGCGAACACATTTTTCTCATGCTCGCGCAAGGATTCGTAAGTTGCCTATCCAGGCACATTTAAAACGTACTCGACTATGAGATTTTCGTATCCCATCAACCAGAATCATGCATATCCTGTAATACGTGATGGCAAGTGCGCGTCGAGTGTGACAAAATGGAAGATATTCCATTGTTATGTGCACTATGCATTAGAGTCGACTCAACGTCATATAGAGTAGATTTGCCTATACTCGTAGATAAGATAAATCTATCAGATGGGAGGCATGGACTCCATTTCAACATCACAATCCGGAAGCATCCCCCTTCTTTGTTCCGTCCTTTCTTCGGAGGCCTTTTTTTCTGTCGAGTTTGCCTTAAAATGAAATGGATACAAAAGTCAGATAATGGTCCTTCAGTGTCATTAGAGTCGAAGATGAAGGACTTTTGAGACGAGTCGGTTAAGTGATGATGCCGTAGATGAAATAAAAATTGCGGCCTTAAGGACACAGTTGAAATTGGATTTGCTCTTTTACGAAAGGGTTGGGACGAAAAGATTTCAAGCTCTTATTTTTTGGATCTAAACTACAATATGAAGGAAATCGGTCGAAAGGATTCCGATTGGAAATTTTCAACAGAAGACTGAATGCTTAAATTTTACGATAATTTTTTCCAATTATACAGTGAAAGAGACTTGATATTACTTCATTTTTGAATAAATTAGTTTCAGAACTAGATGTCTGTGTTGTATTGAATTGAAACTCCTTTATTTATTTTCTATTCTAAAAAGAAATTTATATAAGCATTTCCGTAGAAAAAAGACAAAGCTACGAATGGTATTGTGCCCATTCAAAAATTACTTTCACAAAGCAGTAGAGCTTCTTCGTTTCCAGATAGCGATAAAAAATTCAAATAAATATTTTAATAGATAAAATGAAACGGGACGCAGATTTCACTTTATCACTTTTTAATAAGAATTGTGATCGAACTGAAATTTCAAAAGAATTCGCTACACTGGCATTTTCACTAGAGGGACCCTTGTGAAAAAAGGGTGCTCATCCATTTTACAACTTTGGTATTTTAACAAGGGAAGGGACCCTTGTGAAAAATGGGTGGTCATAGTTTTTACAACCTTGGTATCTTAACAAGGAGGGAGGCCGATAAAAAATGTGTAGTCATATTTTTTACAACCTTGGTATTTTAAAGAGGAGGGACCCTTGTAAAAAATGGGTGGGCATACTTATAGCATACTTTATAACCTTGGTATTTTAGCAAAGAGACACCCTTGTGAAAAATAGCTGGTCATATTGCTTACAACCTTGGTATTTTTACAAGGAGGGACCCTTGTGAAAAATATGTGCTCATCAATTTTACAACTTTGGTATTTTAACAAGGGAAGGGACCGTCGTGAAAAATGGGTGGTCATATTTTTTACAACCTTGGTATTTTAACAAGGAGGGACACTTGTGAAAAATGGCTGGTCATATTTTTTACAACCTTAGCATTTTAACAAGGAGGGACCCTTGTCAAAAATGCGTGGTGATACTTTTTACAACTTTGGTATTTTAACGAGGAGGGACCCTTATGAAAAATGGGTGGTCATGCCTTTTGCAACCTTGGTATTTTAACAATATTATTTGACATTTGTGGCAAGTATATAGCGCTTGCTATATATGATGTCGTAATATGGCGCTCGCGACGCGATTGTACTTCCGCATGTATCGCTCGCATGCCTTTCACTATAATAAGGTTACTATCATTTTCTGTGATTTAGCTAATACTGAAATCTTATAATATATACATGAAAAATTATAGTGAAATACTTACTACTATTTGATCTATGAAGCTACAGAAAAAGTGTTAGTACATAGTTCCAAATTTAACTTCTTTAGAATAGCAACGAAAATTTAGTCAAATCTGAAATTGTGAGCGAAAAATAATAAAATTACGACATTCCTGCTTTTAATTATACATCTTCTATTGAAAGCAACTTTAGTCACATTACTGTTTGAATTGCCCGCCAAACTGGATTGGAAGAACCATAAAATTGAACGCAGCCTTTTGCGCGATTTATTGTCTCTTCGTTGCAAAGATATTCTTACAGTTTGCATAATTTGATTGTATAATGTTCTTGTTATTTGGGAAAGAAATTTGACGCATTTTGGAAAAGAAATTGACTCATTTCGCGAAATTCTCTAAAAATTTCTATCAAATCCACGTTATAACCGAACCACCTTAGGCACCTTAGACCGATTCCACGTTCTCACGAACGAAATCACTTCATTTTATACGATCCGATGACCTTGAAGGTCATCTTTTGCGGTTGTTTTAGATTTCGGTACACGATCTTTGAAAGTTTTCTAATCTAAACTTATCTCCGGATAATGTACCAACCAACATGACGAATTTTGTCATTTAGAAAACTGTAACATAATGAGGTAATTATACCTGGTTAATAACCTGTTTAGTTTGTTCGAGTTATTTTATTACGAGATGTTTTTAGGGAAGATCATTAAATCTCCATGTACCGACAGTTTATGAGTAGTTTACCTTTTTTTTTGCGCACTACTCTTGTGAAAATTTACTGTGAGAAATTTCTAATGACAAACATTTACCGAACACTTTAGCGATGCGATTAAGAGGTAATGTTCTATTGTTCATGTGAGATGACACCCAATTAGATTTTTGTTCAAAATTTCGTTGCGCAAATACTTTATATGGTTTTGAACTTTGAGCCATACCGTTTTGTATCTTTATCTTGTAGTGAAGAATTTGTAATTATGTGTGGTATTACAAAATGATTCACGTTTATACGTTTCACTTGTAGAGTTACATATTTTTTTTTAAATTTAATTTTTTTTTAGCAAAAACATAAAGAACTTAATTTAGAGATAATGCAGGGTGTTTCAGAGTCGATATGATGAAACATCATACAAGAAGTAGGTTAGATCTAATAAGGAACAACTTGTAATTCCGAAATATGACGAGACACTCAGAAAATCTTCTGGTTAGTAAAAAGTCCTGTAATTCAATTCGGGAATCTCCCGAACTACGATTTTTATTGTTAGGGGCTGGTTTCACAGTCGATGTTTAAACCAAAAATAAATCAAAAGAATTTACCACAAGGATATTTGGAAAGGTCATTCTTTAGAATGCCTGCTTCGAAATAGTTACATTTCGAATTTATCCGAATCCCAAACACAAAAGTTATTGATACTTGGAGGGTGGATGCGGTATTAGTAATTCAGTACTCCGACTATAACTGCTTCCTGGACTCTACCCCAAAAGAAATAATAAAGTCTCGACCATATAGTTGAAGGTTTTTCTCTTCAACTTACTTAAAGGAAACAAAAATTTACCTACTGGAAATGTTTCCGTAAAATACTGAAATTTAAAAAAAACAGACAGATTATGGATTTGATTTAAAAATATGTCACGAATGTTTCTTAACTAAAGCCCAACAAATCCCACCAACCACAAAAAATCACATCCCTGGATCTATTAAAGATCCTTATTTGAAATTTCAAAACAAAGTAATACGCCCATCATCTTCAATTCTATTAAGTCAACTAATTACTAAAAAATTATCACATCATGGATATCTGTTATTCTAAGATGACAAGTTTATTTTTAATACAAACTTTCCCCCAAACATATTCAGTGTTGTAGAGTTGCATATCAACCACCCTCGCATTCACAACGAAGACATTTATGACATTCTACAATCCTCGAAATCCACTTAAGCTGATGTACGGTTCGACTATTTCTTAAATAGGAAAAAAACAGATGTACGTCCCGTAAAATAAGAAAATAAGGTATTTTACCAAGCCATACCTTCACCATCGACATTTTTTCCGTACTAAATGGGGAGAAAGTTGGAAAAATTGACCCGGCGATGACCCAGCTAGACGTAAATAGAATTTCCTCGATGAACACGTTCGTAAGTAAATTTATTCTGAAAGAGATTTAAAACACTAATGACTTATAATGACAGTGTGATTCTTCGGAAATGTGAATTTTTAGCTTAATACAATTCGACTTAATACGAATACTTTTATTCGGACTAGCAACACGTTTTCAGATTTTCTGGGATTCCAAATTATAGTCCTACTTAAAATATATCTATTAATTTGTATTCGAGAGGGTAGTTGTAGGTCCTTCTAATGTGCATATTGTCATACAGAGCGTAACGTATTCAGATCCAAAGAACCTTTTTTAAAATTAAGAAAAAAGAAAGACTTTGCCACTCAGGGCTAAATGAAACCCAAGATCTAGTGTTCATACTTTCTTTATAGCCATCTTTGTAGTAGTTTACATAACCATGTCTGAAGAACAAAAATTTTATAAATAAATCTTCTTAATATTATCTGTTTGTCCGCATACTTGTACGAATCAACAAAAATGAAATTAGTTAACTAAATGACTACGGTAAAAACAGAACAGTAATGAATTCCACATATGAACAAAAAATAGGTTCTACATAACTTACTTGTACTTACTTGTTAATATTGAAATTATTTTATTTCGAACGGTCACTTGCTCATAGGCGGCCTCAAGGGAGAGAAGAAAAAATGATGTCTTCATGCATATATTTGACAGAAAAATCTAATTTCATAAAAATTGACAAAATAAAATGTACCTATTTAAGTTAAGAATAACAAAATTTATGAATAGAATTTTATTATTCTTAATTTCAGAGCAAATTGCGAATAGTTAAAAATACATTTTATTTTATCAATGCCTAGGAAATTAGATTTTTTTGTCAAATATATTCATGAAGGTATACTTACTCCATTTTTTCTACTCTCTCTCTCTCTCTCTCTCTCTCTCTCTCTCTCTCTCTCACTCTCTTGAGACTTATATCATTTTTTCTCCGCAAAAAAACTCGTACGGTGTACAACAACAATTTAAATGATAAAAAAAAAATATAAAATATGACAGTATGAAAAATGTATTTACATACGAGATGATTATAATATTAACACAGATACAGTAAAATACTGAGGTTATCTCTAGCGTGACCTCCTTTTCTTGTTATAAGTCACAACATGTTTGCATCAGCATTGTACAGAGATGGAACTCACAATATAAATACTGATATGGTTTTGAATGCTATACTAAGTATGAGAAAATTGACAGAATTTGTGGCCTAAGATATTAGTTAGAGTACCTACTTCTTTATAGATTCTGGTAAATGTATTGGAAAATAATTGAATTAAAAACACTTATACTTTATGGATAAAGGAAGGACTTACGATGTTTCCAATCGGTTTGCAAATGTGTATGTTTTGCTGTAGCATTTAATGTTCAAATTTCAAATTAAAAAAAAATTTTACTCGAGGTATGTGCCTAATTGAAACGCATACAAGTCATTTATATCCACTAGTCGTGAAATAAAATTTAAGTCGAATACATGGAACTCTGTTCAAATGAAAATCAATTTAATTTAATCAGATATAAGAAATATGACGGAATTCGTGAAAAAAGTATAGCTCCACTTGCACACTTACAGGCTTGATCATTGAAAAATCTTAAAACAGATTTGTCAGCGATTATGTAAAAAGTCCATTGTAAGTAAGAATCAATTTGACATTAAGTCAAACCCAACAGATATTACAGAATGTGTAAAAATAGATATATATATAATAACCTCCTCATATCTCCTTAGGAGTTGAATCTCCAACAATTTTGAAATTGATTTTTAGGCGATTATAAACATATTCAACGATATAATCATCTAATTTCAATCTTGTATCAAGAAACTTTCATAAGATAAGATTTTGTAATGTCTGAATATCAATATCAATAGTATTTTTTTGACACCGACCCCCTTACCCATGCACCTATGGCTGCTAATTTTTGAAACTTGAAGGAGTCTTCTCGAAATACACTTGAACTTGTAGTATCTCAAAGGGTTTGGGAGATACGAGCCTTCAAACAAGCTTACGTATGGCGGATATTGGTTAATTTTCAGGGTTGAAGGTTTTTTTTTTAAAATTGACTACAATTATTAAATAATGAAATAATAAAGTAAAATATAAAACATATATCAGAATAGTTACTTCTACTGTTTTTCTTTTTTAACCCAATCCAAAAGTATGTATGTAACGCAAACAGCCAAGCCTCAGGCGAAAGGAAGTTATTTAAAAAATAAAAATACTCTTGCTATCCATTCTGCCTGTTCAACCGTCTGTCTACCCGTCCAAAGTTGAACTTGATCGAATTTCAAAGGCATAGTTTGTTAACGGGCAAAAACGATCTACTCCTTCGAGAAGTCAAAAAGGCCTTTGGATACGAGTTCAAGAATATTGGTTAAGAACTTTGGAATGCCTTACGCTACGACTTTGGAATTTTGCATGCATGCGTTTTGCAATAGTTGCTGTAAAGGCATGAATATTAAAAAAATAACCATATGAGTCTTTTGAGTAGCTGATACAAAATGCTGATACAAAAATGATGTAAAAAAACCTCACAAATTTTACGGAAGTTAGTACAACACAAGAAATATTTTATCTACGTATTTTTTACAAATTAATTTTGAGTGCAAACAATGTTCGAGTTTACTAGTCAGTGAAATCCTTCTACTCATTTGGATAGAATTCATATAAAAAGTTCTTAAGGATATTTTCCGATAACTTTTGAAGGCTTCAGGCTACGAATTAAAAATTAATATGCTAGAAATCGAGTAAGTCCTTCCAGAACCTTTACACATTTGCAAGTTTTTGAAAAGGAAAATATTTACTTTCGGTGATGTAGGTACTTACACAGTAAAAAATGTTGCAATCTTTACAATAATTATCACATCAAAATCTGTTACGTAAGGCGTGTGAATTTAAATCAGAGTGTAAATTTAGATGGAAATCTATGTAACATTTAAGTTATTGAAAATTTATTTCGATAGTATGAAATAAACCTCTGAATTGTAATGTTACTATTAAAAAGTCTGAAGAATATATTGCGATTTGTACTCTTACAATTTTTAGTTGTAATATAAGTAAACTTCTTAGGAAAAACTAAGGATTGTGGATGGATTAGCAATTGAAATGTAAAATTAAATTCGGTTTTAATTTTACCCTTTTTTGATTAGCAACAAATCGCCAACGATAAAATGTTGTAAAATTTTTTAATGTGCAGTTTCAGATATAAAATTGTACACAAAAGATACTGTCTGTAATTTTCGAGTAGTTATCAAACGAGAGTCAATAATAAAGGACAAGCTACTTGGGCGCTTTATCACCAAATATAAAATAAATATAAGACTAGTATTTCATTTATCATACGATTGGCTTGCAGCCGATTGAGACTACTGTATGTGCTTTTTGGACCGTACTGGTGTTATAATGCAAAAATACAAAATTTTGAATTTTTTTAGACCGGTCACAAATTAGGTAGGTACTTTAACTTAATTATTTATTAATAACGTGAATAATGTTTTATCGTATATTTGTTGAATCTAAAGCGCAATTTCTTACGTAACATCGTAACAAAATTTACAGGTTGAATTTATTATGCACCTTTTACCAGCGTGACACAAATTAAAAGCTTTTGCACTTAACAACCAGTTTTAATACATGCAGGTGTCCACGCTAAATCACCGAGTCACAAATCAAAATCGAGTGAACTCGGTGACAATAAAATTGTCATTTTGTGATAAATAATTCGACGGTTAACACAAAAAGTCACTCACTAGCCATTTGATAGTTGATTATCTCTTTGACATTTCATGTCGATCCTGATGGGCTCTGTATGGCTCTCAAGCCCGAAGGACACGCGAAGCGCGCCCATTACAATTGGTAAATGTCATGACACAGCCCGACATACACATTTCATAGTCCCAGCTTTCTACCCCCGATGATATGAACTTTATACCGATATGAAAATGGAGGCCAATTAGTTTGGGCTGTAATCGGCCCAACTCACGACCATTGAGAGCGATGGGGGTATATCAACCTGTTTTAATTTTCCAAGAAAAAAAGTTATGGACGTTATGAAAATTCAATTAGCACTTACTCGGTCATTCTGTGTAAGAGCACGGTTTACGGTCTTTCCAGCTCAAGGGTTGAAGTTTTTTTTTCTACACGACAAGGACACTGACAGGCAGAAGTAGAACCGGTGCCAACATATCATATCGGAGTTATGGATCATCCCCCGGAGGGTAGCTGGTCGTGCTATCGTGTGGGTGGGCGTTCTCGTCTAACGTCCTTCCTGTTCGGAACGCTTCTTTCACTGGAAATAAACTACACCAGTGGTTAAGTTAATAATTTTTTTTACCGTCCGTCAGGAAGTGGGTAATAACAGCAAACATAGTTACAACACTGCCCGTACGGAAGGGAAAACTATTTGAGAGAAGTCAGTGCCGGGAATGGGGTGGACCAGGGCAACCCCTTTCGTTTAACTCCCGGAAAACTTTGATTGAGTAGACCCTTCGGAATTAACGTGTCGTCGTTGTCTTTTCTGTGCATCGAGAGCAACAGCACCCCCTAAACATTTGCAGGATAACGTTGTCCTTTGAATGAGAGGGTAGTTAGACGTTTTTCATCAGTACACTGACGCTCGGAGTACTCGATGTGGGGTGCACTTTCGTCAGGGATTTTCATTTTTCATATAACCCATTGTTGGTGGTTGAGGGTTTCATTGTTGCGGCTTTTGTGGTGGGATCTTCTGGCCACAATGTTGAGGGTGTAATTTAATGAGACCGCAAATGTGCGGTTTTGGTCGAGGATTGATTGAATGATTGAGGCTGATGATGTGTTTAATATGGTGGAATACGCGAATGTATGTAATGGTTTATAAAAAGTTGAGGATCTAAGAGGCATATTCATAGCGTACCGTAATTTGCATTTTTTCTTGCACTTGTATTATACGGACACACCTATAATCATTGAGGGTGTTTCAAGTAAGTTATTTCCTTTTTTTTATTAAAAAATTATAGGTACTCTACTTACTATGCTGAGAGTTTCACTACCGAGTTCCGGGCAGTAAGCTTTATTACGAAGCAAAATTTGACTTCATTATTTTTTAAATAATGGAGTAACATATATATGTATGTATGTACTGTGAGTGATCTGACTTTAAAAAGAATGTAACTACCTATACTTAAACTTAATTATTTTACTTTTCAGAAGCTGTACACTCTGTTCGTGAGCTTGTCAAAGCGTATGATTGGTAAACAGGGCGCAAATCTCGTCTAATACTGCATCGCCATTCAAAACCACGGTTTATCAGATTTAGCTAGGTTTTGCAAGTGTGGTCTTACACTCTCCCCAAATGCGAATGTTTCTGAGTCACAACTGTTAAATTTGCTTTTAATGTTGTTTTCAAAATTTGCAAGCGTTCAAAATCCTGTTTCTACAGAAAACTCGTGTAATTCAACAGAAAGTGTAACTTCAGATTAACGCATAGAATGAGGCCTTGCAAAAAATACTAGTAACTTATTATTTTTTCTTAATAACAATAAGTTTGACAGTCTTATAGACTGGCCTATCCAGCGAAGGTTTTCCAATTGTCATGTCCTCATGGACAGCGATTAACCAACAGTCGGATATTTCGTGTTGTGGTTCCACTCCACTGACCCCGAAAAATAACCAACATTTAATCAAATATGTTTGGATTCACGATAACTCTAGAAACGAATTTCTCCTCCGAGTACCTCGCAAATTAAAAGCACGTGTTAACATTAATTATATTGAAAATACAAGGTTTTCCGGTAAATACTGTTAAATTTATTTTGTGTGACGTTTCGGACTCGACTGAGTCCTTTATCAAATAGGATAAAGGACTCAGTCGAGTCCGAAACGTCACACAAAATAAATTTAACAGTATTTACCGGAAAACCTTGTATTTTCAATTCAAAATGTACTGTGAAAACATTCATCAAAAATTAATTATATTACTAATTAAGGTTTCCAAAAGTGGTCCACTTTTTAGCCGTTTAAAAAGCTGATAGAAAGAGTTAAAATCATGATGCTCCATGTTACGTGAAAGCTTGTTAAGCTATAAACTTATAATTATCTATATCCGATTATTTATATGACCATTTTTAAGTCATATTATTTTTTAGCAACTACTTAGTAGCAAATTCTGTATGTTTTTTAGACTGCGAAAATCTAAAATATTTCGTTCTCTGTCGAATGTCCTTTAATATCAATTTAAATTTCAATACGTAATAATTCAACTCTAAAAATTCTCACTATAAAGAAATTAATCTACCCGAAATAGATAATTCAGATACCGGACCTAATTATCCTATTGTTAAGCTTTGCAAGAAAAAACTCGAAGCTATTCAAATATCCGTTACTGCAAGAACCCAAAAAAAAACTTCTTTCATAGGCAAAAGTCCCAAATATTAAACAAGGTGCCCTAGATAATCTGATTAGCTAGACTACATAAATCCCATAAATATGTCTTACGAATGTGAGAACTAAAAAAAATTAGTTTCAAAACGGTCACCGTTTTTAGAATACAAGGCAAGCAGAATGTCTAATTTGTAAGAAAAACTAGGGCACATAAAACGAGGTATCCGTAAAAATAGCGCAAGGATAATTTGCATCAATTTCAATATTGTCCGTTTTTTATGAAATTTACGTACGAGATTTAGCCATGCGTGAAGATCAAGAGGTCAGTCCTTTTGCCTTTTTTGAAAGGCTCCTTGCTTTTTTGCCTTAGAATTTATGAAGAGGGCGCAGATTTTGGGCGATTGTTGCAAATAAACATATCATAAGGAAAATGTACAAATATTGAGTATTTGTGTTATGAGGTTTATCAATATTATTAGGGAAGTTTTTTAATAGTGTTTCGTGAATTTAAAATTTATTTGAAATTTTCAAAAAAAAACGTTAATTAATAATTTGACGAAATACTGAATTGTGATTTGTATTGAAGATTTATAATCTGATAAATTTAGATGAAATTAAGTCAAAAGTATATATGTTATTAAGAAAAAGCTATAATCTCGTCAAACACTTCTTATGAGTGACGTATATATTGCAACTTTCCGAAACTTTTTTATATCCATCCAAAACACCATTATAAGAATTATATTATTAAGATTTTTTTCCCTGTTACATTTATACTTATTTATATTGCAAGTATCTATCTACACTGTTTTAAAAAAAAAATATTTTGAATCCAATTTGTACTTGAAATTTCCAGTTTAAGTAAAAATACACATTTCAAATAATTTTACATGAAATTGCTGGTATCAGAAAATTATTCATGTACTTTTGAACTGAACCATATAATTAACATGAAAAGGCTTACAAAATTTCGTGTAAAATTAACTATATTTAATATGAATTAAAAATTACGTTCTTTTTCATATATACGAGTAATTCTTCTTCCTACCTACTGTCAAAGGTTTTATTAAGAGTGAGTAAGTAAGAACGATATTAAAAGTAATACAAGTGTAACTACAGTGCTAATTATATAATCTAAATTCGAGAGAATATTCAGTTAATTTTTTGCTTTCAAAATTGAAATTTACTTATTGTAAATTGAAAATTACTGACCAAAAATTTAAAATTACATTCATGTAAATTTACTTGAAAACGTGTGGCACTTTCCAAATGATGTAAAAGGTGGATTTTCTTTACTGTGCAGCTAACGAAATATGTACACAAAAAAAAGAGAAGCCCTAAGATATTTGATAACAAGTTTCAAGACGAGTGTACGCCTGCGTACTTACTTAACATGCAAGCTTGAAGAATAATAAATCACCTCCCAACGGAATTTTTTGCTTCCTTGGGAATTTTCAAAATTCTGGGTCGATCAAAATTCTTAATTATTAACAAATATAGTAGCAAAAAGGGAAATTCGTATATCCTTAAGATTAATTAAATTCAATAAATTTTTTTATATTATAGTATAAAACTTTTAACCTCCCGAGTTATTGGGGGTGGAGACGGGTATTATAATAAAAGCACTTAAAAAAAATATTAAAGAACTTAAAATATTATTATATATTAAAATAATAGAAAATACAAATTTCACTGAATTGGTTATAGTGTTTTAAAGAATTTTTTCAAAGAATAAGCCCAATGATTTTTCTTTTGAAACCGGTGCCATTATCTACGTATATTTACCCCAAAATCAGAAGAAATCTCCCTTTTTATCCGCAATGTAAAAGGTCACGAAATCTTAATTAAAGTTTGTCTGTGTCCGTTGTGCTTGTCATGTCCAAACAAGGACCCCGTCATCTCACCGAAATTTATGTTTGTTCACAATAAAGTCGAAAATTGACTAAGAAATTATTAAAATTTTCTCACAAGACTGGTCATTCTGTGCTACACATGCATTATTTGGTCCACATAACATCACCTAGATTCGTTTTTCCATACCTGAGCATTAAAAATTTCGACCCTTGCGTGCGAAAATCTTCCCTCATTTGGGTCCGAAATCAGGGTCCTTGTGTATGCAAAATGCAGACGCATGGCAATGCATCGTGGCGATATAAATATTTGATTATTCACGGTAAGAGGATTTTCTTTGAGATTTTGAGACAATCATCTTTCCGGACGCATCCGATAAAAGAATATTGCGTAAATTCAAATTTTCACGATTCAAAAGAAATCTTATGATTTAGGGAAACTGTCAACCTTATTTGAGACAGTTCTTCATGTTTGTAACTGATTTTTTTTCCCCGGGTCCACAAGGAGATTTTGTCGAAAGACTTTGGATTATTTGCATGCCCTGGTCTTTTGCGACGACAGGATCCTTGGAGTGTGTTCACGCCTTGCTAATTTTTGAGTCCCTGTTTAGGGTCCCGGAGAAACATGTTTACGCTTCACTTGCTTTACGTTACGCAAATTTGATCAAAATCATTTCCTTTGCTTGAAGGGTAGTTTTTTGTTGTTGCCAGGAGTGATTTTTCGAAAAAGTATAAAGAAAGTGAAACCAGCTGCATATCACGTCGGCTGATTAAATAGTTTCACTTTATTGAGTCCGATCATTGTTGCATAAATCACCTGTCCTCTGTCTTTTGATTCAAATTTCGACTCGACAAAGGGGTTGTTTTCTGTTAAATCACGTTTCCGGGACGTTTTACAATCAAAAATCAGGGTGTAATTTGTTTCCCACTACACGAAAGAGGGTGCAGTTTGATCGTAATTACTGCGAGTGTTTTTGTGGTTTTAAGGAAAACCATAATTTTCATTACTGCTGACTTAAGTGTGGGAATTTCTGTTCTTTTTGATTACTGAAGCGAAGCTATTTTTCGAGGGTGAGTTAGATTTGTGCGGAATACCCTCAAGGGAACATTAGCGTTCCGTTAGTGTGCATGTTGTGCAACATTTTAATCGCTACTGTGCAATGATTGAATGTTTTCGAAAATAATTATTATTTTCAGTAAACTAAAAACAGGAAGCATGTCCTGATTTCATGTTTAAATTTAATAGCACCATGTAAACGAACAAAGTGTGGAAGGGTTGGAAGTATTTTATTGGGGCGAAACAGAATTTAGTTGTACAGAAAAACAATTTGTTAATGATGGGAACTATTTTCAGAATTATTGAGAAAATGTTTGCTGCTTTTTTGCTGCTGATCTGTTTAAAGAACAATTTTAAATATTGGAAGCATACTGAACATTAAATTAGTGGTAGAGGGTTTCATAATTGTTTTGTCGAGGAATAGTTTACCAATTTTAATCTAATGAAAAAAAAAGTAAACATCAACTGAAAAAGTCGAATATTAAGTTCAGAACGCTTAAACTTTAATATAACATACATTAGTTTCCGTATTGTTGCAATTATCAACAGAAAATTTAACTACCAAAAAATCGTTTAAAATTAGTCAAATTTTCTTCAAAAATATTATAATGTTGCGATGTGTACCCACATCTAATATCATTAGTACTGATGACTTTGAATGAAGGGATTTTGATAAGTAGCGAGGTTAGCATTAAATTTTTGTCGTAAATCAGTCATAAACAAATTTAACGTCTAAGCATAACACGTTTGTGAATAATTTCCTTTACTTAAGATTAAATTTTGTACTATCTAATGTACTGGCGAGTGATTTTCCTGGTGTAAAGATAACACGAGCGGGCTTTAACTTTCCATCAAATCAACTTACAGAAATTACCGGAATACCCTTCGAGATCTCGATTACAATTTTTTAACAAATCTAAGCCTGGACTAATGAATAAGAAAAGTGTCTAAGTTTTTCTAGGCTGCGGCAAAGGGGATTAGAAAAAACAGCGCGTAGTGTAGATCCTCATGCATCAACGCACTGGGTCAAAAGTGCTCCTAAATCTCGCATAAGCACCTTGTTCACAATCAAGCTACTTTATGACACTACGACATTTTCCAATCTAAGTTCAAATAAGATTAAGCAAATTAATATAATGTGGGACTTAAATGCTCTCTCGTCTAATTGATTCTACTCACCCTAGAAATTAGTGTCGAGAGATCTGCACAAAATGCCAAAGGACAGAGGTCCAGTTTTTTCTACATATACAAAAACATTATTACTATTATTAGCTTCTTCATATTACACTTCTTTTTCTTCTCTTGAATTACAAGTGCGTGCAAAGCACTTTACCACAGAAAATTTTCCTTTCATCCACTGGCTTGAAAACAAAATAGACGATATGTGTAAAGCAATCCGAAGTCTCGAATGCCAACAACGGCAGCAATCCAGCAATCGTAAGGTCGCCCTCAAATGTCTGATAAGGAAAAATTAATGATAGTGCGAACAACGTCTTTAAATCTTAACGCTAAGAAAAAATATCTCAATATTATAATTTATAGAAATATGGAATAAAGGGAGACAACGACGCGTAATCTCTTATCTGTTAAACTAAAAATAATCGCTATCACAAACTCGTAAGATTCTTTGAAGATTTTTAATGGATCGTCTTATTGGGATTCATGTTAAACGATTCGAAAATCTCCATCTTGAAATTGGGTGATGTAAAGAAGAACAAAATATTTGAAATGCTTGTTTGACAATTTCGAAAATGATATGCATGCCAAGGAATTAGCTCAGACCAGAAACAGATTAGAAATGTTTTGATTCTTGGGCTATTTACCGGATTAAGAATTCAGTGATTTATGAAAGGTCTGGGAAGAATTAAAAAAAAAAATGTGGATAAAATTTTAAATGTTATTTTTTAACTTGTGGTATAAGTAGGACAGTGAGATCATTTTTTTAAGCCTCTGTAAAAATAACTACAGTAGAACTTGCAGAAGTAACAACCTTCATATGTTGACCACTTGCCCAAAGTGGCCATTTTTTACAGTCCCGATGTATTTAAATCACCGATTTTCCATACACTTTTCGTTTTGTATTGTGACCACTTGTTTAAAGTGACCAGTTCCTTGGGTGGTCACTATGGTCACAGAGATTCTACTGTACTTATATCTTTACTTTAACTTGCTAGTTTAGCACGTTCTCCGGTTGTCGTATAATTTGCAGATTGAAGGGCTTACCTATACATTAAAGTTAACTAAATGAGAAGGACGATTTTGTTTATTCACAAAGTTAATTTTACTTCATAAATTAAATGGAATTAAAAATAAAAAAATGTATGTAGGTTATTTATTTATTTTAATACAGGGTGGGCCAAAAGTCACCATGGGGTTTAAAAATTTAATAACATTTTCGTTTATATATATTTTTATTTTTTTCTTATTTTCAGATTATATAAATAACACCTGGAAAATAAATAATGGAGAGATTCACAACTGAAAAAGAAACAGAATAATAGAATGTTATTATTTGAATTATTAAACCTTTTGGCCCACTCTGTACAAACACACCCTTAATCTTTTTTACTGGTCTGTCAATTTAAAAAACGTCAGTCAAAGTCTACATTTTAATCATGATGAAATTCACGTCCGACCTCTTGAAATTATATCAATTATTCTGCTTTTTATTTATTGGTATACACAATTTGTAGGTCCCTATTGAATGATCCTACCGTTTTTTAATATGGTTACTTGCATTCAAGCAATATTTCGCAAATAAATGGAGAGTGACAATGTCACTAGAATCTTCATTGCTTGAGTAAATAAACTTTTGAATGGCATTCCAAATCTCTGGATTGAAAAATACTTTTGTGTTTAAATTTAAAATTTCGGATACATGAGAGCGGTAAAGTTTTTGATGTGAATGAAATTCCTTGTAAAGCTCCATTTATTGGAATTGATTTCTTAAGACGTATACCATTTCTGTGTTCCGTTTTCTGGTGGATTGTGATGGTATTGTATGGATAGTTTACGGCTTACGCTACTTTATCATAGTGCCAAAATATTTGGAGCCGGTACTGTATATCAAATGTACAAATGTAGATATTAGTACTGACTCACGAAATTTTTTTAAATATTTGGAGTTATCTTGTTGAATTACCTCTAGCTTTATGTTATTCCTAACATCTGGCGCGAAAAAATGAAATTTATTTTAAACTGGGGAGGGGGTTTGAGACTTGAAACCCTACCTTAATATACTTATTAAACCATAAGATGTTAATCAAAAATGAAAGTTTCATAAACATTCCTGGATACCAGAACACGATGCTCTGAAGTTTCCTAAATTGGCCTAAAGAAATTAGTAATTTTTTCGCTCTCAATTTTATGATATTTCCTTAACATCGCGAATTTTTTTCTGTATTGTATTCCGTCAAAAATATTTGCTACTATGAAATGCTGTATACTTTTTAGGACCAGTAAACGCAAAACCGTTTATATCTCAGAAGCAGTTTATACTGGAAAGTTGGACCATAGCACGTATTTGTAGATGTACTACATGAGTAATTACAGGAAAAATAAGTTCAGACATTCGATGGCGAACGGAGGTGGAGTAAGGGATTATCCGCGAAAATGTTTTCTTCCACATCTTCAGTAAATTTGTTACATCTTTTTATCATAGTATTAGTTTTGCTTCTTGCGTGTTCTTTATATATCCGCCTAGAAATATATGTAGTTCTAAATTTGTTGATATACAACTCAAAATATCTTTACGAATTCCGATATAGTTTTTAGGTCAAAAGAGATACCGAATTCGCTTTCACTTCTAAAGACTGTTATATAACTTGCGAAAAAGCCGATTTATGCATTTTCCGACATGTAACGGTCTAGAGGTGTAAGGTCTTGTTGAAGTTTTCATTTGCCAAATCTATTAGGTTTAATTCACAATACAACGATTTAAAAATTGAGTACGTTTTACTAATTGGGACATAGGACTTAGTGCTGATAAAACATCGAATTACTTTTTATTTCAAAGGCTTTGTGTACAATCTCTAGAAAAACAGTTTTCGATCTAATTTGGAAGATATTTTCATTAATACCTGGTATTTTGATTACGCGACTCTCTTCATTAGTATATATATATTTAATATCATTTTTCTGATCCGACCCCGTTGGATCAATCGTTCGATCTCAGATCTCATATAAAAAGCACCCCATCGATATGACATAAATAGGTCATCAAATTAGACGATCCCCAACCGTTTAGACCGCGCTGGCGTTAATTTGACGCTTGGCGTCCAACCTGTGCGAGAAAATCGTGTAAACATACATATTTTGATTGGCCCTACACTCGATAAAAGGTTACACACATGGTCTATTAAAATTTCTTTCGATGCTTTCTTTCTTTTTTTCAATTTTGTATTTCAATTCATTTTTCAAAAAATTATTTAGATTTATGTTTAAAAGTTTTGTATAGGATTTTTTTCGTGGTTCTACGGACGATCATTACTCAACGTTCCTCGCGTACATACGAGTATGTTGTACTCGTTCGATTATGAGAAATATCGGAACGCCATAGTTTCCATCAATCAAACATTCTGGTCGGCTTATTAACCTGTCAAACGTGAAGTGTCAATGGATATCGGCGGTTTTTTACTTGGCGTATGGTTAAGAGGTCTCTACGGGTCTTCCTTTGCGCTACACTCGTTCGTACTCCAACTATACGTTGGAATTAATGGTAAAGTTTTATTTTGAATTTTTTCAACTCACAGTTCATCTTAAGCCGTCCGCCTTCAACCTGACCATAAGAACGATAATGATTCTGGCAATAAATTAAATTTTTCTGGTAATTGAGTTGTTTCGTGATTAATTGTGCTACCATTTATAATCGTGATTTGGAAAGGTCAATTTTTAGGTGGACGCGCGCGCTATTCAAACGGAGATTGCGAGAAAAATAAAGTTTTGGGCATAAAAGCGGGTTCGTTAATGGCAAATGCGTGCGAAGGGAATTTTCGGGCTAGGGTGAAAATTTATCAACATTTGTATGTTGATTTTCTTAAAAGATTGAGATTATTATTTTATCTTGGCTTCGACTAGTGCTAATGCAACCGACTTATGTAACGCTAGAACCAGTTGGTCAAGAAAAAGACAAGTTCACTTGGGAGAGAGTTTAGTAATTGCAGGAATGTTTAGTAATCAATCTAGTTTTTGAAATGCGTGTGTCCAAGATTTTTGGCAGGTCGTGTACCCATAAAATTTGTTTGTAATGAAAATGTTTTAACCTAGCTAAAATACAAAATATTGCTCTAAAATATGTTTTAATTTAATTGATGATAAATAGCTGTTACGGATTATACCCAAACTTTTTTCATATTTTCATTATATTTGACCTTAGTTTTAATTTAAATACAATAGACTCGCGTTATAGTGATTTAATGCAGGGTTAGGCGATATTTCGAGAGAGTCACTAGGTATTTTTGATAATTTCCTTTTTTGAAGTGTATTTTCTTGCGTACAATGAGGTAGCAAGTCAATAATTAAATAATTAATAGCAATGAAAGTTTTTCTTTAGGTCACAATTTTACTTCAATATTTCAAAAGGACTTATTAACAAATTTGCTAGCCTGATATTTTTTTATTTTCTTGTTTTAGGAGCTGTAGACTAGGCTTGTGTAGTAGATTTGTGTAGTTCGTGAACGAACTAGTTCTTATTTTTTTTTAGGTCGTCACATTCAATTTCGCGAACTGCGGACATACAAAAAATTTATTTCCCTACACCTTTTAACATTTCTTTCTCGCAAACTGCGAACTTGAAGAACGAACTAGTCCACGAGGGCGAGGGAACTAGTTCGTTCGCGATCACTAAGTGGAACTACAATGTGCAAGCCTATTGTGTAGTTCGCGATCGTACTAGTTCGGAAGAGCGCTCTCATAACTGAAGTGAATAAACTAGTTCGCATTCAATCACGTTCCTTGTTCGTTTGTAGTCATTCATTCCCTTTTTTAAGCTAATCACATGGTACCAGACTAGCTTTTTTTTAAAGACATCACATTCTACCATTCACCACAAGTCGTTCTCGTTTCTCATCACTGAACTTCCGCCAACTAGTGAACTAAAAGAACGAACTAGTTCGCGACGGAACGGAAAGCGGAAATTATACGGTGAATTAAAATGCGCAAGCCTATTGCTGACTTCAGAATTGGCTAAAAATAAAATTCAGGCCATATGACCTGTTGAGGGTGATAAAAAAATTATAATATGTATCTTGAAATTCTGACATGCCCGAAAGTTAGAATTGGTATTTAAGTATTTAGCAAAAATTTTTAAATCATTCCAAATACGAGGGGGATACAAAAAAATAATTTTTTCAGGCGTTTCACATATTTTTACGAATTACGTCATATCTCTTAGGCCTTCTGAAATATTGAATTTATTTTACACCTTCTTCAGGTAAATGCCCATTAAACATTTGCAGAACTTTTTAAATTCTACTCGTAATGTGATGTAAAGGTGTTGTCTTCATTTTCATTTTCACGAATCCCGCTCTATGCCTCAGTTCTGATTATAAATCAAAGGAGATTTTACTTTCACGGACCTTTTTCATAATCGCAAATAAACCACTATCGGTAATTTTCAACCAATGAAAATTTTTAAAACGACTGTACACGCTTCACTAATTCCGTCATATATATGCATTTGGTATGACAATTTCGAATTGTTTTACACTTCCACTGACTTTCTATAACGTTATAACGATAATATTTTTATTATCACCTATGGAGTAATTGGGAAGCTATTTGGAACGTTATTTTATAGGTTGTCAGTCGCATAGTACCTAACCTACACCGCATCTCAGCATTAAACACGTTTCGGACTCCCACCCATAAAATAATAAAGTTGCGCCCAAACTGTTGGCCAATTTTTTTATTTGGTTCTCGGATTTCCTGCATCATCCGAGCCCAACAAAATACCACACATTTAAGACGACAGTTGCCAAAACTCTTTAATAATTTTCTCACAATTTGCATCCGTCCGCTTTAAATTCATATTGCAAAAATTCTAATTATGTACCTTACCGCCAAACGACCACCCAGCGTTCCCAATTTCACTAAACTTCGCATCCTTCTGCCATACAGCAACAACACAAGTCGCAAAAAACCACAGAGCCTATTTAATAATTCCATTTTGTGTTGTGCGCAAATGCAATCAGCCAAGAATGATTTTATTTGATCAACTCTAATTAAGTTGAATTAACATAAGGCAGATAGTGCTCGTCTCCGTTTTGTTATACACAAAGGTCAATTCTGGCAATACTCGCGTACAGAGTCTCTTCGGCGGCATTCGAATGGAAACCCTTTTGCCATGTCGGCAATAGTCTGCCTCGTTTCTACTATGCCCTTCTGATCGGTAATTTATGTGAGACTTTGCTGAATAGCCCACGTCGTCTATAATTTCAATTCTATAAACTTGTTTCATTATCGGCGAGTTCAATGCAAACGAACCCTTTTCAATTGTAAACTACCCCCGAAACAAAGTTTGCGAGCCCATCAGGAAAATGGCTTCAGCACATTCCTTCAATATTTTCAACAAGTTTTGAATTTTGGGATTGAGTTTTGAACGCACTATAGACCCGCACGTTCCCACTCTGGAAACCGAAGCTCATGGGAAAATTGTGTATTTCGGAAGTTCTGTTTAACGTTCGAGGAAAGGTAAACAACACTATACAGTCTTCAATTACGAGTTTCTTTCGAAAAAAAATCGGACATGTTGAAAGTGACCAGGTGAGACAACGATTTCGGCCAACTATAGCTACATACTGACCGAAGGTACTTGTTCAACAGGTTTATCTTTTGCAATGACCTCTTCAGAACTGTTCGGTGCCGGCAGACGTAATGGACATGTGAATATCAACCCATGGCCCTTCCCAAAGTGTCACCTCGTTTTTGGTTTATAACACCTTTACCAACAGCATTCTGTCTAATTGGATGATCCGTCGTTGGTACCACGCAGCATCGGCAGGTCCATAAGGATCGGTCCACCGAAAGTCGATCTGCATATGACCGACGGGTCGCAAAGTTCAGATCATTAAAGAACAGTGCGATGAAGATACCCTTCCTCGCGGTGGCAGCAAATATATCGGAATTTCAAAAGGTATATGAAATGAGCAACTTGTAGGCGGACCTCGTAGTCGTAAAATACCTGTGGAGTAATTAGCCATTAAACACCCACCAAATACAAATGTACAGGTAGAACTAATTTGTTGACTATTCGTACCTATGCGGATTAATTGTGTTCACCGCAGGTCTATGGGTATAAAGCAATATGGGGCTTATGAACGAGTGCTTATGAACTAAAGTTTCATATCCTCCACAGATTAGATAACTATTACGATTGTGGTTGGCTCGGCACTTATGCGACTCTTAATTAATTTTGTTGAATTTAACAATAACGCGAACATGTTTCGGAAGATAAACTCCCCGTGATAAATATTAAGAATTTTAGATCGAAATATGGCCGTACACAAAGCTTTGAGCTATGCGATTATTAATATTGTGGTTTACGATCATCCGCCCCCGAATGAACGTGTATTTGTATGTCAGCCAATGATGGTAGATTTCGAATATGGTACTATAGTTCCTCTGCATTTACACGTTATAAAATCAGATTGCGAGCAAATTAATGGTTTAATTGTACAAGTTGCAACAGCTTAGGCGTTTCCGTGTTACTTACTGGCTTATCCATAGTAGCAAAGCTTACGAAACACGCTTGAAGTTTTTATGTTTGATAGTATTTCAAACCACATTCCGATTTCGGCATTTCTATCAGCTATTCTGATAGAAATGTTAGGAAAATAGACAAAAATTACAAATAACGATTTGGATACACATTAAAAAATTTTTACTACTTTAAAAGTTGGCAATGGGACGCCAACTTTAATTATAGTAAAATTACACTGCATTGTGTACGCTACACAATAGTGTGTAAACTAATTACATGCTGATTCTGTATACTTTACACACTAGTGTGTAAAAAAAAAAAATTAAAATTTTTTTTTCCTGCTTGCTTGCTTGCTACGAATTTATTTTCCTTTAAACTATTTTTTTTTGTTTGAAAAATTAGAATGCACACTCTCGGATTCGAACCATGGACCCGTCGCACATAAGTCCGATACGCTACCACTCGGCCACCTGAGCGTTTCTGAAACATGCTTAAATCATCAACAATAGCCAAGAATGACGTAAATTAACCCTACTACTATATAAGAAATAGTACTTTTACATAAATTCGCTTACTGTGTACACAACGCTATTGAACTCTGCACAACGTACGTACTTTTATGTAATTTTTACAGAAATTACACAATTTACACATTTTATAGCAAATAAGCATATTAGTTCTTTACATTTACGTTCTAATTGTAAAATTACATTGACCCAACAGTAAAAATTACTATACAAAAAATAGTACTTTTTCTGAAATTTTTTACTGTGTACTTCCGAGTATAACTGCCAAAAAAGATTAATTATTTTCCTGTAATCAACTGCAGAAGATTCTAATTCTTATATCTGAATTAACTACGTCTCGCGACGTTGCATGTATTAATCCTTTAATATGTCCTTTTCCATACCAGCGAGTATATTTCATTTCTGATATTTTCCAGGTCTACATCTGAATACATCTACTAATAATATTTCACTGTTTGGAATACACAGCACACAGTAGTCGTTAAAAATATATCAGTTTATATCTCAAGATTTCACACCAGATCTCGAGAAACTTCGAAATTTTAACAAAATTCCATCAAAAATTAAAAAAATCCCTATGAGTGACTAGATTTTGTGAAACTCAAGTCCTCTTTAATCCGGACTTAATTTTCAAATCCTTTGTTTGGAAGTCAATTTTTGGAATGTATAAATTAAATTTATAGATAGGTATAATAAACATGTATGTATTTATCCTTTTTTTCTCAATTATCATGTGTTGATTGATCTTTTTGAATTTTTCCAATTGATGATTGCTATGTCCTTTGCCCTTCGAAATATTTATGTTATCAATAAATTAATAGTAATAATAAGGAAACATAAACATGTCACTTTTTTGAAGAACATTGTATTATAGTACACATTAAAAATTATTTGTGATTTTACAACATTGAATATAATAAAATTATCCTTATATCATTGGTAAAATTACCTTAATCAGGTGTTACAACTATGTAATTATGTTTTTTACATGAAATATTATGTAAAATTACATAAACATAAAAATACAATAACTTGTCAATCATGGATAAATAACATTATTCCATGTAAAATATAAAATTAATGTCCGAAATGGCAGTCAGTACCTGTTTCAATGGAATTTTACATCTAGATATGCTGTAAGTAAAGGGAGATGATACAATCGTGCGTGTATTTATCAGTTCTTGTAAGAATATTGCTAAGTAAACATCGCGATTAGTTTTTCTTATAATACGTAGGTAATTATTGCTTGATTTGGTTAAATGCTATTATACATAATCTTATTTGTAACGAAACTATTTATTTTTATAATTTTATTGTTTTTTACATTTTTGATAAATAAAATAGCTTTTTTGAATATAAAAGCTCGTTCTTGTTTATTTCAAATAAATTACCACTTTTATTAATTACAAATAAGTGTGTTACCTTTTTGCTATGTAGGTGGATTTGAGACATGTAAGTTTACAATATCCCATGTTGGCAATTAGTTGCCAAAATTCAATGCTGTAAACATTTATAACTGTGTACATATTAGTTATTCCACCCTGTTTGTAATTTTATGCGTTGTAAAATTTTCAGTAAATTTACACATTTTTAGCGATTATGATTTCCACACTTCTTTGTGAATTTCCGAATTAATAGTGATATGTTTCAGCATAATGCCCTAGACACACGGCAATATTTCATATAGATTAAATAAAAAACTTTCATTGAAAATTGGAGGGTAACACACTTCCGTTTATTTTAATCTACATTAAATCAAGAAAAAAGCTCAAACAGTTCGACAATTCAATTTCCGCGAAAACATTCGAGTTCTGTTTTGCTTGCCTTAAGTCCGGCAAACTCTGCCTCCAAGCATCTTTCAGCTTCTGTTCGTTAGACATGGACTACAGAACTCATTTTTTACGCATTTTGTCCGTTTGCAGAAACTTCTATTTTATTAATTATTACTAAATTGTTTAATTTCATACAACAAATATCAAAAACATATGTTACTGGAAAAAAAACAGAAGCTTTTCGGTTCATCGCATTGCGTCAAGCTTTTAATATTATCGTCGCACAATTCAATACAGGCTTTGGAACTGTATTAAATTAGTAAGATAATAGTCAAATAATTACGTATTAAGTCGAGTTAATATTCAAATGGCAGATAATTAGCTATTAACTCTGCCGTGTGTCTAGGGCATTAGTAGTAAAAATCACGGGAGTGCGTAAAGAAATTTGACTATTGTAATTTTACTACTTTCAGAGTAGGCACTAAATTGCCAACTCATACAGACCTATTCGGGATCAGAGTCTCAAGTCACAATTAATGTAAAATTCATACAAAATTGTGACTCTCGACCTACGTTGTGACTTGTGCTCGGTCCGGAATAGGCCTGTGAGAGTAGTAAAAAAAATTTATTGTGTAGATATTAGTGAATATTTTTCAAATACACGGAATTTTCTATACTCTCTGCCAAAAGAATTAATGTTGCTGTGAGGTGGGTTAGTAGTGATTTAAAAAATTGTTCTAGACATAGTCCTTTGTTTGCCTCTTTTAAAACGCGTTTTCATGGTCTATCGTATCAACCTTGTAACACCTTTTGACCGGTATTTTCCATCCAGATTATTGTAAAGTTCCAATTTTGGAAGTGATTGACACGATTCCTTACTTTGTCAAGCTCGTTTCAAAATATATTCAAAATTGCAAGACACAAAAAAATTTGACAGCATTCTAGAAAGAAGAACAAATATCCTTTTCAAGCTCAAATCGTCAAACGCCTAATCTTTCACAATTTACCGGTCAAAAAGTGGTGCAAGTACGGTGAAAATCATTAGTATTTAAAACCCCTATAATTCCTTAACGGAACAAACCAAGAACTACATGTCAGCATAGTTTACTGAAAAAAGTTCAAGCTAAGGCACCTAAATTCTGTTGATTTTTTTAAGTATCTCACGCACGAATATAAAATTGTTCAAATTCAGATTCGTCTATCACGAACCACGTTTTAATTTTTTACAATTTATTTATTTAGCTTTGAAATAATATGAAATAAAACAAAATCGATTAACACCTATAAAAAATACCTTAAGGAGCACATGCACTCAAAACAACTTTCTTAAAAATAGGCATTGAATAATAATCAATAATTTTCCACACATTAATCCCATTTAAATATAAATCCTGTCAAAATATTTCCATACTAAGTAGATGGTATCAATTTCATTAGCATACATCCAGGTGTAATATTCACCAGGTATATCACGTGTAATTGATACCGTATATCCGATCGCCTATGACGCGACGCATTACCGCACCTTGTGAGCGGCCACTTGTAACGCAATACTTAAAAACCGATCAACCGGAAAATCGAGCAGCCATTGTCCGATAAATTCGTAAACAGAAATTACGAAAAAGTATCGATAGCTCGAAAATCACGACGTCTTGTAATCGGATATTCTTCGTTACCGCAAGAACTAATTAGGAATAAATCGACTATGGGAAAAACTTTGATAGAACTCCCATAGGAATTTCGTCATGTTACCCGCAAGTAGTTATGACATATTTGAAGTCGTGTCCTAGACGATCACGGAACGCATCAGGAGGACCCGCTAGTCTTGAGAAAAATCCTTGGGAAAATTTCAAAATTTTCTCAAGACTCGCGACTCGGCTAGGTTATTTCGTATGCAGGAAAATAAGACTTCCGGGCATGGGCAGGTGTTTCTTATTTTTCAAGAATTTATTGTAAGGCTTTAGACACGGTGTAGTTTTAGTGTGGCTATGAGATCCGTGAAGTGATACGGAGCACAAGTGGAAAAGGAAGTTGAAGGAAGTGAGTTCGGTGCGTGTTAAGTATCATTCTGAGAGTTGAGCGGGATTTTTTTTTCGAAGCCTTTTAATGGTCAAACATGTGTTTTGTGGTGGAACTGCGGTTTTCTTTGAAGCAAGGTGGACACACGTCGGACAAATTGGTTTTTTTGTTTGAAGAGGAGTAGAAACCACAATTTATGATACCAAAAAATAGTTATTTATTTAAGGATATTTTGTACAGACATTTGGTATAAAAGGAGTAAGATAATAAAATTAATTTATTGAACTATTGAATGCAATATATATATTGAATGCAATAATAAAGAATGTAAAAGGTCCCTCTTGTTCAAGTTACATTTTTTTCTCAACAATCTAAGTTATTATTATGAGTGCATGTCAGTTACTTCATAATTTCTAAACGCTTCAACCAATTTCCATGAATTTTTTTATATTTACTATGTAGCGGACAAACGTGTAAATTTAGATTACATTACATTCCGCTTCCTAGATTTCGAGTAAAACACAAATTATTGAAAATCAATAACCACGTTTAATTATTCACATTAAATAATCGCACTTATAATTACCCACCTGGCAACACTATTGGACTTTGTGTACTACTTGATCATTCTTGATCGCTGCTACCAATCCAAATTGCTTTCCAAATGCTTCTGCGTTGAACTGGTCGCCGTATTATTTGTACTTCACTTCAGTAGAAACTATCATTGGCTGCAAGCTTTGCCGTGCTTTTAAACTGCATTGGTTGAGTCTACAGCTTTTCTCATGTTTGGTGGCATTTGTGAAATATTCGGGAAATGTTAAGAACGATTCGAGAAGGGGCTGACAACTCGATAAAATTTTAGAAGAACTTGCACGGGGAATTGTGACACATTCATTGGGTTAATAATTGAGCGAAACTACTCTAGTTCTTGTCGTACTTTCCATATTAAAGTCCGTAAATAATAGTCTCATATTGCACCGTGTGGAGAGGAAGTAATTGTTAAGGAAAAATTAAAAACATAAAAATAGCTACTAGAGCTTAGTACTCGGGATGTACTAACCTCTAGTAGCTATTTTTATGTTAATAGAAAGAATTCACTGTTCATCTGATTGATTTACCTGGTTACTTAATATAAGTTTATAAATGGCATTAACTAGGACTTGGAATAGGCGTGTATGACTACAATCATATACTTTCAGTTATGCCCGAAGCTATTTCGCACGCTTACCTTAATTTTAAATTCATCTTTCGGCATTCAAAAGGTAACATCTCATTAACTGGTTAGACAAAATGATTCATTAAGTGCAGTTAAAGTAAATATTTGCGTTCCAAATATGCCAATGATAAATGACCCGAACAATTAGTCAATATCACGAAAATCGAGTTCATCGACTCCACACATCACAATAAAATTTTTAATTTCCAAAACCTTCTACAATTTGGCAACTATTCAACGAGCACTAACGATTTATGAAGATGTCTTACCAATCATTGAGCTTATTGAGTTACCTCCATCGAGCGGCCATGCGTACAGAAAGAGCACTTAATTTCAAGATATTTACCCATGTTTCAACTACTGTCTATAGAACGATCGACGATAGATCCATTCCCAACGTACGGGGCCATGCTGAGCGTAATTACACCCCGAAAATATATCAGAAAAATCCCAATCTTGTGGTTTTATAGCGCATTATAGACGCTAATGAAGTGAACAAAACTTCTTCTTAATTCCTCACTTCATAGCGTCAAAATGCGATACAATGCGATCTCAAGATTCGACTATTATCCAGGTAATGCTCGACGCTCGCGTTCACCATTCATCAATCATTTTACCGATCGTTGTGACTTCGGGTTGGTTATTCAGTGCACAAGACTTGGTAGAGAATTTCGTCTGGTTGACCTTTTAATGTGTTTTGGAACATTTCGGCATATGAAGCTACTAACCATAATAATAATAAACATCTTTCGAACAGAACGATCCAAACGATCACACCATCATTTCTTCATTAATTTTCTTCTGGATCTTTTCGAAGAAGAGTCTGTTGTTCCTTTCCTTCGTGGCACCATCGATTTTCATTTTTGTCGATCTGCTTACAAAACGCCGGACAACTTCATCTTAAGATGATGGAGTCTTGGATCAAATGACTAATTGCGAAGATCATCAGTTCGGAGGATGAGGTCAACGGTAAACGTTTCAATCGAATAGCTCCGGTGTGTTCTTGTAGCTTATCCTTTTTAATCTGGCCGAGAGCGTCCTTGGAGCTATGGTGTCCATGCGTATGTGTTTCAAACAATAGTGTAACAAAATAATGGAACAGTTATGATTTTAATAATAATAATATAATAATGACTACATATTTCTGTCGTGGTTGCAATCATACGTTAGTTCCTTAAAAGATTCACAGTAAACTCATAAATCCTACTTAATCTATTAGTCATATTATCATGCGTCTGTCTGCTTCCTGAAAATCTGCTCACTTGCTCGTCTATTTGACTGCCTGTGAACCATTAGGAGAAATGGATTTTAAAAAGTTCCAATTTTCTTAAAATGGCTCCACTATCATATATCTATATAAGTTCCAAGTTTCAACTTCTTAGAATAAACGGTTCCTAAGTAAAACAGCTTACCTCAAACACTCCATCAAACTCGCACCTCGTACCCTCACCACTTTAAGGCCACTTACAAGTTTCTACTCAATCCAGACCCTAGAAAATTATTGTGCCCCAGCCCCTAAAAAATAGATGTGTTTAGGAGCTATGCGTTTTTACACGGCATATACGGTGGATTAACGGACAAGCACATTATAAAATGATACAAATATAGTTTTTCAACCAAACATAGTTAAATTCTCTTCCAGTTTTGGTCATGTCTTCTAACCGTTCTTGGTCGATAGTCTTAATCTGGATCGACGGACCAAAACATGTAGTAGTTGCTATAGAGGGAAGAAGTACGAGCTTAATATTGATTGAAGTTTGCGCTCTAGTTTTGTGTTTTTTGAATTTCGACGATGTCAGGATTTTCAGAGATGTAAAGCTTGATGTTACCACTTTTGTTATCAATAATAATTGTTCTTCATGCAAAACTTTCGCTCAAGAAGTCGGTCAGATATTTTCCATTTGGGTACACTTTCTCAGCTGACATTTTTTTCACCTTATCGAGATACTCATGCATGTATGCCAGCCAAGCGCAATATCTAATAAAACTACTATAACACGAAAGTGCTCCCGAAACAGTACAAGCAGTGCGTTGTAAATGTAAGGGAGTGCTATTCGATATACACACGGTTATCTGATGCGCCACTTGCTTTTCGCTTTATCACAAACTGATCTTGTGTGTGCGCATGATTTCAGCTTTTATACTAATGAATAACGTCGCAAGATCTCAAGTACATTCGATGGAGTTTGTAGGAGCTTAGTATGCAGGTGATTTTCATTGATTTAGTCATACTGGTAGCCAGTCATTTAACAAAACCTAAATCGTTCCACTCTTAGCCATATCTTTCCCTACAAAATTGTTCTATGGTTGCATTTGTAGTTTGGCGCACTCTACGTACGTGGATATGTGTCAAGTAGGGTACATTGAAAAGTTTTCAACATTGGACTGTTATTTATTTCTAAGATCTTGTGTGCAAGTTTAAAGATCTGATTTCAGAGTAATGTGACAGCCATTTCAAGTCACATTTTTGAGCCGTTGCTAAAGGACCAATCAGACATTATCCCATTGATTGCTAAGACTATGGATTGGCAGCGGTCTATTAAAACAGGTCAAAATAATACCGCGTACCACTGTCGATAAATTCCATTCCGGAGCTCATCATTCCACGGTCATCCCACTCATTGGGACGAGATGATCGTTTGCGTAATAAACACCCTGGTCATTAGTCATCTTCAGGTTTTGATTGATTTGAATTAATCTTCGGCCGACGATTAATCACAGGTCCTGAGTATAGTTACCAGCGATGCCTTGAAGATTACACTATTACACCATTATGAAAACACCGGAGTTCAGGTATTGACTTTATGACTACGATACGGTCAGACGGTGGAGCCCGTTTATTTTCCAATGATTAGGCATGCCGTGTAAGGTGTACAAGGTGTACGTTGATGTGAAAGTGCCGGTTTCTAATAGACAGTAACTACTACAGCAGGACGATCCGTCTAGCACCACTGGCGTTCTCGCCACCTCACTCCACTCTCTAATGCGAGTTTTGACTTTGGCCATTTGGGTGGAGTAATTGCAGTTATTACGTTAATAGTCTCGTTACCTGGTGAAAAGAGTGCGCTAATGGGTTAGAATTTCGTTTTATATTGTTGTGGCCAGAAACAGACAGAGGGTGCTTGATTTGATAGTTAGACCCATACCAGTGGCATCGTACAGTGGTTTCGGGTCTACGTATCCAACTATCTTTGGCAATCTATCTAGTGCGCGATTAGACGATAATGATTATCGAATGATCTAAAGCGGCCAGATTTCGACCACAAGGTAATTTCTAGTTCTTAATCACATTAACAAGGTTAACGAGATCAAGACGCGGCTTAATGTTTTAATACAGTTTACGCTTAGGATGGGTGTGATCCGGGCACGTTAAAAGCTATGGTTAAGGTAACCTTTTTGATTATTGCCGGTTGAACCCTTAGAAACGGCGTGAGATAAGACGGTATAATTTCAAAGCTAAGAGATAATAAATATACTGACGACCCAATCGTGAGAATATCGAGTTAGTTTTTGTACTCTTCAAAAAATCTGTGGAATGTTTAATTCAAAATCCGGTTGCTGCCTATCCGCCTGCCTGTTCACGAGGACGTACTTATAGTAACGAAGTTGAAATTTTGTTGAACTCTCATTTCTACTCAAACTCGTAGGAATTGGTTTGTTGATGGGCAGAAACCCACCTTCCTTTTGGCTAATCATGCTAGCGACTGCATACGGTACACCTTTCCATATTATGCGAATTGAAAACTTTTTTAAAGGTGAATGTGGAATGTTGCTTAGAAAATTTCGTATGGAAGGTAAGAGCATCACAGGAAAAAAAATTACTAACATATGTCTCCCACGAAAATAATCACCAGGTAAATCTAAAAACTCTGAAATGCCTTGAGCATCTATATATATCCAAATATTATTTGATGAAAATGCACAGCTGTTTTAAGGTCGCCGAAATTTCATAAAATATTAAATGAGTGCTACAATTTCATAGAATGTAACATTTTTTGGTCCGTCGAGCCGGATATGAAATTTTATGAACCTGCACTGTAAAATAATTTAGCCACATTATAACACAAATTATATTTTTTATAATAATAAGTAGATACTATGTGTTGAATTAGAAGAATACATAAAGATCAAATTCCACTCTATGGGCTCCCATGCGCATATTGTCACCGTAATCTTTCAATCAGCTAACTACTACTTACCATTTTCTTTAGCACTAATCGACTAAGAAGCATGTAAGAACCTCATGCAACTTTTATGTCGTCCAGTAGAACACAAACATACGGCAGTGCCAGTGGACTAACGATGTTTTGGGTCTAAGATTTTTAGTTGGCTTTATTTTTAATTTTTAATCCACTTTTCGTTTTTTTGCATCAGAACTCTTGACAGACGAGCACTATGTCAACTATTACTTGGTAAACATTTGCTGATCCAAAAATTGTTGTGATCCAATGCGAGATCAGAGCAAACAATAACTTGTTCCTATAGTAATATTTTATATATTTAGCATCAACGTCATCTAGATGTCAAAAGTGAAACATGGTGGAGTACTCTCTAAACTCTCTTTAAACTGGAGCGTAAAAGAGCACTCTGAATGTAGATTGTTACGTTTCTTACTTGCAAAACCGAACATATACTTCAATAAACATTATTTTAAATTTGATCTTTACAAAAAAGGTACATAAAAAAATACATCCAATTTCACGCATCATTACTATCAAATTTCTCGTTCCATTGGGATCTAATTATCCCTTTTAAGATCGCAAC